>CM060984.1:133444987-134077487 GCA_030765065.1 Deroplatys truncata
TAAAGTAACCTCTAATTTCTTGTTTGGAGGAGCAATATCTTCCCACTATATCATTAACTTTATTTAAGCCCCCTTTCTTTAACCAATAATAATCGTCTCTAAGACGAAGTGTTAAATCTATTGGCCATATACCCGTTATCACTAACAGCGTCATAGTGGAAGTGGTGCATACAGCACCTGTAAATCTTAACAGTATCTTCCTCTGGGTTATTCTTAGTATAATTTTAATTGCAGTATTTTTAGTCCTGTGCGTCCATACTCCCGCTCCCAAGATTATAAGCAATGCAAAAATGCTGGTGTGGTAAATAGAAATGGTGTTTAAGGGAATTTTGTAGTTATATAACGCTAGTCTGGACAGTTTCATTAACACTTTCTCAGATTTCTCCCTTATTTGATTAGTATGATAGTTGAAATTTAGTTTCTCGTCCAAATAAATATCTAGGTATTTAATCTCCTTAGTTCTTCTTACTTTATCCTCTTCATATTTAATTGTAAAGCCTCTTTTTGGTATTCCTTTAATAATAATATAGCCTGATTTGGCGGATGAAATGTTCATTTTTGCTATTTTACACCATTGTGAAAGTGTTCTCGTTAAACTATTTTCCCTTTCTTCTAGGTCGTTGCGAGAATTGCCTTCTATTAACAAAATTACACCATCGGTATATGCAATGGTCTTCGAGCAGCTATTGTCGTCTTGTAATTTCTCTAATAATTTTTCTAAAACAATATCCCAGAGTGTAGAACCAAGGATGGAATCTTGAGGGCATCCTTTAGTAATTTGCTTAGATACAGTATTATTTATTCCTAATAGTTACATTTCCCTGTCTTTACAGTAGTCTAAGAGTAAATTGTATAGTGGTCGTTGATAAATTAATTGCCGCAATCTTTCATATAGGAAGGGCCACCATAGGTTGTCAAATACTCCAGATATATCAATAAAAATACCCATAACATATTTAAATTTGGTTACCTGCACTGTTTTAAATACTTCATTTATTGCATCTTCTGTGGACCTTCCTTTCCTAAATCCGAACTGGTTGTTATTCATACCCATCAAAAGTCGATATTCCATAATTCACTTGTTTATTAAACTTTCAAAATTTTTTCTCATAGTATTCAATAGGCATATAGGTCGATAAGATTTCGGATCCTTGGGATCCTTATCCCCACTTTTTTTTTAAATAGTTAATCTAGCCTTTTTCCATCTTTTGGAGAACACACTTTCCATAGGCAGTCATTTAACAACTTGTGTAGACATTGTGTTAATTTACTCTCTATTAGGGTTAGGACTTCATTTTTAATATTATCGATGCCTGCCGCCTTCTTCTTCTTTAAATTGTCTATAATCAATTTAATTTCCATTGGGTGAAAGGGATATATTACATTATAGTTTAAATAATCTCGATTTAATCTGTTCCACAAGTTTGCATTTAAATCATCATCTGTGTTAATATCATCATCCGGCAATAGCTTATTAATAAGTTCGTTAGCAGATTCTTCCCAGCAAATTGTCATACTTCCATCTGTTTTCCTAATTGTACTTGTTATTTCGGGTTTTTTAAACCTTTTCCGTTACAATTGTACATGGAATACCACATACATTTGAATTTAGGCTAAAATCTGTCAACTACAGCACATTATAAACATATTTGGGCAATCTTGATTAGATCCAAGAACTTATTTAGAGCTATGGCAGCCCGATACTGGGGTATGCATCCCCTCCTTGTTCGACTCATACCGCCACTTATACACGCCAGACTGGAATATGGCCAACTCCTTGCGACACCGCTGTCTCGTAGGACTAGCGGGGTTTTGGACACAAACTTTTACCAACGTACAATATTTTCTTTCATGTTCCAGGTAAGCCGGCCAAACGCTTACCACAACGATACTTCCCAATATTTGGACAATCGACTGTTTACTCCCGGCGTACGAATTCTGACTGATCTAATGACACACTGTTATAATCCGTTCTTAGCCAAACTTACTCGCTTATATGAGATACTATGCGGTGGACCCGGAAGGGTTGCACGTTTTCCACTTTTACGCGGTTTAGTGATTTTCCGTCGGCACGACGACCTTTTCCGTACTCCGGTATGCCCGGTGTTTATGCAAGATTCTATGGCCCGCTTCCTTCCCGCTAATGTACATACTGACATAGCGACATTGCATATCTAGATTATTAATTATAAGCAACTCTGGAATGTATACCTAGATGACCTTGAGTCAAACTGGACGGACGACTTACAATTATTAATCTTTACAGACGGCTCCAAAAACCACGGTGGGCCCAGCGCGACAATTTATGTCGACTCTACTTCGGAGACTTTTACTTAGAGACTATACGACCGAATATCCATTTACTTGCCGGAAACCATTGCGATTTATAGAGCCCTAAAATACATGCAATTCCATCTGGCAGCTAACTGCATTATATTTATAAATTGCCGTAGTCTTTTAACTGTCCTACAACATCCGGTACGATGGCCAGGGTCCCAATTTACGAAATTCTCATTCGCAACCTCCTACATAGTTTACCGTCGAATGTACGCATTTTCTTGACCTGTATATCCGGTCACGTGGGGATCCCGGGTAATGAAAGAGTAGACGCAGCGGTACGAGCCGCCATGGTGGAAACGATGAGATATACACAGATCCGAACACTGCCGTCTGACATTTCTTTGCATACCCTACAGGATATGACCGACACAGGAAACCACACCCGACTGCCTGTGGACCACTTAACGAGTTCTTGTCTTTCTTTCGACGATTGCCTAACCGGGCCTTTTCCTACTATTTTCGCATTTTGTTAAATGTGGCATTAACACCCTGTTATCTCTTCCGTATTGGGTATCAAGAAACGGATCGACGGGCCTGCGGACATCAGGTGATATTTACCACCTGTTTTTCATATGCCTCCTTTACCAGGTAGCTACGAATAATTTATTACACGACTTACACAATTTAAACATCATGAACCCAACCCTTATTATGTATCATCGCTCCTCCTTCCCTTCTCGGGTCACATATGTAGGGCGTTATTTCGATTTATCACACGGACGAAAATGAAACTATAGACGACTGCACACCCTCAGCTTAGCTTTGCACTATGACCAGCATCAGTGCTAGAGGCCGCCATTTCGAGACGCAGTAGCCAACCTTCGTGGTGGGGCAGTAGCGTCTATAAATTATTCTTTAACAACAAGTTAACAACAGTACCTACCTTCCTTTTACCCATCATTAACTCAAGTTTGTAAAAAGATTAAATTTTCTGTGCAAGAGGGCCCTCTTGATTTTAACAACTGCCAAAGTGTAAAAGAAATTACCATTTCACCGCATCATGCCATTTTCTGTTTATGCATTTCCCAAAATCTCCCAAGACAGTGTTATGCATAAGCATTACTATTATAGAAACCAGTTTACACAAATATGTTTGCAAACAAAACCTTCTGTAATAAAGATCCATTGAATATAGGAGTAACATTTAATACCAAAGTTACATGGACTTGAAATTTGGGGGAAATGAGCCTTGGATTTTATAAATCTAGGTTAAGACAACTAAAAGTTGTAAAGTTCTCCAAGACGTAATTTCGTATGGAGATACCGGCAAAACTTGACTTTGCTGCAGTCCAGTGGACGTCGCCATCATTTGTCGTCTGCTCTATATCTTGAATATTCACATGTTACACGACATTAAAAATTCCTCCATAGTGTATGGGGAGTGGGTATATAAGAAAGACTTTAACACTTTCTTAAAGATTTTATATTGATTAGGATTGCCTAATAGTTTTAGGTAGCAGGAAGGTTATTATAAATTGTTATTGCGGAATAGTAGTATCCCTTTTGGAACAATTTTAAGCTATTTGCTGGTTTATGCAAATTGCCTGCATGCCTTGTATTGTGGTCATGCACAACAGGGTTTGTTGTGAAACCATCGTAATTATCTGTAAGGTAGCTCAAGAGAGAATATATGTATTCACCAGTAAGAGTAAGAATGTTTTGTAAATAATTAAAAGCTAAATGAATGCAATAATGGCAGCAATTTTATGAAAACAAAAAGATATATATAAGAACAATGAATAAAACGGCACAAATAAAAGACTTACCGAACCTGCTGTATTTGTTGGTAGAATGTTAAGCTTATTTTAAACTTGTGTTTACTCAACAGTTGAAGTTTACTTGGTTGTATTTTCATGCCAGTTCATTAGTTTCATTGTTTTAATTACAAACATAAATATGTCTTTTCAGAGTGGATAACTTGATGTTTCAGCATTAAAAAATTTCAATTCACAACTACACAATGGAGAATTTTAGAGGGAGAGGGGAGAATTATTATACAAATAAATGTGACCACTATTATAGTAACAATGAAGCAGCAATAACTTCTTGTTCACTCTCACTGGGTCTTAATATTGACGTGCAAGTCTTTTTCTTGAACCTTTAATTGAATAAAAGCATCATTGATGCCCAAATTTAGTTACTCTTGAACTTAATGGCTGCGATTCTAAAGCAAGAGACATTTTGAGCTTGCATGCTCTTATTGGTGGTTTAATGTCCATATCGCCCTATAAATTAATGAATTAATTAATTCCAGCTGTTCATCAGACTAAACCTTGTCCAAGATGTTTTTAAAATGCTGCATTATTTTAGCCATTTTCTGCTCCATGTTTTCATTTTGTCGTGGTGTAAGTCGAAGTCCATTAATTACTGCTTCTTGTTTAATGTGCTTTGGAACTTCTTCAATAGTTAAATTATTTTCATTTTGTTTTGTATCATTGGATTCTGGAGGTCTCATGTTTACTTTTCTCCTAACAGCATATACATATTTACACATATGCAATTTTATAGCAGATCAGGACAGCTACAAGTGTAAGCATGAATGCGTATTTTACATTCAGAACATGAAAAATCGCACCCACTTGTGATTGATTTGTCTGCCTTACTTCATTGATTTCACTTCTACTCGATGAGGTTTTTTATTTATTTATTTATAGACGCTCTTTAACTACTATGGTCCTTAGCGTCCCATTCTATATTGGGCGTGAAACACTGGTAATTTTGCTCAGAGGCCTCTTTATCAGGCTTGAGGTTCTTTTACGTGCCGTAAATCTACGACACTGGACCACCGGCTTTACTTCCCTTCCGAAGGAAGCCATGCTACGGATTTTTACGCCCGAAAAAATCCATCGCCTTCCGGATTGTATTTTCCACATATACTCGTCAAACACAATATTCTCAGCACAGAGTTTCATGACTCCCTATGTCGAAGACGAAGGGCAACAATTTTACTCCACCTCTGTTCGGTAAATTAATCTCTCATATAATGTATTCGTTTTAATTAATAAATATGTCAATATGTATTCTCATTAATGAATACAAAGCAACATCCAGTCGTTTCAGATTATTTCCATTCATACAAATATGCTTTATTATACCGTGCTTACGCTCCAGGTGCATATTGGTATTAAGGTCTGAATCTAAACGGTATCTATATGCCCAGCTCTCGGCAGAATATATTCTTTTTCAAAATATAAGACGAAGTCTGTTGTGTCGACATCTTTTCTCATTACATCGATGACTTAAGGGAACAAGTGTAAAAACGTTTTCTCGTTTCCCTCTTCAAGTAAAATTCGAAGCAATTTATAAGTTTCAGCTTGATTCTCACGACCTCTGATTTTATGTACGCTTTTACACCAGGCGCGAAAAACATATCAGGTACAAAATAACCGAAATTTAAGAGGGGACATTATCTTCTACCAGGTAGTATAGTATCCTTCTACCATATCTGACATGAAGGCATTTGTTTGCATAGCTGAATATGTTTTATAGCATATTTTATTGCAGTCACAAACAGTTCAATTATTGCCAAATCTTCTCTATTGGAAAACATAAAAGCACATGAAAAGCCTTATTTAGGTCATCCAATACAAGCAAAGTAGGTAATCAGTTCGAAACCATAGGAATTAAGGCCATGAGTACTGTCAAAACAGATATATTTGTTGCCATGTGCTTAAACATTTCTTTTTGGTCTTCATTCACGACAATTAGAATAAAATCTTCGTACAAATTTGTGCACAGTTTTCTAGTATTACGCTTTGAGGCTTATAGAAAAGAACTATTCCATCGGCATTTTCCATCTTTCTGGACCAAGACTCATACATATGGCATCATTTTTGTGTCTAATGGCTTCAGACTTCGAATTATATTCGTGTTCTATGTTACGGAGGTCTTTTCTGGAAAGCACGATAAGTCTATTCGTGATAAGTCCGTGTTAACAATACTAAATCTAACATGATCTAATATTTTATCAAAACGCACATTCATTGCTATCTGCTGTGCAATTTCATCGTTTTCGGTCTACGGTCAATTTCATCCTTTTCCTCGTGCACCCTGAATCAGAAGTGACCATCATGTTTTTTTGCAAAAGTATACTTTTATACCCCCTTCTGGATGAAAATCACCTCACGTTTGGCAGGACAGTGACCATTTATTTTATTAATGCTGGATATTTTCGGATGTCGGATGTTTTTTTCTTTGGATTTAAATTCCCTATCTCGAAGGCAGAACAGGTCATTCGGATGTGCCATCCATTTTGTGCTCATATTTTGAACAAAAGACACAAAATTCATATATCTGTTCTGTCTCAATTTTACTCTTCCAAATGTTGAATTCCTCCTCATTTTTAAAATTGAGTGTCTCCTTTACTATTACAATGTCGTGCTGTGCGGTGTAGTGATCCACAATACCATTTTTGTAGGTCGAGTTACGGTACAAAAGAGCATTTTATAGCAGTTTGCCTTAACAATTTAGTACCCCATGTTTTAGTTCAATGTGGCATCTCATATAATATTTCCTACATGTAATAAAGCTACAGATATCACACTCATACTTCACAACTGAATGCTTCTAGTAAGATGAAAATTCCCCTCCTACTAAACGTCTTACTACTGATTTCACATCTAAAGTTATAATATTCGGAGTACCAAAATATACCATGTGTGATAAACATAATGATAAACTTAACATCCGATAAATAAACACAGAACCCGTAGAACATAGGTACATAAGAAAACTTTATTCTGCACATGTGCACACTCCTGAATACATGACACATGAAGCGCTTCCTCGCTCATGAGAGACAAGGATGGGAGATAATAAAAGGCGAAGCTGAACGAAGTGTAGTCCTTCGAATTTACACGAAGGGGTTCCGCACCGCAAGTCTCTACTGCGCGGTCCAAATCTCTTGACGTTTCGTGACAACCAATACGGAGTGGCCGCGCGGTTGACAAACTTCACTTCGCTTCGTCAGAACGTTACGCGTTTGTTATAAATGCTATCGTAATGTTCACTTAAATACTACAAGAAAGCAAAAAGAGACACGATAATGGAAATTTAATGCACAAATAGAGAAATAAAAAACATACCTTTCTATGCGTCCTTTGTTATTCAACTGGCGCAGCTAACGGAATACCCTCATCGCCCTCGATATTACGTTTATCATAAAATTAAAAAACACTCCGCCATACATCTTATTCGATCGTCTAGGTTTGTCACTCTCTTAGGTAAGCGATTTGCTTTCTCGGCGATGTAAATAATTTCGCTTCCCTACACACACGTGAAACAGTTGATATACTCGTATTTATTGAGCACGCCTGAGCCGTAAGTTCTTGACATTTCGACAAGTTAAGATTTTTGCTGTTTTCTTCGTTGCATACTTTTTAAAGAAATTATACACACTGAAGACAACAGCCCTAACCTTACTGCTATATCCACTGGTAGTACAGGGCTTACAAGCGACATTTTTATGAAAGAGTTAATTTTATAAACGCTAGGACAAACCTATCACTGTAAGAACTGAGTACGCCACAGATAATTCACATCTGAGTCACAAGCGTGCTATAAAAATTATACCAGCAGTGGTTTGCTTTATCAATGTTTGTTTTAACCTCGAGTGTCGTGTCAATGGTTTAATGAACTCCATTGTTAATGCTTCCTCGAGAACGTGATAGCACTTGCTGATTAAAGTTCTGTTGGATTATTATTATTATTATTGTTTATTTATTTATTATTTTTTATTTGCAGTGCACTCCAAGTCACGAGGTGTTGTATGTTCTGAAAAACATAACACGCTCTTCTCACGTAACGGATACGTGCTTGATTCTAGGACTCTACATCATGCAGAAGTAAACGTAATAAGCATTAAAATACACTTAATTATTGATTTGCCAATGGTATTATTCTGTGAAACAAAACCATACATGACGTTATTTATTTATAAAAAAAAGTCATGAGGGCTTCGAAAGGATTTTCATGACGAGCTTGTAGCTGTATTAGAAAACCTTGTGGAATAACTATTTCTAAATTTATTAAGGACATGGAGAATTGCACATTATTAAGTGATAATTATGACTATTACAATACAATATATAAAGTAAGTACGACAGCAATGGATTTATTACTATTACAAGCATGACTACGACTATAAGTCTCCGTTTAAACATCACGAAAGATAAACTATAAATTAATGGCGAACCATTGGATGTAAAAATAAAATTCTTCTTTGTAATTGTTCAGGAAAGTGTCGCCTTTTATCCTAACTACTTGTTGCTTTTCTGAAAAATGAAATACGCATGCGCGCACATGATATTCCAATTAGAGTTTTACCAGCGGCGAGCTGTACTATCCATATGAGGCAACGCCACACTGCTGTGTATTTGCGTTTTAGTAGACAAGCCTGAAACATCAAGAGATTTGGACCGCATAATAACCTTCTGTTTCCTGGGCGGACTTGATGTAGTCCGAAATACACTCTGTAATGAGTACGTTCAAAATAAACGTTGTAATGACATTTCAAACAAAACAAAATGTATAAACAAAATTGAGAAGTGAAGAAATTAATACTACAATGACATCTGATGTTTATCCCTCCTTTCCTGTGTTTTATTTTTTATTTACGGGGCGTTTGTTTATGGTAAGGGCGCCACTTTATGGAGTCGTCCATCTTTCAGCCGCCACCGAGTTTCTCCATAAGTTAACAATTCTTTGCAAGTAAATGATAGTTTCTTTCATAAAAATTCAGATGCGATGGAAAATGATGTTGATACTGCACCTTAAGATTATGTTTGGAATGTGTTGATTATGATACATTTGTCGTAATCCTGATGATGAATTGACAAAATATACCTATAAACGATTTCATAGGATCAATAATGCAAGAATGCGACACTGAACTTGACGAAATGAAGAGAGCGGAGGTGGCTCGGTAATGCGATTTTATACTGATCGATCTGACAACCTGCTTCAAGAGTCCAAGAAAATACGACAATTGCGGAAGAAAATCAAGTTTATTTATCTGTAAACACAGTGACAAATGTGCATGACGGCGAAATTGAAGAAAATGATAATAAGGAGGAGGGCAAAGGTGACATGGTAATTGAACCTTATAGTTCTGGATCTGACAACCTGCTTCAAGATGTACAAGAAAATACTAGAGTAAATGTGGAAGAAAATCAGCAAGATTTACAAGAAAAGAAGCAAAGTAGACATGAAACCAAAATAAGATGTATTAAAGGAGTATTCTATGTAGGGTACAGAAGAGTGAATGGTAAAAGTGTTGCATGATAGTAACGAGCAATTATAGAAGGCTGTGACTATAAACCAATTAAAAATGCATCTGAAAGACCATTTCAATGTTATGAAATATGGTCAATAAGAATTACCTTTTACAAATTTTTGGTAAACAATTTCAGACATGGCGTGAAAAAAGATTTATATTGAAGGACTAGTTACTAAAAGAGGAAGTACAAGGCAGAGGAAAGAGCTATTGGGAAAACGACATAAGGAACATGCCTATGATATGTTTCTTCCAAAAGAAGACATCAGCAAGGTAAAGAGTGTATGGAAAGTTTATAACTAATATGATTTTCCGGGCTGTTATGCCGTGGTCTGCTGAAGAAAGATTTCCCAGACGTTTCGTCCACAACTGCGGTGGACATCTTCAGTGGCGCGGACGAAGTCTTCTCGGTAAAAGTATCGCAGCGTCTGATGCGTTGGCCGTTAGTGCCGCTCTCTTTATAGTGTGGGCGCTCTCTGCTGATTGGCCCGCTGGTATGAGGGGGCTGGCGCCGGCTGTGTTGTTGCTCTCTTCTGATTGGCTCGCAGTGTTTTTCGGTTTTGTATGACCTTTCTTGTTTTTGATGACTAGATGCCACTTACTGTTGAGTTTCAATGCTTCTTCTTTCCTATTGAAATTATTGGGATGTTTATAAATCTCTATTGCTTCGCGTTGTAGCCGGGTATGGTAATGCTTTATGGAGGAAAGAATGTTGGTGTCCTGAAATCTAATAATGTGTTCGCCCTCGGCTTCAATGGCATGTTCGGCGACTGCCGATTTTTCTGTATGGCCCAGGCGGCAGTTTCTTTTGTGTTCGCTCAGTCTGGTGTTAGCGCTCCGCTGTGTGGTACCAATGTACACTGAACCACACGAACAAGGAATACGGTAAACACCGGCCGATGACAGGGGGTCTCGGGGGTCTTTGGAAGAGCGCAGTAGGCTGTTTAGTTGTCTTGTAGGTTTGAATACTGTTTTGACGTTATGACGTTGAAGTATATGTTCAATACGGTCAGTGACATTTCTGAAATATGGCAGAAAGACGATGGACTTGCTTTTGGGTTGGTCCTGAGTAGCCGGTCGGGGCTTGGCCGGACGGCAGGCTCTTCTCACCTCTTGGACTGAATAACCATTTGATTGTAGAGCTGTTTCTAGGTGTCGGATTTCTTGTGGAAGTAAGTGTGGTTCACAAATACGGGAAGCACGGTTTGCGAGTGTCTTAATCATAGCACGTTTTTGTCTAGGATGGTGGTTGGAGTTCTTGTTAAGGTAACGGTCTGTGTGTGTGGGTTTGCGGTAGACCGTATGACCCAGCGTGCCGTCAGCCTTCCTGCTAACGAGTACATCTAGAAAGGCTAGTTGGCCATCCTTTTCTTGTTCCATTGTGAACTGTATACGCTGATTGATGCTATTTAGATGTAACAAAAAATCTTGAAGAGCTTGTTCACCATGGGGCCAGATGACGAAGGTGTCATCCACATAGCGGAACCAGGCTGTTGGTTTGAGTGGAGCTGAGTTTAGTGCCTTTGACTCAAATGCCTCCATGAAGAAATTGGCCACGACAGGGCTAAGGGGGCTGCCCATGGCAACACCGTCTATTTGCTCGTAGAATGACCGGTTCCACTGGAAATAAGTCGTAGTCAGGACATGGTGAAAAAGTGTAATGATATCATCAGAGAAGATGGGTTGTAACAACTTCAGAGTTTCTTGTACTGGAACCATGGTGAATAGAGACACAACGTCAAAACTAATTAGTAAATCCTTAGGTAGCAATTTGAGGTTGCGGAGAATTTGAATGAAATGAGTAGAGTCTTTGATGAAAGAGTCTACTCATTTGATTCAAATTCTCCGCAACCTCAAATTGCTACCTAAGGATTTACTAATTAGTTTTGACGTTGTGTCTCTATTCACCATGGTTCCAGTACAAGAAACTCTGAAGTTGTTACAACCCATCTTCTCTGATGATATCATTACACTTTTTCACCATGTCCTGACTACGACTTATTTCCAGTGGAACCGGTCATTCTACGAGCAAATAGACGGTGTTGCCATGGGCAGCCCCCTTAGCCCTGTCGTGGCCAATTTCTTCATGGAGGCATTTGAGTCAAAGGCACTAAACTCAGCTCCACTCAAACCAACAGCCTGGTTCCGCTATGTGGATGACACCTTCGTCATCTGGCCCCATGGTGAACAAGCTCTTCAAGATTTTTTGTTACATCTAAATAGCATCAATCAGCGTATACAGTTCACAATGGAACAAGAAAAGGATGGCCAACTAGCCTTTCTAGATGTACTCGTTAGCAGGAAGGCTGACGGCACGCTGGGTCATACGGTCTACCGCAAACCCACACACACAGACCGTTACCTTAACAAGAACTCCAACCACCATCCTAGACAAAAACGTGCTATGATTAAGACACTCGCAAACCGTGCTTCCCGTATTTGTGAACCACACTTACTTCCACAAGAAATCCGACACCTAGAAACAGCTCTACAATCAAATGGTTATTCAGTCCAAGAGGTGAGAAGAGCCTGCCGTCCGGCCAAGCCCCGACCGGCTACTCAGGACCAACCCAAAAGCAAGTCCATCGTCTTTCTGCCATATTTCAGAAATGTCACTGACCGTATTGAACATATACTTCAACGTCATAACGTCAAAACAGTATTCAAACCTACAAGACAACTAAACAGCCTACTGCGCTCTTCCAAAGACCCCCGAGACCCCCTGTCATCGGCCGGTGTTTACCGTATTCCTTGTTCGTGTGGTTCAGTGTACATTGGTACCACACAGCGGAGCGCTAACACCAGACTGAGCGAACACAAAAGAAACTGCCGCCTGGGCCATACAGAAAAATCGGCAGTCGCCGAACATGCCATTGAAGCCGAGGGCGAACACATTATTAGATTTCAGGACACCAACATTCTTTCCTCCATAAAGCATTACCATACCCGGCTACAACGCGAAGCAATAGAGATTTATAAACATCCCAATAATTTCAATAGGAAAGAAGAAGCATTGAAACTCAACAGTAAGTGGCATCTAGTCATCAAAAACAAGAAAGGTCATACAAAACCGAAAAACACTGCGAGCCAATCAGAAGAGAGCAACAACACAGCCGGCGCCAGCCCCCTCATACCAGCGGGCCAATCAGCAGAGAGCGCCCACACTATAAAGAGAGCGGCACTAATGGCCAACGCATCAGACGCTGCGATACTTTCACCGAGAAGACTTCGTCCGCGCCACTGAAGATGTCCACCGCAGTTGTGGACGAAACGTCTGGGAAATCTTTCTTCAGCAGACCACGGCATAACAGCCCGGAAAATCATATTAGTTATAATTGTGACACCGGCCGTGAAAACCTACGTTCTTATATGGAAAGTTTCTTTTGAATACTTTAAATGTGGGAGAGGACACATTCAACAAATGGAGGGAGGTGATGATGAGCCTGATGAACTGAATCCTGCTGAGCCTGAAGATATGGAGCTACCAAAAAATAAAGCAAGAAGAGGTACAACTAAACACATGAAAGATTGGCTTCAACTACTGCCTAAGGTACCAAGCCATTATCGTCGAGTTTCAACTAGCAAAATATATGTGGAATCATGCTTTCAGTCTACATTGCACATGTTTACTGTCTACAAAGAAAAGGCACTGATGACCATACTAGTTTGTGCCATTCAAACAGCTATTCTACAAAGAATGGTGCACCCAGAACCAGTATCAATTTGTATCAAGAAACTCATTCGCATCTGGACTTAATACTGAAAACATTGCTATTCATAATCCTAGAAAGACGAGAGTGATATTTATTGTGGTTTTGAGTTGGGCACAATTCCAGAAGATGGAATACAAGAAATACATAACAAGTAAAGATGATGCATGAGCTGCAAAAGAGAGTTGCAGTTCTGAACAAATGGTAGTAACCATAGATGTGCAAAGTGGCTCAAAACAGAAACATCTCCAATGTATTACAAACAATAGCTTTAAGTTCATAATTTTACCATTTAATGAACTCAATGCTGGTGAAGTCCATGTGTACATTTGGCATGAGGTTAATAATGGTGGTGTCAGCTGGAAAATTTACTTCTTGTGTAATCCACTATATCACCAGTTTTCCTTCCACTTACAAACATATTGTCTTGATTTTTTATGGTTGCAGCTATCAGAATAGAAATAAAGTTCTTTCTAGTGCACTCAGTGATATTGAAAAAGCCAAATCTATCATAATTAAACAACTTTGTTTGAGAAAAACGACACATCATGATGGAGGCACATTCTGTCCATGCTACTCTTGAACAGTATTTCAAGCCTCAATATTCTCACCATCAGGCCACGTTTCAAGTATGAGAATCCCTAGAAGAAAACCATTCCATGCAAAGGTGTTAAATTATGAATTTTTAAAAAATTATAGTGATTTGAAGAGCAATTTGATTTATCTACTGCCTGGGGAAAAAAAGTTGGGAATGCAATTGTCAGCAACATTTGCCAGCTAAAATATACATCAGATGGTGAGGTTCTGTACCAACTTGGAATCTCAGGAGAATAGAACTTACTTCCTCAGAGGAGAAAAAATGAACACAGCAATATGGAAAATCTCTACACAGGTCCTATTTCAATACCTGAATCAAAGTACATGAATTTGCAAGAGCTGAAGAAAGGAATTGACAAAGACCATCATGCATTTTATGATTCATCAGTGTATGGGAAATGAAAGGAATGAGTTATCCATGCAAAGGTGTAGGAGAAAAGAAACTCCTCATTAAGCTATGTAAAAAAAAGCAAAGAAAGAAAAAAATATTAATTTTTGTGAAAGTGAAAATTGTAAACGTATTTAATGTGAAAATCTCCACCTATTGGAGAATCAACTTAAATTCTGTTTTAATAGATTACGCAGTGTGCAAGAGTTCCTGTTTCATTGGTATAGTAGAAAATTATACATATTGATTTATATGTGCAATAGTTGTAGTGAAAAATTTGGTAATTGTTATTTGAAAGCTGAAAAAGATCCAATAAATAGTGTGCAGTTTGTATTAAGAGAAACCTTAAATTAGCACATAAAAATGCTAGTTTCATTTTAATTACTTGTGTGCCTATTAAATAAAAATGAAAGTATAATGGTTATAAAGTAAAGTCAGACTATCAATATCCTTTATGCTCAAATTTAATAAAAGTGAGGTGAAGTTATCAATGTGTTTTTAGTGTTTATTTGCAGGAATTGAGGTAAGATCTTGTATGTTTTGTACACTGACAATACAATACCTCCTATATGAAGTAAAATTATATAAACAGACTTTTATGACAATGATATCATCTTTTTATAAGAGAAAGTACATCATTTTTAATTCTCTTACGCTCCCAAATTCAAATAATGACACAAACCTGAGACATTCAGTGCAAATTTTTAACATAGTTTTTTTTTCTCTATTGAAAAATTTAGTTTTTGTTACATTAGAGGTATCGCATTGATGACGATATGTTGGTTTTGAATTGCCTCATATTTGGATTGAAATAACTTACAGAACCTTACATTTATATATCGAGTAAACAAGGCAGCAGATACAGCATGTTTCAAAAGAAATTTAATAGAAATTGAGCCTATAGTTCTTAATAATGTAAGGTAGCATGGTCTGTGTTTCTATTTATGTTTCAGAGGATAGTTTAGAAACTGGCATAGAATGACAGCCAGCTACCACAATATGGCATTTCGGAAAGTATATGGTACATGGAAAATTATTTCTGGAATTATGGGATAGAATTGAATCATTGGCCTTCCCTGAAATTCATGGCAATCACTTTCCAGAACCATTTCCAGAGATCTACACCACCAAAGAAAACTATTCTGTGATGGGTAGAAATGTTTGGGCAAACAGAATTGGTGAAGAATTATGAGGGAGATTCAGAAAGTCCCTGCACCACCAGAAGCAATGAGAATGTCAGTTGCATGATGGAGAAAATTCTGCAGTCACTAAAGAAAAATTGTTGGCGCATGTCAAAGGAATTGCAATTACAAACCACAGATTGTGTCTCATGGTTAAGGAGCTTGGTGCCTGCATACTGACCTGTCTCTTTGGTGAACACAGCCTTGGCAATTGGTGATGATCAAATGAGAGTCATGTGTTCTTGAATAGACATGTCAACAAGCAGAACATCAGATTTCTTGGGCAGATGAAGTCTAGCAAGTGTATGCAGAGATCCCTACATTGTGAAAAATCCCCATATAGTCTGCATATAATATCATCATTGGCCTGTATTTCATGAAAAATTAATGTTGAGACTGCGTCAGTGCCACTGTTTACCAGGGCCTTATCCACTTGCATGCCCATTCAAAGATGTTTTGTCAATTCAGAGGTTTGCATTCTGAGCAGCTAGTATTCCAGCAAGTTGGGTTCGCTCACACATTGGCCTGGTAATCTACTGTTCTTCCAGGAACTTTCTCCAAAAGGGGTCATCTCAAGGGAATCTGCCTATCCTAGTACACAGTAGATAATAAAGGACACCGTGTGAAAAATGTAGTGTAAGGACAGTCAGAAGACCAGACAATATTCAAGTTACATCATTTTCTTTAACACCCTATGCACTCTTGCAATTACAATAGGATAGGTACATAGAGAAATTTTCTGCCACATTTCACCATAATTGTTACTACTGCTTTGCCTTTAAAACCACAAATATTGCTCAGACCAAAACATTAGCCTTTACAACTACGCCAATCTAACAATCACCCCCAAAAAAAATCAACAACTATAATCATACATGTATTTGAATTAACGGGTCAGTGGTTGGGACACTACATCACGATGTCAACCACCAACCCAGTAATTCAAATGATAACATCACAGCTACTAGCTTCTTCACCATTAGAATTTAATTATATATATATTTTTTTTCATTATAAGTAATTATGTCAATTTTAAGACTAAAGCAACTGCATAAGAGACTCAGTTCAGTAGATACATCTAATCATCATCAGTACAAATGGCAATGCAAGTACAAGTGTTCATAGAAACCTATTTCTCTTGAATATAAAAGAATGCTTGCATTATAGTAGCTAGAGGGGTAAATTGAAAAAGGATAATCTTTATAACTGAAACACCCCTTATGACACCTCAATAAGACAATGAGCCTAATGTCTCAAATTCAAATAGTAAATATGTTTTTCAGCTACCATTTGTGGGCATGCATTATTATTCCTAATACCAAAAATATGCAAACTTACCTATCTCATCCATTCTTTGAGGAATAATATACTTGGGCCATTGAAAACTTTTAATGACAATCTGATGTGTTACATTCACATGACTTTCTCCACCTACTATCATTTACTTTTATGTATCTTCCACAAACTACTCACAAAAGTTTATTTCTCTATCTTCTTCATGTTCATAGAGAGAAACAAGTGCAGAAGTACTTTCATTACACTTTTCATTATAAGTGCAAAGGGGATAAGAGGCTGAAATGTTAATCAAATTTTTAAAAAGTAGGTTGCTATATGCTTTGAAATTGCATATTCTTTTCATGATTTTGTGAGAAACAACTGAACAGTGATCAAAAGCTTCAAAAAAATGTAAGGTACTGGAAAATTCCAACCAGAAGCAACAAAAAAAGAAATTATAATATGAAATAAAACTTTAGTAGTACACAGTGAAGTGAAATGATTATACACTTAACTAGTTTCAGTAATCTTTGTTTGTTGCTGTAGTTGTCTGCAAAACATTTTAGCAAAATGGGAGAATAATGGGAAAAGGATGAAAAGAGGATTAAAAAATTTTTACAAACATATTGGACAAGGGAAACATTGTCATAGAATGTCTATTAAACCCAGAAACCGGGTTTTGGTTTCACTGAAAAATAAGTTGATTTTCTAATGCAGGACAAATTTTAGAGACTTAAAATATAAACATGGAATGGGGTAGAGAGAGAGATTTGGATGTACAACATTTGTGCAAATCTAATCCCTTTTGCCCAGATGTAGTGTTCAAAACAGATCCTCATAGATTCAAGTGCAAATCCATTCTGTAGTCTGCCAGTAACATCATTCAAATTTATCATTTCTTTCATCACAATGCACTGCTGCAATTCTCTACCTTATTACGTTTATTACCGGCCTATTATTGTAGAGTGTTTGAATTAGTAGGTAGTCCTGAAATTGAGTGCAAAGAGAGAACATTTTATGATGCTATTTTCAAGCATAAAGTAATTGTTTATGCTGAAGAAAATGGTAACAGAAAGAAGTTCAATGTAGCTGAGAGCAACATTCACTTGTAGTGACAACAGAAACTGACACTATTTGCAACTAGAGCTAGCAGAAAGGAATTCACTGGCCCTTGCAAAGGAAGACATCCTGACATTGAAGAAAAAATTTTGGAATTTTATGTGAAAGGAGGAAGAATGGGCAACCTGTGACTAGTGACATCATAAGAAATAAACATAAGGAAACTATAAAGTTCTTGGTATACTGAAACAAAGAGTTTAAGGCTAGCCTTGGATGGGGGATAGTTTTATGAAGCAGACAGACTTATCTCTAAGAATAATAGGCCTAAAGCTCATGCAGATTTTGAGGAAAAGCTACAAAAATTTCAGTGGCATGGCATCACACTTCTGAAGGAAAAGAATTTTTCAATGGGGAAATAGGCAATGCTGATGAAATACCAAGTTGGCTTAATATGCCACATAACTACACCATTACTGAAAAGGGAACAAAGGAAGTTATCAAAACATCAGGGTTTGAAAAACAGCTTATAATAATGCTGGCAATCACAGTAGTTGGGTGCAAACAGCCTCCTTTCTTAATCAAGCAGAAAACATGCTCCAAAAGCCTATCTCCTTGTCCTATGTCCTTGATATCAAATTTTTGGGTGGAATACAATATTTCCTGTACTTACTATTGGTAAGCAATAGAGAAAGTAAAAATTTAAATACCTTGCTTAAGAGTCAGTATTTTTTCTTTTTTTTAAATGCTGAATATCAAAAGTTTAAAAAACATAATGTTTCTTACAACTTGGTTATTAACAAAATTTCAATAGGATGAATCTTTTAGAAGTTTTTCATTATGGTTGTGTATATAAACCAGTTACCACAAGAAACAGCATGAATCCACTCACATTGCAAGCATTAAGGAAGAGGTACTGTTTCAGTTTTACCTAAGACATTTGTATAAAAACCAAAGTTAGTAGTTTTCAAAAGTTGCTTATAAAAAGAGAAGGATTGAGGAAGAGAGTAGGAGAGGGGAAATAGAGATAAGGGGGACAGAGAACTATCTCTGCAGTTGTGCAATAACATGAGTGGAGATGCAAGTTCAGTTAGAACAACAATAAGTATGTTGTTTATGTGTACAGGATTCAAGAACAGTAAGCAATATTATTATTAAAGATAGAGGGTTAATAATCTTTGCAAATCTTAAAATTTAAATTATAGTAGTTGTAATGATGGTTAAAAGGTTCAGTAATCTAAATTTGTACCTTCGTACTACCATATACAGAATAAATTTATTCATTCATGAGTCATTCCATGTCAAACTGGACAAATTCAAGGAAAATTTGACCCTCGTGTGTCCGATTTTTATTAAACTTTTGTATTCCACTGAATGAATGAAAATAGTATATACGTAGATTTCTATTTTTAAAAAATGATTATTTTCGCTGTAATTTAAAATCAAAATTTATGCTCGCACCGATATATACAAATGGATACATCTCTGCTCCTAATTATTGGACATAATTAAACTTTAGCTTAATTGCAAGGGTAAAAAGCATGATATTTTTATAATGTATTTTCTAAGATAACACAAATATTAAATGCAGGATTTTTTTAATGAAGCATTTTTAAAATGCAAGTTTTATTTATTTTGCACTCATTTTTCAAATTTTAAAAGAGACCAGAAGATTCCTTGTTTTTTAAGCTATGCATGCATCAAATTTCAGAATGGGATGCTTATAAATGGATATTTAAAAAACAAATTACCTTACCCTGGATTTTGTGGCAGACAGTAAGCTGGAGAGCATAACTACAGGACTTTCTCATGCTGCGCTGCATGGATGGGGTGCTTACGATGTCAGGTTTGGAGTTACTGATCATGTTTTTAAATTATGTACACACTTATTTTAAACATAATTCACTTAAATGCAGTTTGTAACACAGGTGAACTTCAGCCTGGAAGCCACTGAAGCAATTCAAAGAAAAAGCACTTACTCTCGTATGACAGAGAGTAATTGTTTTAACTATTGCTTCAGATTTTGACACTGGAATGAAAGCATGTAATATCCTAGTGCCACTTATCGGTTTTATCTTCTCATATGGAGACTGTAGTAGGTCACATTCATTTTTTAAATCCTCACTCGTCGCAAAGAAAAACTCAATTGCATTGATATACTCAAACAAATGTCTGGCCGTCGTAATGGGATTCTGATTAGGTTGAAGGCTCTCTCTTGTTGCCAATATTTTGGTAGCCCCACCAATTCCATCAAAAGAGTCCTTTCCATGGGAAGTTGCAAAAACATGCCATTCTGCTACTATACTAACCTTTGAAGGAGGTATAGCTTACGTATTCTGTTTTACGTAAATTATTATATCTTGAAGATCTTATAGTTAGCCCCACGTTGTGGTAGCCAATTTTTAAGAGAACAGATATGTGTTTACTTCACGCGAAACCATCTTGTGTGACGTCATACGTTGGTTGGTTCATTTGTTCTGTTTGTAGTTCCCTCTGGCGTAGCAATTTGTATCAGTTTTAAATGTCCACCGGCTAGCTATCATCTGATCTTGGTAGGCATGTTTTTCTTACAGGTTGTGAAGCGGAAAGGAATCTTTTATCCAAAAATTACTCGTGAAGAAATGTGTTTTATAATGTTTTATTGTCGAACACGTGCACTAACACATTTACAGATTTATCTAGATAATCGCCATATTGAAACTGTTTATAATAACTTCTGATCACTTTTAACTCACGTACTTCAACTTTGTATATTTAACTTTAGAATATTTTATAAGATTTCTCGTACTTCTGCTGCGTGTAACTTATGACGAAATGAAAGACTGATTGGCGACATTCCGTTGAACTGCGGAATCGACGTGGAGTGTACGGAGAATTTTGTATAACTGCGGGGCGACCGACTTCGAGCATGGCTATTTATAGGCTTGCCTTAAGATACACCTAAAGATTATAAATGAACTGCTATTGGCTAATAAAACGCGCCAACATTAGCGTCTATTTTAATACCCAATGAAAACCACTAATACATATTACTTTTATAGAACATTCTGGAAGCTTTTTTTACTGAAAAGGCGCGAAATATTACGTAACTTCCTGGTTCCCGGTAACGATAAACAACTCATCCCCTTGCTGCAGTATTGTGTTATTGTTAACAGTTTCAATAGAGCCGTATATTATTATTTACCATTAATAATTACAATTATTAAACCTCTGAAATCAATGTTACACAAAAATACATATTCATATTAAAATAATTATTTACATTTGAGTAATTTGTGATACAAATTACCGTATCACCTTCATCATGAAAACATGGGTTAGCAAACTATTTTTGATTTTTATACTGAAAATTTGCCCCATCAGAAAAGTATACAACTGTTTTCATATTTCCTATTTTCATTTTTCAAAAATTATAATAATTGTCTTTGGAAAAGGTGGAAGGCATGTGTATCGTGTTTAATACACTCTGAAATTCCTACTAAAGTTTTATGCTGTGTTTGGTTTTGTTCTTTGTAATAAATTACAAATGGAAGAAGTGTGGCCTGGCTTTTATTCCAATGGGCACCCTGTACTGAATCTTGCATGACACAGGCATAATTTTCTGAAAAATCACAAATTATATGGCATTCATTGTCTTGGAGAGCTTTCTTCTCTACCAGAAAAGCAGCTTGCTGCTGAGCAGTAAATGCATGAGGAGCTAGAGCTTCTATCTTGGTATGAAGGTTACCAAAAATTCTTCAATGGAAGACTGAAGACTTTCAAAGTTTGTTCTGTCAACAGTTACCCATTGTTTTAAGTGACTATGTCTGTCATTTTATTTTCAAATGCCTGATGTAAATATTGCATTAAATCTACTGTTAATGGGCAATTTGGACACTTTCTGAAGTAGCAATCAGAAGATGCAGGATTACACAGTATTTATGGAAGAAGGTCTTTGTAATTTTGCAGTGGGCAAACTAGATCAACTGTCAGCTTCACAATGTTTGAGCCATCAATTAGCAACTTGACATTTTCATAGTGAGCACAAACACAGAACAAATGCGTTCCACTGGCTCTAGGAAGTACGGAGGTTTTGGTCTCGGTACACAAAATTTTGAGAAACTCACTTTTTTATTTGGATATTTGTCCTTAAAAGATCTAAATGTCTCCTTCAAATTTGACAGCAAGAATCTCTTCTGCTTTTGAACTTTCTGTCCACCTTCTTTTATCAAAAAAAAATGTTTCTTTCCTGCAATGATGCAACTTATTTGTGTAATAATTGTGTACTTTCTGTATTGTAGTTGTGTCTAAATTTTTTCCAGGTTTGCCTAGAGAGAATTACCCTTTCTGCAGCTAGGTTCTTTGCAATAGTAATCATGTGATTTGATGCTTCGAAGTGTCCACTAATTTTACTGTATGGCCAATCTTCAAGTATAGTTAAAATCTGAATTTTAACATTCCTGTCTTGGTGTTTCGGAAACACTCCTCTAGTTTATTGATTATACTGCTGCATTTAGTCTGCTCATCAGAGGATGCCTTTGCTTCTTTTTCTTCAACACCAAAAATCTTTTTTCCAAGGGTCCATTTTATCTTCTGAAATTTCTGCTGGGGATATCTTTCTGTGATAATTTTTTCTTCTTAATTGGCGTTTCCATTGATCCCAAACTTTCACTAAGCTTTTCTAAGTGATATCTATGCTGAATCATCAGTTTCTGATATGGCTGAACTTGATTCTTCAAGAAAATTATTATCACTAGAACAACTGGGAATTAAATCAGTACCATTAACCTGGAAGGCACTGGATTCAACATCTGGTAATAATGAAATTTTCTTTCAACACTTGTCACAAACTCTAACATTGTATGGCACCTGAGTTTCCTCCATATTTAGTTTATTTAGCATTGTTGATGTAATGCACCTTAATTGTTCTTTCTTATACCTACAGCTACGGTTATTCACATTAAAAAGGGTTGAAGCACTGATCATGTCTGGGCTGTATTATGTCACTCATTTTAATTGGTACTGAACACTAACTGCACAAACCAAAAATAAAATATTTCTCATGTACAGCTGGCAATACTTTCATTTGCACGAGACCTATCAATATTGTCTGAAAGATTGTAAAACTGAAAACTATTTTATTATGCATTCTTCCTGAGAGCCATGAAAATAAAGAAGCATTACATGCATTCTATTAATAGAATGAGGATAGCATTCAATGCATTTTCCAGGAAGATATCGGTGTCAAGGAAGTGTGTTGAAACTGGCCTTGAATGCATGCTGTGTCTGCTGTACCATGAGTTAGGTTGAAGTCACGGGATACCTATGCGCGCATTTATTTAGATATTTTGTTCCCTGCATCATTTATTAATGTCCCACCTTAAAATTCTACACTCATAAAGAAGATTAAATGGAGATCATTCCAGTATTTTAAAATAATAATTAAATTAGTGCGAACTGTTAGAAAATCATTGTTTTTTCAATGATTGTAGTGTTAAGGGTTGTATTGTAGTGAATAGATGTTTTAACAAAATGTGAATAGATAGTCTGAAAGCACGATTTTTAAGCTTTAAAATTAAATTTGTCTCAACTTCCTATGTCAAATATGTTGTCAGAAATGAGCGTTTGTATACATCAGTGTACGTTCTCTTTCCACAATTTTGATGTCCTGAAGATTCCAAAATAATGAAGTTTGGCCAAAACAAAAATACCGGGGTATCTTTAATTTAGCCATAAAAGGTATACAAAAAGATTCAAAAAATTTTGAAAATCTGATATCAAAGGTTTGTTCGGTTTGACGTGGAATGACACTCATATAATCACCAACACTGATATCCTATGAAAACTAGGAAGACTGGTGAAAAAAATTGCACTTAAGTTATGTATATTTATTTTTATTTTATTGTGTTCCAAAATGAAGTGTCACATAGCATTGAAATGACAGCTCGTGTATAAAAATGAAATGAATATAAATTGTCACAGTTTTGAGTAACATAGATACTTCTTCAGAGAAAGAAAAGAAAGAAAGGAAAAACAAATACAAACTAAGATTACTGTCAGAAAAACCAGATTTATGTACAATAAACACATAGTAGTTCAAAAGCATATTAGAAATATTACAAATACAAATTTAAGTACAGTCCATGATTTTAAACAAAATATGTATAACAAATGCACATGCATGTATTCATCCATCCACTGCATTCATGACTGCATTACAACTAGACAGCAAGTAAGCCAAATAAAAAAGTTATCACCTCAGTAAAAAATATAAACATAGAAAATATTTTTTAAAGTTCCTTTTCAAACATTGGAAGAAAACTACACTAAGTCCATGACTAGAAGAGAGTAACAAATACTAAAGACATTCACAAGTAGAAATTTTGATATGTGAAAAAATACTGCTTCTATTTAATTCAACTTCCACATATTTTGTTTTTAGAAAATTATAACTTGATAGATTAAAGTTAATGTAAAACTATTTTAATATGCTGAAGGCTTCCAAAACATTCTCAATTTTTATATAGAATGTGATAAAGGATGAGAAAAATAATTATAACAAAATAAATTAACATTCTGTGTTGCATTGCTCTACTATTAATTTATTTTATACATCAGCAACTTAAAATAGTTAATTAATGGGACTGCATCAGAATTTACTCTTCTGCTTAGAAAGTATACATGACCAGGTATAAAATTTTGTTAATATTCTCATATATTTAATGGAACTGTTGTGATTCAGCTGTACACAATGATCACAATGGCCATTTAAAAGGTACTGCAGAATCAAACTAAATAAATAATAATGATATCAATTTATTTTCCTTTGAACTCCAGGAATATTGTTTATAAATGAAGTTCTTGAAAACTTTTTGTATAAAAGTATAAAAACTTTAGAATACTTATCACATATTTTAAACTATTTGTTCTCTTAAATGTTTTGTTTACAGTTAGTGAGAAATTCTATCATAGGCTGGGATTTTGATACAATTTGAGTTTTTCTTTACCTTGGCTTTTATATACAATGCAAGTGCATTAAATGTAAAACACCAGTATAGTTCCTGTATAAATATGTTCTTCATTAAGTTGTAATGTTTAACTGTCTTAAAATTATTTTTAGACCCAATGCCTGTCCCTTTAAGTTTCCTTTGGGCGTAATATGAGATTTGTATAAACCGAAACTACTTTAATGTAACTGGAGTAATAAATGAGGTACCTACATTTATAAATGTAGTCAAGCCGGTTCTTTAACAAATTCAACATATGCAATTACCATCTTCATAATTATCCTTAATATGCAAGGAACTTACACAAATGATCATTAGTACTGGTTTGTTACAATCACAAATTCAATATCTGTTACTGTGATGTGAGTGCATCACTGTTTCTGGGCTTCTGTAACATAATAATGTTATAATGTTAAAATATTTCTCCTGAAGAATCCTTGGGATAAAAACACAAAAAATGAAATTAAATGTATGTAGCAGATAAAACCTTGTTTGAAGATCAGCATTTAATCAAGAAAACAATCAAATAAGATCAGAGTTTGAATGCTGATTAAAATGCTGATCTTTTCTGCAACATATATACAGTTACCTGCCAATCAAACTTTATTTGATTGTCAACCAAAGCTGGTAGACTACGAGCATTGTTTCTGCAACTTCTGTTTAGTTTTTTTTTTAATCAGTATTCAGTTAAGGCAAGGGAATGGTGAAATTTCTATCTTCTGAAATTTATCCAAAATTCCTGAAAATGTTAGCACATTTTTCACATTATATAATTCATCACTGCACTAATTTTGAACAAAATACTCGAGTATTTTGAGTAATTATGATGCAAATAAACCTAAGTTGTAAGTTACCATAATGACCAAAGCTTTTTAAAAATAAAATAAATGAAGCTTTTTAAATTCTGTTGGGTGATTTCAGAGAAAAATAATATTACAATATTACATTTATGAAATATTTTAATGTAGTACAGATTAAATATCTGCAAAAAATACCAAAAAAGCATGTCACATTTTAGCAAATTTCAAGTCAACTGCTCCACAACTTTTGCCACTATAGAATCTCAATGAATGCCACATGATTAATTTTAAATGCAGAAAACAGGGAATAAAATAAAACAGTGTCCACTATTCTGCACTCACCTAGACATTTAAATGTCTGATTAATGACTTTAAATAGCTGGAGAATAAGTTAAGGATTGTTGGAAGTCTAGAATGTAAAATTCATTTTAGAACCAAAAACTACAAAGTAGTATGGCACAGTTTCTAGGCTTGTGGGCCATGGTCTAACAGCATAAACTGTTGCAGACATTTTGGATGCATCTGCAGCATCCATCTTCATAGGTTCCTTCTCAGGATCACAGAAGCAACTGTTGCTGTACCTGTTTATATGTCTCTTGGGGGCATAGCAATGCATTCTGATTGGTCCTACTGGAGATTGTAAGGTAAACACATAATCAGATACAATAACACAGACATTCTATCAACTTTATCACATCAGCTTACTCGCCAGCATTGAGAGGCAATAGGAAGGAGGAAGCATCAAGACAATAATACTTGACATCCCATACTCCAGCACATAAAACAAAGCCACTGAGCACTACCTCAGGCATTGGACAAGAGGGCAGCCCATATCTCCAGCTGAACCAATCAGAATGCATAGTCATGCCTCCATAACCCATGTATAAACCAGCACAAATAGGCATAGCAGCAGTTGCTCTGAGCTCCCATGAAGGAACCTATAAATGCAGCACTGAAGATGGATGCTGCAGCTACATCTGAAATATCTGGAAGAGTTTTTCCTGTTAGACCACAGCCCACAAGCCATAATGTACTCCAGTGATACCAGCCTTTGCACTTTGATGAAAGCCATTCCTTTTGTCTTTTCTCCTTTTCACTTTCTCTTCTCTTTAACCATGGTAGGTACAGGGCTATTGTATTCCATCCAAAAATTTGATACTAAGATTTCACCAGAAATACATGTTTTGAGGTTTCCTGTACCCTCAAAGATAGTATTTTTAGAAAAAGGTGTCTCTGTTTGTGTGTGTGCACACACATGCACGAGCACATTGCGTGCATGTTTGTGAACAGCATAACTCAAAAACAAAAATTAGGATGGATACTTGATATTTTGGTATTTAAGTCCAGTATCTCACAAGAAAGTGACAAAGATTTTCATGAAATTCCCCCCATCCCAAACTACCTTTTACAATGGAAAACTTGATACATTTTCTGAAAAATGGCTCTAAGTATTTGATTAAAATATCATGTGTTTAATGTATTTACATGAAGAAAGATGTATATCTTAAATTTTCTATGAATAATCTGTAAAGTGCCCTTCATTCTGATTGAATTTTGTATAACTATGAAACTATAATAAGTAGACAAAAACTTACTTCAGAAAAAAATGTGTATATATCTTATTAAAATATGCAACTACATAACTTCCTTTTTGTAGCTTTATCTGTTTAAGAGATGTAATTTTCCAGTACCTACTTAAAGCAACACACTTTTGAAATGTTATGCTCATTCTTTTGTTTCTCATCAGGCCATGTACAGAGTATTCAAAATATCAAATTCAATATACACAAAGCAAGCTTCTATAACTGTTTTTAATATAGAGTCAACTGAAAAATTCAATGCCACAGCCGGGATTTGAACACGGTTCTCCCGTTCTCCATGTGGTTGCTCTAACCATTGAACCTGTGTGACAACATGCCAGTGGAATATTGAATTCCCCAACTGACTTAAGATATTTCTCAGGTAGACCACTAAGATATCTCAATAGAGATGACAATTTCATTGGCGACTTGCAAATCGCAAGTACTTTATTACTGGTTGCACGTGTTTCTTTCTTTTGTTTGAATATTTTTATTATTATATATAATTAATTTTAATTCATTATAACTAATGAAATTAATTATGCTTTTTATAGACCTAACGTGATCTGGGCATGTTTTTAGTGTATAAAAATATTCTATAACTGTTGTTATAGGCCTGTAAGTTTAAACATAGTTACAACAAAATGTGTACTGAAACCATTATGACAAATATTTATCACAATTAACAAGCAAAAAGATAGAAGCAGAAGAAGCTTTTTCCAAATAATTTACAGAATAATGCATAGAGATAGTTATGTGATAATTTAACTCAAAATGTTTCTCAGTCATTAAACCAGCTTATTGATACTGAAGTGACCAATGAGGATCAAATTATATCAATAATGCATAGCATTGCTCATAAACTAAAAACAATAGTATTTTTCTCCTATGTGCATTTTTTTTTAAATTTGTAAGTGTTTCATATGAGGTTTGCTCCCACACAATTCAGAATCAATTTGAATTATCTGAGTATGCACAGTAGGTAAGCAGTGTTCCAATATGGCAGATAATCAATTCAGAACTAGTTCTGAATTTCCAATTTTCTGTTCCAGCGTATTTGGAAACTAGTTCGGAACAAGTGAAATCGGTTCTTGATCAAGAGCAGGAACTAAAAATTCTGGACATGCGTAAATTGTATAATCTGCTGTGCATACTCAGTTAATTCAGAATCGATTGTAATCGCTTGTAACAAACCTGCCAGAGAGTATAGAGAAAGTGATATAGGTACTCTCTGTATTCAGCAGAAAAAGCCTTATTACCTGGAGGTATAAATTTGAATATGTAATTGATACTGTGGAATTAAAATGCCATGACAGAATGGTTCAAGTAGCGTTCCAACCACACAAAATTCTGAATTAGCTCTGAGAGTGCACTCGACTGGCGCATGTACATAAGAATGTGTTGGTATTAGCTCAGAATGTGTTCAGAACTGACTGTTGGAACAAACTTATGATCTCTGCTTTCACTTCAGCTGAACCCATCAATGTTACTACTACACAAATGTAGATTTTCACTTCTATCATTGCTGATATGGATTCATTTGTTTTTTCTTCTAACAACAATTTTAAGCTCAAATATTTAGCTGTTATTCCTACAAGTTTGAGCTCCTTTCATTATAAATTAAAGCAAATGCAGTAGGTATTATTAAGGTATATATTTACTAAAGTAATGATTATACACAGTTCAGTGTAAATGTCAGTGTTCGACAATAGAAAATAAACTGGAAAGTGCAGAGAAATCAAATCTATGAAGAGTTAATCATGTTATGTTTGTTGAGACTGCAGGTCTCAAAATAATTATGACAAGAAACACTCATTTGTGCCCAAGTTATAAAAAAACTATCAGCACTTGTGATATTACTGTTGATAGTAGCACATCAGATTCTTTTTCCTCTGACTTTTTTCACCATTTCCTTGCCTTAATAAACAAAGCCTATTTTAAATTGTGAAGCTCTTGAAACTATTACAGAAATGTTGATGAATGATTGTAGCAAACTTTGAGTACAGTTAACACTATTTCCATGAGCATAGTGATTTCCACAGATCCTTTGGTTTTCAAAATCCTAGCCATAATGGTTACTAATGAAAAGAAGTGATACATACATCTAATCTATACTAGTGCTACCTCTACGATGTTACATATAGACAGTCTTAATGCAATGAGCTGAAAATAAATAAACCTTAAACTTAATTATACTGTACAGCACTTATAATGTTATGTACAGAAAAAATGACACCACTTCAATTGCTAACCAGACCTAATAAGCAGTATGTCAACAATCTCTTTGTTTTAAGTAAAACTTGGCACAATATTTTGACACATAAGCTCATGATCAACCTATGTGTGCTGAGAATCTCTCTATATCACTGGAATCATTTCTTCCTAACACCCTCAGACTATCTCTGTATTTTTAAAGCTCATGTTGCCATCAAAAAAATTGTTTAGAAAAAGCTTGTTATATATTGCTAATAGACACATAAAAATCATGCTGCAGTTTTAGCCTTTTTTTTTATAATAAAGTTCTGATAGAGAAAATAGTAAACAGATATTATCTGGTGGACAGTGCACTGGAGAGGAGAGTGCAGAAACTCAGTTCTTACACAGGCAATGGGCAGCATTTTAGGATAGAAATTTGTAAGTGGACTAAGAGACCTTTTCTTTGTGACCATCTAACTACCTACTATTGCTACTGCCATTTATTACAACATGAATTCATTGACCCATGTTTATTAAGCTCTTATTTTGATCCCATATTGCGTCATGCTCTTAAGCTGTTCCGATCCTTTTGCTATCAAGAAAAAACACATACTATATCCCAAAAATATATGCATGCATTTGAGTCTCTCCAGTTAATATAAATGTCTGTAGATTAAAAACAATTACTCCAAAGGCCCATATTTAAGAAATCTGCCCATCTTTCTGACAAGAAGGTGACATCGTCAGGGCTTTATGGTTAGATTTCTATGATTAAGTTTTACCACAGTGTTAAATGTGGAATTTAATTGCAAGAAAACCTTTTCACTGTTTACTTCAATTCTGGAGTGTTCTGAGGATGAAAATTTTGTTCTGTCTTGCCCAGTTTAAATGTGTATTCTTTGTTTTAAAATGAAGTACATGAAACATTTGAAGGTTACTAAAGAGCACCTAGAGCAACTTATTCATCCATAGTTATCCTTTCAGCTTCCAAAAGTGCAGTATATCATCATTGTGGAGACCTATATATCAAATACTGTTATCTACTCAGTACTAAACATGCCCAATGTCTCATAGGTAGACTTTTTCATTCTATTCTTGTAAAGAATAACTGACCAGGACTCTATTTCATAAAGTATACAAGTTTTTTTTTACAAGCTAGAAACTACAAACTTGTGGTTTACAACTGAAGTTCTATTCTTAAAACAGTAATTATAAGCTAGAACTCACAAAGTAGGTTTTATGAATCACAAATGAATTTCTACGGAGGAATTGAATGGATGCTTGCAAAAATGGGCTAACCATAATTTTACCAGTGCAGAGAAAACCCAACCTTTGCAAATGCCAAGGTAACAAATTGCCTATAAATTCTAACACACACAGGAATAAAATAGCAATACGCCATCTTACATAGTTATGCCATCTGTGCAGCCTCTTGTCTAAAGTGCCAAGTAAAGCCAATTTTGCTATAACAACAAAATGGCATGTTTTCAATAATATACCATAGAATTACGAGTTTTATATCTCATCACACAGAGTTCCCTAAGGTTATCAGAACTCAGAGAGGATGTGAAGTAGTTTATGCAGTAGGTTGAAGCACTTAATTTTTTTTTTTTAAAAATTGATGTTTAGCCAATTTTTGCAAGCACTTATTCAGTTTTGGGTTTCATTTCATAAAGCTCAAAACCTCCTGAAACCAATATGAATTTTACAAGTGTTCATATTATTGTACAACTATTATAGATATTTTGTAACAACCTAAAAATATATTAGGGTCAGATTATGTGTAATAGTATCCTTTTATATTCATATTTTTTCATTAAAAGCACACTTTAGAGCTCCTAATTTCTGCCATGGACATAGTTCTATGTGCTTCGTTAGATAAAGAGGTTAAGATGGAAGAAAATGGGTAGCTTAAAACTGCATTGTTGAAGGATTTAAATGGTGTTAAGCTAAGCATCATCTTACTTGGTGTTTCTAAATTAGTGTCTAGATGATATGTAACTAGCCTATAATGGCTGCAACAACCCCGCACTCTAAAGATTTAACATGTGGACACCACACAACATAGTGGCTCTGAAGTACCAGAAGAAAAGGCTACATAGTTCTGACAAACTCTCGTCTACCAGCAGAAAGCATTCCACAATTTTTTTTCTCTGTCACCCAAAAATAACGTAAAAGGTTGACATTTGAGATCTATTGCTTACGTCTGATGTTTTGTCAAGCATAATAGTCATAAACTCTTGTTCTGAATTTCTTCTCTCCATACATCAGCTACAGAATTTATGAAATCATTTTGAATGCTTGCTGAAGTACTGTGAAAAATTGTAGAAGTATGTAAATGTTCTTTTAATGTGAAATTGAACTCTGCACTTGCAATAAGGAATTCCATATAAAGTCCTTTATTTAGAGACTCTGCCTGCCCATTATGAGAGCAAATGCTTTGCAGATGGCATTAATCAACCTAATACTTCCCTGTTTCTATTTAATTATGTGACTCAATTTCAGTTCTTTGTTGGAAATACAAAAGAATGTTGATTCTTGTTGGAGTTGCAATAAAAGTATTAAATTTGAGAAAAAACTAGAAAGATCCATTTCAGGCTCACTATGATTCTTCACTGTAGTATTAAGATGGTTCATATCTTGATGTTTCCAAACATTTTTCTTAGTTGAGAATAACAAACATATCCAACAGTACAGCTTGCATAAAACATTGTGACACCCCATATGTGCAAGAGAGGAGAAATGACAAGAAGTGGTGGGGAGCAAGGGACCAGAAGTGATATGAACTCAGAGGCAGTCACATACACAATACATTGTAAACAAATGTATAAGCTTATAATATCACACACAGCAGGTGGGACACTGACCCCACCTCTCTTATTGTTAAAATGGGCTGGTCAGTGTTATCGTGCATCTATGCTTCAGGAGTGGAGGACTGTCACAATGTTTTACACAAGCTGTAAAATGGGTAGCATCAGCAGAACCAAACAGCTGCATTTGAAAATGTGCCTTGAAACCAGAACCACTTTTGCTTTTTACATTAGTTGACATTGTGAAATTATAACATGATCGACTGTTGTTGATTACTTGATTTATCTCAGCATAAGAAATGAGAAAAAAGTTTAAATAGTTTTTTAATTACAGCTTCATTAGCTATCTGAAGTCACTATGATCATAAGCGTAAAAGGCGGAGGGGAGATAGAAACAATTGCTATAAACTCAAGTTTTGAAACTGAAAATGCCTTAGCTTGTGTAAGCACAAGGTGGAAGGAATGAAAAGTATGTGCAATCTGAGTTTGGAGTGCAGTTAAGCCATTGCCAACAGCTTGCTTGTCCAACTGTTTCACCAGAACACTTGCCTGGCTAACTGCTGCATCACATTGTTTGCTTATCTGTCATTTGAAAGTAAGGAAAAAAAAAACCTTTGTTTTCTCTTCCTTTCTTTTCATTTTTTTCCTTGAGCATTGACACATGACACTCAGAGGAGATGCCACTGATTCATATTATGCATTCTGTAGGAAATTAATCTCATTCTTTTCATTCTGATTTCAGGTTATAATTCCTGAATGATATATTTTAAATATATATAAATAAAGTAATTATAACAGTTTCTTTAACTTTCAAGCTAAACAAAATAAAAACCAATACCTACTGGTACTTTAGGGCATTTCTGTATTTTTTAAGCATTCCAAAGTCAAGATAACAACTCTGTTAACAAATGTGCTGATTTTCTCAGTCTAGGAGCTTAATATTTTTAAAGGTATATATGTTATAAACAGCCATAATATTAAGTTTATACTGTTCACAGAAATCTCAAGTTTGGTGTTCACCATTTAGGTTATCAATCCTACATACTTCACCTTAAAAAGTTCTTTTAGCCATTCTGTCCATTTGCTTTATGCACTGGCGAAAACAAGCAAACCCTGTACAGGAATGCTCTTATATCATTCGGGGATTATGTGATCATACTGAATGAAATAAAGTGTGCTTCTATTTGTTTGAGCCTAAGAGTTTACTTGTTAAAACATTTTCATGAGTGTGTTTAAATCACAACTACCAACATTTACTTTAAGAAACAGAAATTTATCCAACTTGTCAACTGTAATTTGTAAGCTTTATAAAACAGGCCCCAGGATGTGAAGAGGTACAAGAAGATTGAACAGTTACTCCAACCCCACATAGAGTTGATATGAAGCTGCCAACCATAAATGCAAACAGTGATTGGTTAAGAAAAGAATTTCATGAGAGGATTGGGCTATTCAAATACCTAACACATCTTTGTAAAACTTAAAATAGTATTTTATGTGCTTCATTGTTTTTATATAATCATTCCACCTAGTGGATTTTGCAGACACAATAATAGAATAGAACAAAATTTTCTAGTGCCTTGTTGACTGATATGTTCTTTGGCTGAAAAAAATTTATATATATATTTTTGCAGTAACTATCACATGCTACAGTATGTTAGTATCCACATTTGTGCACTCTATTTATAGTAATGCACAAACATAAATAGAACAACCTTTTTAAATCTCCAAGCATTACAACATAATGTCATCTGAAAAGTTTTATATTTGGCTTTATAAAATAATTGCATTCAGAGTATGGAGAGAGTTACTGTGCTACAGCAATATCAGATGATGTGTTTGTTCTTGGCAGCTTTTGCCGCAGTGTGTGAGAACTATTATTACAATGAGCATTAAAAACAAATAAAGTGTAACAGGTTTCCTTTCTAACAATTTCACAAGTCCCATGATCTTTTTTTTCCTTTTACTGTGGTGTATGACCAAAGTTTGACATTATCTAGATCTCACTACTTGCACATATGTCAGCCATTGTGACAGCAAGTTGTGAAAAGGAAGGTCTGTTACGAGGGCTATCAGCCCAACAACTTGTCAGTAATGTCTGGAGACTCTCTGGGGCAGCTTTATGAGGTCGCCACTGCAGTTCATGCTTCTTTAGAGTTGCTAATACTTCCTCATCTGACATACCCTTGAATGGCAGCTCTCCCTGATAGAATAGTTCCCAAATGAGGCAAGCAAATGAATACACATCTGACTTGGTGGAATGCTCGTCCTCAAATACTGCCTCGTATGGCATCCATCGCAGTGGAATAAGCTGCAAAAGTATGCACATTAATTAAAATTATTTCTCAAAACACATGATAAAGTAAATTGCATTCTGCTTGTAAAGAATTATCAAGTATAACTGTAGGACTTAGTGGTAATAGGCTATTACTCAAAAGAACTTTTTGAGATACTTAACACACTGAAGCCCACGCTGGACCAGACACTATGTTATCCTCATGAATTCCATAGCCGAATATAGCTCAGGCATACTTTTCTTACAACTTTAGAGTACATGCATTACAACAAGCAGGTTTGTAGTTCATGGAAAGTTTCTCTTCTCTTTATCACCTTTGGGTGGCATGTTTTGGAAAAAACTTCGGAAAACTACAAAATCAACACTATCAGATGTTTTCAAAATTTTCATTCGATCATGATATAGTTTCAGACAATTGTGTGCATGCTTTCCCCCCTCTCCAGATGTTATTGAATATGTGACAGATTGTTTGCTTTTTTTTTTTGTAACAAATCAAACACTAATCAATAAATGAAAAGTGAAAAACAAGTGGAAATGGGACATGAAAAAAAAACTGAAAAAAAAAAGCAAGATAATTTATTGACAAGAAATTCTAAAATGTAAATAATCTGTAGTGATTGTCTACAGAATGCGTTGACGGGAAATTGTAAAATGTAAATAAACTGTAGTGATTGTCTACTGAATGAGTGACCAGGGTCAAAGTGCAGTAGACAATCAAATTGTAAAACTCTTACACAATAAATACAAATACAAATAAATACTAATGAACTACTTATTTTCTTGATAGTTATATGTAAATAATTGTGTTATTTATTCCACACTTTTTCACAATGGAATGAAATACATTTGGCCTATATTTATAAAACACAGATTAATAATACTTAATAGAAGTATTACTGATACAAATTTTGATACTCTTGTCTCACATGTTCGATGTGTTTCAAAGACTGTTGTACTCCTCGTCAGCTCTATATTGACTGATGTTTGGAGAGGAAGCTCTTCGTGTTTGTGTTGCCATTTGGTTTTCTTGTGATTAATTTGATGTGACATCAACCAGCAGAATTTTGAAGTTAATCACTTTATGTGCACTTTGTGTTATGTAAATTTTCTCACATATAATTAATTCTCTGGACACTTTTGCATGTTTCACATTCTTATTTTTCATGTTGTCATGCTGATTTGACAAGAAATGAGGGCAACTGCTGATTTGTCTTATTTGCTTAAGTTACAAATTTCTTAAGTTTCCTTCAGTATGGTTTGGAGGTTTCTTATCTTAGCAATGTAAATGTAAAGGCAGTCCTCACAGCTGATTTGATAAACTTCTAAGGTTGTATTTGTAGTACCATACCCCATATGTTATGACAAACAGATGGCAGTACAAATGCCTCAACGAGGCATTCTTTCCAAACATCAACATGAGCAGGCCAAAGGTCTTCAAAATATATCTAACATGTAAAACAAAGTAGACAAAAGGCTGGTTCACAACCCCCGGTAACGGTAACCAGAACAGAAACGAGAACGGGAAGCAAGATTTTGATTCACAACAGCCCGGTAACGAGAACGGGAATGCATATCGATCACAAAGTGAAAGTCGATTTTACGCATTGGGATTTTACTTGTTTTTAACTGACCAATGACATTTTTTCACCTACTTCCAATTTAGACAAGCCAACATCAAAATTCGATAGAGTAAACTTTATCTAAATGCATATTCATTACATTTCCGATCCCTCTACTTATACCAAATTTTCATTCCTTTACTTAATGGCATACATTAAAATTGTTTATTGTTCTTTTTTCATTTTCACCGGTTTTAGCTGTTCTTTGTAGCTTTTGCCATTGTTTTTTAAGTAATAGCCAGTTTTGATTTGCATATAAACAAACTACAAATGATCCCTTCACCAGAGGAACCAACACTGATTAGATTTGCGGGTGTCGGGATGAGGTTAGGAAGCACATTTACTACTAATTTCTTCCAGATTCATGTTTCCAGCTTGCGACTATAGAGAGCACTAGTGGCTGTTTCATGTCACGGCCGCTTAGAATAACCTCTAGAGTGAAGAGTCTAATATGCACAATAGGGATCAAATATGCCATGCCCGGGAACGAGAATGAGAAAGTTAAAAGTTGAGCAACTCTTCTTTCCCGTTCCCAGGGCCCGGGAAGGCTTCCTGTTGGTTGTGAACATTCCCATTTGAATACATGTATTTCAACTTTTTCGTTCTCATTCTGATTACCATTCTCGTCGATTGTGAACCAGCCTTAAGCATAAAATCTCAACTCAACAATACTTATACTCTATAGTTAAGCAGTCAGCATTCTGGCTTCGCAACCCAGAGATCCCAGGTTTGATTCCCAATGGGGGCGGGGAAGTTATTTTTAGTTACAATCATTTCCTAACTGCCACAGAGTTTGGAAGTATGCAGTTTTTTTTAGTAATGTGAGTATGTTCATGCTAGAGAGATTAAAAACTGACATTAAAGAACCTACAGTCAATTGTTTCTCAAATCAAAACTCTGATAAGACCATAGATGTTAAAGGGGTCTATACAAATTAAACAAACAAACAAAAACACAACAAAACAAAATAAAAGAAATACCTCTATCTATTAAGTATTATGAAAATTTCACATCTGCTGCATAACATGTGTACAGATGATGATGTCAAATGCACACTTCCAAGTTATTCAAACATTCTTTAAAAGCATTCCTTCCTAATATGATAAAGGCTCGCTAGCAATCATGATTAAAACCCTAACAATAATCATTTGATACAGAATAAAATGCTTGGGTTTCTTGAATAAATGAATTAAGATAAAAGGTTTTAATGTTTTCTTACAACTTGTGTAACTTATGAATAACACAGTATGAATAACAAAGTATATAAAGCACTGTATCTGGTATTGAGCTATCTTTCTGCATCCTCACTTTTTTCTACTTTTGAAGGACACTGCCAAATAGCATTGCATCGTACTTCACAGCTGTATGAAAATCAAGTTTTATCGAGTTTCAAACAATGCATGCTCATGCGTGATGTGAAAACCTTTACCAGGCTGCCCAGCATACCAGGTTGTCAACAAGCATACAGTTTTAGCTCTCCTGTTGTTAGAGCGGAAGGCGTAGTTTTAAATGCAGCCTAATGAATTGTCAGAAGGGGGTCCTCCTTGATCCTAAACTATACTCGGCGCCAATCAAGAAGGTGATTGACAGTTACTAACCATGTGGCGGAAAGCTTAAAATGAATGGGAGGGGATGAATGCATCACAGCGTTCATCATAGCAACCATTAGAAGGACCAATTAGGATTAAGATGTTTCTATAGCAATGATAGATGCAAATGCCATATTGCCGATATTGTAACATGTAATTGGCATGATGTGCCAGGCGAGCGACCGTTGCAGTAAACATGAACTGCAGTCTTATCTTGTGCTGTCACTGCAGTTATAAACAATGTCCTCCTTTTAGACCCAGCTTGCTTTGCTTATGTTTATGTATCAGTTTAGAGATTGCCTGCGTACTGAAAAGTTCTTTTGCATCATCCTATTTGTATGGTATTTGCCTTCTGTTACACGTATTTGAGTCGTGTATTTGTGCATGTGTGTGTTGTGTGAGCATTTATAATTGTGTTAACATGTTTAATGGATATTTAACAATGTCAAAAAATAGTGATAAAGATAGCGCGGTCAAACGAAAAACTGACTGCACTGAGGAACCAAATAAAACTCTATTGGGTAAAGGTATCCCAATTATAGGACAGGCACAGGAAATAATATGCTCTCTGAGAAAATATTTTGAAGAGGAGAAATTGAGTGGGGGCCGCTTATTCCATTCTCTAATGTACTTGATAGGATCTCGCATGCTGTAGGAATCAGTAAGAATACTGCGGTTAAGATTGGGAAAGAAAAATATTATAAAGAAGAAAATCAGGGTCTAAATTAGGAACTCCTGAAAAGAAAAGAAAAGGATGTAAACATGTCACCAACTTAGATCCTTTCCAGCAGGATGCAATACGCAGACACATTTATTCCTATTATAGGAGAAAAGAGCATCCTACTATTTTCAAGCTCTATGTGTCTTTAAAGGAAGCCAAGCTATTTCAAGGTAGCAAGTGTTCTTTGTGTAGAATAGCGAAGAAGTTAGGTTTTCGTTACAAAAAAGTAAATGGCAGAAAATTGCTAATGGAAAAACCTAACATCTGTGCTAGGCGCTGTAGGTTCCTTCAGGAGATTCTTACACATGATTTTGAGAACATTTTTGCCTTGAGACATGGGTAAATGCCAATCATTCTGTCAGCAAAGGCTGGACAGACGATATGTTGGAAGGAACAATGAATGTGCCATTAGGTAAAGGAGGCAGAATAATACTTCTCCATGTTGGAACTGCATCGGGTTTTGATCCCAAATGTTGTCTTCTTTTTAAATTAAAAAAGACAATGGATTATCATGAGGAAATGAATCATAACATTTTTCTTAAATGGTTCAAAGAACAGCTTCTTCCAAATTTACCCAGACCATCTGTAATAGTAATGGACAATGCCAAATACCATTCAGTAATTTCTGATAGAGCACCAACAATGGGAACAGGAAAAAATGAAATAATTCAGTGGCTTGTTTGGCGCACTATACCGGTGAAGGAGGGGCTGAAGAAAAGTGACCTTACTGGAACTTGTGAAAGCAAACAAACCGCGGTTTCCAAGTTATGTAGTCGATGGCATTGCTGCAGAACTAGTCACAAAATAGTTAGGCTTCCCCCTTATCATTGTCATTTTAACCCGATTGAATTAATTTGGGCCGAAATAAAGGGTTATGTTGAGTGAAGCAATATAGGTTTCACTGTGTCGTCAGTACTAAAGCTTACAGAAGTAGCACTAACAGCGGTAAAAGCTGAAAACTGGAAAAAAGTGGTGACTCATACAAGGAGTGTAATAAGTGCAGCTTGGAAAAATGAAGTTTTGGAAGAAACTATAGAACAGCTTGTTATTCCCATGGGAAATTCTAGCAGCTCTTCAGATGATGATGATGATGATGACAGTGCCAGTGGCAACATTGTCTATCAAGCAAGCAAGCGATTCGGAAATCAGTGGCATTTTTCCATTACAATAAGCATCAATATTTCACAGGTATGTCTCTTCTGTTAATGCAGATCTTTACACTGATATATTCTTGCATGATCTATCCTGTGCACATAGATTCATTATTTTACAATTGTCTTCGTATACGAATATAAATTATATCTGCTCTACAATGCAGGTGCAACCCAGTCACCTTTGACACAATTCTAACATGCTCTCCATGTGGTCGCGATGAGCGGCAACGTCGCCTCTCTCTCTCTACAAAATATCAAACACCTTTTTGATTGGCGCCAATTATAGTTATTCTATGCATCACATAGATAGTGCATTAGGAACCTACTGCTGCTGCCATCTATCAACTTTATTTCAAAACACTCAGCAGTTCAACGTTCAACAACAGGTGCAGTTACAGTCTGAGCATGTGTGAATTAGCTCCAGCTGTGTTTAAGAACTAAACTTTATTTGCAATTCAGTTCAACAATAATGTGTTAGAGTACTTGGGTGCTATGGCTAAAAACATGCTATGATTTTGCAGAATTTCTTGTTTATAAAAATAATATACTAATGTAGTTGTGGTGATATGGGTAAAAACATGCTGTGATTTTGTGGAATCTCTTGTTTAAAATGGAAATAATATACTTCTTCAACAATGAGTGGAGGTGTAAACATTCTATACTTTGGACACTTTAAGCACAGATTGCTCTTGTGCAGACAGTATGGCCAACTCTAACAGTCATCATTTTATGGCATCATTTTATTGGCTAAGTAAATATCTTAAATATATGGTATTTTAATCAAACTCCTTACCAGCCATTTTTGAGCAAATCAAAAGCATCAAAAATGTTTCCATGTAGTTTGGGGTGGGAGGATTTTCTTAAAAATCTTTATGTCATATCTTTGGAAGATACTGAACTTAAATACAAGTTTGGTATTTATCCAACATTGCTCTCTCTCTCTCTCTCTCTCTCTCTCTCTCTCTCCCTATCTCTCTCTCTCTCTCTAAAAATGCTTTATATACTTTTTTTTCAGAAGACTTCAAAATATGTATTTCTGGTCAAAGCTTGAATCAAATTTTTGGGTGGAATGCAATACTTCCTCTACCTACTAGGTAAGTGGTAGAGAAAGTAAAAATATAACAAAAGCCAAATACAGAGACTTTTCAATTTTTAAATTCCACCAAAATATGTTTTTCTAGTGAGTTCCTGGAACCACCACAAAGGGCAACAACTTGCCTACATCAATATCAACAACAAATCTGCAGTCAAACATAGGTTGAAAGAAAATAAGAGACGATTCATCTCTGAAACATGTTTCTAGTTATAAGTGTAAGTAAAAAACCTGATGTGTTACACTCACATGACTTTCCCTACTCTTGTACAAACTATTTTTACAAATGCTTATTCTCCATCAAGTTCATGTTAATCGAGATAAAAATTTGCAGATCTTATTGCTAATTTTCTTGTAGTTGCAAAGGGAATATGGCAGGCTTTAAGCGATAGTCAAATCTTTTAAAGGCTGGTTGCTATGTGGAGCATTTTATTCTCATAATGAGAAAATCAAAGTTTTTGAAAAAAGTTCCTGTAGAGGGTAGTCTGGGGTGAAGGGATTTTCTTGAAAATCTTTGTGTCACATCTTTGAAAGATACTGAACCTAAATACTTAGTTTGGCATTTATCCGACTTTTTGTTTTTGACGCGCACGCGCACGCACACGCACACACACACACACACACACACGTGCCTGTTTCTAAAAACGCTTTTTTTTAATTCAGGGAGCCTCAATTATGTATCTCCAGTGAAATCTTGATATTGAATTTTTGGGTGGAATGCAATACTTCCCCTATTTACCATACGTGGTAGAGAAAGTAAAAAATTCAAATACGTTTAGATCCATGCAATATACATAAGAAAGAAAAGAAAGGAACAGAGCAAACACAAGACAATTGGATGCTTATATTGGTATGACATGTATGCAATATTTATTTCTTAAATTGATAATCTACTCGTTTTTCCTGAACTAATAATGCTTATTTTTAAGTGTTGAATACTCTTACCCTTTTACTCATTAGGGCATGATAGTGATAATAGTCAAGGGGACTAAAAATAGTGGGAAAGAAATCTTTCAACACTAAGAATTTTTATAAAATTAGGGCAAAACTGGGTGTTCTGAAAAGTTCCTATAGTTTTAAAACGTTGGAAATATATACTGCAAGAAATAAGCTTCTTAGTAACGACAGAATGATCACTGAACAGACAAACAATTCCTTAAATTAACTTCAATGTCAATAGCTTCTAAACATCTTTCGTAGTAAAGCTTTCTTTACCATACTGATATAGATGAATCAGTGCTAGAAATACTATTTAATTTTGATATAATGCTCTTCCCTTTGTTAATCTCTGCCACAATGTCTGCACATTGAACATCCTTCTTTTAAAACTTACATGATTGTGATGCTTGTAATACTCTTTGCTATATGTGTCCTTGCAGAGTGCTGGAAGTGATACTTTCACAGTCAGTGTAGAAGTAATCACGCAATTGCGAGCTGCCAAATCTCGATGCACAAAGCGCAGATCAGAAAGGTGTTCCATTCCTTTCACTACTTGTGTTGCCAGTGCTATTATCTGCGTAACAGACAGCTGTGGACTTGGTTTGCTCTTACCACTGCTGCCTCCACGTGTCCCCAAGAGGAACTGCTTTAAATCTCCCTGTAAAAAGAAAATATATTATAGGCATAAATAAATTTCATGTGTATTTGTTTAGTGACACAAATAAATATGGAAGTACTAATTAAATTTAATAGTATGGATATTTTAAGAAATAATTCTAAAAATTGTAAATCTTTAGGAGGTCACCTTACAAACAATTTGTAGCTTTTTACTAGTTTCAGCTAAGTGGTAACTGCATTAACAGATTTTCTTCCACACTTATACCTAAAATTCCCTGTGTACATGCAGCAGTTAGACTAAAATTAAAGAACAGAAGAAATATCAAACTTAAACAAACTGATAAATCAGCAGTAGCATATCATTTTTGGACAGACCAACACAATATTAGAAAAAAAATCAAATTATTAAAACCTTTGACGACCACACTAGAACTCATCATGTGGGAAAAATTCTTCATTTTTAAAAATTCCAATAGCCTTTTAAATTTTGAGATCTCACCAGTAAGCAATGTAATTAAGTTCACCTCCAGATGGCAGCAGTTGAATGCTCAGTATGAGGAAAGAAGAAGAGAGGACAACCATCAGTTGCCACAACTGAGGATGGAGACTAACTCTTTGAAACGTTCCATGATTTTACACCTTGACATAAGTGAAGTTTAAGTGTGAACATCGACTCACTCATATTATACAAATTAAGCATGAAAACAGCTTCACAGTTAATAGTGCTTCTGTTTTCAATATTTACCTAGAAGGTAAACCAAGAAAGATGATAAAACATCCAGACTGACCTCCCTTTCAGTGTTGTACAAAGCTTCCAAAATGCGACTACAGTAAAAAAGAGGAGTGTATTCAGGGCAGATTTTAGGTTGTTTTGAGGTGACACACTTACTCAGCAAGTTTCTGAGTGATTGGAAGAAGAAGAGGAGTCCTGTGTTTGGCACTCCAATGAGCGACTAGAGCTAGAGAAGAGGAATCCTGTGTGTGATATTCCAGTGTATAATTGGAAAGAAGAAAGGCTGTTTCATGCATGTTTAATGACACCGGTACATGCTAAGAAAAGTAAAGATAAGTGATAGAGAAAACTGAACACATTGGTGTCAGGATTGGGATTTGAACACCACAAGGGAGGAAATGCTCGAGTATTATTAGCCAAATTAAAAACTGCAAAATCTGGAATGGAGAAAACAGAGAGGAGAATGAAGAGTGTAAATTCCGGAATGGAGAAGATGAAGCTGGAAATGAAATCTGGAATGGCGGAGATACGAAGTGAAATGAAGAACAAACTGGAGAAAATGGAATCTGAACTTGGTCTTGACAATAACTTTGTAAAATCTGAGAAACATGCTATGGTGAAAGACTTGAAACATGATATCGCCAAGGCATTAGAAATATTAAGTCTGAACGGAAGAAAAGATTAACGTGGTGGAGGAGCATTTAGACCAGAACAAAAAAATGGCTAGACCAGCAGATGAAGGAAAACAAGAAAAAGATAGAGACCACAATCACAGGGCATCTGAACCTGAAAGAGAATGATCAATACTGTAGAAGAAAATGCACTATGACCTAGGAGCCAAGTTCTGTACTAAAGTTGTATAGGATCCCAAAATTACAGGACAGGATAATGCCAAAACAACAAAACCTCCAAATTTCGACAGCACTTCATCGTGGTCAGCGTTTAAGTGGCATTTTAGGTCATTGCTATCCACAAGGATGGATTTCAGCATAGAAGTAGATACAGTTTTTGGTTACTCAGCAGGAGCAAGCACATTTTCCCTGCTGGAAGCTTGGCTGATGACTTGATTTAAACTGTTACAGAGGTGCTTTGGAAAAGATCACCAGAATGCTGCTTACTGGGTCCAGATGACAGCAAGACTGGGCAAAACCCTACAAGAATTCACCATGTAGGTTGAGTGGCTGGCACACCGAGCTCCAACAATTTACCACCAGATTTTATTTTCAGGGAGGCAGCTCATGCATTTATTAGCGGGTTTAGAGACAGGATGTGAAGCAGCAGCTTCTACTAGTGGAATGCCAATGCCCTGGCTGCTACCCTCCGTATTAAAGTGGCAAATATGACAGCCGGTAAAGCCATCCTGGTGCCAGCCACGAATGACAGTATCAGTGCCAACAACAACAGATTAACTGTTGTGGAAGTGGGGACGAGAAACCTATAAGTTAAAGTTGTGGAGAGCCTGGACACTTAAGAGGGACTAGGGACCTGACTGAGGAAGTGCCAGCACAAAGAGGGCACTTCAACATTGTCATCACCTTCCCCTTTCCTCACGTTAAAGACCATGGCTGGGAATGGCAAGGATGGTCTGATAGTGCATGGATGGACTCGGCACTGTCCCTATAGGGTGCTGGTAGATACAGGGGCTTCACTAACTATTGCAGAATCACCAAATAGAATGCCAGTCAGGCGCTATGAGGTATTAACCATCTCGGGTGAAACCCTGCTGTGACAGTGGAAACTTAACTGGAATTGATCCTTGGCAGGAGTTGGTTAGTAGGTTTTTGTTGACATAATTACTGAGAAAATCATCCTAGCCCTGGACATTCTTAGGTTCTTTGATGCCAAGGTGGATGTCAGGCATCGCATATTGCACCTAGGCTGCAAAGAGATCCTGCTGAATCATCTGGAGGAGAGATTGCAGCAGTGAGACTCTTGCTTGCAGAGTAAGAGGTGATTCTGGTGTTGAGAAAAAGGATGGTGACGGCATGGGCAGAGAAACCCTTAATGAGAAACATGATTCTGGACAGAGAATGTCACCAAGATGGGCTTTACATCACTAGAGCGCTGCTTCTGACTCGGGAGATCATCCTGGTGATGGTCCTTAATGCCACCAAACGGAACCATAAGCTGTTTAGTGGGACTGTCCAATTGTGTATGTCTGCAGCTGGAGACACTGAGGGCAGACCAAACACCAAGAATGGGATATTAATCTGGGAAACCTTGTCCAGGAGACAAGAAGAAGCAGATCCTTAACCTTTTCGCAGAATTCCAGGTCATCTTCAGCCAGTAAGATGATGATTATGGTTGTACCAAAAGAGTAATATGTTGTATTGAATCAGAGCTGCTCAGCCAATCAGGTAGCTGCATTGCCATTTCCCCCTAGTGAAGCAGAAGAAAATAGACAACCAGATAATGGACAAGAAAACCAGAGGCATAATAGAGAAATCTGATAGCCTATGGTCCTCACTGGGAGTGCTGTAAAAAAAAGAATGGAGATCTGCATCTGTACATTGACTACCAGAAGCTGAATAACGTACCAAAAAGGGCTGCTTTTGCTGCCACAGTTTGATGACACCCTGGATACCTTAGCAGAGTACAGTGGTTTTACACCCTGGAGCTGCACTGGCAAATGACCCTGTATGCCAACAACAATAAGAAGACAGTATTTTTGACTGGACATGGGCTGTGGCAGTTCACAGTAATGCCTTTTGGAGACTCTGCAATACCCCCACAATGTTTCAAAGACTCGTGCTGTTTGTGACCTCACCTATTGCTTCCTTTATCTCTACAACACCATTGTTATAGGCAAAACATTCAAGGATCAACTAAACAACCCAAAAAAGGAGTTCAAAAGGCTTCACCATGTCAACCTCAAGCTAAACTCCCAAGTGTCAGCTGTTTAGAAATGAAGTTTGCTACCTGGAACACATTGTAAGCCCTGATGGAGTGGCTGCAGAACTCCAGAAGCTGCAGGCTATCAGGGAGTGGCCTAGGTATACCGCATTCCATGTCAATCCTGACAGTGGTTCCTCTTGAGTGCTTTGTTCTAATTTGTGAAGTTGCTGGGAGGACCAGCTCAGAAGAGAGCAATGTGACAAAACCATGCCTCTGCAGGTCTCTTTCAGTGCTAGCTGGCACTTGGCTAAGGAAACACCTGGAAAGTTAATCGAGAAACATGATGAAACTTCCAGACCCACCTCTCTCTCCCCCCTCAACAGCATACAAAGCTTACAGAATGCTATTGTGGGTGTAAAAGAGGAGTGTAGTTGTTGCTGCAGTAACAGGTTGTAGGTTGTTATTAGGTGACGTACTTAGCAGCAATTCTCTAAGCAACTGAAAGAGAGAAGAGGAGTCCTGTGTTCAACATTCCAGTGTATGATTGGAACACACTTCATAAGTGGTTCACTACACCGTTATGCCCAAAGAAAAGTAAAGTGAAGTGAATGAGAAAACTGAATTATCATACCATTGATCTGGAGGTGTTGTTTGAGATATCATGGCACAAAGAATTCTGTTAAAGGTTGTGGCAGTAGATGCAAAACCTTATAAAACTGGTTCACAACAACTGAAGACAGTAACCAGAATAAGAACAACAAAGTTTAAATGCATGTATTTTAATGGGAGTGTTCACAATTGACAGGAAGCTTTCCCAGGAATAGGAAAGAAGACTGGCCAAATTTTAACTTTCTTGTTCTCGTTTCTGGGCATGCCATATTAGATCCTATTGTGCATATTAGACTCTTCACTGTAGAAATTATTTTAGGTGACCATGACATGAAACAGCCATAGTGCTCTCTCTAGTCACAAGCTAGAAACATGAAACTGGAAGAAATTCTAGCATATGATCATTATAGTTTATTTATATGCAACTCAAAACTGGCTATTGCCTCAAAATCAATAGCAAAAATGCAAAGAACAGAAAAAGCCAGGAGAGATTAACAAAGAACAATAAACAACTTTATGTATTAAATAAATAATTTGTTAAATAAAGGAATGAAAGCTTGGTAGGACTAGAGGAATCCGAAATGTAATGGATCTGCATTTAGATAATGTTTGCTTTATCAAATTTTGATGTTTGGCAAACCCTCATTATGTTGGCTGACTTGGAAGCAGGGAAAAAATAGCATTGGTCAGTTAAAAACCAAAGGAACCCCAGTATGCAAAATCGACTTTTCACTTTGTGATCTCTATGATCATCAATGTGTATTCTTGTTACCAGGCTAATGTGAACCAAAATACAAGCTGTTCTCATTTCCCTTTGGTTACCATTCTCAGGTTATTATGAACCAGCCTTTAGGCTTTCTGCTGTAGCTTTGTTAGCTGTTTTCAGAGTCTTTACTGAAACTCTGTTCATATCATACAGTAGTGCTATTGTATCTCAATTGAGAAATTTATTCCAATGTTTTATAGACATCAGTGACCTAAAGCCATTCTATTCTTTCACACAAGACTGACAATCATATGAATATGATTAATAATTTAGGTGAAGGAGTTGACTTTACAACTCATTCAACCCTTATTATGCTCATCACTGCATCACAATCACTTTTAAATCTCACATAGCAAAGTCTGCACCCTAAATCTGCCCACAAGCCATAAAAGTGGCTCCAGTGCCATAAAGGCATAAAAAGGCCTATGTTTCTGTACATTTTATGGTAAACCACAAAAATTTCCAAGTATGCAATAGGTATTGAAAAGTATTACCTTGGCTGCAAGTGTTCCAACCTGTTCCCTATTTCGTCCATTTTTCTTCAGTGAATGCATTGTCTTTTTTATATATTATAAATAGTTTAACAATGGTGTTTGGCGATTAAGAGGGATAAGAAAGAACATCCCACAGAATCAGTGTCCCATTTGTGGAGGGAAGGAAGTTCTGGAATATATAATATTTGACTGTCAAGGAACAGATCGCTGGAGGAAGGAATTTCTGGAGCAGAAACAGGCTAAGGTGGATAGGAAAACAGCATTAAGGGGGATTTTTTAGAAACGATGGCAGAAGCTTAGGTCAGTTTTTAAGTAAAGTTAAGAAAAAATGGAACTGTACAAAGGGAATCGGAGGTAACATAATTTTTTTGTTAACTATTAATGCCTAGAATTTTAAAATGTGTAAAATTTGTGTAGAAGAAATTATGTTGGGTGTGTATGATGGGCAAAGAGCCTGGGCTGAATCCTTGTCATACTCAGTAGGTATTAGCTTAACACAAATAAATAAATAAATAGTTAAACATTGTTTAACTGAGTAGGTCATATCAGATGATGAATGAATGAAATAGGCGAAATGATGCTCAAATGAGCCCAGGGTCCTTAAAGTTACTCAACTTTCATCTTTTCATGATAAGAGAAAATCCTACGAAAAATCTTATCAGGATAGTTCACCCTAACTGAGAGTCAAACTTAGACCTCTGAATGTCAGGCAAACACATTAACTCGCAGCACAGAGGTGGCCAAATGACATTTTTTTAACCACCTACACAAAACAGAATTTTACTTTTAACAAGCAGCAAACTTTTGCCCCATACAATTGCCAAAACTCAGTTGACAAACATACATGACATTTGCTGTGAGGTTTAGAATAACATGGTAGTAACTATCATTTAGCTCAAGGCCAATAGTCTAATCTAACTCCAGACTCAAGATGAATAAATTTTCAACTCTGTAAGTGCAGCAATTTACCTAAGAATCATAAATGGTTTTACAAAAATGTTAGTTCCATACTTGAAGTAGTTCATAAGTAACTTCATGTGCACAGAGAAGCACAAACCAATACCTACTAAGAGATATTCTCCAAATGCATTTAGAAACCACTTTATTTCAGAGGGAATCATTATAAACAATAAAGGATGCATTAACATCAATAACGAACAACAAAATATATTACTTACCCAGTCCGTGTGCTCAAGTATCATGTAATGGGGTTCAGCCTCCCGGCAGAGACCCACTAACTTTACCACATACTCATTTTGAGCCTTGTGGAACATATCCAATTGTCGCTTGAATTCCTGAAGAACAGCATCATCTCGTGTGTTTTGCAAAGCCTTGACAAGCACTGAGGCACCTCCCTTGTCTTTGTCATCACCCCCTGCACCTTCCACACCATGTGCCTTTGCCACAAACACCTCACCAAACTCTCCACGACCTGGATATCAAATAACATGTTCAAGTGAAATGTATTACTGTTATTAATTAGTTCTTACATTTCTTAGTATACTGCACGTTTTCTTCAAATGATATGTTTGAAGTTTCCTGGACTTGACCAAATAATATATTTGTGAAACTGGTTCCAAGTGAAACTTACCAAGGAGCACCATATTGTGTAAATCTTGTCGAGGGAACACCAGCCGATCATAGTTGCTACTCTTGTTGGAGCGCTTGCTCTGCACAGAGCTGTGAGACTGCACTGTATCAGCACCTTCACCTGTTCCACTGCCAGGGTTCTCTTTCAGTTCTGTATGTTCACCACCTGCTTCACCATTTTCTGCCTTAGCCACTACAACAGACAGCAGCACCTCATTGTTACTCATTTACATCAGAAAGAAAGATAGTAAATAAAATATCAGCTTTAAAAAATAAACCATCTCATGATAGGATGAAATAAACCCCATCATTTTAAAGCATTGTAAGCATACCATTGCTAAGCCCATATCTCACTTAATAAATCATTCCACAGAGTGGTGAATTTCCACACTGCCTTAAAATAAGCATAGTGCAACCTATGTATAAGAACCATGAGGAGCATAATATAACTATTGACCAATAACATTAACCTTAGAAATTGCAAAAATATTTGAAAACTAATCTTAAACAGACTATGGTGTTTCTAAAGAAAATTAATTTTTATGGGGGTTTCAACAGTGTTTCCAAAATGGTTTATCAACAATTACTACAATCACAGTGTTTATACATCAGGCATCAAAAAAGTTAGAGAGCAATGAAAAAGTTGGAGCTTTACTTTTTACTTTCTCTACTGCGCACATAGTAGGTAAAGAAGGTATTGCATTTCACCCAAAGATTTGATACTGAGATTTCACCAGAAATATATGGTTTTAGGCTCCCTGAATCCAAAAAAGGCATTTTCGAAAAAGGTCAGAGAGAGAGTGTGTGTGTGCGTGTGTGCGTGCGTGCGTGCGTGCATGCGTGTGCGCGCGCGCGTGTGTGTGTGAACAGCATAACTCAACAACGAAAAGCCAGATAAATACTTGTATATTTATGTTCAGTACCTTTCAAAGATGTGACGAAGATTCCCGAGAAAATCCCCCACCCCAAACTACCCTTTACATGGAACATTTTCAAAATATTTTATTTTCTAAAAAATGGCTGTAACAATTTTGATTAAAATATCATATATTAAAGATATCTATATGACAAATAAAATGTATATCTTGAACTTTCTGGGAATAGCTTGTGAAGTCCTCTTCATTCGGAAGGGATTTTGTATAATCTTTATAATTGGTAAGCGTTAAGTGATAGACGAAAACGTACTACAGAAAAGCACAGATCTCTTTAAAACACACAATTTATTTCAAACAACTTTTTTGTGGCATTAGGCGTTTCCAAGATATCAGTTATTAATGGTTTGAAGTGTTTAATACTTGGCCATTCTTTTAAGTCCTGTCGATTTTCAATTGTTTCTCGCAATGTTACGGAAAGAGTATGGAAATTTAAGGCCAGCATATAATGTCCAGTTCTAAAATGGTTGACTACTATCACTATTCCCTTTGTATCTATAATGAAATGTGTAATGCAGCTATCTCTGGAAAGTTTTTACCGCATTAAAATGAAGTAGATAGGAAAATACACTTTCATAAGAATAATTTGTATACCCACTAATAAGCAGCGATAGAGGGTAGAGAAAGTCAGTGATGGTAAAACATCAGATTTTTTTTTATCTTATGAAATCATTTGACTGCATAAATCATGACATTCTTATCCAAAAATTAAATAATATAGTGTAAGAAGATTAGGTACTTAAGAATTTACTCATTTCTTGCTTGAAAGGAAAAATAAGTATATGCTTAAATCCAATACAACAATAAAAATTCTCATCCCTTCACGATTAAAAAATCTACCTGTAAGTCTGTAAAATAGGGGTTTCTTCAGGGCAGTGTATTATCACCACATTTTTTACAATATATATAGATGACATGCCAAATACAAATAACATTAATATATCATACACAGATGATACGACTGCCATTTGTTCTGTAGATAATAAAAATGTAATTCAGAACATTAGCTCTCTAGTAAAACATCTATGTAACTTCTCTGATGCTAACAACCTTAACTGTAGCATGGATAAAACCACTTGATGTAAATTAGCCTGACAAATAAGATTCACTTTGATCTCAATTTACTATTCACATGTAACATACTGAACACCAGTACCTGCAAAATTTTGGGTATATATGTACATATGAATAGTAATCTCACATGGTCTACTCACAAAGATCTCATATGTGTAAAAAAATCAGCAAATCTATGTTTCTAATGACACACTTTAAACCAATCAGAAATTCAAATCTACAAGAAATGCTGTAATATGGTGTCATTTACCATATATATTGAACAAAATAGAAATATGGGGAAGTAGTCCAAGGATTCATTTGGATTGATTATTCATGATACAGAAGTTGATGTTTAACCTTAAAACTTCAGACTCTTGTGTAAATGTATTCAGGGAACATCAACATTTTTACAGTTTATTCATTATAGCTATACTAGGGAATTCTCTTGTTGTAAATAAGCTTAATATGAAGAATAACAATGTTCATGAATATAATACAGACATAACAATGGCTACTTTAGGAAACAGACTATCAGAAGGTTTACTGATACAGGAAATTTGCAATGGAGCAGATTATTTAATAACAACTATTTATTCTAGATTTTCTTGGGCTTCCAGTCAGGTGTAGTTGGTTAGAAGCTGACGTTTTGGGAGCGTACATCTTCCCAGCTTCAGGGTAGTTGAATGATGCAAAATTAGGAGCCCTCCATATTTATATTAATGTCTGTGGAGCTAAGTCTGGACCTCTTAGAAAATGGTACACTGAGGTGGTAAAAAGCACAGATTTATAGAAAATCGTTTAGTCAAATAGCTGTCTGATGTTATGATTTTGTGTTTCTGTGCTGGTTTTGATACATTTTTAAGGCTGGTTCCCAGGCCGTGCTGATCTGTAGTCTGGAATCTCAGTTCAGGTTATCTTTCTCGGACGAGATGGCTAAAGCTTCCTTCACCCTCCATTGCCAGTAACCCGCACACTTAGCTAATACAGTTGTTCCACTGAAGTTAGCCCTGTGGTCTTGTTCGAAACAGTGTTCTACCAGACCCGATTTTTCTGACTGCACCAGATATATACTTCTGTTGTGTTCAGTAAGCTTGGTGGATATTGTTCTTCTGGTTTTGCCTATGTAGGTGAAGCATCATTCACAGGGGATGCAGTAGACACCTGGTACTTTCAATTCAAGGTTGTCTTTGACTGGACTGATAAGGTTTCTGATTTTGGGCAGAGGTAAGTGGATCATCTTGATGTTGTGTTTAGCTAACAATCTGCTAATTTACTTGTTAAATTGCCAGTTAAAGGAATACAAGCTGAAGCAGTTGGTTTTTCTGTAATCAGTCATGTGCTGTAGGGCTGTTTGCTTGTGGCTCTTTTGATGGAGGCTTTGATTTCGTCTATTGCATAGTATTCTACTGGAAAGTGTAACTGAGGTGTTTTAGCTCTTCTTGTAGATGGTTGTGGTTCTAAATGGCGACTGCTCTGTGGATGAGGGTGTTCAGTACATCTACTCATTGGGACTTGTGATGGAAGCTGCTGGCATTTAGATAGAGGTCTGTATGGATCGGTTTCTGGTAGACTGCATGGCTTAGTCTTCTGTTGTTGTTTTTTTGAGATCATGATGTCAAGAAACGGCAGGACCCCATTCTTCTCCACTTCCATTGTGAACTGTATCTGTGGCCAACAACTGTTCAGGTGAGTTGATATGGTAATTTGTATCACAAATTACTTAAATGTAAATAAGGATTGTAATATGAATATGTATTTTTATGTGACATTGATTTCAGAGGTTTATTAATTGTAATTATTATTGGTAAATAATAATTTACGGCTTTACTGAAACTGTCAACAATAACGCAATAATGCAGCAAGGGGGTGAGTTGTTTATCATTACCGGGAACCAGGAAGTTACGTAATGTTTTGCGCCTTTTCGGTAGAAGCTTCTAGAATGTTTCCCTAAAAGCAATATGTACTCGTGGTTTTCATTGGATATTAAAATAGACGCTAATGTTGGCGCGTTTTATTAGCCAATAGTAGTTCATTTATAATCTTTAGGCGTATCTTTAGGCAAGCGTATAAATAAGCCAGGCCCGAGGTAGCATTCCCCCAGTTCAACAGAATTCTCAGTACTATACACGTCGGTCTCTCAGTTCATTCATTTCGTCAAGTTACACGCAGCAGAATTACGTGAATTATTATAAAGTATCATACATTTAAAAAATTACATAAAGTTGAAGTATGCGAGTTAAAAGTGATAAATAAGAAGTTATTACAAACAGTTTCAGTTTGGCTAGTATCTATCTCAATATGTAAAAAGTGTTAGTGAATGTGTTCGACAATAAAAGTTATAAAACCAATTTCTTCATCAGTATCATTTCTGGATAAAAGATTCCTTTCCGATTCACACCCTGCAAGAGTCAAATGTCGACCTAAATAGCTAGCCGGAGAACATTTAAAGTGAATTATTTCAAAACTGATACAAATTGCTACGCCAGAGGGAGTTACGAACCAGACAAAGGAGTGACGTCACAAGATGGCAACGCGTGAAGTAAAAACACATATTTGCTCTCGCAAATTGGCTTCCAAACGCGGAGCTACAATTAATGTTAAATAATTACAACATTAATACCACTTCAGAGTTAGGAAGTACAGGACATGCTATAGGACTTCCTAATACACCTGAACGGTTGCCGGTCAACTGACCAATTTATCAGACTGGTCAAATACAATCTTGAACTGAGAATACCAGGTGTCTACTGTATCCCCTGTGGGTGCAGCGCCACCTACATAGGCCATACCGGAAGAACAATATCCACTAGGATTGCTTAACACAACAGAAGTATACATCTGATGCAGCCAGAAAAATTGGGTCTAATTGAACACTGTTTCAAACAAAACCACAGGGCCAACTTCAGCGGAACAACTGTATTAGCCAAGTGTGCGAGTTCTGGCAATGGAGGGTGAAGGAAGCTTTAGCCATCTCATCCGAGAAAGGTAACCTGAGCCAAGATTCCAGACTACAGCTCAGCACGGCTTGGAAACAGGCCTTAAAAATCTATCAAAACCAGCACAGAAACACAAAATCATAACATCAGACAACTACTTGACCAAATTTTTTCTATAATGTCCATGCCTTTTACCACCTCAGTGTACCCAACCTATTTTCTAAGAGGTCTGGACTTAGCTCCACAGACATTAATATAAATATGGAGGACTCCTAATTTTGCATCATTCAGCTACCCTGAAGATAGGAACAACATATGCTACCAAAACATTGGTTTCTAACCATCTCTACACTTGGCTGGAAGCCCGAGAAAATCTAGAGTATTCACAATGCCAGGAAAGCTTCAGCTCACATTTCAACAAACTAATTATTACAATTAGAAGTTATGATGTACAAAAAGTTTCAGTGTAAATTAAAATACTTTTTAATTGAGGATTTGGAAATATTGTATGTATTTTTATTTTATTTTTTCTTGACAATGTCAGAAACTTGCATGAGTGTACTGACAGCTAATAAATCCAAAGTAAAAGCTTATTTCTTGCTCTTGAAAAGTTCAGTAATAGCTTGAGCTAATCTTTTTGGCATTAGCCAAATTTAAACATCCATAATCCTGTAGTATTATACTCAGTATAGGAATAAATCACTGGCTCTTATGATCAGTGCATACTAGTGTTAAAAGGTCATGCGTCCAATTGTCTGATGATGCTGCATCATTATACTCACTAGTTCACATGAAATGTCAAAATGATGCGCGTCATGTCAGTGATTTTCGGTTATAGTTTAAGAACTACTTGGAGTATACAGAGAGACAGTTCTGGAAACACCCCAGCTGGTTGCATACAACTCCTCAAGGGTACATTCACGACAATGTTCACAGAATTCAGGGAAGATGATGCAAAATTGTTTAAAATTATCTTTTGTATGAGTATTATGCCATTTGATGAACTGGCATGTAGAGTAACCAAAAGTGAACATACTCCTATGAGACTGGGCATTCGTCCACTGGAAATATTGGCTGTAACTTTAAGGTAAGTAATGACCCACTGTAGTGTATATTACATTTATAGCTACACATATTTAACAATGCAGGAAGAAGCCTGAATATTAATACCTGCAAGAAGGTATGAGGAGTATTAATAAAAAATGCATTAAAGCTTTGGTTAACTTAAAAGTGTAATCTTAATATACTAATGCAAAATGGTAGCGGTGGCGGTAAAATTAGTTGTCTTCTAGTATGTTCTCTGATTTTCTTCTTCACTTTTAGCAGATTACTTTTCTTTTGGTTCTTTATATTCTTCTGAGTGCAGTTTTTCTTCTTCTTATTTTGCTCCTCCTTCTCCCCTATTTTCTAGTAATTCTTGCAAATTTTGTGTAATGGTTTTTCTTCATTAAATATAATATTTCTTGCCCAAACTATTGTCTTTATTCTATATTCCATAGTCTATAGCCATTATCACAATATCCTATTATATATAATTTTTACTTTTCTCACACAACTTTTCTCTCCTTTCTTCCTTATTTATATGCATATATGTCTCTGAGCCAGATACCTTCAGCTTGCTGTAGTTAGGTTTTGTTCCATTCCAAAACTCAATTGGTATTTAATTGTGTAAAGGGGCAATCTATTTCTTATGTGTGCCAACACATAAACAGCTTCTACCCACAACTATCTTATTAACTGTGAGTGTCAAACTTCTCAACTCTCATTGTGAGAGCCATGGCTAAAAGGCCATGACAGCAGATTACCCTTTAAAACTACAGAATATCTTAAATCCAAAAGAGTTGTAAAATTGATCCATTCAAACTTATGTGACCCTATAAGTCCTGTTATACAAATAATTTTTGATGATTACAGTCACATTATAATGGTTTATCCATTACAAAATAAAACAAAAGCCTCAAAGTATCTCGAAGAATAAAGGTGTGATCAAAAAGTTTATGGAATGGCTTCACAACAATTTTGCCATTGAACTGTCTTTAATTCTTAACCAGACTGTACATGCAGCATACCCTCCTGATAACGATGAGAGGTCATGCGACTTTCTGCAACCTTGCAGTGCAGAGGTAGAAGTTCTGAAGTGAATGCTGTTTTGTACCTGCTGCAATTTTTCTGTCTAGCTAAAATGCTAGATTACAAAGAACAAACATCAAATTTTGCTTCAAACTCCATAAAACTGCAACAGAAGCCTATGAAATGTTAGAACAGCTGGTGCCAGTTTGACTCCCTTCCCCAAAGTATCTTGGCTGCCTCTTTCAGCTTTACCACCTGGCCATATCTACTGTATTGCCAGCAGTGGATATGTTATACCATTCCACCTGTGTTGATGTTGATATCGCCAACACTGCAGTAGCTACCTTACCGGCCAACACTTCTTAGGCACAATCATCTAGAGGGCAGTATAAACGTATAATGCAGTGCTGCAGAGGGCTGACGTCAGAAGATACGATCACCTGACTAGCCGCTCCCAGACAACTGGAAGGCACGAGAAGACGAGAGGAGATTCGTCTATAACCAAGAGTAGCGGATGGAACTCCAATAGCTTCATGTAGGAAATGCTTTTGCCCATGCCATTGTTCAGCTTATTCAAAATTTTCACAGAACTAGATTCCTTTTGGCGTAAGTAAGATTACTAAATTTAACCTTTGGGCATGTGATGAATTTTCTAAGACATAGAGTTAGAGTGAACAGGACATTTATATTTGAAGCATTTTGTACAGTGCAAAATCAGCAAGTTAAAGTGCAACAGATAACAGACATTTATATGCTTTTTTCACTGTACTAAAGCCATGTTTGTAGAGTATTTTGTTGGAAAGAATATAGTAGTTTATATAGCTGCAAGAAAGTGGATACTTATTTCTGTGTTGTACAAGTTGCTTTATTTTTGAGAAATCCTCTCCTCATTTGTACTTGTACTTAATTTTAAAAATTTTCATAACCTCTGGAGATACTTCATATCTGAAGTATTATGGTTAAATGGGCCCAGCTTTAAAAATATTATACAAATAACTCTTCAGTATTTTTCTTGTGGAAATGCTATTATTGAAATTATTTAAAATGTGGAGATTTAGTACTGAATGTTAACAGATGGTAACTGTTATTACACATTTTTCTTAATTTAACATCGTAACAGTTCAAAATGATAACAGAAGGCATAGAACATACACATTGTGGACTATTACACAACAATAGAAGCCATGGTGGTGCATTCACTTTAACTTTGCTACGTCTAAGCATTTGGAAGCTATATTTTCTTTGGGAAAGCGTCCTTTCTTGAATTTTAGGAAACATATTCCTTTAAAACTTTCATTTTCCTTGCAATTATTATCACAATTTATCCTTTCTGTGTCTCTTTCACTTTTTACCGTAGTAATCCGTTAGTTTGCGTCTAGTGTAAATGAGTTGACTTTACGTGCCGTTTAGTTAAATTTTTACATAACATGGTGAGTAGTAACTTGGAATTACTCTGTAAAGATGAAATGTGCAGTTTTCAACTGCCATTCAGCGACGATTATGTGCAAGTCTGTCATATTACATTGACAGGGTCAAATTTTTGCAGCAGTCGTCTTTTGCAAGTTCGGAAGTGGAACAACTGAAGATCCTTAAATGGGATTATGCAGCTTTACTGCAAAATTATTTAAATGTTGTTCCACCATTTAAAGAAAGCATTGAATTACCTCTGAGTTCTGATTTTTTAGAATCTCCAGTACCATTACCTCAAGATAATACACCACAATTAAGATCACATTTTCACAAGGAATTTCAATTCCAACCACTCAAAATTGATCATCTCAAAATTTACTTTGAGATACACATTTTATAGTTAATACACTACAACAAGCGTTGCATTTCTTGGCCTTTTTTGTTCATATTTGTGACAGGTTAACAGACAAGTTAACAGACATGATCTTTATCACCTCCTTTTGAAGGTTGTTGAAGGTAAAATTGTCCATTTACTGCAAACTGCCTTGGATTTACCATGTGATATACCACATTATTATGATTTTTTATTGCAGTTCTTTTTCCTCCATGTTTAAGGTCTTTGCATTTCCCAAAATATTATTGCAGTGCAGACCATACAAGAGGATCTAATGACATTTGTTTTGCAAGTTCGCAAATATGCTAAAATATTTAGTGTTCAGGATACTGAAATGCAAATTTACGATGTAATTCTATCTGGCTTGAATGGTTTAACTCATGTGAAATGTGCCTTTATGGATTGGCCAACTTTGTTTGCAAATTTTGATAAATTAATGATTTAGCTTCAACAGCTTGATACTGTAACAGTTGCAACTGTAGTCAAATGCAACAGAGTGGGACTAGATCAATGCAAACTACAATCGATTTCTTAAGTTCAACAAGTGGTACTTTTTTGAAAATCAGTCCTTCCACTTTATATTGTACATTTTATGAAAAACAAGGTCATATGACTGATCGGTGCTTTCGTAGGCAACGTTTTATTATCAAAAGTAAGTCAAATTCAAAATGACAATTACAGTTACTTTGGCCTTTAAAACGTGGTTGCCTACATGTATATGAGTTACCATTTGTTCCATTAGCTGTAATTTATAGTGGATTTCATCCTTCACTGCTGTTATACTTGACTTCAATGCTCCTTCCTACACCACTATAATGAACTATTGAGCAGCACTCCAAACCACATTCCACTACCATGACCTCTTCAAAGAGTGAAACACAAACAACATTCAGATTTACTGCAAGCTTAACATTTTTCACATTCTGATGTAATGAGGACAGCCACTGAGCTGCAACCTCGAAACATATATCATGTATATATTTGTATGTTATACTGTTTCCACAGAATTGATGTATTATAACATTTACTTAAATGGGGAAGGGGGTAACAAAAGAAGAAATTGTGTTAATTAATTTTTTTGGAAGCTTTGTAATAATGAAGGTAAAATTCAGTCTTTAAGTAAGCATTAGGTGTCAAATTTTGGACACATTTGCTCCACTTACTCTGTAATTTATACAGGACATGTTTCAAAAGTTTTCGCTTCCATCATCAGCTGTAGGTTGAACAGAAACAAAATACTTCTGATTTAAAAGCAGAGGCCTGCCATCTCTGGAAATGTTTTCCATTATATAAACGTTTTACTGTATATTTAATTCTAGTTTAACTGACACCCTCAAACTTAATTATTTAGTTTCAAAAACTTACTCTGTATTGCAAAGATCCTTTTACCATTTGTCATCTACCATTCAGTATATGGAGTGTTTTGCTTATAACTGCGCCTTGAATTCTGCAGGCTTGAAAGAAATTTTTGTTACTTGTGAGCTAAGGTAGCTCGAGTATCAAGTGCAAAAAAAAATTGCTTCTGACATGTTCTTTTCAGTTTAATAGAGAAGTAAAGAGAGCAAAGGTAGCTTCAAACACATACGCCATCTACAAGGATGTCATTGGAGGCATGGTATGAAAATGTTTCTGTCATTTCAGAGTGCCACTTCAACATGAGTGATTCATCAGTCAGGATCAGGCTTTGATGAAGGCCTTCTGAGATTTATAATCTACAGTTATTCATATCAGTGAACCCTGAGAATTAGCAGATGTGATGAACAGTGACCAGTTTAGCAAGATTCAAAATACTACAAACTTACGCAGCAATCCAATTAAGTTGCTCCACATATCACAAGACACTTACAGAGAATATCTGTACCTTCAGCTCCATTAGCAGCAAGATAAGCCTGCTTCCTGCGTTTACGGCGATGTCTGCACCAGATCATCAAGCCTATCACCAATAGCATGTAGGAACCAGCAATGCTGAGCGTGATGGTGAATGTTTTGGTCATCATGGAGCCTTCCTCTTGTGCATCATCTGGATGGTAGCCTTCAGGACCTAACAAGTATTGTGTATCATTAACTTGCTCAACTCACTCTCATTGCTATAACACAAACAACCACATTGTTATACTAACTTTTCACAATAAGGGTAACTTCTTCCCGTTTAAAACCACCACTGTTGCCTGCTGTGCAACCATATTTACCACTATCTGTCATGTGTACTTCCTGCACTAATAGCGAGCCGTTTTCAAGAACATGAAACCTGTAATCAAAATTATTCACGATCAACACATTAACCTTAATAAGATGTGAAGTTAGAGCCACATCACAACTTCACTTTTGTATTCTATGCTAATAGTCTCACTTGGCAAACTTTTTATGAAGTATGACAGAGAAAGACAATAAAATATTGTACATCCAAAAGCTAAGAAGAACTCAAATTAATTTTAAATGCACACAAAGCATGCACCTAACTATAAGCAATAATTAAATAAGTATATTTAGATTTTAGTACAGTTAGTTTAATTGAATACAAATGTTTCTGACAATGAAGTATAGAAAGTAGTCATACTGAAACTTTATCTGAAACTTCAGTGCTACAACTGACGTATTAGATTAAAATCTTGGAGATTAAAGAGTTTTAGGAAATCTGTAGAACATGTGTTTCTTGTATGGATATGATGAAGATGCAAACTATATTTTACTCGAATGTAATGATACCAAGAATTGAAGAATAGTTAATTGCACATGTGGTATAAAATTAGAAATCTGATAGCAATAAAGAAAATTTGAAGGGTGAATCAGACTTTAAATTTCAGCCATTGCTGGGGCTCAAGCCACAGATCCTCCGCTCTCCATGTCAAGGTTTTTACTGCTTCAGCTACCATAGCAAGATACCCAGACGTGCATTTAACTTTCTAATCTGATTGATTGTTCCAGCAAATCTTCAAGACCATGTTGAATATTTTAGTTATCATACCTCAAATGCAACCTGCAATGTTGCAAGTGCTTTTTACCTTTCCAACTTATTGCCTACATATGGCTAGCGTGAAAGAACCACTATCAGATACAAACTCATATTAATAGAGGTTGACATTATACCCGGATCTATCCTCCCTAGTCTGGAAGTATGAATGAGAGTGTGAATATGTGTGTGTGAATTTAATGTAATAACCAAAAATAATATTAACCTAAAGATAATATCAATATCAATAATATCAACCCCTGCAATACAAGTGAACATAATTGCCGATGAGCAATTGTTCCAAAGGTAAAAAGCTGCTGATGTGACCTGAGATGTTAAAAGGCAGCATATAAATGGGGGGGAAAAAATAGAGCCCAGAAATTAAAAAAGTGATTTGACGAAAGTAACTATTATCATGATACACATTAAACATTTACATCCCACCATATGCAACAATATTCCACAAAAATAGTATGTAAACATGCACAATCTCCTCTCCATTTTGTGCATCCCTGAAAAATATCATTCATGCTTCACATTCAGGCCTGCTTTAACATAACAAGAGTGTTACTAATCCAGTGACCCATTGAGCTTCCCTTTATATAACTGCTGTTGAAGGATATCCAGCAGCTTCAGACTTGTTGCCATGACTGACATCAGAGCATTGATCTCAGGACTTTATTATCAAATGCAACAGCTGAGCTTTGGTATCTGGCCCTTTAAAAAATGCCAATTCTGCCAACAAAGTTTCATATAAGGTTTAAATATGACTGTTCCTCCTGTTCCTTTGTTAGGAGTAAGTTTCTATCATTGTTGTAGACCACCAATCAGTACAGAGAGCAAAGGTGCAACAAAGAGAGAAAACAAAGAGTATAGAGTAAACAGTTTTAAAAGATTTATGCTTTATTTATTAGGGAATTAAACTTCTAAGAGGAAAGATATTCCTGAAATGTTTTATGAAATCAGTAATTGTGTCAGTTTAACCAGAGTTTTGTGAAAAAGAGGGATGGAACTTAGAATACAGAAGTTCAGTTACTCATCTAAGATTTCAGAACTTTCCAAAATGAATCATACTTGGTAAAGCTTTAGTCTATTAAGAAAGAATTTGAGCATCAGCTTGAATACTAGGCAGCAACAAAAATCTTAGTATTACCATGATTTATAAATTTATTAATACTTGAAAGAAAAGTTGAATCAGACTTTAAAAATGTAATGCCACAGCCAGGATTCAAACCAGATATTTGGCTTTCCATACTGACATTCTTCAACTGAACTAGCACGGTTTTCATTACCAGATGTCCATTGAACCTCTTGTCAGAATCATGTATTTTCACCTTATGCAGATGATGACAATGATGATGTATTGCCTATGGATTTGTTTGTACAAACCATAAAAACATATTTAATTGAAAATGCATTTTACAGTATAGAGGAGTTCAAATATGGAAAAATAATGTAAAACTTTATATATAATTAATTAGATTATACTGACGTGTCCTTTTAAACATATGTAAAAGGATGAAAATAAATGAATATGAATATGAAATTTCAAGCAGTCAATTTTACACACATTTCAGTAATATGTAGGTATGTTTATACAAAAATTAGCATTTTTTTCTTATTTACACATACAAATATAAAATTCATCAAGTCTAGGCGTTTTCAATTAAGTACTTTTTAAATTGTTCTTAAACTCATCTTCTTGTTTAAGTAATTTATTAAATAATTTATTAAATTAAGGTTATATAATTATAAAATCCAACCCCTTTAGTAAATGGTTCCTTTTCCATTACCTTTTGGTTTACATATATTCTATAGTGTTTATCTCTAGTATGTACAAACACATTGAGTATAGAGTTACTACACTTACTATATGATTGTACTGTATGATTGTTTTAGTATTTTAATCATAATAGTTATTCAAGCTATGTGAATATATGTATACTATTATTGTAACCAATACTTGATGAAACCTAATTCTGTAAAAGAATATTATGGTGAATAAAGATGACTATGACTATAACTACAACTGGTTGAGTATGTGCTGTTACATGCTAATAAAATTGCTTTATAAACATACAGTAAGACAATTGTTAAGAAACAGAGTGATTTTGAAAAAGGATTTACATGAATCCTGTTCTAGCACAATAAATAAATACTAAAAAATAAAAAAGTTTACACAAATTTCTGATATGACCTTTATGCAGTAATAAAATGCTATTTAAATTACTACCAATAACATTCCTGCCTCAAAATTCAATATAATATTGTTTATGAGAATATGCTAAACCTTAATAAATAATTTCAAGAACATGGTCATTTAGATATTTACATATATTTCTGATAACATACAAGCCTGAGCTAATTCTTTTACATATATGATCTACATGAAAATCAAAATCCTTTTTTTTATCAAGAAAATGTCCAAAAAATTTGTACAGTATATGTTATCAATTGTTTTATTGTTAATAATTAAATATAGATTATGTTATTTTGATAGTTATTTACAAGCTGAAAGTGTATGGAATTTGTTTTACTTACATTTAAACATTTAGTTCTCTCTTTCAATTAAATGTTTGTTTTAAAACATTCACTATTAAACTCTCAGTTTTTTTTTCTCTCCCTCTCCCCCCCCTCCTCACCATTTATATGTCACATCTTAGGTCATATTGGTGGCCTCAATTTTGTTCAATGATTTATGCCAAAATACCAATGATGTATCATCTGCATAAGAAATTGTTTTACAATTTTCTATACTAGGAAAGTCATTTATATATAAAGGAAAATTTAAGAAGCCATACACTGAACCCTGAGGAATCCCACACTTACTAATGACATAGTTTCAGTATGTCTACTTGTTTTAATATAAATTTCTCTACATTGTCTGCAATTAGTTAAATATGATTTTATTAAGTCTGCATTTTACCTTTTACACCAACACTTCCAAATTTAGCAACTAATTATTATAAGATACTCTATCAAAAACCTTCGTCAAGTCAAGAAAAAGACCAAATAGTCAGTGTTTCATGAATGTTTTCACCATAGGTGTAAGAATGGAATAGTTCTTTCAAAAATCATATTCAGTATTAATTAATGCATTTTGTTTATTGAAAAACTGACTAATATTATATTTATAACTCATTCAAATATCTTGGCAAATAGAGATGTAAGAGTAATTAGTCTGTAATTTGTAATATTTGTCTTCTCAATTTTATAGTTGACTATGCTAATTTTTAAGCTGTCTGGAAAGGTGTCTTCATCTATGGAAATATTTATAAAGTAGACAAGTATACTATGTGATCAAAAGTATCCGGACACCCCACAAACATACGTTTTTCATCTTAGGTGCATTGTACTGCCACCTACTGCCTGGTACTTATTATCCGCAACCTCAGTAGTCATTAGACATCGTGAAACAGCAGAATGGGATGTTCCGTGGAACTCACGGACTTCGAACGTGGTCAGGTGATTGGGTGTCACTTGTGTCAGAAGTCTGTATGTGAGATTTCCACACTCCTAAATATCCCTAGGTCCACTGTTTCTGATGTGAGAGTGAAGTGGAAACGTGAAGGGACATGTACAGCACAAAAGCATATAGGCTGACCTCTTCCTAAAGAGTAATAGGCAGACATCTATTCAGACCATCACACAGGAATTCCAAACTGCATCAGGATCCACTCCAAGAACTATGACAGTTAGGCATGAGGTGAGAAACCTTGGATTCCATGGTTGAGTGACTGCTCATAAGCCACACATCACGCAGGAAAATGCCAAACGACACCTCGCTTGGTGTAAGGAGCATCAACACGATTGAACAGTGACAAAACGTTGTGTGGAGTGACAAATCACGGTACACAATGTGGCGATCTGATGGCAGGGTATGGGTATGGCGAATGCCCGGTGAACATCATCTGCCAGCATGTGTAGTGCCAACAGTGAAATTCGGAGGTGGTGGTGTTATGGTGTGGTCGTGTTTTTCCTGGAGGGGGCTTGCACCCCTTGTTGTTTTGCATGGCATGATCACAGCGCAGACCTACATTGATATTTTTAAGCACCTTCCTGCTTCTCACTGTTGAAGAGCAATTCGGGGATGGTGATTGCATCTTTCAACACGATCGAGCACCTGTTCACACTGCACGGGCTGTGGCGGAGTGGTTATACGACAATAACATCCCTGTAATGGACTGGCCTGCACAGAGTCCTGACTTGAATCCTATAGAACACCTTTGGATATTTTTGAACGCCGGCTTCGTGCCAGGCCTCACCGACCTACATCAATACCTCTCCTCAGTTCTGCACTCCGTGAAGAATGGGCTGCCATTCCCCAAGAAACCTCCCAGCACCTGATTGAAAGTATGCCTGCAAGAGTGAACGCTGTCATCAAGGCTAAGGGTGGGCCAACACCATATTGACTTCCAGCATTACCGATGGAGGGCGCCACAAACTTGTATGTCATTTTCAGCCAGGTGTCCGGATACTTTTGATCACGTAGTGTATATCAATTTAATTCACTTTTGCAATATTTAAGAACTTTTGAGGATATCCTGTCCCACCCAGACGAATTCTTACTTATACATTCATAAAATATTTTACTTATTTCCATTGTTGTGGTGTATATCAATATACTGTCTATGTCAATGATCTATTCAGTTGATAAGCTTTAGTATCAGAATTAACTGTGCCAAATATATTTAAGAAGTAGTGGTTAAATTTTTTGCAAAGTTCTTCAAACTCATTTAAAGTTGCTTCATCCATGTTTAGTATTACATTTTCTGTTTTACTTTCTTTATATTGTTATTTATTTGCTATATTCCAAGACGTTTTAATTGTCTTTGAAGAAAATACAATTTCTTGGTATATGAATTATATATCTGTGTTTCAAGTGCTTTCATTTACAGATCCACTGAAAAAATGTGTACACTCTTTAATGAACACAAATTCTTTATTGTGTGTTAGTGCTTATATTACAGTTTTAAAAAAGTTTCTTTTACCTGCAGCCACTTTTGGTTCTCAAAATGGTTGCAATTAGTAGTCAAGATACATATTATAACAGCAAAACGTTGCTTGAACAACTTTAGGGGGATTTCTGCACATGCTGCTATAATTTCTTAAAGAAGAACCTCCAGATGTGGTTTCCTAGATAGATGCCTAGAGGTGTTAAATCTGATGAATGTACTGGTAACTCAAATGCACCTCTTTGTCCAATGCAGTGTCCCAACAAATTCTCGTCCAAGAAAGCCTGCATGCTTTGGTGTAGGGGTGTAGCTAGACTGGTGCAACTGGTGTACCGCACCAGGGCCCCAAAGTTAGGTGCCCCAACTGAGGATCCCACTAACCCCAATAAAGCTGGATCAGTGGGATTTTGGATATGTTCTGTACCAATTTACATGTCAACTGAATATTTAATTAAGGTTATACCTTATTATTGCTATTGCATATGAGAGAATTACTTCAAAAAATCAAATAATATACTGGCAGGACAGTGGTTGAGTGAGGGGGATTCATAGCGCATCCTTCTCTGGTCATATGTTTACATCTTGGCAGTCAGATGAGCAACTTGTTCCCATCAGAATGTGCATGCCTCACTGCCGGCTCTATCTCGCTTCTAGCTTCATAATTACTATCCCATGACTGATACCATATGCTCACAACTTTACACCTGGTTTAAGGCATGAAGTTGGTAGTAGACTAACTAACTAGAAGTTAGTAGTAGGGTAATTAAACCCTTAATTTTTATGTTTTTACTGATGAACAACTGGAAGAAAAAAGCTGAAAAATATTCAGAAACATTTTCTGACAACATAACACCTTTGTTTAGATCACAAATATTATCAGTTAAAAGTTCCTTCAGATCTAAGATTAAAGTTATGACTGATGTGAAAATCTTGCAATCTACTGTTGATGGAGCATAGTTTTTTTTAATTTTGCCTATTTTGATGTGTGTACTGCTGTTTGTGTGTACTCAACTGTCTCTGTTACAGTTGCCAAAGCTGAAAGACCATTTTCAAAATTAAAACTGATCAAAAACTACAGAAGTTCTATGACTCAGGAACCCCTAAATAGTTTGGCTCTATTGTCAATAGAAAATGAAAGAGTGCAACAGATTGCCTATATGCAATCGAGAAAGAAAATCTTCACATTCCAAGTTAAATTATGTTTTTACTGTTGAATAAATAATTTATTTTCCAGATATCAAGAAAATTTGAACTTGAAGCTTTGTTAAATTTTAGTCTTTGTTTTTATTACTGTCCTTTTAAAATTGTTGTACGTTTACTACAACAAAGCCTACTAGTGAGGTAGTTGAATACTACTTAACTATTTTAACTTTTTAGACAAATACAAAAGTAAATCAAACACCAAACATTTCATTATTGGATATCATTGATCTTCAAATTTGTGAAACTAAGTAGATATTACATATATATAATTGTATATGTATGGTTAGAGCTAATTTTGTATTATGTATATATAAATAAGATTTAATCCTCCTGAAATCACATTTGGCAATTGCTGTTAGGGGCCCCATTGGGAACTTTTTCCTGGGGCCTCCAAGAGCCAAGCTACGCTGAGGTAATGGGGGTGCTACATCTTATTAGTAGAATAACTTGCTCTTTCCATAAAGTACATGTATGGCTGGCAATTGAATGAATGAATGAATTTATTTGTACACCACTTCCTTTACATAATGTTTTACAATTTTTCATTTATTCTAAACTATGTACAAATTATTGATTGAAGTTGTTGCTACCTCAGGCTTGCATGGCAGCCAGGCTGTTCACCCCATTGGGTGGGTCTAGCTAATCTATGACATTTTAAGAAGAGAAAGATGTTAACAGAGAGCAACATATTTATAAACAAAGACCTGACAATAGCCGGCAATTGAAGTGCTTAGCATTTCCAGATATCTGGCACCAGTAATTATATCTTCAAAGAAGAATCCTATTAAACCTCCCAGATGACAGTCCACACTAGACATTCACCCCCAAAAGACTGATTGCATTGTCAAAATGAACAAGTGAATTTTCTGATGCCCATTAAACATAATTATGGCAATTCACTGCTCTGTTAAGTTTGAATTGAGCCTCATCAGACCACATAATCTTCATCATAAACTCTTCATTTTCATTTACCATATGCTGAAGTCATTCAAAAACTCCATTAAGCAATCAGAATCATTCTTATTTAACGCATGCAATAATCTTGGTATGTACACTTTCCATTTATCAGCTTTCAGAATGTGCCATACAGTCACATTGCTAACCTCTATCTCAAGAACACATTGTGTAGCAGACTTCTGAGGCTACATTGAAAACATTTCCATGACCATAGCCAAAGAAGCACGACTTTTAGCTGTTAGAGGTCTTCTGGATTTCCCTAGTGCACATTATAAATGGTACCATGTGTCTCAGACTTAACATAAAACTGAGTAATTGTCAAGTATGTTGTGTTGCAAACTCACACCTCCATGCATGTTGAATTTCAGCAACTGTTCAAACTTGAACCACTACTTTAAAATGAAGTTCTGCTCCTCAAAAGTCAAGGCATGTCCCATCCATTTTAATTCACTATCATAAATCACTTTTTTTTTTCTCTATTTTACATTGCTTTAACTATGTGGTCATATCACAACATATCTGTTAGGAAATACCTCGTGGCTCAGTCTGTGGTGGATAGTTAACCTTCTAGGGCTTATCCCTGTACCATACTATCTTGCTTTGTCAAGTATCCACAGAGGCTGTAGTGCTAGGCAACTGTACCTCTGCTTCCATAAGTGATGGGCAGATGGCAGTATATTTTCCAGATCTTTCTCTTCAATGTTTTTATGTTGTTACAAATATTGTGCATTTATGTTTTGTGTTTCAGAGGGTTTTTGATGGAGTCCTGAGATATTTGGCTATCCATATAAATAGTTTTAGAGAGAATCCCATTAACAGCTTCTTCCAATTTATGTATACTTTGTAAGGCTTTGATTATTACTAATTTCTTCACCTGATTGAACACTTTTACTTTCTCTACCATGTACATAGTAGATCAGAGGTGGGCAAAGCTTGTGCCGTGACTCAGAGTGTAATCATAACGTAATGTAACTGAAAGCACTCATAGCCTGGGTCAGTGTTGCTAGCTGGTGGCAAGAGGGTGGTTGGAAGTAAACAATTCAGTGGTGGAGTTCATGATGGCATTATCTACTAAACCATCGTTTTCCGGAAAATGAAAATTTCGTGCAGAATGGGAGGATGAGCTTTTACGCTCATGGCGTATTTAGAGGAAATATCCAAAGACACTACATTAGATGTCAAGTTTTATATGGTGAAATTAAAGGTAGGTATGTGTTGCACGGGAAAGTTATTATTATTATTATTATTATTATTATTATTGTTGTTGTTGTTGTTGTTGTTATGAATTAAACATATAAAATTATTGCAGGAGTTAACTGCAAAGAACACTGTACAGAAAGACCTGAGGATTGATGACTGTAAATATAAAACTAAATATCTACTTACGTACTTACCTGGGAGATCACTTGGCCCCTAAAACTTTTTCAAAAGGGTGAATTTTGGAAATTATGTCTGATAAATGCTTTGGTAGTTATGTGCCCTAAGAACTTCCCAATTTTAATAATATTAATTTATCTCAAAGTACCATTACAAGGAGAGTAGAAAACCTTTCAAAAAATGTAGAAAGTCAGCTTAAACACAATATAATAGCAAACTAAACTGCTCTCAACTGTCACTGCAGTTCTACAACCGTGATTCCTCCCTTCCCTTGCAGCAATGCCTTATTTTCATGTTACTTGTGAGAGTTGCATTGTGTTGTGTTGTCAGCTCAAAACTCATTTCTGCCTAACTCAGTGGGTAGAGAAGCTATTGTATCCACACAAAAATTTGATATTGAGATTTCACCAGAAATATATGTTTTTAGGTCCCCTAAATCCAAAAATAACATTTTTTGAAAACAGTGTGTATGGGTGTGGGGGTGTGTGTTTGTGTGTGTGTGTGTGTGTGTGAGAGAGAGAGAGAGAGAGAGAGAGAGAGAGAGAGAGAGAGAGAGAGAGAGAACAGCATAACTCAAAAACGAAAAGTCAGATAAATACCAAATTTGGTTGATATTGTAATGAAAAGTTTACTTAAGTGATGTTAGTGTAACAATTCCGACTCACCTTTAAATAAAACCAAATTTGGTATTTAAGCTCAGTATCTTCCAAAGATGTGGCATGAAGGTTTTCCAGTAAATCTCCCCACTTCCACTTTGCATGGAAGATTATTCAAAATTTTTTATTTTTTGAAAAATGTCTAACAATTTTATTTAAAATGCCATATATTAAAGATATTTATATGACAAATAAAACACATCTTAAATTTTCTGGGAATAGCCTGTGAAGTCATCTTCATTCAGAAGGAATTTTGTATAATCTTGTATAACTGGTAAACATAGATAGACGAAAATGTACTACACAAAATGTTCAGCATTGTCCCATATGCTTGGATTTTGTAAAAATATGTACATTTTTGTACCTTTAAAACAATTTAGTTTAGTTCCTTGATTTATTGTATAATAATTAAACAAAACTAGTTTAGCTGTGATTATAGCCTGAATTAATACCCATTTCAGGCCCTTCAGTAACATCTGAATTAAGAAATATTTACATTACATTTACATTTTTTATTGCATCTAAACTGGTCTCATATAAGATATGGGACATGTCATTTTTACCAAAGGTTACAAGTGCAATAAGGATCATATCTTACTTAACGTAACTTGTAATTTTTAACAACTTCTGAGTAAAATAACGATTATATGTCACATAATGTAAATGATACAGCATGATACAGGTACTTTCTATTTCCTAATATAAAAAGAAGGGCAATGAATATACCTAACAATTATTATTAATCACTTAGCTAGATAAGTAAACAATATTACAATTTGAAAGGTAGAATCAGACGACAGAAAAATTCAATGCCATAGCCAGGATTTGAACCACGCATCGAGTGGTTTCCATCCAGATGCTCTAACCAACTGAGCTACCATGGCAACATGCCAGCAGGACATTAAATTCCCCAGCTGACTTGCATTTTTCTGGTAAACCATAAGGAGATCTCAAATTGTTTTGAGATGACATACCCCAATGGCAACTTACAATGCTGTAAGTACTTCAAGTCCCGGGCTTCATAGGTTAACCTCTATTAGGTCAATTAATGGAATTAATTGTTCCACACAAGCCCTGTATAGGACAAGGCTGGAAAGATAGAATCACGGTAGCTCAATTAGTTAGAGCAACTGGACGGAAACCTGTAGATCCATGGTTCAAATCCTGGCTGTGGCATTGAAACATTCAGTCATTTGATTCTACCTTTCCAACCTTGTCCTACACATGGCTTGTGTGGAAGAACAATTGATTCCAATATTATAATTCATGGAGATTAAATATATTGCAAAGATAGATAAAAATTAATTCATTTTAGTTATTGTGTCTAAAAATTTGTACTAAAATTCTTATAAAAGGAATTTTTGTGCAATATTTCTAAAATTGACTTTTTAAATTTTTGTAGTGCAAATATTTCTTTCAAAAAGTCAAACCAGCATAAATAAAAGTATTTCTATAAAAGGATTATTATAAATCCTTAAATCCTATAAAGGATTAATATTATTTTTCCTCCTTGTATCATGGGAATGTATCTCAGAGTTTTTGGAAAATGCTTATACATTAGGTTTTACAAATACCACAATTTCATAGTTGTATATGGATGGTAATGACAATATTTGCAATCTTTTTTAAAAAGTGGCCTACATACAGTGGTTTTAATTAACTGTGTCATTATTCTGATTGCTCTTTCTTGAAGTTTAAGAATCAATTTTACTTTAGTTGCTTTCTCCAAAATATTATACCACATGTCAAAAGTGAATGAAAACATGCATAATAAAGAGCCCAGACTGCTTCCAGTGATGACACTTTCCTAGTTTAACATATACCAAAACACAGTTTACTCAACTTTAGTGATAATGATTGTATATGTGTGGACCAATTTAAATGCTGGTCTAACCATTTCCAAAAACTTAAGTTTGCTCAGAATAATAAATAATTTTATTTTCAATTTCTGTTTTGAATATACAGGATTTTTATTTTCCTTATGATGAAAAGTAATGGCTACAGTTTTTCCCTTATTTAATTATTAATCTGGTTTTTCAAAAACCAGTCATGCAGTTGAGCTGTGAGAGAGAACAAATTGTATGTTGCAAATAAATGTTTGTTTACATAACTTTAACTGCCCCACGTATGGGAGCCAATTTGCGATAGCAACAAATTGTATATATGTTTTAAAGCACCACGTGGTGGATAATGTTTCTCACGTAATGTTGTTTACATCACGCGTGTAGCCATCTTGTGTGACGTCATTCGTTGGTCGTTTGTTAACTCCATCTGGCGTAGCAATTTATATGAATTAGTTTTAGGTTATGTATATTGTCTTCCGGCTAGCTATTTAGGTAGACATTTAACTCTTGCAGGTTGTGAAGCGGAAAGGAATCTTTTGTCTATAAATGATACTGATGAAGAAACTGGTTTTATAATCTTTATTGCAGAACACGTTCACGAACACTTTCACAAATTAATTTGGATACTCGCCATACTGAAACTGTTTGTAATAACTTCTCACTTTTAACTCACGTACTTCAACTTTATATATTTAACTGTATAATCCTTTATAAGATTTCTCGTACTTCTGCTGCGCGTAACTTTATGAATTTAGAGATCGACATGAGAATCTTGTTGAACTGGGAGCTGACGTGTTATGTGTTGAGAATCTTGTTGAACACTGGGAGACGATGTGTAATGTTTTGAGAATCTTGCCGAACTGGGGGACGCTCTCTTTGAATCTACACTATTTATAGGCTTGCCTCAAGATACACCTAAAGATTATAAATGAACTGCTATTGGCTAATAAAACGCGCCAACATTAGCGTCAATTTTAACATCCAATGAAAACCACTAATACATATTACTTTTAGGGAAAATTCTAGAAGCTTTTACCGAAAAGGCGCGAAACATTACGTAACTTCCTGGTTCCCGGTAACGATAAACAACTCAAACCCTTCATTACATTCTTGCGTTATTGTTGACAGTTTCAGTAGAGCCGTATATTATTATTTACCAATACTATTTACAATTAATAGACCTCTGAAATCAATGTTACATAAAAATACATATTCATATTATTATCATTAATTACGTCTGAGTAATTTGTGATACAAATTACCGTCTCATATGCCCCACTAGAAACATAATTATAAATATTTATAACTTGTTTAGAAAATTTCTAATTGTGTTTTTAGTCTCCTAAATCTTGGAACACACGCTATCACTTTCACTTTACACTTCACACGTATTTAACACATGACATATGTTTTATCTCGCCACTACTTACTGGCTCTGGTTTAATTAATTTAGATATTCATCTGACATCATAAAAAAAAATTTTTTTTTTTTTATAGCAAATACTTTACCCTAAATTACTTATTTACTGCTACCAAATTGTTTACATTAAGTTGTTGACAAAAATTTATACATTTAAGATTTTTTTTTTTGTAATTATTATACATATTTACCAAAATATTCACCCTTAACACAAATATTTACATCTCTTAAATCTAGATAATATTTCACCTTTTCTGTTTGCTACACAAGTATTTGTTTTATTTATTTTTACCAATTTTTGTTATTTTGTACTTTACAAATATATTTACATCTCTTAAATCTTGACAATGTTTCACCTTTTCTGTTTGCTACATAAGTATTTGTTTTGAATTATTTTTACCATTTTTGTTATTTTGAATTTTATTTTAACAATACTCTTGGAATGGTATTTATGTACTTTACTTTAATCTAACATCATGCTTTATTTCACATGTTCAGTTACTAATAAAATGTTACTTTCCTCTCAAACAGTTAGTCATGACCACAATTTATTTCTCCATTTACTTGACGTACATTTTTATTTAACCCTCTTACGTTCCAATACATTTCTCTGCAAGTCGCCTTTAACTATCCAGAATTTACTATTTATCATCTTTGTCTTTTATTTCACCATGATCTTCGTGGTTGTATGGTTTAAGCATCTCAATATGAAACTTTCCTATGCTTTTTCGAGTTGTTGGATTACATAACTCATATGTGTTAGTTCCATACACTTCAACAACTTCATATGGTCCATGGTATTTGAGAAACATTCGCCAATAAAGTTTATTTTCTTTGTCCGACAATTTCTTGGTTTTAACCAAAACTAAATCTCCTATTTTGATCCTCCATTCCTTTCTCTTCTTTTCTTCATGTTTCATTTTTCTTTTTATGGCTTTTTTTTTTATCCTATCAAATGCTTTTCGGAACATCTCTTCTTCTGTTGGTGGTATCGAATGCGCCTCTGGAATGGCTTCTGGAATTTTTTTACACATTGTATTGATCTTCTTTCCCAATTTAAGTTCACATGGTTTATATCCTGTCACATTGTTTATGGTTTCATTTAGTAGGTTCTGAACAAAGTTCACGTATCCATACCATTGGGTGTGTTTTCGATGACATAACACCCTTAAATAATTTGAAATTTCCTTAATTTCCCTCTCCACTGGGTTGGAGTTCGGTCTGTATCTTGACGAAAAATATTGTTTAATGCCATTTTCTTTCAGTCCATCCATAAATTTTTTTCCTGTGAAGTACGAAGCATTATCGCTCAATACAGATTGAATAGGTCCTTCTTCTATCACATATGACTTAAGTAGTCTATTCAAACATGCTAAACTTGTAGGTTTTCTCAAAGGGTAAATTCTTACATATTTGCTGAATATATCATAACAGACAAATATATATTTATTTCCAAATTGACTTGGAGGCATCGGACCATGAATATCAATACTAATTACACATCTCGGCTTATCCCTTATAACCGAATTAGTTTCAAATGCATATGCTGCATTTATTTGCTTTGCCTTCTGACACAGGTTGCAGCACGATATAAATTTCCGAACTTTTTGACGCAATTTGGATATGTATAAATTCTCTAAAATCATAGAAGTTGTTCGGTCCGTCCCTGAGTGTGCTAACCCTTCATGAAAATTCTTAATTAGTTCCTTTTCCATGCTTCTCGGAACCATTACCTTCCAACTAGGCATTTCTTTTCCATGCTTTTTGTATAATGTCCCATCTCGAATTGCTATAATTTCTTTCTTTGCCTCCTCAATCAATGGTGCATTTTCTTTAAGTTCAAATAATTTTGCATCCTCATTTTGAATTTCCCCCATATTTTTCAATTTTCTAATCATTTCTTTGCTTAAAGGAATTTCAATTGTCAATATTTTGACTTCATTTCTAGGCCTGTCAATATTTTCGGGAATTTGTGGGTTGTAGTTCAATCTTGACAGCAAATCACTGAAGGTATTATTTTTGCCAGGAATGTGGATAATCTCAATATCGAATGCAGATTTGCATGAATATATCTAGCAAGTTTTCCACTACATAATCTACACCGTTGTATGAAAGTTAAGCTTATGTGGTCTGAATATACTTTCACCTTTTGCTGATAAATATAGGTTTTAAAACGAATTAATGAGAAATATAGTGCTCCAATTTCTAACTGAGTCACTGAAGAATTTCGCTCAATATTTGTAATTCCTCTAGAAGCTGTACTGATGACGTGAAAGTCATTGTTGATATCTCGCTGTCCTAAAATTCCGGCGTATCCTTGCATTGATGCGTCGACATAAATCTCATATTCCAAATCTTCTCTGGGCCTCTCGAGTAATATGGACTTAGCGAAGAGTTCCTTTACTCTCTCAAAACATTTTTGATGATCCTCTGTCCATTTCCACTTATTGTTCTTTCGGAGTAGCTGCCGCAGTGGTTCTATTTCAGCCGAATATCTTGGTACGAACTTACTCTGAAAGTTCAATACCCCTAAGAGACGTCTAATTTGTTTTACGTTCCTGGGTGGCGGAATTCTCATTATTGCTTCTATTCTTTTCTGATCAGGTCTTATACCTCGTTCATCCACTACATAACCCAGAAAATTTATTTCCTTGACACAAAATTTTGATTTTAGTATGTTCACAGTCATACCATGTTGTTGTAGTTTATTTAACACATAATGGACATTATTCATGTGTTCTTCAAATGTTTGACTAATGATTAAGAAGTCGTCAATATACTTTATTAAAAAGTCATCTGCAGAATTTCCAAAGATATTGTGAATGGCTCTCAAAAATCCACTTCCTGAGTTTTTTAAACCAAAAGGATTTACACAAAAGCGATACTGGATCCCTGAGTACTGAAATGAAGTGTAATCACGCACTTGCGGATCTAATTCCACTTGCCAATATGATGCAGTGAGGTCGATGGATGTCAAAAATCTCCCTCTTGAAAGTTTTGTAATTAGTTGTTCAATTCCCTCACTTTGAAAATGATCTGGTTTCATATACTTGTTGACATATCTGCCGTCTAAAGTTAATCTCAAACTACCATCTCGTTTAATACTCCAGCAGATTGAATTTATGTATTGAGAATTACTTTGCTCAATAATCCCATTTTCTAACATGCTATTTATTAATTGTCTAGCTTTGTCTCGAAGACTTATAGGTAAATTGTCATACTTGTGCCTATATGGTGGTACGTCTTCTACTTGAAATGTATGCTGATATACATTACATCTGCCTGGGATATTACTAAATACTGAACTATTGTTCATCAAAACATCATGAAGGATTTGTTTTTGCATTGTCGTAAGATTATAAGCTTCTTCACACTTGTGTATTATTTCCTCATTTCTCTTCTCTTTCCTGCTGTTGTTTGTCTCGCTCACATGGTCGTCTTTTGTTTGGATTGTAAATTCCTCTACTTTCTCTGGCATTTCTGCTAGTTGTTGAAAATATGGCGTGGTATTCCCTTCATATTCTGTGATTACCTGCTTTATCTGACTATTTCTATCAGTTTCTGTTATTTGCACAAAAAACTCTTGGTCACAAATATTTTTTTCATCCTTTGTCATCTCGATTACAGAAACTTTTTCTTTTATAAATGGTACCCTTATTTCTCTATCTTCTTTTGTTATTTTTAACTCTTCATGTTTAAAATCTATACATGCTTCATATTCATGTAGGAAGTCACATCCTATAATTATGTCACAAATCAGATGGTTTACAATTAGAAACATAACCTCAAAATTCTCTCCGCCAATAAGTATGCTAAGTAGAGCTTGTGTTTTTATGACCTGTGTAGTTCTTCCAATTGCAACACGACAAACTAAATTACTAGTGGGAAGAGCCATAATTTTGTTACCTTCATTAATCAAATTTATGTAAAATTTCTGTGAGCAAATTGAAGCTGATGAACCAGAATCTATGGTTGCAATTATTTCTTTCTTCGCAATTTCCATTCTAACATGAGGTGACTCAAAATTTTCTCCCTTATCTTTTGTTGCTGTAATCTTATTACAGGGTGTATGTGTAGGTGTATGATTTGTATTGGTAATGGATACTGAATTATTAAAGACGTCCTGAGAACCTACTACACAGGAGTCTGTTAACAGTTTTCCTGGTTATTTCCATGTTCACGTACGGGACTGCCATTCCTAACAGGCGCTAAATCTATCTCAGTGTCGCCACCATTGTTTTGAGTTCCCCGTCCTCGAATTCAAAATCCTCGATTTCTGACATTATGTCCCCTTGGCACGTAATTTTCTTGCCGTTCCTCAGATCTTTCACGGTTATTATTTTCCCTCCAGTGAGTGAAATTTCCCCTCTGTCTAATATACCTCCTTCCATAGTTTTGCCCTCTTTCAGGCAATCTTTCTGTCCTGACATAATTTATTTGTTCCTGCCGCCCTGGTCTCCTATCTATCCTTGATCTTTCAAATTGTGGAACATATGATTGATACCGTTGTCTGGTATTAATTTCATGATGTCTGTCTTGTCCTCTTATTCGTTGATAACTACCTTGGTAATTTCTTCTATCTCGTACATCCAAAAATCTATGTTCCCACTCCCGAGACATATCTTCTTCCTGTTGTTCCAAAGCTGTTATTAATTCTGTCATCTCACAGATGTTCCGTGGTTTTGCAATTAATAAGTAATTTTGTATCCTGATAGGATAATGCCTTGCGAGCAAACTCACAAAATCTTCCTCACTGATTGGAGGTGACAAGTTTCTAACCTGACTTGCATGTTTTAATAAGTAATCAGTCATCGATATTCCCTCTCGTGGATTAAATTGACCATGACTAAGCATTGCTCGTATTCTTTGCTGTACCGTAACATTCCAAAATCTGTTCATGAATAATCTTTTAAAGGATTCATATGAAATTTCACCCCCTGATACCATTTGTAACCAATCTAAGGTTTTCTGGTCCAAACATCTTTTGACAACTATCATTTTCAATGCTTCAGGTATCTTTTTAATTTGAAAATACTCTGATAATTCTGCTATGAACTGTACTGGACTGGAGTTTTCATGAAATTTTGGAAGTGGAAAATCACTTAAGATATGATTGTAATTTTGCAAATTCCCTATTCCCATATTTAAATTCTCTAGTGTTACTTGTGCACTCTGAGTTTCAGCATTAGCTATAGATGAAGCTGCCGCATCACTCACATTATTTGTCATACCTGAGGAACTACCTCTATCATTATTTTGTACATCTGACACATGTACATCACATATATTTGCCCTTGAATTCAATTCTAACCTGTTTACAGTACCTTGCAGATTTTCTATTGTCTGTTCCAATTTCTTATTATTCTCATTTTGAGCAGTTTGGTGTTTGTTAATTTCAGAAGTTAGCTTTTGATTCAAATCTTTAGACAAATCTTTAACTTCATCAGACAATTTATTTCTCTGTTTTTCTGACTCCTTCTGAATTTCAGAGATTTCCCCTCTGAAATTAACTTGCACCTGTATTAAATCTGCATTTGTAGCCTCCATCATCTCTTTTAACTCACTTGAAATGCTACTCATTCGGTTACCTAGCTCTGTACATTTTACATTAACATGCTCTATTTTATTATTAACCTCACTTTTTTGGTTAGATATTTCCCTGCTCATGTCTAACATTTTCTTTGAAACTTCACCTATTTCATTTGCTATCATTTCTCGATTTTCATTTTTCATTCTAATCATACTACTATCTAGCTCCATGAATTTCTTTTCAATTTCTTCCCTGTTTTGTTCTAAGCTTTTACCAATATCTTCCCTCAATTCTCTCTTATTCTGATCTAGTTTTTGTTCTAAACTCCTATCAATATCTTCTCTTAATTCCCTATTATTCTTTTGCATATCTTCCCTTAATTGATCTGTAATACTCTTACTAAGATCTTCCCTTAATTTCTCATTATTCTTATCTAGTTTTTCACCAAATTTTCTAAACATTTCCATAATCATACTATTATCAGAGTGAATATTTCCTACTATTCTATTCTCACTTTCTGCACTAACATTTTCATCCTCAAATCCTAAAAAGTTTGGGCTATTTCCTGCACTAACATTTTCATCTTCCATAATTATTTCCTCTGAATTATTGGTAGCCATTGTTTGTTTTATCCTACCACTCCTCAATAACATTGAAAGTTGTTTACCTTTCTGATGCTGTATGTTCCTGTTACTTTGATGTCTCAGCTTTCTGCCCCTTTCTCCTAGATTTGATGTCGCTTCTGCGTTGTGTTGTGATGAATCTACGTCGTTTCGATGTTTTTGCGTTGAATTCCCTGTTGCTTCGTAATCTCGGAATTACGATCGAAGTCAGTCGTCCCTGTCGTTTCTTGAATCTGGGTCTTGTAGATGATTTCACCTCTGCATTCCTGGTTATGTTGATCCTTTCCTAGTTACTCGAGTCCCACGTTGATGCGCCAATTTGCGAGAGAACAAATTGTATGTTGCAAATAAATGTTTGTTTACATAACTTTAACTGCCCCACGTATGGGAGCCAATTTGCGATAGCAACAAATTGTATATATGTTTTAAAGCACCACGTGGTGGATAATGTTTCTCACGTAATGTTGTTTACATCACGCGTGTAGCCATCTTGTGTGACGTCATTCGTTGGTCGTTTGTTAACTCCATCTGGCGTAGCAATTTATATGAATTAGTTTTAGGTTATGTATATTGTCTTCCGGCTAGCTATTTAGGTAGACATTTAACTCTTGCAGGTTGTGAAGCGGAAAGGAATCTTTTGTCTATAAATGATACTGATGAAGAAACTGGTTTTATAATCTTTATTGCAGAACACGTTCACGAACACTTTCACAAATTAATTTGGATACTCGCCATACTGAAACTGTTTGTAATAACTTCTCACTTTTAACTCACGTACTTCAACTTTATATATTTAACTGTATAATCCTTTATAAGATTTCTCGTACTTCTGCTGCGCGTAACTTTATGAATTTAGAGATCGACATGAGAATCTTGTTGAACTGGGAGCTGACGTGTTATGTGTTGAGAATCTTGTTGAACACTGGGAGACGATGTGTAATGTTTTGAGAATCTTGCCGAACTGGGGGACGCTCTCTTTGAATCTACACTATTTATAGGCTTGCCTCAAGATACACCTAAAGATTATAAATGAACTGCTATTGGCTAATAAAACGCGCCAACATTAGCGTCAATTTTAACATCCAATGAAAACCACTAATACATATTACTTTTAGGGAAAATTCTAGAAGCTTTTACCGAAAAGGCGCGAAACATTACGTAACTTCCTGGTTCCCGGTAACGATAAACAACTCAAACCCTTCATTGCATTCTTGCGTTATTGTTGACAGTTTCAGTAGAGCCGTATATTATTATTTACCAATACTATTTACAATTAATAAACCTCTGAAATCAATGTTACATAAAAATACATATTCATATTATTATCATTAATTACGTCTGAGTAATTTGTGATACAAATTACCGTCTCAGCTGTTGTGTTTTTGTGCAGATGAATATTTTGAACATTTTGATCAGTCATAGTTATATCATCTGCAAAAAAATTGGTTTGTCATAATTAATATGCAAATGTAGATAATTTATATAAATTAAGAATAGCAACGCGCCAAGACCTGATCCTTGTGGAACTCCAAGGAACCCAAAATAGCATTTGAAAATCTGATGGCAACTCCCATCAAAACAAAGCTTCAGGAAAAGAGGCTGCTGAAAGCAGAAAATTATTCCCAAAAGAACTTAAAAAGGCAGAAGTAGTGAGAACCGGAAATGATAATTGTAAGGCATCTTGTAGGAGAGCAATCAATTTTGAATCTTCAAAAGAAGAGGATATAGAGCAAAGTATTTTTTATAATATTGATGATGATTTTGAGACTGTACTGATTTTAAAGCAAATTCGTAAGATTTCTGTAGTATTTGTGGTAAATTTGGAAAGACAAAGAATTGGGGCACATCTGTTCAAATATGGTTTGCAAAAATTGGACTTATAAAGACTGCAGTTACTGGGAAAAGAAAGCTGGGCATACACATGATTTTTTTTTACATGTTCAGTAAATGCCTAATTGGATTGTATGAATTTATTATGTTCACAGAAGTGCGAAAATGTTTTGATTCTTTTCATAAATAAATATATTTATTATTAATACCAAGTTATAAAATACTTGTCCAAGTTGTTCACCATTGCCCTTCTAGCCAAACATTGTTCATATTTTTTAAAACTCATTTTTCACATTACCAAGTTATCTTTGAAATATTATTCTGATGGATACATACAGGGAAAATGTTATAGTTTCTGAACATTTTGTTAGCTTTTACTTCAGAGTCTAATATTTTCCATGAGTGAGCACAAAACCGCAAGTGCTCAGGATTACCCCGGCCTCCTCTATTCCATCCAAGAATTTAATATTGATATTTCATAAAAAATCACATTTTGGAGCTCTCTGCTAATTACTCTCTTTTTCGTACCTCTATTTCTGTTTTTCCCATAACTACAATTGTGGTATCATCTGCATAACCAATAGCTATTCCCCCAGAAATTTTATGTGTTTAAACAAACTGTTAATATATAGTAGAAAGTGTACGGTCCTAATTTTGAGGCTTGTGGTGCTCCTGTTACTCTGTTAAAAGATGATCTGATTTTAGTTAGATTTCCACCTGTATTGTGTATTATTTCAACACATTGCTCTCTGTTTTGTAAATACGAGCTTAACCATTTTAGTGGTATGCCCCTAATCCCATAATTTTCAAGTTTTGCCAGTAGTATTTCAATATTTACACAATCAAATGCCTTAGAGAGATTGAGGAAAATTGTGATTACATATTCTTTTCTGTTTATTGCATTTATAATGTAATTTCCTTTGCAGATTTCCTGTACTGTTGACTTTTTTTTTAAACCCAAACTGGTATTCTGAGAGAATTTCAAATTTGTTACAGAAGCTCTGTAGCTGTTATAAAAACAGTCCTATTATTTTGGAGAAAGCTGAGCATAAAGATATTGGTCTGTAATTTTCCATTGCTGGTTTTGAATTTTTTTCTTTTATATTGGTGTAATTACTACCTGTTTTTAACTTATTTGGAAATTTTTCAGAATTAAAAGATTGGATAGTTAGGTGAGTCAGTATTTCCATAAATCATATTTACAGTGTTTTATCATCTCATTTGTAAATTCATCTCCAGCCCACTAGATTTTTTATGTTTTAATGAGTTTATCTGTCTAGTAACTTTCCCCTCTGTAATTTCTCATAGCATCATAGAGTTACATGCATTATTTTTATTTATTGGCTTGTTATAAATTTGTTTAATTCCTAGAGTTTTTACAATGTTTATATAGTATTCATTAAAGCAGTCAGCTATGTTTATTGGATCTCGTATTTGCGATATAAAGTGCTTATTATGTTTGTTTACATCAGTGTTGAAGCCATCTTGTGACGTCATTCTTTGTTAGGTTCGTAGCTCCATCTTGTGTTAGCAATTTGCATCAGTGTTAGCTTTTTGTTTGATTTCATTTCAAATGTCCTCCGGCTAGCTATTATCTTATCTTGGGTCGAACATGTGTCTCTATACAGGTTGTGAAGCGGAAAGGAATCTTTTATCCAAAAATTACACTGATGAAGAAATTTGTTTTATAATTTTTATTGTCGAACACGTTCACTATCACTTTTACATATTGATCTGGATACTCGCCAAACTGAAACTGTTATAATACTTCTTACTGATCACTTTTAATTCACGTACTTCAACTTTGTGTATAATTAACTTTCTAATACTTTAGATTTTCGTAACTTGTGAATCTATAGCCGATGTATCTCATACAAATATTTTGACGAACTGACGAACTTAAGACGACGTGTATTGCACAAAGAATTTTGATGAACTGCCCGAAGACGACGTGTAATGTACACAGATTTTTGATGAACTGCGGGGCAAGCTACCTCGAACCTACCCTATTTATACGCCTGCATCAAGATACGCCTAAAGATTATAACTGAACTGCTATTGGCTAATAAAACGCGCCAACATTAGCGGCTATTTTAATATCCAATGAAAACCACGAATACATATTGCTTTTAGGGAGAAAATATTCCAGAAGTTTCTACCGAAAACGCGCCAACATTACGTAACTTCCTTGTTTCCAATAATGATAAACAGCTCACCCCCTCGCTGCATTATTGCGCTATTATTGACAGTTTCAGTAAGGCCCTATAAACTTATTTCCCAATAATAATTACAATTAATAAACATCTGAAATCAATGTCACATAAAAATGCATATTCATATTACAATCATTATTTACATTTAAGTAATTTGTGATACAAATTACTGCATCATATTAATACATTGTTTTTTTCAATTATCATATTTTCCATCCATTTTGGCTTGTTTTCTTTATGTGTTGCTTTTACAATCTTCCATGTTACTTTTATTTTATTTTCTGCAGTTTTTTATTAAAAGTTTATTATGCAACATTTTTGGCTTCTCTTATTGCATTATTTAAAATTTGCTTATATTTTTCTATGTAGGTGTATGGTTTTTCAAGTTTAGGGTGTTTTAGATTGTTTAGAAATCGCATGCAATTTTTGGATATATGGAGCACCAAGTATCACATTTTTGTTTATTGCAATTAAGTTTGTATTGTGGCAAAGGTGCATCCAGACAATTTTTTGAAATATTACAAAGGTAATTAAATTTATCATCTATTTTTTTTTTTTTATTGTATATATATATATATATATTTTTTTTTGTATATCCCTACCCATTGTGTTACTTTGAGATTCTTTCTCAGTGTCTTTAGTATATTTTCATTTATTTTTCTTTTAATTTCTATCAATTTATTTTATACTTCAGTTTACCAAAGGTTTTAGTTTCGATTAACTGTCCATAACGGTCACTAATTCCCATTTTAATAATTGTAGTACTAAAATATTCCCTATTTAAGTTTGTGTACATGTGATCAACACGGTTGATGAATATTTGGTTACCCTTGTTCATTCTGTTTTTGTCAAAGTTAGATTATTTCTCTCTAATAATTCTAGTAGCAAACTTTTCTTTTTACTCTCTACAAGTACATCTATATTAAAGTCCTCTATTACAATATGTTTATTTATTTTATGTTTTTAAACACCTTCTAATATTTTTAAGAAAAATTTTTTTATTAGCCTTTGATGGACTATACACCCCTAATATTATGAGGTTTTTCTTTTCTAAGGTGACTTCAATTGTGGATAATTCACCACACATTTCTTCACAATATTTTTACAGTCTATTTCTTTATATTTCATCCCATTTCAAACATAAATTACTATCCCACCACTTTTGTGTTTTTTTCTGCAGAAGCTGGGCCTTAAAGTGTAATTTTCATAACAATTTACTTTTATTTCCTCTACTTTAAGACATGCTCAGAGAATATTATAACATCTGGCTGCAAAATTAGGATGTTTTGTTCGATCAGTGCCCTTTTGTTAGCCATGCTTTGGATGTTTTAATGTAAGACCTTAAAAGCTTTAGGTTTACACTTATTTTCTGATACCAAGTTGCTCGTGTGATTAGAAAAATTATATGTATTTATATTAATACATTCATTTACCTTACTTTCTTGTTTGAGTCATAGGTATATTTTGTCCTACTTCCTTTATATTGAACATGATTTTTGAACCTCTCAGTTTTAGTTTCTCTGTACTGTACACAAATTAATTACATTTTTCATTATTCTTCCTAATTTACACACACCTCTTCTGTTTAAATGAAAACCATCTCTACCAATACAGTCATTTCCAATTTGCTTATCTATATCCACAAACACACATCTCAGTTGATCACACATCCAATGAATATTTTCGTTTACATTATTTATAAAGTTGAGATTGACTTCTATTCTTTTTATCACACCATTAATAACGACCAAAGTTTTTGCTTGATGCACTCAGTAGCACTGTATATATCCCCCATAATCTCTTCTGGACAGGTGGCTTTTTGAGATTATTTGTACCCACATGAAGATTACTTTTGGATTGTTTTGAATCCTTGCCCTTTGTTTATCTGTCAGGTTTTCTAATTGATTTGTCTTTATACCCCTGAACACTTTTATTTCCACCATTCCCAATAATTTTGTGTGTTTAATTAATGAGTCTCCCATCACTATTACTTTGTCTATTTTCACTGACATTTTCACTTTGTTTTCTTCTTCCTCTTGTAGATTGATGTTTTTTTCCCCCTATTTCCCCACCATTTTCTTGTTATACCTTTCATCTTTTTTTGCTTTCTTTCCATCTGAGTCAACTTGAATTTCTGTATTCATATCTTCTTTGTAGTTTTCGAGATAGTTGAAGCAATTCTTTGTTACTAGCTTTTGTTTTGGTGTAGCTTCATCTTGATTTATTTTCCATTGTGATTTTACACTTTCCCATTTGATGCTGGCATTCATTTTCATTTTGTTCTCCAATGCTTTGTTCCTTTCTTTTAGTGGCGGATTTTGATTCTCACTTCTTTTAAGATCTTTTGTGACAATCTCAGTTATTTAGTTGTAGCAACAAGATGCTTTCTTTCTCTTCTGTTGAAATTACAAGTAGTTCCACTTGCTCCATTTCATTGTTTATACCCATATCCATATGTTTTACCGATTTCTCCCTTTCCTTTGGTTTTTTGTGTTGTCTTCATTTCTGCATGCACATCAGCAGTTTTTACTTTCACTATAGTGGTTTTCATGCATACTTTTTTGTTTATTGTTGTTTGTTGCTTCAAAATTATGGTTAAATATGAAACTTGGTATTTAAGTTCAGCATCTTCAAAGGATGCAATACAAAGATTTTCAAGAACATATTCACAACCCAAATTAACCTTTTACATGGAAAAGTTTTCTTCATTTTCTATTTTCTCAAAAATGGCTCTAACAATCTTTATTAAAACACTATATGTTTAAGATATTTTAATGACAAATAGAATGTATATCTTGAATTTTCTGCGAATAGCTTGTGAAGTACATCTCATTCTAAATGACTTTTGTATAATTAGTAGACAGTAAAAGATAAACAAACGCTTACTACACAGAAAATGTAGATCTTGCTAAAGCATACAGTGAATGTCAAATAAATTTGTGTCAACCATTTCCAAGATATTATTATTAGTTTGAATTTTCAAATACTTACACTTTTTTTAAACAGATAAGTTGCTGACTAATTTTGAAGATTTAGAAGCTAGTAACAGTGATGTGTCATAATTTAAAATAGAGAGTTGAGGGTTGTTACACTACATCACTATGATAGTTGAGAGAAAATGCTGACGATGGGAACAAGCCGTCTCCCGAAACGCGTTCAAGTAAGAATATCATAGTGATGTAGTGTAACAACCCTCAACTCTCTATTTTAAAAAAGATAAGTTGCTATTCACTTTTTCTTGTAGTAAGGCAAACATGGAGTTATAAAGACATCACACAGTGATGCACTTTTTAAAAATCTGGCAATTGATTTATTCTACTGTATAGGTACTTATATCTACTCGAAGCATAAGTAATTATAATTACACTAAATAAATTACTGCAGATACAGCACAGAAAGCAATGATGTAAAACCTTATTATTAAAGGGTGCTGACATGCTATGTAAAAAGAAAAATAAATTACAAAGCGACTGATGTCATAACATCCTGATCATTACTGTAATGCTGGTTTGCCTTTAAATTAGTAGTAGTCTTCCTTTTCCCTTAAAATGAAATTTATTTCAGATACCTTTTAGGATCAAAACCACTGAAGTTACTGTTACGGTCCCATCTGATGGTTGGCTTTGGATCTCCCTCAGCATTGCAGTGAATCATAACAGGAAAACCCTCATAAGCTTCTGTTGGATTCTGTGGCAGAACACTAAACTTCGGTGTGACTGTAACACAATTGACATAAACATCCACAGTTCCATTTGACCTCAAAATACAAATTTAAATTACCTCATATGAGAATCTAAAACATTAGATCTAGAACCATCACCATTGAAATAGGAGCAAAAATATATAATGCCACAATACAGGATATATAATACAGGGTTATTCAAAAAGAAGGAACACACTCTAAATATTTATTTCTAATGAATGACAATTGATAGCGACACATGTGATACCTCACTGAATATAGGAAAGTTCAAAATTTTATTTTGTGCGTTCAAAATGAGCACCATTTGTTATGCGAGGATGACCAATGCTTTTCCGTTTGCATATCCAACCATCTTCTACGAATATATTGTATCAATTGTACATTTTTTATGAGGTGGCTCTTTGTTGAACTTACAATGAAATGCATGCTGCAATGAAACAATGGATTCACTCTTTGCATACTGCAGCACACAAAACGTCTTTTCCTGTGGCAAACCCAGCGCCACTGTAGGCATTGAATAGAACTAATAGGTGGGGGCTTAAAACTTTGAACTTTCCTCTATTCAATGATGTGTTGTATGTGTTGCTATCTATTGTGGTTCATTAAAAATGAATATTTAAAATCTGTTCCTTCTTTTTGAATAACCCGTATTTCAAGTTGCTGAACACTTCTTCAAATAAAAAGACTTTCATATAATTCATTCTGATTAAATCAAACATCTCTTTTATACACTCAGTTTAATTTACAAATAAATGTCAGGTCATAAATTTTAATTTTTAGTTTTATAAAGATTAAGCAAATAGTAACTGAGAATTAATCTAAGTATAGAATCAGATGTATTTGGGGATATCTGAGTGTGATATCATCTGGGTGCAAATCATTTAGAAAAAATATATCTTGTTTTTTCTTTCTTTTAATGACAATAAATTAATAATAACACTAAAATGTAATTAAATTGACATTTTCATTTTTCAACATTCAATTTTTAAACACTATTTATTATCAATCACAGGTATTCTTAGAATGGTTTAACTAGTGACTTGCAATTTTATCAATAATGGACTAAGAATCTTTGTATTTATTACCAATGACAAGAGCTAGTCTGAGAATTAAACATTAAACAGTGACATACAGGTTGAAATTTGCTCCCACTAAAGAGGGTAATAAGAATGGTGCATTTCTGCTAAATGGCTATCAAAAGTTTTGATGTGGCTTTCATATATCAATTAAATGGAATAAAATCAGGGACGCATACACCACAATTGGATATAAAGCATGACAGTATTGATTTGAGAGGTATTTAATCAAATGAGAAAGAGTAGAAAGAATTATTGATTGTTTAAATACAGGCTAAAAGACCTCTCATTCTCTCTCCTTTCTCTCCCTTCCCCCTCTCTCTCCTCTCCCTCTTGCTCTCTCTGGAGAGAAGCAATGTTTCCTACTTAATGCACAAAATATTTTCCAGAAAGAAACAATATTTTGCAGATCAAGTAGGAAATAGAAGCAGCACATATAATAGAGACTAAAATATACATTCCTTTGTACTCGAGTAATTGTGATGCTTTTATTGTCTGTTACTGCAATAATAACCTGGATTAAGGAGCAAGACTTTACTTTTTCCTTCAACCAATTATAATTGCTTTAATGATTATCTTGTACAGAGAAGACAAAGCAATAATCCTTTGCTATGGTCTGTGCTCAGGTTGGTGATTTATTTCCAACTAGCATCACCTATCATATAAGCAATGCTAGTGGTGCTAAAATAAACAAGAGATAGTACTGCAGGTCCACACATGCACAGGAGAAACATTCCACATTATGCAACAATGTTAGAAAGATGATCCACGTTCTGACTTGGACCTGACATGTTCAGCTTCCCTAAATACTATGCGTTTAGAGCAGTCCCATTTAGTGGAGAGATAAACATGGTCAACATGAAATCTATGATTATGGCCCATACTTTATAATCTTAATTATCATTATCTCTACATATGTGCTGTTTAAAATAAAGATTATAATTTTAATCATTTATCTTTTTTTCTTTTTTTCTTTCATGATTAAAACATTTGTATTTACATAACTACATTTAAAAATTGAATAGAATTTTTACAAGGACATCTATCACCCAATAAGAGTGTTACTGAAAGTTGTAGCCTATCAAATAACGTATGTTTTCAAAAGATGGAGGCATTTTTGTCTGTGTGCCTCTTCCTCTCGGAATAGGATCCCTTGTGTTATGAATTGCAATCTGCAATCAATGGTTTTACTTCCTTCCTGATGGAGCCTATTGAGAATTTTTATGCACAAAATGATTCAATGACTTTTATCAGAACTGAACCTGCGATATTTGGGTTTTTGGAAGTCACTTTGCCTTCCCAAAGCCACTAAAACTTACAAGCAATGAAATTCAAGCAAATGAATCAAAAAGTAAACCTTGCGTTCCACAGAAGTCAGAATTTTGTTCAAGTACTTATCTCTTGTGTTCTTCTTAACATATGAGACAAATGTTCATAGTTAATAGCATAACTGTACACTCACATAAGTTGTAATGCAAATAAAGTAACAATTACCTATCACATCAATATCTATAGTTGCATTGATAATACCCTGAGGGTTGGTGGCAACACAGACATAACGTCCTTTGTCTTCTGCTGTCACTTTAGTAAACTGTAGAGTTCCATTCACATCTTGGACATGAGGAGGAAGGTCAAATGTTTGCTGTCCATTCTGGTCCTGCTAAAAAAAATGACATATAAGTCATTATATTGAAGTAACAATGAATATTCTTTTCCTTGTTCATTGAAATATTCTTTTATAGTTACACTTTAAAAAATGTTCTGTAAAAAACAATTTCTATCTCAAGAACGATATAAAAAATTATAAAGACACCAAAGCTCATATTATCAATATTATTATTATTATTATTATTATTATTATTATTATTATTATTATTCACTTAGATTCATTTAGATTAATATATAATTACCGAAAGAATTTACATTGGTGACCCTGATGTGATGTTGTTAGTAAAAGCTTTGCAAACTAAAACTGAACAAGATGTTGTCATAATGAGCATGAGTGTAAAAGTGCCACTGTTTTGAAAGCCCAATCCCAAAATCTGATTCATACAAATTGAGGCTCAGTTTCATATCAATAATATAATATGGGATCAAACAAAATATAACAGTGGTGAGTTCCATTAATGCAAAAATATTAACTAGGTTGCCGACATTCTCGTGAAACCACCCAACACCGATAAATATGAGGCTATAAAAGAACAACTAATTTCAGTATATGCTGACAGTGAGACAAGGGGAACGCAAAAAACTGTCAATGGAATTGGAACTTGGTGATCATAAATATTTGCAATTACTGTGCAAAATGAGCCTACCAGATGATAAGGTTAATGAAAACTTTATAAAAACATTATGGCTACAACGATTACCTTGCGAAATGTAAACTATATTTTCAGTGAGCAGTGACGATCTGGCTAGATTAGCCACAATGGCAGATCAGATTTGGAAACAAAAACCAACTCCATCCTATTAAGTACCACCAATAAATGTTGTCAAGCCCAGTCAAAATGACACAGATGACTTAAGAAAACAAATGGCTGGGCTTTCCTTGCAAGTAACTGAGTTAAACAATTTCAATCCAGCCATGATCATGTTACAGATCAAATTCAGGAAGGAGGTCAAATAGCCATAGTTACATAGTTCTACATCTATACAGAACACATGTTACTACCATACTGAAGTTGGTAAACTTGCTTATAAATGCATACAACCATGCAGTATGAGCACAGTGCTTTGAGTGCAACCGGATAATTCAGAAAATTAACTGCCATCTCTCAATGGCAACAGAGGGGTCACAGCTGTGTTGCCTATTTGTAAGTACAAGGAATCGGCAGCCCTCTTTCTGATCGATACTGGAGTACATGTTTCAGTTGTTCCAGCTTCAGCTAAAGAAAAGCCAATTCCCAGTAAACTTGAACTTTTTGTAGCCAACCACGCAATAATCAAAACATATGGCCATTCATCATAGCCAATGTGAGTAGACCTATCATTAGGATAGACTTTCTTTCCCATTATAATCTTTTGGTTGACGGTCAGCATCAATGTTTGATTAATGGCAACACTAACCTTACTGTTAATGGCATAATCTACAAAAACAATAATAAAGAAATCAAGACTGTACAAGATGAAAACCTTTACCAATCTAACCTGAGTGATTTCCTGAGCTGACACATCTCAATATTGAGAGCAGAAGAATCAAACCAAACAATATCGAACATTACATTGAAACCAGAGGTCCTCTTGTTTTTGCCAATTTGAGGAGACTTGCGGCTGAGAAGTTGAAGCCAGTACGACAAGAATTTGAGTACATGTTGCAACAGGGACTTTGCAGACTTGAAAAGCAGCTGGTCCAGCCCATTACATCTAACAAACAAAAAAAACTGGCGACTGGAGAGCTTGTGGAGCCCTCAACAGCGTCACTATTCCTGACAGGTACCCTTTACCATTTCTTATGGATTGCAGTCACACATTATCAGAAACAAAAACTTTTTATCTATAGATCTGATTCATGCTTACCAGCAAATACCTGTTCATGAGGCCGACATTCCCAAAACAGTGATCACAGCTCTATTTGGACTATTTGAGTTTCCATACATGACATTTGGACTGAAGAATATCACTCAAACATTCCAGAGATTTATGAATACTGTGCTTGTGGGACTTGATTTTGTTTTCTGCTATCTGGATGACTGCTTATTGCTTCACCCGACAAGGATATGCATCAGTGCCATCTACAAATTGTCTTTGAAAGGCTCAATGAATATGGACTTTGTGTTAATGTTGCAAAATGCATTTTTTGCGTGCTATAAATTCAATTCTTGGATTAATTAATAAATTCACATGGTCTGAAACCACTTCCAGGTAAGATAGAAGCCATCAAAAATTACCCAGAGCCTCAGTCAGCCACTTTTACGAGACATTTCCTTGGCATGTTCAACTTCTATCAGATTCATTCCAACTGTGCCAAGTTACAGCAACCATTAACCACCATGTTAGTGGGACATAAGAAAAACAGAATCAAACCAGTGGATTGGACAGATGAAAAAAGAACTTTGCAAAGCAACACTCCTTGCTTATCAGCAATTCAAAGTCCCCCTCTTGCTGGTTACTGACTCATCAGACAGCACCATTGGGGCAGTACTTCAGCAGGAAGTAAATGGTGTGAAACAACCACTTAGTTTCTTCTCCAGGAGCCTAACCAACACCCAGAGAAAGTACATTGCTTATGATTGTGAATTTGAAGCCATTTAGAACTCCATCAAACACTTTAAATATTTATTAGAAGGCCAGAATTTCACAATCTTCAAGATCATAAACTGATCTTGGTTCACTGATCTATGCATTTCAGCAAGATTTTAATAAAGCATCCCCTAGAAGAGCCCAGCATATACACTATATCACAGAGTTCATTACTGACATCAGACACATCACCGGAGAAAAGAATATAGTCGCAGATGGACTATCATGCATAAACACCATTGGCTTCCCCAACCCCATTGATCATGTCATAACAGACATGCAGGAAAACAATGATTTGAAAGCTTGCAGATGAGCACCTCTTTAATGATTGTAAAACTTCAGCTGACAAATTCTAAGAAACAAGTCTACTGTAACATATCAACAGCTCACATTCACCCATACATACCTCAGAAATTCCATAAGGCTGCATTTTCAGCAATTCATAACTTGTCATATCCTGGGATTCATATGACAACAAAGATGGTCTCAAAAAGATTCATTTGGCCGAACATCAAGAAGGACTGTAAAACTTCCGTTCAGGCCTGTCTGGAATGTCAGAAGTGCAAAGTTCACAAGCACGCAAAGTCAGCTCTAGCAGAACTTCCTATACCGAGTGAGTGATTTCAGCACATCAATATGGACATTGTTGGACCCCTACCCCTCTGAAGAGGATTTTGCTGCCTTCTAACTATTGTTGACAGGTTCTCTCACTGGTTAGAAGCAGTGTCATTAGAAGATCAAACAGCCGATACTGTAGCTAAGAACTTAATCTCCTGTTGGTTCGCATGGTTTGGTATTCCAGCATGCATCACAACAGATCAAGGCCAACAATTCAAAAGTCCAAGACCATGGGCAAGTACCTAGGTTCACAGAGTAACTCCACAACTGCCTACCATCCACAAGCTAATGGATTAACTGAACGCCAACACAGGACCTTGAAAGCAGCTCTTAAATGCCATCTGAATAAAGTGCATTCTTGGAATCCCTTCCTCTAGTGCTGTTAGATATTCACACTGCAATCAAAGAAGACTTAGGTTGTTCATCAGCTGAAATAGTTCTACAGCACTACAATTCATCTCCCAGGTGAACTACTTGAGTTCCAACATCTCCCAACATGACTTTGTAAGAAATTTGCAGGACATAATCCGTCATTGAAACCAGTCCCAACTTCTAAACATGGGAACAGAACTGTTTTCATCTCAAAGGAACTGGCAACATCTTCACATGTATTTTTATGCCAAAGTACTACAACACCACCATTTAAACCTGCTTACTCAGATCTCTATCCTGTAAAGAAAAGAATGTAGAAATACTCAAGACACCAAAATCCATGGAAAAATCAAAATAATCTCTGTAGATCACTTAAAGCCAGTCTTCATACTCAGAGAACAGTCTCCATTACCTCCTTCTGGTACTTATAAGGACAAGCAAATCAGTTTCACACTACCACCTTCAATGTTTTCCGCATCTGACACAAATTTTAAAAGGATCAAGTCAGGATGGATAGTTTAGTTTCCTCAAAGGCTCAGTGACGCTGTCAAAGTTATTTAGGGAGGAGTGTGTAGTGACAATAAATATTTTTTTCTTGTTTAATTGATATATTCTTCTCTTTGTTCAACTGTTTTATATAGTTACACTTTGTTTGAAAAATGTTCTGTAAAAAATAACTTGTATCTCAAAAAGTATAAAAGTTATAAAGACTAAAGCTCGTGTTAACAATATTATTATTCACTTAAATTCATTTAGATTAACACATTATTACCAAAAGAATCTACAATATTATTACTGAAATTTTCTGTTTCTATAAAGTATTTATATAAAGAAAACAGTACAGATCTTAAGATAACAGTATTGCACAAAACAAAAGTGAACATAGCTCTAGTAATTTGTTTTTTTTTGACATCATGAGTACACTTACGTATATCAGAATTTTATGCCACCTCAAAGAAATAATTAACCATTCAACACATGTATAATCTTTGGGATTATAGCAGGAATAAAAACTGAATGCACAAACAAACAGATAGTATGACAATTAAAACTGAAGAGCTTATTTCCAAAGTGTCTTAAATTCAAAATTGTTGATTTTTTATATTTTAAGGGAAAAAATAATTTATAATATGTTCCTCTATCATTTGTCAAAATATTATATTCCCAAGTATTTTATAACACCTATTTAAATGGTTGTGAAAATTGAGTACTAATAATTCATAAATAATTTTTTTTACCTCTAAAACTGCTTAAGACATCATGTGACTGCTTCTAATAGTGAGGGATTTCATAACTCAGTAAGTCAGTTATCAACAATAAAATTAATATTAACAACTCATAATTATAACTCTGAACTTTTATTTGAAAATAAAGAATGCAATTTATGGAGAATGCTTTATGATGGATTTAAGACACTTTGGAAATAAGCTCTTTAATTAGTCCCAGAATCAATTATCAATTATCATTATACATACGAGCAGGAAATATTTTAAGCAGTGTCATAGTATTTTAAGAGAAAGAGAGAGAAACAGAGATAAAGAAAGAAAGGAGGGAGAGGGAGGGAGGGAGAGAGAGAGAGAGAGAGAGAGAGAGAGAGATAGAGAAAGATAGAAGCTGAGGGAGCATTGAATGACAGAACTCCAACACAAATAATTAATACTCACTCATTTTTTAACACCATTTGATGCTGCTATTTATAATCTGCCTCTGCTTTCTTTGTTTTTATTCTATAATAACTCCCAAAAATGAACATTATCAATCCCTACCTTGTGATAGTACATTAGGATCTCAAAAGCAGTGATGCAACAGTTAGTGACACATGAGCAAGTAATTATGGAGAAAATTGTACAACATGGAAGCAAAGAGTGACCCCCAGGGAGGATTGTTCCAATAGCTGTGTTAAAAACCTAATGCCTTTTAGGTAGCAAAAGCAGGAAATTGTTCATTTAATACCTACTATAAATAAGTTTTATTGGAACTATTTAAGTAAGATTTACATAACACCTTGAATGAATTTAGGTATATTCTTGTCTTGAATAGGGAGTGAGCACACAAAAAAGTAAAAGCCTAAAAAGCCTGTAATATTTGCTTAAGTGTAAATTAACTTTAAGTGCTTGCATAATTTCCTAAACACCTGCCTACATCTAGTGGTGGCTGCTACTAAGAGCATAAGAGTATGTGAACGAAACTTTTGACACCTTGCAAATTTATTGGTTATTTTTTCTTTGAATGCTATTAAACATAACATATATAATGTTCAGTTGACTCTATTAATAACTTGCCAAGGCCGGCTAAGGTCTGTAAAAAGTATAATTAATTTCAATTAATTATATATCTAATAATAATAAAGTAAAATATATAATATAATTTAAAATCTATGGCATTTAAATCTATCGCGTTGCTCCTCTGTGTTAATGATATTCATATATGTGGTGGTAATGAAGACATGAACACATAGTATTTAAGTGCCAAGGAACAGAAAATTGGAGAAGAGAATTTATTAAAAAGAAGTGGTTGAAGGGCAGATAGAAATGCACTTATAATCAAAATGATGTGCAAGGATGCTAGAAGCATTCAACAGTTTTTGTATAAAGTCAAAAATAAATGGCTTTGGATAGAGGATAGAGAAAAGTAAGAGTAGTGTATCTTACCTTGAATGGAAAACTATGGTGAATGTGTGATGGTAAAGCAATCAACAAGTGACAAGAGAAAAACAAGTGGAAATGGGACATGAAAAACTGAAGCAAGATAATTTATTGACGGGAAATTGTAAAATATAGATAAAATGTAGTGATTGTCTACAGAATGAGTGGCCAGGGTCAAAGTTCAGTAGATAATCAAATTGTAAATCTCTTAGCACAATGGAACAAACTTGATGCAGTAATTTGTATCACAAATTATTTAAATGTAAAGAGTGATTATAGTATGAATATGCATTTTTATGTGACATTGATTTGAGATGTATATTGATTGTAATTATTGTTGAGAAGTAAGTTTATACTGCCTTACTGAAACTGACAATAATAGCGTGCAATAATGCAGCGAGGGGGTGAGCTGTTTATCATTATTGGAAACGAGGAAGTTACGTAATATTGGCGTGTTTTTTCTTTTAGAATATTCTAGAACATTTCCCTAGAGCATATGTATTCATAATTTTCATTGGATATAAAAATAGACGCTAATGTTGGCGCGTTTTATTAGCCAATTGCAGTTCAGTTATAATCTTTAGGCATATCTGGGTGTAGGATTATAAAAAGCCAAGTCAGAGGTAGATCGCTCTCAGTTCATCAAAAATATTTGTAAAGTACACGTCGCCTTCAGTCAGTCAGTTCGTCGAAAGTATTTGTACGGCACACGTCGGATATCAATTTGCAGGTTACGCGTAACAGAGTTATGAAAAATCTCAAGTGTTATAAAGTTAATTATACAAAAAGTTGAAGTACGCGAATAAAGAATTATCAGTAATGAAGTTATTATAACAGTTTCAGTTTGGCGAGTGTCTAGATCAATGTGTAAATGTGATAGTGAAAGTGTTCGACAATAAAAGTATAAAAGAAATTCTTTCATCAGTGTTACCTTTGGATAAAAGATTCCTTTCCGTTTACACAACCTGTATAAAGAGAAGTGCTCGACCCAAAAGCTAGCCGGAGGACAAAGAACCAAAATTAAATAAAATAACTAGCTTACGTTGATACTGTAATGAAAAGAAGCTAGAAACAGTGATGTGTATTGAATTTATTTAAAGGTGAGTTGGAATTGTTACACTAACATCACTTAAGTTTACTCACTTAACATGTTTCCCGAAACATGTTAAGTGAGTAAACTTAAGTGATGTTAGTGTAACAATTCCGACTCACCTTTAAATAAAAAATAACTAGCATTTTTTTTTAAACAAAAAGCTAATACTGCCGCAAATTGCTAACACCAGATGGAGCTAACAAACCTAACAAATGAATGACGTCACAAGATGGCTTCAACGCGTGAAGTAAATACAAATACACAAACATTATAATTAATACCATCGCAAACTTTAATTTTATGAAACAAATTACAGTGTACTTGCAGCAAAATAAAATAAACTTTCAGATGCTTGTAACAAAAGCATATAGAACATACAGACAATCACCACAGTTCTGCCAACACAGATTTGTAGTTAAAAAAATTGCCCATGGAAATGGCACCATATATTCATATTTTTCTTTTTATATCAATATTTCCTCCAAAATAAAAATAACTAAGAAAAATACTGCACAATTTTACACAGAGTTAATTTTCTGCACTCCAATCTTGTCACGCAGCATCTTGAATCAAACCTTCTCCAATGACTTGGTCAGCAAATCAGCTAACTGATTTGCTCCCTTGATGTGCTCCAGTCCAAGATCTCCATCCAAAAATCATTCCTTGACATAGAAATGCCGAACTTCTATGTGCTTTGAGTGTTGATGATATGCTGAATTTTTGGACAGTTTCACAGCACTAGCATTGTTGGTGTAAAGCGTAGGAGACTTGTCTTGATTGGCAGTTCCAGATAATTCAGATAGAAATTTTTTAACCAGATTAACTCCTCCACTCCTTCACTTACTGCTACTATTTCTGCTTCCATGGTGGAAGTTGCTACTGATTTTTGCAACTGACTGAACCATGATATAGCTCTACGAGTGTGAGTTGCAATGACACCGGTTGTTTACCATCTTGTGTCCTTGTCGTCAGCATAGTCAGCATCACTGTAGACTTTCAAAGCTTCCATCTTCTTGTAGATGATTCCGTAGTCTACTGTACTCTTCAAGTATCTGGAGATGCATTTCACTCGATTCCAATCTTGAGTTGTAGGATTTTCCAATGGCTCGAACTCTTCATTCACTGCAAAAGCAATGTCAGGACGTGAGGCTGTAGTCAAATACAGAAGTCAACCTACTGCCTCACAATAAGGTATCTTGGCTGTGATCTTCTCTGTGACATCACTTTTTTGCATCCAATTGGAGTAGAGACTCCACTTGATTCTTCCATTCCAAATCTCTTCAGGATTTTTCTCATATAATCTTCTTGACTTACTGCTTAAGTCCATCTTCATTTTTCTGTATATTCATACTCAAGAAATTGCCAAGAGATCCTTTTGTCGTATGAAACTCCAGCTGTAGCATTTCTAGGAACTGTCAATTTCTCCTTTGCCACTTCCCACTACTAGACCATTGTCTATGTAGATTGCAACATATAAGCATTTTCCATTTCTCCTGCAATAGAAAAGACATGGATCAGCATCACTATTTTTAAATCTCGCTTTCTTCAAAAATTCCTTGAAACGTTTTCTCCAGCAGTATGGTACCTGTTTGAGACCATGCAGACTCCTTTTCAGTAGACATACTCATCCAGTGTCATCTTCAAACCCCTCTGGCTGTTCCATGTACATATCTTCTTCGAGTATACCTTCAGGAAAGCTATTTTGATGTCAAATTGATTGAGCTCCAGATTCTCTACAGCAGCCACTGCCAACAAGGTCCAAATGGTATCATAACATGCAACAAGACTAAATGTTTCTTCATAATCAATTTCTTGCTTTTGTACACATCCTTTAACTAGTAGCTGAGCCTTACATCGAACATCCTCTTTTTCTGCAGTTTTCTGGTGAAGAACCCATCAATTTTTCAAGTCTTTTACACCTTCTGGACATTCAACTAATTCCCAGGTACAGTTCTGCTTCAGACTCCAATTCTTCATTAATTGCTTCGAGCCACTAATCTTTATTTTCAGACTGCAATACTTCAGCATTTGAACTTAGTCCAGTAAAGTATACATAGTCTCTGCTGGTCATCCAACTTGGTTTCTTTCTTTCAAGTTCTTAACTTTTTCTTTTTCCTCTTCGTCAGCTGACTCTTCACTTCCTCTGGAACTAGATGCGTGTCAAATTTTTCTTCTCGTATATCTTCTGTCCTCTTGCTGTGACTTATGTCTGGAGTCGGAGGTTCAGCAACATTGGTTCGCAGATTGCAGACAACTTCAGTTTGAAATTTACATTGTGGCTTAAAACAACCTTCCTCTGAGATGGAATCCAAACCCTGAATCCATCCCTGACATTCATGTACCCAACCATATGTCCATAAACAGGTTTGTCATCAAATTTCGAGCAGAAATTCCTGTTCACATGTACGTAGCATTCAGTTCCAAAAATTCTCAAATGAGTTAGGCTTCCTATTGGACATCAATACCATAGCTCAAAAGCCAATTTGTTTTCAACAGATGACTTTCCAGTGCAAATCAAAAGGTATGCGTCATTATCACGTGCTTCTGCCCACAGTTATTTTGTCAATTTACTCGGATTTAGCATAGAACACGCGCACTCCACAATGGTGTGATTTTCTCATTCTGCAACACCATTTTGCTGTAGTGTATAGGGTGGAGTAGTGTAGTGTTCTATGCCTCTGTTTGCAAGCGAATCAGAAACTTTTTTGTTATCAAACTCTTTTCCTCCATTACATCTAAGTTGTTTGATAACATGGTCATTCGTTTTAGCTTCATTTAAGAACTGCTCCAAAATGGTGCCAACTTCACTTTTCTGCTTCAAGAAGAAAATACGATGTAATTTGCTGAAATCATCTTTAAAACACATGTAGTAGTGCACTTTTCCAAGAGACTGGATAGTCATGGGACCATTCACATCAGCATGGATTTGTTCATCAGTTAGCTATGGTTGACTCACTCAATTCTTAAATGGATCAATGCACCTTTCCCAATGCTCATCCATTGCAGAAACCTTCGTTACACCCATCCACATTGATATCCATCTGCTTCAAGACTCTCTTCACGTGTTTTTTGTGTTGATGGCCAAATCTTTCATGATAGATGTGCAGCTTATCCAATGATGTCACTAGATTTACTTACACACACTGTGTCAATTTAACAACACATCATCCAGTTTCATACAAAAATCTTGCCATGCAGCTGTTTTCATGGAGAACAAATGAGCACTTGCTTCAGGAACATAAAACACATTATTTTTAAAGGGAAAGGAGAGGTGAACAATCCAAGTAATTATAGAGGCATAAGTCTCTTATCAGTGATAGGTAAGGTGTTTACAGGGATAATAGCAAAGCGATTACAAGAATGGGCGGAGAGAGAAGGAAAATTATCAGAATTTCAAGGGGTGTTTAGAAAAGGGAAATCCACAGTGGATAATATATTCATATTAAGAACAGTGATAGATAAATACCTAAGTAAGAAAAGAGGAAAGGTTTATTTATTTTTCACAGACCTAGAAAAGGCCTTTGATACCATCCATAGGGAAGCGCTCTGGAGCAAGCTGAGAGTAAAGGGTGTGAGTGAGAAGCTTATAGTACTATTAGAGAGGTTGTATACAGATAATAAATTTTGTATTAGGCTTGCCAATAATAAAGTAACAGAATGGGTACCAAATACCACGGGTCTAAGACAGAGTTGTAAATTAAGTCCAATTTTATTCGCTCTATTTATAGATGATATATTGAAGGAAATATTGAAGGAAAACTTACACTGTCCATCAATTAATAATAAAGACATCCCAGGCTTGCTTTTTGCAGATGATTTAGTAGCAGCAGCAATTACAAGCAGAGGATTAAAGAAAGCAATAGCAGCAACAGAGAAATATTGCAAAGAATGGGGTCTAAAGATAAATAAAAGTAAATCCAAAATTATGGTCTGTAAAAATGGAAATAAACTCAGCAGAGATGAGAAATGGTGGTTAAAGGGAAGTGAAATCGATGTTGTAAATAAATTTGATTACGTGGGGGTAAGGTTAAATAATAATGGTAGGTGGACCGAGCAGAGAAAAAATTCACTAGGTAATGGAAAGTTAGCTATTAATAGCATAAGAACATGCTTGAGGAAATTACCAAATAGAGTAAATTGGTTAGAGAGAATATATACTGCATCATGAATGATGCATGGTATAGAGATTTGGGAGACAGAATAAGGATGGGAATGTGTGGATCAGATTCACATAACCTTTTGTAAAATGATATTGAGGTTACCAAGAGCAGCTCCAAAGGGGTTGTCCTAGTTGAATTAGGAAGAGTTGGAAGGAAAGGAATAGTGTTAAAATGCATTATGAAATATTGGAGTAGGATCCAAGCATTGGAGGAAGGAAATATTCTTAAAAACTGTTTAAGGATACAAGAAAAAACAAGATGGCAAAGAAGTTGGTTATCCCAATTAAAGGAAACTGTGAGGGAAGTAGGATTGGGTGAGCCAGCCAATATTCAGACGAGGGGACAAAATGTATGGAATAAAGTGAAATTCAGGGTTGATGATATTGAGAAACAGGAAATATATGGTAGTTTAAGGGATAAGAGAACCCCGATATATTATCTGAACTTGAAAAAAGTTTGGGGAAGAGAAAAATATAGTAATGTTTGTGATAAAATGGAAAGAGAGGGCCTGGCTTGGGCAAGAACAGGAACCATGTTGTTAAGCGGTTTAAAAGTTGATAAAGAACTGTGCCCACTATGTGGAAGGGTAGATAAAAATTTATACTGTATAATAGAATGTGCAGAAACCAAAGTTTGGAGAGAGGAAATATGGAATAGGAAGTGGGATAAAGTACAGATAGAGATATTATTTTTAAAACTCTTCGGAAACAATAAGAAAGAATTTTTGAAACAATTAGGTAAATATACAGGGAAGGTAAGAGAGAAATGGTGGAAGAAAATTATTAAAGAAAAAGAGGAATATAATAATAGGAGTGATGATATAGGTAAAATATAGATGAGGAGAAAAATTTAAATTGCTAGTTTTGGAAAATGTATATAGTAAAATGAAGGGTACATATACACAAACAACCAGGGTGTTAAGTGTATACGATCCTATCTCAAGCAACTCCAAGAATAGCAATTAATGATATACTTTTGTGAAATAAAATTATAAATAAATGTTACTATGGTACTATGTTACTCTATTACTAAGCCCAGCAATCTAAGTGGCTCAATAAGTAGACTAGCACCAGGCAAATTGTACATAAGATGTAGGGGTACGAGAGATATATATTGTATAAAAAATTGTAAACCAAATTGTGAAACAAGTTGTACAATAAATTCATTCATTCATAAAACACATTTTTCAGTTGAGCATTTTTCCAGGAGTTGTTCAAACGCATTTGAATTTTTACAGTTCCCTGCCCATGAGCCATCATGCTTACACCTCATTTTCCAAGTGAAGTATTTTCAACAACAGAAAGTTTTGTATAAAATTCAAAATATTGTTTACTCGCAGTGACGTGATATGTGGCACCACTGTCACAGTACCACTTCCACGAGGTTAATAACTGAGGCACCAAAGACACATGACAAAAATGCAGCATTCTTTTCAGACTATTTTTGCCTAGTGCTGTCATTCTGTCTTTTTCAAGGGACACTCCACTGTCCAGTGGCCTAGCTACTGAAATTTATGCCATGGAAATTTCTGTTTTGCATGTTCAAAATTCTTTTTCGATTTTTCACTATTTTGACTTATTTTTCTTCTCACCATATGAGAGAAACGCAGCTGAATCCACCATAGCATGATCATACAATTCAATTGTGCCCAATTTTTCAATCAGTAAGTTCACCTTTTTATTTTCTGATGGAATAATATCCCACAAGTCTTTAAAATGGTCGTACTCTTTTCCCAACATGGATACAATTTGGCCATTTAAAATTCATTCTGGCAGAACATCATCTTCGTGCTTCTTCAGTTCGTTGTTCAAATCAACTTCTGCAATTTCACAAAATGTGTGCTGATATCTTTTTTGTCAAGTTGAACATGAAAAAAGCCTTCGATCAACATGTTTAATCGTTGCGTACTGCTTCTTGCATGCCTGCATGTCAACATGAGCTCAGCAAAGCTTTTCCCAGTGTACTTGCCAACAAAATTGCTGCTTTTGCATTTCTTTCCACCACCTCTGATACTGCTTGTTCTGCTGCAGTCACACTCTCTGCAAGTTCAGAACGCTTGTATGTACCGTTGACAACATATTCAAGTGCATACACCCGCAACAACATCGACACATGCCATTTCCATTTCGTCCAGTCCTCAAGTCCTTCAAGTTTATCCACTTGTATTTTATAGTCACCGTTACCATTAGCCATTTTTGTCACACACAGAGTCCAGTTTTCACATACAAGTTTTTCATGACAAGCTCACGTTGAAGTTAACTGCGAGCAAGAATACTTATGCACCAGTTCATGTGCAGTCTGGGCCCATAACCTGTTAATGCTATTTATTTAATTTTAAGAAACAAATTACAGTGTACTTGCAGCAAAATAAAATAAACTTTCGGATGCTGGTAACAAAAGCATGTAGAGAAAGAAAGAAAAACACACACACAATGACCAAAGTTCTGCCAACACAGTTTTATAGTTCAAAAAATTGTCCACAGGGATGGCTCCACATATTCCTGGTTTTCTTTTAATATCAACACTCTAAACTCGATGACACATGGCAAAAGACTGCTAGCACATCTTGACTTGTGCAGTTTTAAGAAGCTTTTGTGCATGTGCAACAATTGGTTTGAGATAGTTATCTTATGGGGTCAAATACATTTCAATTTCAATTTATTTTCATCCATGAGAACATCTACATGTTGTGGATTCGTCAAGTACAATAATTATTTACAATTACAATATTTACAAATACAATTTATTTACAATTCCTGATTACCAGTCCCACGCTTAAATTCCTCCAGACTATAAAATGCATTTACTAGTTGATACAGTAATTTGTATCACAAATTACTTAAATGTAAATAATGATTGTAATATAAATATGTATTTTTTATGTGACATTGATTTCAGATGTTTATTAATTGTAATTATTATTGGTAAATAATAATATATGGCTTTACTGAAACTGTCAATAATAACGCAATAATGCAGCGAGGGGGTGAGTTGTTTATCGTTATTGGAACAAGGAAGTTACGTAATGTTTCGCGCCTTTTCGGTAGAAGCTTCTAGAACATTTCGTAAAGCAATATGTATTAGTGGTTTTCATTGGATATTAAAATAGACGCTAATGTTGGCGCGTTTTATTAGCCAATAGCAGTTCATTTATAATCTTTAGGCATGTTGAGGAGTGGGTGTATATAAGCCAGGTCCGAGGTAGAGTGCCCCCCAGTTCAACAGAATTCTCAACACACTACACGTCGGTCTCTCAGTTCATCGTCAGTCAGTCCTTCAGTTCGTCAAGTTACGCGCAGCATAATTACGAGAATTATTATAAAGTTAATTCTACACAAAGTTGAAATACATAGTTAAAAGTGATAAGTAAGAAGTTATTACAAACAGTTTCAGTTTGGCGAGTATCCAGATTAATATGTAAAAGTGTTTGTGAACTCGTTCGGCAATAAAAATTATAAAACCAATTTCTTTGTCAGTATAATTTCTGGATAAAAGATTCCTTTCCGATTCACACCCTGCAAGAGATACATTCTCGACCCAAATAGCTAGCCGGAGAACATTTAAAATAAATTATTTCAAAACTGATACAAATTGCTACGCCAGATGGAGCTACGAACCAAACCAACGAATGACGTCACAAGATGGCTTCAACTCACATGAAGTCAACACAACCTTAATACCGCATCAAATTGGCTTCCAAACGTGGTGCTATAATAATGTTAAACACATTGTAACATTAATACCTTTGCATATTGGCGCCCAACGTGGGGCTATAATAATGTTAAACACATTGTAACATTAATACCGTTGCATATTGGCACCCAGGACGTGGGGCGAAGTGACCAGGAAAGGAACACGATGACTAGGAATGAAGCAGAGTAACCAGGAATGCAGCGGTGAAATGATCTACAAGACGCAGATTCCAGAAACAACAGGCAGGACAGATTACATGGATAATTGGACATCGTGGAAATTCAAGCTACAGGATGATAAAACTACGCAGATTCATCGAAGCAACATACAAACCTAGGAGAGAGGGGCAGAAAAACTGGACATCAAAGTAACAGCAACGGACAGCATCAGTAAGGTTAGAGTATCTTAATTTTTTTTTTAGAAAAAAAAATTAAGGTTAGAGTATCTTAATTTTTTTTTTTAGAAAAAAAAAAAAAGGGTAAATAAATGTTACTGAGGAGTGGTAGGATAAAAAAAATAATGGCTCCTAGTAATACAGAAGAAATAATTATGGAGGGAGATAGTGTAACAGTTAGCTGTGATTCAATACAGGTTACAGAAAGAAGCCCAGACTTTTTGGGATTTGAGGATGAAAATGTTAGTACAGAAAGTCAGAATAGAATAGCAGGAAATGTTAATTTTGATACTAGTATGATGATTATGGAAATGCTGAAGAATATGGAAAAGAATATTGAGAAATTAGAACAAAAATTAACTCAGAGTATAAGTGAAGAAATTTGTAAGAATAATGAGAAACTGAGGGAAGATATGCAAAAGAATAAGAAAGAATTGAGGGAAGATATTAGTAAGAGTATTACAGATCAATTAAGGGAAGATATGCAAAAGAATAATAGGGAATTAAGGGAAGATATTGGTAAGAGCTTAGAACAAAACAGGAAATCAATTGAAGATATTGGTAGGAGTAATGAGATATTAGAGCAAAAAGTAGATCAAAGCAGGGAAGAAACTGAAAAGAAAGTTATGAAGCTAGATAGTAGTATGCCAGAAATGAGAGATGAAAATGAAAAAGTAATAGTAAGTGAGATAGGAGAAGTTTCAAAGAAAATGCTAGACATGAACAGGGAAATAAGTAACAAAAAAGGTGAGGTTAATACTAAAAGTGAGGTTAATGTAGAATGTACAGAGTTAGGCAGTCAAGTGAGTAATATTTCAAGTGAGCTAAGAGAGATGAAAGAGGTTATGAATGTAGATGTGAATCAGGTGCAGGTTAATTTCAGAGGGGAGATATCAGAAATACAGAATGAGACAGTAATGCAAAGAAATAAATTGTACCAAGATGTTCAAAATGAAAACTCCAGTCCAGTACAGTTTAGTACAGATTTGTCAGAGTATTCTCAAGTTAAAAAGATAGCAGAAGAATTGAAAATGACAGTTGTTAAAAGATGTGTAGTTCAAGAAACTGTAGATTGTTTTCAAATGTTATCATGTGATGAAATTTCAAATGAATACAAGAGGTTATTCATGAACAAAAATTTGAAGGTTAGGATACAGCTACGAGTAATGTTTAGCCACACACAATTTGATCCAGGAGGGTAAATAGCGATGAGATGTAAAGTAAATGCTGGATAGTTAAAGATGACTTGCAGAGAAATGTATTGGAACGTAAGAGGGTTAACTATTTATATATGTCATTTGAAAAGAGAAATAAATTATAAAAAAAAAAAAAAAAAAAAAAAAAAATTAAATTTTTAGTAACTGTAACAACATTTGAAAATTAAGAATGCAAAGATTGAAACTTAATATGATATTAAATTAAAAGTACGTAAATACCATTCCAAAAGTGTTGTTAAAATAAAGTACAAAATAACAAAAATGAGTAAATATAATTAAAAACATATACAATTTGTTCCGCTACAAAGTAATTAAAACAAATATTTATGTAGCAAACAGAACATGTGAAACAGTGACTAGATTTAAGAGATGTAAATATATGTAGAGGGTGAATATTTTGGTAAATATGTGTAAAAATTTGTGATGTCAGATTAATATCTAAATTAATTAAACCAGATCCAGTAAGTAGTGGCGAGATAAAACATATATCATGTGTTAAATACGTGTGAAGTGTTAAGTGAAAGTGATAGCGTGTGTTCCAATTTAGGAGACTAAAAACACAATTATAAAATTTCCAAACAAGTTATAAATATTTATAATTATGTTTCTAGTGGGGCATATGATACGGTAATTTGTATCACAAATTACTTAAATGTAAATAATGATTGTAATATAAATATGTATTTTTTATGTGACATTGATTTCAGATGTTTATTAATTGTAATTATTATTGGTAAATAATAATATATGGCTTTACTGAAACTGTCAATAATAACGCAATAATGCAGCGAGGGGGTGAGTTGTTTATCGTTATCGGAACAAGGAAGTTACGTAATGTTTCGCGCCTTTTCGGTAGAAGCTTCTAGAACATTTCCTAAAGCAATATGTATTAGTGGTTTTCATTGGATATTAAAATAGACGCTAATGTTGGCGCGTTTTATTAGCCAATAGCAGTTCATTTATAATCTTTAGGCATGTCGAGGAGTGGGTGTATATAAGCCAGGTCCGAGGTAGAGTGCCCCCCAGTTCAACAGAATTCTCAACACACTACACGTCGGTCTCTCAGTTCATCGTCAGTCAGTCCTTCAGTTCGTCAAGTTACGCGCAGCATAATTACGAGAATTATTATAAAGTTAATTCTACACAAAGTTGAAATACATAGTTAAAAGTGATAAGTAAGAAGTTATTACAAACAGTTTCAGTTTGGCGAGTATCCAGATTAATATGTAAAAGTGTTTGTGAACGTGTTCGGCAATAAAAATTATAAAACCAATTTCTTCGTCAGTATAATTTCTGGATAAAAGATTCCTTTCCGATTCACACCCTGCAAGAGATACATTCTCGACCCAAATAGCTAGCCGGAGAACATTTAAAATAAATTATTTCAAAACTGATACAAATTGCTACGCCAGATGGAGCTACGAACCAAACCAACGAATGACGTCACAAGATGGCTTCAACTCACATGAAGTCAACACAACCTTAATACCGCATCAAATTGGCTTCCAAACGTGGTGCTATAATAATGTTAAACACATTGTAACATTAATACCGTTGCATAGTAGGTGCCTTTTTATTTCTTTCACAGTTTGATCAGCATTTTTTATCAATTTTATTTTTTCAGGTAACTTATTATAAAGTTCTTTTCCCATATTTTTTACACTACGTCTGTTTAATGTGTCTTTAATTGCTGTTCTGAAATAATCATTATTGTTTCTTAGGTTATACATGTGTATACCAGCATTTTTTGGCTCATTTTCCTCCAAAAGATGTTTTATCATCTCATAAATGTATATACAAGGAACAGTCAATATACCATATTGTTTAAACATACGGATTGTGTATATTTTAAGGCATGTACTAGTACTCGAAGCCTCTCCCATGCTCTGTTTCCATACTACCACTACAATTTTACATCAATGCCACTAGGTGTTAGCACACTGTTGCAGAAGTAGGTAATATGCACAAGCACGGAAACTTCTCCTAGCTTCTCCATACTATCCATACTCTCAACTACAATTTAATTGACACACTGTTTTTGCCCTAAAATGCTGTACTTTATTATGTACACAACAACAAACATCCAAAAAAAAAACCTTTCTTTCATCAGACAAGTTATGCATCATCATTGTTATTAAGTTGTAGGAGCAGCTGCAGTTGTATCAGTTTCTTCATAATCATTATTATTATGCAGCAGATGCTATTTCAAATTTTCAGGGCTATCTGAATCCAAAATTTTATGAACACCCAAAATGTATATTCACAAGCTCCCCTTGCTTATATTTTCAATGTTTTTTATACAATCAAAACTTGACTACATTTTGACTCATCAGGATTAAACACCTTCATAATATCAGAGTAACTTCAGAAAACCGTTATACAAGAGATGAAACTGATATTCAACATTTAAAGATTGTTAAGCACTGAAAACCATTCCATAACCAAAGACTGGGTAGCAACTTTAGAACAGGAAATAAAGTTTTTATAACATGCAAAAACATCAGTAGAACTCACAGTATCACATGAATTACAAAAATGCACAAAGAGTAATGAATTTTGAAATTCTGCCAGTTGACAACATAGTGAAGTTCTCTACCAGACAGCTAGATGCAGTACAACTGACCCTAAAATAAGGGAACCCCTTCCAGATGCCAATGAACATACAGCTATGATGGAGATGAACGTCTTCAAAACATGTTTTGATTGAAAATTTAGTAAGTGAAACTAAAGTGTTATCACAGAATTTCAATATGTTAAAAAGTTTCATTGTTTATAATCAATTCCAGTAACTTAGTGTGTGATAGCATATTTACCTTGATCCACTTTATCACCAAAGGCTGAACGCCCTGTGCCTTGCAGTATACCTTTGCGTTAGAGCCTAATTCCAGCTTTTTGTTCACAGGACGAGGTGTGAACTTCAGTTTCTCTAAAAAATAAAAAGTAGCTGTAATTACAAATAAAAGTCTGAAAATAATTTTAGCTAACACCTTTATGGGTCATGTGAATAAAATGCAAGTATTTTCCCAAGATTTGTTCTGATGATTATGAACACTTTATTTGAATATTCATTCAACTTAGCACTAGTGTTACATGCCATACATATGTTTCAAGATAAAGTATTTATTTCCTGGAAAACTATGAGTGGGAGGAGAAAGCATTCATACGTTTTATTTTCATTAACCTCTGTTACCAGGTTTAACTTTTCTGGAATTAATTCAAAAGAAGAGCTCTACATCCCGGAATGTCACCAAAGTAATTTAGAACAGGATATAAATTCATCATATTATGTTGGTGAAAACTTAAACTAAAGTAGTGCTATAATTTTCTGATGTTTTCCAAATATACCCACTACACTTCTTTTCTATTCTCATACATGGTGCTTCTCTCCTTCTGCTCAGTTTAAATCATCTCTCTAGACAGTATTATTAACTAACAGTTCCTTGTTCTAAATCCTAAGCATAATGTGAGGCAATTATTGTTCTCAGCTCTTACGGTGTAGGCCGCGTCATAAAGGCGTTAGTTGCCGACGTTTCTCAGGTCATGTGGCCTGCTTCTACTTGGCCACATGACCTGCGAAACGTCGGCAACTAACGCCTTTATGACATGGCCTACACCAGAAGAGCCTAGAAAAATAATGGACACCGGCCGTGGAAGCCTTCGCAAACATGTGAGGAAATGTTCATCTACCATTCTGACATTCCCAAAACATTCCTGATGCTAAAAATGAATAACACATGGTTACCAAATGCATCATCATTTAGTATAATTGTGAAATACTAAACAGTTTCACATCATACTTTTGATTAATGTATTTTACTTTCTCTTCCAATTACTTAAAGCAGGTAGTGGAAGTAATATGTTCAACCCAAACATTCAGTATCAAACGCTCACCTTTTTTTAAATAAAAAAAAAAAAATCATACAAAAATATGAAGGTCTACATGTATGAGTTTAAGAGCAGTACAACTCAAAAAAAGAGGAATTGGATAAATACCAAAATTCATACTTAAACAAGACTTAAGGATGCAAAGCAAAGATTTTCACAGAAACCTCCCCTCACACCCCTGCCTCATAGAATCCTTTGTGCTGAAAATGTTCTATAGTTCTTACTATTTCAAAAATTATGCTAAGAATTTTGATTAAGATAAATTTGAATTATTAGCATGAATAATAAAACATGCCTCTTGCATTTTCAACAAACAGCCTATGAAGTTCTCCTGATTTTCCTTAAATTTCACAAAGTTTAGCATAAAAAACATGGATTCTGTCAAAACATATAATTTATGTCATATAACTTTGCTGTAGCACTAACCATTTGCAAAACATTTATTGCTGTATGTTTAGGTTTTCCCATATTGAAACCTAATCAAAGCATCCTCTATGGAACATGTTTAAAACTAGTGATTCTTTCTTTCTCTTGACAAAATCAGCTTGTGATATCAACAATCAAACATTATCTTCATGTTATGCTCATATATGAAATCGATGTTCACCAAAACAAAGGAACTAAACACAAAGGTAGATACAGTTGAACCTCACTAATACATTATTCACTTCTACACTATTTTGAGATGATGTTAAATTTTCTAGACACCGAACTTTGACCATTAATACATAGCTCAGTTATACATTTTTTGGTCATACATCTTCTCATTAATGCATCACATTATTCTTGTCCCCATGTACAAAATATATTAATTTACTTACTCATTTATACGTTATGTTTATGCTATGTTAAGATATATTATGCATGGTTCCTGTATACTGTATCCTTGCTGTAGCAGCAAAAAACAGCAGGCATTTTGGACAAGGCATCAATATTTTCAGAATGCATTATTGCTAAGGTTGGGCAAGGTCATTCTTCCCCAGATTGTATCTGATGATACTCTGGATGACGGTGATGAAGAAGTAGGCCTAAATAATGAAAGTGTTCCCAGTGTGTTCTATAAATTACATGATTTCTATCATTGCAAAGCCTAAATAGTAACAGCAATTTTGTGATTAGTGCATATAATCAACTAGTGTATAGTGTATGACTGTATGAAAAAATCAAAGAAACGAAGAAAAATGGAAGGTCTTTTTTTTTAACCAATGTAAAGCACCAGTACCCAGAATTTTCTTTTTTTAAGTTGGAAATATGAATAACGCTACTAGTATTCATTTAAATAGTCTAAATAGTGTATTATGTTTATTATTTGTTTGTTTCATTTATTTTTTTCTTATATTAAATAAAACATAATTATACCTTTTTCACTATAAGATGAAAAGAGAAGTAAAAAAAACTTAAATGTATCACTCCGCCGAGCACATGGCAGCACCACATGTAGGATGATGGGAACTAAGTACTCGTGAGAGGAGATTGCTTCAGACAGAATGCGAATACAGTATATTGTGCAGCTTGGGGATCATTTTAAACATTGTATGTGTATGTATAATAAAATATGTGTTACTCCTATATTTTGCCTTACATCCTAAACCTCTAACACATAATACTAAGAGTAGACAAATAAAAGTTGTACCTGAACAGTTCGGCATCTGTAGTTAAAGGTACTGGATTAAACTGTTCTTAACTCCAGGTTTCAGAAATCATTCATTTAATGACTAGCATCAATATACCACTTTTGCTTAACCTTTCATGAGCCAACGAGCTAAGAAATAATAATTAGCACTATAGGTTAGAAAACCGCAGAAAACAAATGTGACCTAAGCAATCCAAGCAACAATTCTGCATCACTAACAAAGAAGTTCAATTATTGCTACATAATGGCCAACCATATTCATTGTCAATTAAAGGTGAGTACTTTTCGCAGAATTTCTTAAAAGCATTTAACACAAGTGTCTTCTTTCCAATTCCAGTGCTTACGTGGCAAAGGATTTGCAGCCATGACACTCTCTAAAGTATTATTTTCTCACCATATTGCAAAAGTACATGGTGGCTTATCCGGAAACTGGAAGTGAACTGCAGCACCTGCGCATAGCCTCTTAAACCCTCTGCTATAACGGTTCATTTAGTTATGGATGAATTTGAACAAACACATTTTGTTTTAAAAATTGAACTGTTACAATAATGGAGTTTTTAAATTTGTCTGCATGGGAATAACCACAAAATGTTACAATCTGAACCAAACTGTTTTATGTAGAGGAAGAGATGACATGCTAAGTGGAAAAAGTTGTAGTTTGCCCACCAGCCAATGAGGTGCTCTCTTGTCATGTGGTTCTGTTTACAACTCCTTCACTTAAAGTGAAACCACTTTAGGCTGAGCAATAATCTAATAAAACAGTTTCACTTCCATAAGAAAATTTACTTTTTTATACGTTATTTTAGACACCTCTCTATGAAAATGTATAACCGAGTTACACTGTATTTACCATAATTAATGTAAAGTGAGAAGGAGAATGAGCTTGTTGGGGTAATATACAGGATGGCGCACAAATAGCTGACTCATTTAATATTGTCACAACACTTTTATTTCTGAAATGGAAATTTTCAAATTTTAGACACGTAATATGGTCCATGGAAATGCATTTCACTTCATCACGTGTTCAATATGTACTCCAACAAGTTTTGTTTCATGGAAATGTCGGTAGAGGCTGTGTTGCCGCCAGTCCCTTGTTTCACAGTTAGCGTCTCGCCATGGTCAAGCTTGGACATTTATCTGTTCAGCAGCGTGCTAAGGCAGTTCTCCTTTATGCTGAATTGAAAAGTGTCACAGCAATGCAGAGAAGATTTAGGGTAATATTCCACATGTGTTGGGCTCCAACATAAGTCTCCAATTAACGAGAAAATTTGAAGAAGAAGGCAGTTTGTTGGAAGGGAAACAACCTTGGACTCGACTGTTCATTCTCCAGAAAACATCACAGCGCTATGGGCCGCCATGCAACGAAGTCCAAACAAGAGATATTTGTAGGTATATTTGAAAGAGAAACTGTTCCCTTATGGAAATGCATGCCAGGATAGAGCAATTGTGCAACGAGATAATGAGACTTGTGCCGCAAGTGGTAAGGAATATGCGTACTCGCCTTTGCGAAGTTGTCCACTGCAATGGAGCACATATTGAACATGTGATGAAGTGAAATGCATTTCCATGGACCATACTACCTGTGCGTAAAATTCACCCTGTATATTTATGGTTACCTGTGAATTTAATGAGCAGAGAAAGGTTATGTGCATGTTTACCTTCTACAATGAGTAAAATGAGCAATTCCATAGCTACAAAATATCTGTTTTGAATCTTGCATCAGTCTGCTTTCAACTAGCTAGAGCAGCAGCTGTTTTATGGAGACCCAAAACATAATATTTGTAGGGTGATTAATTTAATGCTACAGAGACATTTTTTTAGGTACCTCAGTCTTGATCTGTTGGTTTGTGATTTTTTTTCCTGTAGGGATATCTGAGGCACATCTTTGCTGTAATGTGTTTATAGTACAGAATTGGGCAACATGCATGATTGTATGCATAATAAAAACAGGTTCCAAGCTGCATGAACATACAACGATGGAGGTGGAAAGCATTTGAAAATGGTATTTTCATAAAAATCACTGTTTTACTTATACCATTATAAATGGCAAACGTGGAACTCACATATATCAGTATTATAGATGTGCATGAAAACACAGTACAAGCTTAAAAGTAATAAATGCTAATTGCCCCATTCTGCATATAAGGAATCTTAAGCTTTGAAGCAATGTTTACCCTTAATAAGGAGAACTGCTGGTTCAGAACGAATGGGGTTGAATCCTGATGTGTTAACAACACAACTGTAGTTTCCACGGTCTTCTAGTTGAGTGCTGGATATGACTATACTTCCATTCTCTACATTTATCATGACACGCTGTCCTTCACCAGATACAAGTCGACCATCTTTCTCCCATAATATAGATGTCACAGGATACTCCATTGCATTGAAATGGCACGTAAAGGATGCCGGTTCTCCTTCCTCTATACTCATGCTGACTGGGTTGGAAACAATACTTGGGGGCGCTGCAACACAAATAATATGCAGAATGTATAAACTTAGGCTCTCATGGCCAGCATCAAGATTAATAAATATATTTCTATTTCCTGGGTTTGTAGTTTGGTCTAGAAGGCATTGAAGATACCGATGCTTCACCATAGATGCACTTGGCATCTTCAGGGTGATGGTGATCTGTGGTCTGTACTGATCAGAGCTCATTCAAATGGCCTACAAGCCTGGAAAATAGAAATTCATTTATTAATGTGCAGAATGTATCGCAACCAAGCACAAATTGAAATGGTTTTAATTCATGATAAGAGAAGCAAAAGGTATCAGTAAACAAGAGTTTGAATCAGTCATTTGCAAGAAGATAGTCACAAATATATGATCATAGGCTGCCAGTTAAATTTATTCTGACTTTCCTGCAAGTCACTGAATCAACATTGCTATTAATTAAAATTGAGTTTATCTCTGTTGTGGAGAAGATATGGTTTTAAGCTGAAGACTACAATGGTCAAAAGTGCTTAGGTGGAAAAGAAAAAAGGGAAGGGAGGAAGCTCTGCACCATTCCATACCTCTTGACATTGGTGACTTAAATTTGATTGTATGCAGATGTTAGGTGAACATTTACAGGAACATACCAATATTGCATCAGGAGAACCTTTTCTGAAAAGTGATACAATTTCTTTCCGTTTGTTTATTTTGTGGTTTCCAACATTCTCATATGGTCTTCTAGGTTCTTTGAGGAATGTTGTTTCACCAAGTGATGAGTGAGCCCATTTATTAGCTGGAGACACCCAATGGGCAGTGTCCATTATTCTGATAGTAGAATGAAAATGAGGATGGCAATGGGACAAGCTGACCCAGCTTTTACTGTGGATTTCAAACTGTGTTGGGCCTTGGGGATACTTCACATGAGCTAATCAGAGGTGAAGTGTGAAACAGGGCAACTTAAAATCACCATGCCATAGTTAGGAATTGAACCACACACCCTCAGTGCAAGAGCTGCAAACAAAATTTGCTACTCCATTTGTTTACTTAACAGCAGAAGAGGGGTTGTTTTTTTTAATTACCTGCTGCTTTAGTATACATGTGACATAAAAGGAAATAAATAATTAAATAATAATAATGTATTAATATAATATATTATTAAAATTAATTTATTAATAACAATTTATTATTACATGTTAAAGCATATGCACCACATGCAGCTAACCTATACAATTTTCTTTCAATTATTTATTTGATAACCTCTTAAATTGTTATTCACAGAGAAAATAAACATTTATTTAGTGAGAAATACTGTAGAGCAGTATTATTTTTAAGTACCTATCCCTTTCTTTCCCAAAGATAAAAACATGGTACTTGGCCAAGATTTCTATATGATTCTCAATGAATAAATTCAATGAAACATTTGTAGCTATAGGCTTTCGGGTACAAACAAGTCATGGTAGTCCCGGAACCACCTGCTCTTTGCACTCTCCTCTTAAGATATTATTTGCTTCCCCTTCAACAAATCTCCATGCAAAGCTGCTCCAAACAGAGGTGATATCAGCCAAAACTCTCTCATATAAGTTCTGAATAAATTGGTCAACTTGTTTACTCCTAAATACAATATATCTATCTTCAGATTTCCTGAAGAATTCAGCAATGAATCATGATCAAGTTTCTTATGGAAGAAGGGAAAGAAACAGCTGAAATTTTGGGTTGGCTATGAAGGCAAGTTACTTTCAATTACTGGCATTTAGAAACCTTCCAAAATATTTTTGGAAGAACAAAAAGCTTTGAAAATGAAAAAGTCAATGATGATCAAAGATGAGCATCACTTAGAAAGACACCTACGCTGTTTATAACCTTAAGAAGTTGACCATTCGAAGTGTTTTTAAAATGCTGGAACTTGCACACATTGAAGCAATCTTCTACAAGTTGATCATTATTTCATAAAAGCTTCTGTTATGTATTGAAATTGTGGTAAGTGACAATTCATGACAACTCAGACCACTGAGAAATCTCACACCAGAATGGGGTCTACTTATCTTCCCTAATGAATTGAAAAGTTAGAGGAAATCCACTAGATGTTTGCATGCACTTCCATTTATTTGCTATAAGAGCAAGATCATAACGCTCCCTACCTACTGTTCAAAATGCATTTCTATAGCTACTAACTACAGCAAACTCTCAATTTAACAGACCCCTATATAACAGACTTCAGATTTAAGGGACATCATCCACAAATACGTAAATACAGATAATCATGTTATAGGTGATACATTTAAAATAGTGTAGTAATAGTGCACTATCAGAAGTGGTGGATCATGTTAATGAATTATGTCTTCAAATACGTTTGTGTGTGTTTGTGATGTTTTACATGCACAGGGTCAGCATATTATGCTATAATCTGCTTCAGTACCATTTGCTGTGTAAAACATGTAATGTTCCTAGTATAATTTTAGTTACACCATTGTCAACATATATAGGTACATTATTAGTTAATATGTCAGTAGCATAATGCTAGCACCTGTTTCATTAGAAGTTGCTGTGTAAAACATATAATATTCCTACAATAATTTAGTTACACCATTGTCAGCATTCATTATTGGTTAATATGTTGGTAGCATTATGCTGACATCTATATCAGTAGCAGTTGCTGTATAAGACATACAACCTTCCTACAATAATTTTAATTAGACCATTGTCAGTATGCATTACGTATTGGTTAATATGTTGGTAGCATTATGCTGGCATCTGTTTCAGTAGTAGTTGAGAGGCAGTAGTTTTAACAGTTAAATGCTTTCAGTGTAATTATATAATATAAAATTCAATAACAGCCCGCCTTAAAGCAATATGTGTATAAATAACATATAAAATGTATGTAACTGTCATTGTATTAGGTAATTTAACAATATAGGAGCTGTGATAATATAGATCAAAAGTTGCTAACAATGAGGTAACCTTGAAGCAATAATGAATTGGAAAGTTTAATAATGCTACTAGTAATTCTTGGAAACAATAATGTAATATTTTAAAAACAGTTTATAAATAGCCAATCAGCAACCAGAAAAAGCTTAAGATAAATGAAAGTATTCTATTGGAGTAGGATTAGCCAATCAGAGACTTGAAATAAGAAAAATGTACAAATTCAGGCGGTAGAATTCAGTTGCTAGTAGACAGCTTTCCTAACTGGATGCTAGACATGTACGTATCCAGTGTGAGACAAAAATTCAATACGGAGAGAATATTATAAAGTGCAATTAATAAATAATTTCACAGCTCTCTATATATGTGAAGTGTTATTTAATCATGTGAAGGATTAATAAAAGGAGTGAAGTAAAAATTATAATTTGTGTAAGCCTACATTCTTTAGCCATATCACACCCTGTTAAGAGAAACATGTTTCTACAAATTAATACTGACGCAGCCGAGGCAAACATAAATATATATAATATTTAAAGAAACATAAAATACAAAGTTGAAAGTAAAGTTGGGGCGAAGGCCACTGGAGACTTTGTACCATACATGGGCCAGTTACTTCATTAAGTGTTTGGCTCTCCAACAGTTGAACAACAATACAACACTCCTCCTAAAATGAACTTTCTTCAAATTGGCACCTAAACATGGGGCCAGAACATGCAAGAACAGGCAAGAATAGCTGAATAGAAGAAATCAATGAACATCAGAGAACTTCAAAAAACTCCAGAGAACTTCAGAGAACTTAAAAACATCATCAACAATATCATCCAAGGACAGCAACAATTCTTTCAGGAGTACGGGGCATGCAGTCAACAATTCAACAAGAATCTACGTGGGAACACCGAGTATAAAGGTTTACTAAAAACAGCCAGAACAAAAGGTCAGAAAATTCCAATACTTTATATTTATATAATTATCAAAATAGTTACGAATATATTGTTATTAAGATAATTTCATGCTGTTAAGAAGTGATAAATTAAAATTGAGCAATTCCAAACTAAATATAACAAAAGAAAATATAAAAAAATAAAATGGAAACTGAAAACAATGAAAATATGGAAGTAGGAGAAGATAGGTCAGCCATTACAGAGTACAATGTAAATTTACAATCAGAGCTAGATGAAACAAATAGGTTAGATGTAGAAGAACAGTTGTCTGTAAATTCACAGGCAGGCATAGAAAGAGATAGCAGTAGTATGCAAGGTCAATAACCTTTACATATGTTAGTGCAGGGAACAACAAAAGAAAGAAACCCTCATACATCTAGCCAACAAGAGCAAGAAAACTTATCACAACAAAATATTATGTGGCTTGTAAAAGCAATAACTGAAAAGATAAATGAAATTAGTACAGAGCTAAGAAAAGATTTAAGTAATAAGCTAACTGAATCTAGTACAGAATTAAGTAATAAGTTAACTGAAACTAATAATAAGGTAACTGAAACTAGTATAGAGTTAAGTAATAAGATAACTGAAACTAATACAGAGCTAAGAAAAAAGTTAAATAATAAATTAACTGAAACTAATACAGAGCTATCTAGTATCAAAAATGATCTAGCTAAGCAAATAGAAAATTGTATGAAAGAAAGTAAAGCTGAAAGTAGGAGGTTAGAAATAAAAATAGAACAATCTTCTAAAGCACTTCAAAAAGATATAGATTTAAAAGTAAATAAAGTTTGTAAACAGCCAGAACAGAAATTGTCAAGTCATATTGATAAAAATATAACTGAAATGGAGTTGAAACTTACTAATATAAACAGGGTATTTGTACTAAGTTAGATAAACAGGGAGAAGAATTAAAAACAATGGTAGAAAATACAAATGCAGATATTGTGCAAATACAAATAGATTTAACAGGGGAAATAAATAAAATGCATGAAATGACAAAAACAAATGCAGAAGCAATAAAAGAAGCAAATGCAGGGCAAGGACAAGTAAAGTCAGTGATAGATGAAATTAAAGATAAAGTACAGGAAAGTAGCAAAGAAATAGATAAACTTAGAAATAGTTTTGAAAGTTTAAGTACCAGTGTACCAAAGGTAAATGCAAATGTAACTAGTTCTGTAAATGCTAATCAAATGCATGACAATAATACAAGTGCTGAAAGAAGTGTATCACCTTTGTTAACTAATAATACAAGAGACGCTACTGCTTTTTCCATAGCATCAGCCTCTCAAACACAAAACAATAATGATGACACACATGTGCATGTACCAAATCAAATGTCAAACTATCATTCTGTGCTTAATGAATTACGATTACCTTATTTTAATGCTTCCTGAAGTCCAGTACAATTTATTAAAGATCTAGTAGAATATTTTAAATTGAAAAATGTGCCTGAAGCATTAAAGATGATACTTGTTAGAAAATGCTTGGATAACAAAACCTTAGAAAGTAACATATGCCAGCAGACAGTGAAATGAATTTTGATACATTGAGAGTTTTAATTATGAATAGGTTTTGGAATATCACTGTGCAACATAAGATTAGGGCAAGTTTAAAAAGTCCGTGGCATAAGAAGAAAAAGAAAAAGTAAATAAAGTATGCAGGTTATGTGTGGCACAAGAAGATAAAGAAAAAGAAAATAAAGTAACTGGAACATAAAGCAATGTAATTTAAAATATATAAAAATACCTTTACTAAATGTAACAAATTGTCAATATAACAAAAGAGAGTAGATAAAAAGACTTAATAAAAGAAAATCCATTGTTGGTGAGAAAAGAAAATCATAATAAATCTAAATAGCAACTGCATTTATATTGTATAAGATATAAATTATTATAAATTGTAAGAAATATAAATATGCTTAAGAAATAAGTTGTAAAGAAAGGGTAACAAGTGTTAATATACCTAATTAAGTATTAAATGTAGTGAAAACCAGTAAGTGTTAAATAAAAGTGACAATGAAAAATATCATGTGTTATAATAAAAAAAGGTTATGTTTCTTTCTTTCAGGAGACTTTCAGAAAATATTTAAAAATTTTAAAGAACAAAACAAAAAAGAACATAATTTTTAAATATTTCTAAAAGGGGGCAATTTGAGGCAGTATTTTTAACACTTAAATGATTTCAGTCTAATTATATAATATAAAATTCAATAACAGCCCGCCTTAAAGCAATATGTGTATAAATAACATATAAAATGTATGTAACAGTTATTGTATTATGTTTATATTATTATGTACATGTTTAATAATATTATGTGAATGTATTAGGTAATTTAACAATATAGGAGCTGTGATAATATAGGTCAAAAGTTGCTAACAATGAGGTAACAATGCAGTAACCTTGAGGCAATAATGAATTAGAAAGTTTAATAATGCTACTAGTAATTCTTGGAAACAATAATGTAATATTTTAAAAACAGTTTATAAATAGCCAATCAACAACCAGAAAAAGATTAAGTTAAATGTAAGCATTCTATTGGAGTAGGATTAGCCAATCAGAGACTTGAAATAAGAAAAATTTACAAATTCAGGCGGTAGAATTCAGAAAATAAAGTAGATAGCATTCCTAACTGGAAACTAGATGCATATGTATCCAGTGTGAGACAAAAATTCAATACAGCGAGAATATTATGAAGATTACGTGTTTAAAAGTGCAATTAATAAATAATCTCACAGTTCTCTATATAAGTGAAGTGTTATTTAATCATGTGAAGGATTAATAAAAGTAGTGAAGTAAAAATTATAATCTGTGTAAGCCTACATTCTTTAGCCATGTCATATCCTGTTAAGAGAAACATGTTTCTACAAATGAATACTGATGCAGCCGAGGCAAACATAAATATATATAATATTTAAAGAAACATTAAAATACAAAATTGAAAGTAAACTTGGGGCAAAGGCCACCGGAAAGTAAACTTGGGGCAAAGGCTGCCGGAAAGTAAACTTGGGGTGAAGGCCACCAGAACTTTGTACAATACGTGGTTGCAACTACTTCAAGTTCGGCTCCCTAACAGTCGAACTATAATACAACTCCTCCTTCAAAGATACAACTTCTTCAGTTGCTGTGTACAACATGTAATGTTCCTGGAATAGTTTTAGATAGACCACTGTCAGCATGCATTAACATGTCATGAGTTACAAGAAAACTAGCAAAAGTGACACTTCCACAGAAGCTGGAGTTAATAAGCAGGTTGGAAAATTATGTATCTGTTGCTCACGTTTGTGAACTCAATTTTCTCTAAAATATTGTGCTGGTACTGAAAGCCCCAAAAGTAGTTTTGGTATGAAGGAAATGAAATATGTAAAATTGGCAAAAAATAAAAATTTTCAGCAATGATCCTAATATTTGTAATTTAATGGACTCTCTGGTTTTAATAATCTCTGATTTTATGTACTCCTTAAGATAACCCCAATCTAATGATTGAATCTAAAATTATGATAAACTGAATAAAATTGTCATAATTTTCTTAGAATTAGTACTCATATTGTATCTAGGCACTTGGTCAGTGTGCCCCCCCCCCAACAAAAATATATGTGTTGTATTTATCATATAAAAACTTAATGTTTGTACCCATGTGAACTGGAACTATTTTGCTTCTCTCTGTTTGTATTCTTTATCTATAATTTGTTTACCATTCACTTTGAAACACTGTAGATCCCAAGTCTTAATATTGATTAATTGTGCTCTTACCATAATTATTATAATCTGTGTCGGTAGAGCTGAATTTTAGGTCCTAAACCTAATTTCAATACCTATTCATCATTTATAAATGACAATTCAAGCAAATGGAGATACCAGCAATGTAATGCTAAACCTCCGTATCTCAAAAGTACCCATGTTTAACCTGTTTTATGCTTTCTTTGATGACTACTATCACTTCTCAAAATAATAAATGCTTCAGCTTGAATAAACACAAGTATTTTTTATTACTGAAACTATTAAATGTTTTCTAAAAGTTACCCTCTTTTAATGTGATTTCAGTACAAAAACTTTCTTTGTAATTCCCCATTTCTTCTATACTATCTTTAGCAAAATTTCCTTAATGCTATAAAAAAGGAGTTACTTGAGTAAGGAACTGATTGAAAGTTGAATATTAAATATAGGCTGGAAAAGGATGAATTGGGTGGGAATTATTTAATTGATTAGGGGAATGTCAGATACAAAAGTAAGTGCTTTAAAGGAGGACACAAAAGGAAATGAAATACAAAGGCATGCTTTACAGGTAGAAGTATTTGTACATTTGGCACTTACTGGATACTACCAACTGGAATGTAGACATCTTTGTGCCTGCCAGATTCTCAGCAACACAACTGTAATTGCCAGCATCTTCTACAGCTCGAGCAGCCTCAATAATGAGTCTTGTCTCATCCACACGCACATGCCCAGTGTCTGAAATGGTACGGCCTCTAGGATCCAACCACCATACACGTGCTGGTGGCCTCCCTCCAGCTGGGATACATGTCAGTTCAAACTCTGCCTGCTCTGGTACCACTCGGGTCATGTCAAATGGCAGTGGTGGTTCAAATGACAAACTTGTCAGGTCATCCAGATCTTAGGAAAGATCATGCACAAAATTACTCACTATATTCCTCTAGCCTAACAGAAAATATTGAAAGGGGATATACCACATATATACATATACATATAGACATATAAATCAATATTAAACAATAAATGTACATAATAAGAAAGATGTTAGAATATTTAGGAGCCAAGAAATGTAAAAAGCAGATTGTAACTTAGATAAGTAAGAGATGGGCAAGCTAGCTAATTCCAGATAAAAGATAATTCTAGGTAGAACCCACCTTTCACCAAGCTAATGAGCAAGGAACGGGAAGCAATAAGGAGAAATAGAAAGAGACAGATATACAAAGGAAAGAGACAGAGATATTTAATCTGCTTCCGGATGCATCATTGGTGCGCGTATGCGAAAAACTTTGGAGCAAAATATTTTCATACATAATAAGGTAACGCAACTGAGGACCAATTAGAAATGTCATTACATTTTGAGGCGCGAAGGTGAGCATCACTAGGCTTAGGTATAAAAGGGGAAAGAAAGACCCAGATTTTCACTCTCTTATAGAATCTCATCGACACACAGTGATACTCTCTGGATGACAGATGCATGTGTGTGCATATGAGTGGGAAGCATGTGCAGTTAGACTAGGCTCCTAATTATTAATATGGTGGGAATTGTTACAATGGGAAAAGCTAGCTGCCCATAAGTATTTATTTGATAACAAAGCACATCTTTAAGGGAAATGCAGTGTATTTTAATTTGCCTCACCTATGAAAACCCTGAGACCAGTGAAATTAGTTAGATAGGTAATTTATTAGGAATGAAGAAATCAGCAGCTGCTGAGCAACAATAGCCGGAAACCAGAACATCGCAGCAGAGGGCATCAACCAGAAGAGCAACATTTTCCTGCTACAAATGATACACAATGTTTTCCCATACAATATACAAATATTCTTTTGAGATAACAGCTTTAATTATAGTAAGGGTGGTTTCTGGTTGACACTACCCCCAATGCTTACCTATAATAAGTGCATAACATGATTACATATGTATTGCATGTATATTTATGCATTGAACATTCTTTTTGTCATTCTGTAATTAGTTAAACTATAAACCAAAACTGACATTACAAAAGCATTACCATAATTATATCAATACTTGTATATTCTATATCACATATGTAAATTTGTAATTATATTATTATTGTTATTGATACTTAGTATAATTATTGCTAACTTAATTCTTGTACACTTGACGAGTCACCTGTTTACAGAGTTTTTACTCACTGTATGTAAGCTTATGTGACAATAAAGCATCTTATCTTATCTTTTTAAATGCATAGCATTTCACAAAACATTATTTTTCTTTTTTATGTGAAGGGACCATAGTATCTTCTCTATTATTTCACTTAGTAGCAGTGTGTTATATAAGAGCCACATTATCCACATACTGGAAGAAAAAAATAGCATGTTTGTGAGTGTGTGAGAGAAATAGATTGTAGCAGTAGCAAGCCTTCTCTTACCATGGTCGAATTATAGGAAAGGTGTGGGACTGCACCAGTAGAGCAAAGTTGAATAGTGGAATGTAGATCACACTGACTGCAATTTCATTTCATAACAAGAGTCTATGCATGAACATATGAATTTGTCTTTGTTTTTGTAAACATTGGTGGTTTTCTCTATGATTCCACCTACCTACACTACTGCTCATTAATTTCAATAAATGTATTATAATCATGATTAAAGGGAGGGTGAATGAAACTAGTCTTGTTTCACATAAAGATTTTATTATGGCCTAATAAATACAATTGAAAGCAAAATAATTACATTGTAGGATCATTTAAACTTTTGTCTCCTCCCCAAGTTTTGATCACTGCAGCACATTTTCTAGGCATTCTATTTATCAAGTTATCTAGAATATCTGCATTGAGTTGATGCCATTTTTCTTGTAACACATCCCACAGATGAGATTTATTCATAATTTGCACTTGACAAACTTCACAGTCTAGATGATCTCATAACAACTCAATGGATTGCAGTCTGGACTCTGAGGTGGTCAAATCATGTTTTTTAAAGCATTTGTTGCTCCTTATGTTCAACATACCTCTTGTAATATAGTGATGTGTGTTTGGGATCGTCCAGCTGTAAAACAAAACCCCTCCCTATTAAATGAATTCCACTTGGTATAGCATGGTATTGGAGAATTCTATGGTACTGCTTTTGGTCTTCAATTTGTCTTCAATTTTTACAAGATCTCCTCCGACAGAGCCAGCACCGAAGCACCCCCAAACCATCAAGGAACCTCTTTCATGCTTGATGCACTGAGAAAGCATATGCTCTCCTGCACAATGACGAACAAATGTTCAACGCTTGGAACCAAACAACTGGAACTGATTTTCATCTGTAAACAGGATCTTTTTCCACTCTTCAGATGTCCAATTCCTGTGTTGTTTTGCCCAGGATAGGCATTTCTCTTTGTTAATAGGACGTAGCAGTTGTTTCTTAGCTGCCATACGTCCGTTTAGGCCTACACTGCAGAGTCATCACTTAATGGTTGAAACCGATATTTGTATATCGCTTGTTTCCATTAACTCAGACCGGATTTCAGGCACTGTTTTGAATCTGTTTCGTTTCTTATGAGTGTGATGTACTTATCTGTTTGAACTGAGGTCTTTCTGGGCCACCCAGGTCTTGAACAATTCTTCAAAATCCTGCATATCTGGAAATTGTGTATTGCACACCGCCAAGAGATACTTGAGCTGTTTCAGTCATAGTGTGCCCTGCCTTACATAGTGCTATAATGGCAGCACGTTTTTCTGCTGATATTTCTTTCCTTGGAGCGATTCTCCTATGGTTGTTATACACTGTTTACACTGCAACTTCAGTCAACCTCTATGCCTGCATGACCTGGAACAGCCTTCAAATGATTGTATTCTGATTGTATGCACATGCAGTTAACATCAGCTCACCTTTAATGCCATCTAGATGGTCATTCAGCTATTAATTAGTGCAGTGACCAAAAGCGAACTTCTTGTTTGTAGTTCTCTTTGGTTTCTAATTTCGAAAATATGTGGATTTTTGTTTTGATTGTATTTCTTTTGTAATAGTAAACATGTAGCTGTGAAATAGGACAGCTAGTTTCATTCACCTTCCCTTTGATTGTGATTGTTCATTTATTGAAATTAATGCGTGATAGTGTATAAAGAACATTGCTTTCTATGTAACAGCTAATTGTTAACTCACCCTGAAAATCAACTGCACTTTTCCCACTTTTTGTAAATCACCCTTCTAGTGCTGCTTTGAGGCATCTTTTGCATGTGTAACTTATGTAATGTGACAAGTTATAATTAATATTTTCAAAATGAATAGTAATTGCAACTATAATAAGCCATTTTATATAATATGCAAATATAATAATTGAGTAATAAGCTACTTTCAGTGCTGAATAAAAGAGAGAAATTAATAATAAATTTATGGAAAAGCTTGGGTACATTATTTGTGTATTTAACACAATGACTTAAATTTAATGGAATTAAGATTTGCTGGTATGAAGAACAGAAGGATGGATTTTCAGTACATAGAAGTGAGCAGTTATTATTATATAAAAAAAAATCTATATGTGTATTTATAATAAATAGGCTGGCCAGATCTCCAGGTGGGAGCTGGAATGCTTGGGTCTGCATTGCAATTTCCAGACCTCTGGTTTAGTGTTCTTATCTGAGGGTCTTTTCTTGTTTTAAATAAAGTTCGGTATTATAGGTACGTGAGTTTGGCTCTGTACTTTTATAGCTCTTCACAAATTTTTAAATTTGAAATTAAAGAAGTTTCATTGTTGCTGTAGTAATGCATGTCTTCTTTGTTGTTCATGTTTGAGGCATGGCAAGGTATTCAGTAATAATCAACTGTCAGAAAATGGTTTAAGCTCAAACAATGTAATTGCATATTACAATGCTTTTGTTAATTTTGATAAACACAATTCTGTATTTATAAAAGTGAAAGAAGAAAATACCAGCATATTAAAGCTAATTGTTGCTGTCATGTGCTTTAGGACTGTGTTTAATACGGATATAACTGTTTAAAGCACAATGTAGAGTCTCTTGTTCTAAATGCAGACTTTTCCTTATCATCAAAAAGCTCTGAAGAACCTAACTTTTTGGTGAATTTGCTCAACAAGATTACAGTGAAATGTTATGCAACATTGTAGTGTGATGGTTATCTTTACAGTCAGCTGTTGAGCATATTGTTAAAATGTGGCAGCTTTTAAAGATGTACTATTTGGCTTGAGGAGAGAAGAACATGTCTTCTTATTTTACAAACTTATTAGCTCTCAACAAAATTAAATTGAAGAATATTCATTATCACTGCCAGGATGTTTCTTGTATTTCTCAAATGCAACACTACTTTTTTCTGTAAAGCAATAAAAATTCTGGCGAAAGAGGATACTCTTTCCCCTGATGTGCATATGGTAGATGTGAGAATACAATTAAAACACCACAAAGAGAGTAAGTTCTTCGGATTTAAGTTAATTGGTAAATCTTACAAAAGTTTAAAAACAAGTGATTATCAAAGAGTACACAACAGTTTATGAAAGGCTGATACATTATTTAATTAAATGGTACAACTTCAACACAAGCATTTATAAAAGTGTGTCTGTGTTCGATTTATGTGAGAAAACCCCATTTTCATGTAGCAAATAAACTTAATGTAAATTTTGGTGGCAATGACTTATTGGGTTCACAATTTTCAAATCAATAATTTCCTTTGGTAGTGTTTAACACCTGTTCTTTCTACATACAGCATCATAGGCAGTGGACACTGGTAATCAGGAAATGACATAATTAGGAAAGGAAATAACTCGGGCTTAAGTTTAAGGTACCTCCCCAGCATTTGCAGTTGTGAGAAAACCTAGAAAAAACCTGTCATAAGAGGATGGTCCTGACTATATTTGAACCATGGACCTCCCACTCAGAAGTCTGTGCTTTAACAATTTTGGCCATCCGTGTTGGTCAAACTAATAATGTTGACAGTTGATAAGAAGGCTAATTATTGTAGTAGACTGATAACTATTTTGTTTGGAAACATGTATTTACCAAACATATTTAGAATAATGCAACCTGTGCTTGCTATCCCAAGCAGCAATGCACACGTTGAACAAGTGTTTAATGTAATAAAAGCTTTACGGTCAGATGATAGTAGCAGAATATCAGCAGAAATGGTAACGGCATGTCAAGACTTCTGCAACATGGTTCTGGAAATTAGGTCCCTTCTGGAATGTACGAGGAGTTCCAAGAAGTAATAGGTATATTTATACATTTATTTATATATTAGTGAATTGAGTCATTCATATTTTTGTATTGGTTTCTTTTGCTCTTCTAGAAGAAAAAGTTTTATTATTATAATGATGTACGGTATATTCAGCTGGGGAAATGCAAAAGATGCAGCAAAAATATTTAGTTTGCAAAAAAGAGCAATACGATCTATTGTAAATATTTCTTCCTCTACTAGCTGTAAACCCTATTATAAAGTTCTGAAGATTTTACCGTTCGCATGTACTTACATTTATGAAGTTTTAGTCTTGACAAGAACTATGCTTTCTTAATTTAAAACCAATTCAGAAGCACATACAATACAAGAAATAAAACTGACCTATGGGTCTTAAGTTACAGTACGACCTTATTCACACATAGTTTTCAGCACAATGCTGTATCATTATTTAATAAACTGCCAGATAATATAAAGAACATTAAGTCTCAAAAAGTATATAAACTGGCTTTAAAATCACTAGTAATAGAAGGTTGTTACTATTCAGTGGAAGAATATTTAAGTCAACGGTTCGACAGTAATGTGTCTTAATTTTTATATTACTGTTTATTTGTACTTTTTATGTATAACATGTTATTTTATAAATATTTTATGTATCCTATTTGGATTCTAACATTTTATCTTATTTGTAATATTTGTAAGCTTGACGAAGCCAATATCTTGTACAAGATTTATATGGTGAATGATTTTTTATTATCATCATCATCATCATCATTATTATTATTATTATTATTATTATTATTATTATTATTATTATTATTATTATTATTATTATTATTATTATTATTATTATTATTATTATTATTAAACAAGTCTCTGGGTTTAGATCACTCAAATTGTCAACAACGATGATAATGACAACTACGACAACAATGACAACTGGCACTACCCAATACACAGATAGTTTAACTGCACTTTCTTCAAAGTTATGACAAAATATTAGTTATGAGAAAACATTACTGTGTAAGATTAATAGGAAGCGAAGTGCTAAGTATGAAAGTCTAGCGTAATGCAAAATTCTCTATTGTTTATATAGGAACATAAAATACAGAATTCCATGGAGCATTTAAAAACAGTAAATTAATGTGTAACATTAAACAGTTCAACCCTCTATACATCCTCCCCAGTCTGGTTTACCTCTAGAGGTATGACCAGTTGAACAGGACATCTAATTTGGTGGCCATTAAGCATGCGGAGCATGATGCGGTAATTTGTATCACAAATTACCTAAATGTAAATAATGATTGTAATATGAATATGTATTTTTATGTGACATTGATTTCAGATGTTTATTAATTGTAATTATTATTGGGAAATAAGTTTATACGGCTTTACTGAAACTGTCAATAATAGCGCAATAATGCAGCGAGGGAGTGAGCTGTTTATCATTACTGGGAACAAGGAAGTTACGTAATGTTTCGCGCGTTTTCGGTAGAACCTTCTAGAATGTTTCCCTAAAAGCAATATGTGTTCGTGGTTTTCATTGGATATTAAAATAGACGCTAATGTTGGCGCGTTTTATTAGCCAATAGCAGTTCATTTATAATCTTTAGGCATGTCGAGGAGTGGGAGTATATAAAGCCATGTCCGAGGTAGGCCAAAACTCCTACGCGGAAAGCAACGAAGACAAAGCCAACGTACTGGCACGGGCGCTTGAGCAAACGTGCACGCCAAACCACGGCCCAGTGGATCGCGAGTTTAGCGAGATCCTGGAGCGCGACTGGCAAGCAACCCTGACGAATACAGCACATAATAAATGTAGAAAAACCTGCCCGGACGAGCTGCAATGGATCATAAAGCACCTGCAGGAGCACAAAGCTCCAGGTCCGGATCAAATACCAAATTTGGTTCTAAAACATCTCACACAAAAAACGCTCCAACACTTAAGCGAAATCTGCAACTACTGCCTACAAAATGGCTACTATCCAAACTGTTGGAAACAGGCAAACGTACTCATGTTCCCGAAGCCGAGAAAAGACAGAGCTGATCCAAATAACTACAGGCCAATTAGCCTCCTAAAAACAATCAGCAAAGTGGCAGAAAAGGTAATACAGAAACATCTGATTGCTCACATTAAAAAGCATAACATAATAACCAATGAACAATATGGCTTTAGGGCGCAACACTCCACAACACTGCAATTAACCAGAAACGTGGAACATATAACCCGAGGATTTAATGAGAACAAATCCACAGGCGTAATATTTCTGGATGTACAGCGCGCTTTCGACACCGTCTACCACGCGGGTCTCACTCACAAATTAAAAACTATGAAATTCTGCGACACAATGATAAAACTGATAGCGCACTATCTCACAAACAGGACCTTCACGGTCACAATTCATGAAAAATGTACCAAACCGCACAAGCTTGAAGCCGGTGTCCCACAAGGAAGCTTACTGGGACCCGTACTTTTCACTCTTTACATTAACGACATTCCCAAGACAAATGGCACCCGGCTGTCCATTTATGCAGACGACACCGCAATCGCAGCACAATCGTGGAAACCAGAAATTATAGGGCGAAACCTACAAAACGCACTCAGAGAGCTAGAACCGTGGCTGAATAGATGGCGAATCAAGGTTAATGCGCACAAATCACGGGCAATACTGTTCACCAAGAGAACGAAACATCAAAACAAAACTAGGCCCCTAACGTTACTTGGGGAAACGATAAACTGGACAAATAAAGTCAAATATCTGGGTGTGACACTAGACTCCAAACTCACATTTGCGTCACACACATCGGAAGTAAGGCAAAAGGCGAACCAGCAACTTGGTGCCATCTATCCCATCTTAAATCGCAAAAGCGCCTTAAGTCAGCAAATGGGACTGATGCTATACAAAAGCCTAATTAGGCCCGTGATGACGTATGCAGCCCCGGCCTGGGGACACTGCGCCAAAACACATATTAAGAAACTGCAAACATTACAAAACAAAGTCCTAAGAATCATAACAAAGGTCCCCAAGGCAGTCCCATTGGACTTATTGCATGAAGACACAAAGATGCACACGGTGGAAGAATTCATTAAATCACTTGCGGAAAACATGTACAAACAGGCCCACAAAAACCACAACCCAACCATACGCGAGCTCGGGCAATACAACACAGCAAACGACAAGCACAAAAGACCATTATCGCTGTTCGACCACACAATACCTCTGAACAGGCACACCACAGATGATGACGCAGCAATCCGCGAGTATCTTCACAACCTAATACCACCATAACACAGCTGAGCAGCACGCCCAAGAAGTCCCCGAGTGGAAGGCTCCCCACTCGGGGCGGATCGGGGAAAGAGGGCAGCCCCACCATAAGACAAACAAGCGCGCACAAGGACTAGACAGGCACAGAATTAGGATAGAGAAAAACAGAAAAGAAGAAAAAAAAAAACAAAAACAAAAAAAAACAATAAAAATAACATTAATACAGACAAGCTTACGTAAACATACGCGAAATAAACAATTATAAAAGTGTATATAAACTATGCCCCCCATTGCACATATCCCTTCCTTCCAAAATTGTATCTAGCATGTTTCAGGACCATCAGCAGCCAGCTGAAGAAGAACAACTCAACTCCCTCTCCGGTTGAAGCCACAATACACAGGTAACGTACCACCATCATCACTTAAGCATGACACCTCAATCACATTCCTTCTGCATGAGCATGAATACCACACTAACAATAGGTCCCTGATCTGGGCATCTGCCAAGGCCAGTACCTACTCCCCACTCTGTCTGCATACTCTCTTGTATGCAGGCGTCTTTGTAGTAATCACCCACTAACCTCCGGTTTGCTTCGGCGGTACCGGAAACCACCTTACCTTCGATTCCCTTCCATCACTGTAGTGTAGTTAGTGCATGGTAGGGGAGACGATGTAGATCCCTTTCGGATGATCGTCACCTGGTGTGGCGGAGGAGGGGCCACACCATTAAAAAAAAAAAAAAAAAAAAAAAAAAATCGCCCCCAGTTCAACAAAATTCTCAATACATTACACGTCGGTCGCCCAGTTAATCAAAATTCATAGCACATTACACGTCGTCTTCAGTCAGTCAGTTCGTCAAGTTACGCGCAGCAGAATTACGAGAATCTAAAGTATTATAAAGTTAATTATACACAAAGTTGAAATACAGAGTTAAAAGTGATAAGTAAGAAGTTATTACAAACAGTTTCAGTTTGGCGAGTATCTAAATCAATATGTAAAAGTGATGGTGAACGTGTTCGACAATAAAAATTATAAAACAAATTTCTTCATTAAGTGTAATTTTTGGATAAAAGATTCCTTTCCGTTTCACAACCTGTATAGAGATACATGTTCTACCAAGATAAGATGATAGCTAGCCGGAGGACAATATACAAAACTTTAAATTCTTTTGAACACTAATTGATGCAAATTGCTACGCCAGATGGAGCTACAAACCAAACAAATGAATGACGTCACAAGATGGCAACGCGTGAAGTAAGCAGCACAATATAAGATCTTCAAGTTCTAATAATTTACGTAAAAACATATTACGTAAGCACCATCTCTCGCAAATTGGCTCCCAAACGTGGGGCTACAATTAATGTTAAATAAATACAACATTAATACCGCATCAAATTGGCACCCAGAACGTGGGGCTCGAGTAACCAGGAAAGGAACACGATGACCAGGAAAGGATCAGAATTAACCAGGAAGAAGTGAGATGACCAGGAAGGGGTGAATGCAGCAGTGAAATGATCTACAAGACGCAGATTCCAGAAACAACAAAAGGAACGACAGACTACATGGATGATTGGACATCGTAATTCCGAGATTACAAGGCAACAAGGAATTCAACTACAAAACAACAAGACGACGTAGATTCATCATAACACAATGCAGAAGCGACATACAAATCTAGGAGAGAGGGGCAGAAAAGCTGGACAGCAATGTAACAGCAACAGACAGCATCACAAAGGTCAGAGTATCGTAATTTTTTTTTTAGAAAACAAAAAAAAATTGGCTACTAGTAATATTGAAGAAACAATGATGGAGGGAGATAATGTAACAGTTAGCTGTAATTCAATACAGGATACAGAAAATAGCTTAAACAATTTAGTATTTAATGGTGAGAATGTTAGTGCAGAAAGTCAGAATAGAATAGCAGGAAATGTTAATCTTGATGCTAGTATAATGATGGAAGTGCTAAATATGTATAGGGAAATGTGGAAAGATATTGGTAAGAGTATTGTAGATCAAGTAAGGGAAGATATGCAAAAGAGTTATATGGAATTGAGAGAAGCTATAAACAAAGATCATAGGGAATTTAGGGAAAGTATTGGTAGGAGGAATGAGATATTAGAGCAAAAAGTAGATCAAAGCAGGGAAGAAATTGAAAAGAAAGTTATGAAGCTAGATAGTAGTATGCCAAAAATGAGAGATGAAAATGAGGAAGTAGTAGTAAGTGAGACAGGAGAAGTTTCAAAGAAAATGCTAGACATAAGCAAGGAAATAGGTAACAAAGAAAGTGAGGTTAATGTAGAATGTACAGAGTCAGATAGTAGAATGAGTAGTATTACAAGTGAGCTAAGAGAGATAAAAGAGGTTATGAATGTAGATGTGAATCAGGCGCAAGTTAATTTCAGAGGGAAGATATCAGAAATACAGAAGGAGTCAGTAATGCAAAGAAATAAATTGTACCAAGATGTTCAAAATGAAAACTCCAGTCCAGTACAGTTTAGTACAGATTTGTTAGAGTACTTTCAAATTAAAGAGATAGTAAAAGAATTGAAAATGAAAGTTGTTAAAAGATGTGTTGTTCAAGAAACTATAGATTGTTTTCAAATGTTATCAGGGAACGAAATTTCATATGAATACAAGAGGTTATTCATGAACAAAAATTTGAAGGTTAGGTTACGGCTAGGAGTAATGTTTAGCCACACACAATTTGATCCAGGAGGGTGAATAGCAATGAGATGTAAAGTAAATGCTGGATAGTTAAAGACGAAATGCAGAGCAATGTATTGGAACGTAAGAGAGTTAATTATTTATATGTCATTTGAAAAGGAGAAATGTTTAAAAAAAAAAAAAAAAAAAAATTAAATTTTTAGTAACTGTAACAACATTTGAAAATTAAGAATGCAAAGATTGAAACTTAATATGATATTAAATTAAAAGTATGTAAATACAATTCCAAGGGTATTGTTAAGATAAAGTACAAAATAACAAAAATTGGTAAATATAATTAAAAAATATATATATATATATATTTATGTAGTAAATAGAACATGTGAAACAGTGCCTAGATTTAAGAGATGTAAATATATTTGTGTAGAGGGTGAATATTTTGGTAAAAATGTTAAACAATTACAAAAATCTTAAATGTATAAATTTTTTTTTTAACAACTTAAGAAAGTAAACAATTTGGTAACAGTAATTAAATAATTTAGGGTAAAGTATTTGCTATAAAAAAAAATTTTTGTAACGTCAGATTAATGTCAAAACAAATTAAACCAGAGCCAGTAAGTAGTGGCGAGATAAAACATATGTCGTGTGTTAAATGCGTGTGAAGTGTTAAGTGAAAGTGATAGCGTGTGTTCCAAGATTTAGGAGACTAAAAACCCAATTATAAAAGTTCCAAACAAGTTGTAAATATTTATAATTATGTTTCTAGTGGGGCATATGATGCGGTAATTTGTATCACAAATTACCTAAATGTAAATAATGATTGTAATATGAATATGTATTTTTATGTGACATTGATTTCAGATGTTTATTAATTGTAATTATTATTGGGAAATAAGTTTATACGGCTTTACTGAAACTGTCAATAATAGCGCAATAATGCAGCGAGGGGGTGAGCTGTTTATCATTACTGGGAACAAGGAAGTTACGTAATGTTTCGCGCGTTTTCGGTAGAACCTTCTAGAATGTGTCCCTAAAAGCAATATGTGTTCGTGGTTTTCATTGGATATTAAAATAGACGCTAATGTTGGCGCGTTTTATTAGCCAATAGCAGTTCATTTATAATCTTTAGGCATGTCGAGGAGTGGGAGTATATAAAGCCATGTCCGAGGTAGATCGCCCCCAGTTCAACAAAATTCTCAATACATTACACGTCGGTCGCCCAGTTAATCAAAATTCATAGCACATTACACGTCGTCTTCAGTCAGTCAGTTCGTCAAGTTACGCGCAGCAGAATTACGAGAATCTAAAGTATTATAAAGTTAATTATACACAAAGTTGAAATACAGAGTTAAAAGTGATAAGTAAGAAGTTATTACAAACAGTTTCAGTTTGGCGAGTATCTAAATCAATATGTAAAAGTGATGGTGAACGTGTTCGACAATAAAAATTATAAAACAAATTTCTTCATTAAGTGTAATTTTTGGATAAAAGATTCCTTTCCGTTTCACAACCTGTATAGAGATACACGTTCTACCAAGATAAGATGATAGCTAGCCGGAGGACAATATACAAAACTTTAAATTCTTTCGAACACTAATTGATGCAAATTGCTACGCCAGATGGAGCTACAAACCAAACAAATGAATGACGTCACAAGATGGCAACGCGTGAAGTAAGCAGCACAATATAAGATCTCCAAGTTCTAATAACTTATGCTACAAATATTACGTAAGCAATACCGTTACAAGCATCACTCTCCATATTTTGCCATCTTGTCCTGGTCACAGGTCTTCAATGATAACTCTTTTCTACACATCCAATGGCTTTTATCGTCCTGTAAAAGAACCAGATCTCCTAGTCTCAATTGTGGCTCCCTTTCAGTGGTGTTCCAAACATGGTACAATTTCTTAACTCTAGTAGGTATTCCTAGTCATAGTCAAAATCATCTTTATTCACCATAATATTCTTTTACAGAATTAGGTTTCATTCAAGTATTTGGTTACAATCATCCACCGTTTCAAAATGTCCTCTCTCACATGTTTTAGAAGCTGGAATTCTCTCTTTAAATTTTCATGGATGGATGGTTCAGGTCCTAAGGGAATCATTCATTGGTAAGATAGTCATTCATTGTCCAGTATGTAGTTAGTGTATCAAAGTTTTCATTTTGCAACAATAGGCATGAATTTATAGTGGCTTCTATGCTGGTCAGTATGGTATTGAGAGTTTCTCGTTCCACCTGTCAAAGACCAAGCATCTTAATCATGCAACATTTGACTGTTTCAACCATTCATTCCCACCATCCTCCACACCAAGCAGCATGTGGAGGGATGAATTTCCAGTGAATACTGTATAATCTTTCAGATTCATCCCAAAAGACATGAAGTGTGGAATTTTCAAGTTGTGGGTCTAGTACTCCTATCCATCAAGAAACACAGATGTTTGACCAGAGCTGTAAATCTGATAGCCATGATGTTCACTTCGCATCTGTGTTGGGAGGGAGAGTTTCTTGCCAAACAATGCCTCGACTCCAGGTACCTATCTTGGAAGAGCATCTTTCCGTAATTGTGATTGGTGAGTACTGACAGAGTGAATCATAAATTTATAAGTAGTCTGAGGTAAATGACGGAAAAGTGCAGTCACAATATCAGTATATAAGCAGAAAGGCTATTAGATTCAGTATTCCAGTTGATACCTAAAACCTGTGTACTTACCTGCCATTTTAAACCCCGAGTTTTCCACATTTCCTGTAGTGACATAGAGTTTGTGGCCCATTTTGACAGAGGAAGTTGTATAATGCCTATTATTGTAGTAAGTTCTATATAAACAGAGGTGAATTTGTTCTTTTAACAGTGGAAGTAAGAAAGTTGTCCATATAAGTACATTCATTTATAAGTACTGCAGCTGAAGGGAATTTGTCTTTGTGTATCGTAGCCAGTTCCCTAAGTGATGCTGAAAGAAGAAAAGGAGTTCATGAAAATCCACAGGGCAAACTAGTAAATCGATAACTAACAATGTCATCGGTAGTATGGTGAAGTTCTTTGTGATCAGATACAACACAATAGCACAAGAATCTGGTTAGATCTCTGTCTGCAGATTGCAAAGACAAATGAAGAAATGCTTGGCTTACATCTGTTAATAAGGCATACTGATGCAGTCTGAATCTGAGTAGTACAGCCAATATCTCTGGTAGTAGGTTAGGTCCAACTTTCAAAGTGTCATTTAAGGCTGGAGAACCGAATTCATGAGAAGCGTCAAACACAACTCTCTGATACTGAGTTAGCAACTGTGGAGGAAGGATGTGTTAGATGAGAGCTCATGTTTTGAAGAAGAAAAAGGAATTAAGGCACAATGGCAGTGGATTTGGGAGTATACAGGGCAAGAATTAAGCAGTTTGCAGCCAAGGATAGGAAACCAAAGGAGACTGGAAGAGGAAATGAAGGAATCAAGAATATGTTAATTATTGGCTTGGTGGTAACAATTTTGTTAGTGGTTGGTGACAGTGAGTGAATCCTGGCCCAACTGAGTCAGGCAATGTGGTAGAAAAAGTTTTTAGCAGAATGGATGGATCAGAAGAACACCTGGGCAATAAATTGAATGTAGTGAAGAGAATCAAGAAGAACTTCTGGTACACAACTCTTCATTTCATAAATCCTTGTTTTTCTTTCTTGACAGTATGATGAGGTAGGTATAAGACAAATTCAACTTCTATTTTTTCTTGAGCAATACAATTTAACATTTGTTTGCAGTAAAAGCTTTGTAGATATCATCTCCTTCAAGCTTTCTTGAAAACGTTTTTCAGCATTTTTTCAGTTGTCATCCAGAAATGGGTAAGCTTTCTTCAAAAGTGAGACTACTTTTCTGTCGTATCCTATAAGTGTCATGGAACTGCTGTAGAATCTCAAGATTTGTGTTCTTGGTTCTATGCCCTTTATGCCCATGCTTTTGAGATCCCAGAACTGACAGACTTTGTTGTCAAGTGTAGGACTTTATTGCTGTGTCTCAACAGTAACTCCTGATTTATTGCCACTTAGTATTCATCCAAATATGGAAGGAAGTAGCACAAGAGAGAAGAAAATACAGATGGGATGTGTCTTTGATTAATTTCCAGTAGTGATGACTCCCAATTAGGATTTCTAAAGGCAGATCTTATGAATCTTCATAATTTGCTAGTAAACTCTTCCGCTTGTTGGCCAGAAATGCAATATCTTGAGGAATTGTTGGATAAGTAGAATATATGTCACTGCTTCCAATGCAGTAGTACATGCCATCAATTTGTTCCAAAGTCCTTGAATCTAGAAGTGCACTAGTCTGCATTTTCCTGTGTTAGCTTGGCTGGATTCAAATATGATAGTATCAAATCACAATAATATTTGTATTTGTATTTATTGTGCTAAGAGTTTTACAATTTGATTGTTTACTGCACTTTAACCCTGGCCACTCATTCAGTAGACAATCACTACAGTTTATTTACATTTTACAACTTCCCGTCAACGCATTCTGTAGACAATCACTACAGATTATTTACATTTTACAATTTCTCGTCCATAAATTATCTTGTTTATTCAGTTTCTTCATGTCCAATTTCCACTTGTTTTTCACTTTTCACTTATTGATTACTTAACCATCACACATTCACTGTAGTTTTCCATTCAAAGTCAAATATGCTACCTCTTACTTTTCTCTATCCACTGTCTAAAGCCATTTATTTTTTACTTTACACAAAAACTGTCCAATGCTTTTAGCATCCTTGCACATCATTTCGGTCATAATCGTATTTCTATCCCCCTTCAACCACTTCTTATTAAAAAATTCTTTTCTCCAATTTTCTGTTCCTTGGCACTTAAATACTATGTGTTCAATGTCTTCATTACCACCACATATCGGACATTGATTCTGAGGAATACCCTGTCTTAACCCTCTTAGCCTCCATGCTCCGGTTCTTATCCATGCAATAGATTCTCTCTCTCCTTTATTTACTATGTCTATATATTTTTCCCTACCCATGTATTTTTCATTGGCCTATAACAAACTAATGAGCTCTTTTCAGCAATCTCACTGAACATGATTTGTATTTCTATATCTTCCAGTCTTTTCCTCACCTTTTTCCAAAAATTTTTCATGTTATTTTCTCTCCTTCTCCACATGTCTCCTAACCCATTTTTCTCCAAAATGTTCAGTAAATTACTTACCCATCCATCATTCATTAAGCTCTTCTCTTGGTATTCAATACATTGTCTTAACACATTACTTTTTCCTAGATTTAAAGTTCTGAACCAAAATTTCAAAGCTCTTTCCATTATCTTCCCCTTAGTTGCCACCCTGCCCATCTCTAATTGTGCTACCTGTCTTATAATTGCCTTCAGTAACCCTAGTATTTCTCTACAAAACATCTTGTCCACCTCATCTATACTTTCCCATCCTCTATCTAATCCCCATATTTCTATACCATACATCATTTTTGCCTCCACAACCATCTCATAAACTTTTTCCAGCCATTTAACATTTATTTTAGGCACTCTATATTTGCAGCTTCTAATTTCTGCCATCGCCCTTTACCTTTTGCCAATGCAAACTTCTTTGTTTCTCCCATTTATTACCTCCATCTATTTTTACTCCTAAATAAATACAGTCATGCACCACCCTGTAATCTTTATTCTCTCCCTTTCACTTTTCATATTTGCTTAATTTTCACCCCTTTTTGAATACCACAATATGTGTTTTCTCTTGATTTACTTTTAACCTCCATTCTTTACAATATACATCAATTGCTTGTAATGATTGTTTTAAAACACTTACTGTAATAGATCCTACCACTAGGTCATCAGCAAAAAGAAGTCCTGGGATTTGGATGTTGTTAATTACTGGTACATAGTTATTATTCCTTCCAATTTCTAGTAAGACATCATCTATGTATAAATTAAATAAAACTGGACTTAGCTTACATCCTTGCCTGAGGCCTTTCTTTTGTTGAATTTCTCTTGTTACACAGCCTGTTCTCCACCCTTACACAGAATATGTTCTCAAAATACAGTGCTTTAAGAATATTCACCAATTGCTGACTTACTCCCTTACACACTAATTTATGCCACAGAAGTTGTAGCTCAATTCAGTCATAAGCTTTCTCTATGTCTACAAAAGCCATATACAATTTACCCCTTTTTTCTTTTAAATATTTGTCTGCTAATGTCTTTATAATAAATAAATTAATTATCAATTGTTCTCCCTCCCTTGCGAAAGCCCATCTGGAATTCCGAAAGGATATTTATTCTTCAACCCATAATTGTAGAGGTGTAGCAATGACATCAAGCTTAATAATGTAAATAAGAGATATGGAAATGAAACTAGACTGACTGCCCAAGTCTAACACGCAATGTGTTACTTTGCTAAGTCCTGTCAGTTTGATAAGGTGATCATGAGCAGTTTGCAAATATGTAAAGTTGTGAGAGTAAATGCCAGTCTGATTAACAGTGGTTGGTGATAAATCTTCTATTGTGCAGGTGGAATAGTGATGTGACTTCTTGTATTTTGAACAAAGAGTCTTTCTTTTTTTAGTTTGTTGCAAATTTTTGACAAATGTCTGCAATGTACAAATGTACAAGAAACAATGTGAAGGCTGTTTCAGCTTCTCAATATGTTCTTTGATGTCTATGAATGATTTGCAGTTTTGCACCCAGTGCTCGCATACTTTGCAATATGCGCAAAACAGTTCTGAAGGTCCTCTTGCATTTCTGTGGTGCTTGTAGGATGTAGTGTTCACTTAAATGAAGCTGTGGTAGAAAGAAGTATATTTGAAGTAGGAAGTTGTCTGTTTCTTTTTGTTGTAAGTGCTGCTTTATTGTTCAAAAACTAAGTTTGGTAATATTTCCTTCTTGAAGCTCTCACAAATATGATCCATTGTTTACAGAGGTATTCAGCAAATGCCCTGAGATTTTTGGGTGCAAGAAGGCAATCTACGTCTTCTCCTATGTGCTTGTATTCTGCAATGCATTCTCATAAATGTAGTTCAAGGATTCAGGGGTGACAGATCTAATGGGCTGCAGATTTTCTAGAAAATCCAAGTGTGTTTGAATTATTCTGTTCCTATCGCCACATTTAGAATGCAAAATCCTATTAGTTTCAAGTATAAGTGTCCGCTGTTATGATCCACTAAATTGACTTCTCCTTCCAGGTAACCTCTCAAGAACACATGCTTGTTTACTGTCAATACACATGAATTTTGATCTACTGATGATTCAAACTGTTCCCAAAATTGACACCAGATTTCTTCTATATTGCCGGAAAATGACTCCTGTTTTATAGTTTTAATGGAATATGTGACTGCCATTGGTATTGTTATGGATGAGTTGAATCCAATTACTGATGATGAGACTGCTAATCTCTTATCAATGGCTCGTGTGGTGCATTGTAAGGCGTACTTACCGGTGGTGTCAATGCATTACTCACATTTGTCTATATTGGATTCAAACTCTTGGTTTAAAAGCAGATCTGGATAGCATCATCTAATTTGACAATTTGAAGTCTACTACAATATGCTGAAGGTCTTCCAAGGAAGTACAAGGGTGGTTTGATAAGTTCTCAGAATCACCACGACGGGTCAGCACTAGCGCAACAAGTTGTTCACGTGATATTCATTGGACTGTTGCCTGTAAACACAAGCCACGCCAGTGCTCTTGGAAGAAGTGCTGTGGTGGTGACGTGGCTCTGTTGTTGTTCCCGCGTAGTGATTTGCGAAGATGGAAAAAAATCAAGATTTGAGCAGTGATTAAGTACTTTGTAAAGAAAGGTATGAAAGCAAAGGACATTCATGCCAACTTCCAGAATAGACTGAGGGACTCTGCTCCTTCATATTCAACTGTTGCCAAGTGAACAAATGAATTTAAATTTGGTCGGGAGAGCATTGATAATGATCCGCATAGTGGTCGGCCAATATGTGTCACTATTCCAGAAATCATTGCAAAAGTGCACAAAATGGTCATGGAGGATCGCCAATTGAAACTGCGTGAAATTGCTCATGCTTGCCAGATGTTATCTGAAAGGGTATATCACATTTTAACTGAAGAATTAAAGATGAAAAAACTATCTGCAAGATGGGTGCCATGACTCTTGACGCTGGATCAAAAATGCATGAGAATGGAAATATCGGAACAACGTTTGGCCCATTTTAGGAGAAACAAACAAGATTTTTTGCACCGGTTTTTGACCACAGATGAAACTTGGGTGCACTACTATACTCCAGAGACAAAACAACAGTTAAAGCAGTGGAAACATGCTGATTCTCTGCCACCAAAGAAAGCAAAGACAATTCATTCAGCTGGAAAGGTCATGGCATCAGTATTCTGGGATGTGAAGGGGATTCTGTTTGTAGATTATCTCCCCACTGGGAAAACAATTACTGGAGAATACTATGCTAACCTCCTGGACAAATTGCAATAAAAGATACGTGAAAAAAGGCCAGGTTTAGCAAGGAAGAAATCATCTTCCATCAAGACAATGCGTGCCCGCACACATGTGCCGTTGCCATGGCAAAATTACAAGAACTAAGGTATGAATTGTTGCCACATCTGCCTTATTCACCTCATATGGCTCCGTCAAACTTCCATCTCTTCCCACAACTGAAAATTTTTCTTGGTGGACGAAGATTCACTTCAAATGAAGAATTGATAGCCGGAGTTGACAACTATTTTGCAGGCCTGAGGGAATCTCATTTTTGAGATGGGATCAAGGCACTGGAACATGTTGGACCAAGTGCATTAATCTACAAGGAGACTGCATTGAAAAATAAAAAAAAAGTTTCAGTGATGTAAGTACTTTTTTGCTGTTCCGTTCCAAGAACTTATCAAACCACCCTCGTATTATCATCAAAAGCAGTGATTGCTGTGGCAAATTTTGTAAGATTTTTCCTCTCTACAGTGTGCTTCCGTTTCAAATCGTGAAGCTTATCTACTACAGACTCCATAATAGCAAAATAATATAGGCAGGTAGGTATGCCACTTCCTGAGTAATCAAGCAATGTTGAGTTGGTTGAAAATTAGCTGGTAGATAGCGTACAGTGCAGCGATATCATAAAGGTTAGCACCAATGTAGTATGATTAATATATATAACCTGCTTACCATATTTATCCTTTGTATTTACCTCTTGTGCTTCCTGTTGAATTATCATGAGTTTTTCATCACCAAGAAGTATGTGGAAGATCAATAAGAAGCAGTGTTGAGGAATAAATATGCAAATCTACTGTAATGCAAAATCTCTATTGTTTACATAACAATGTAAAATACAGGATTCCACAGTAACTTTTAAAAGCAGTAATTAATGTGTACAATTTACTAATTCTACAATATACTTATTGTACAGCAAAAATTAATATTTTACTTAAAAGTTCGGTTTCTTGAAAAATGTAAAGTAAGTTAAAATTGTAAAAATGTGTAGTGTTTCATGTTATTTTGTGGTTATGGTTGTATTTAATACTCTCCCTAATGATCTTAAGGGAAAAATTTACAATTTCAATGTCTTTAAAACTGCTGTTAAAGAGTACCTATGCTCAAAAGCATATTATTCTGTACAAGATTATCTGAATGACAAATTATCCTGATGATAATACATTTATAGCTCTCTAAATAATATTAGTAAATATTAATGACAATTGCCAGTTTTCCAATTGCCTGCTCTAGAATTAATGAAGCTAGCTAAATGTATGTATATTAAGAACTGATAGTAAATGCTATGCATTACAAACCAAATAGAACAAAATCATGAGACGAACAAAGGTACAAGCCTAGTGAAAGTTAAAATAACTGTTCTTGTATATAAATATAATGTTAACCTTATAACGGTAGGGAGGTATTCGATTTTGTACAAAATTACACCTTAGTTGTTTCATTTTGTATATAATATGTCTTTATTTTATTTTAAATGTTCTGTATTCTATGTAATATTTACGTATATATGTAACTATATTGTACATTTCCTTGACACGCATATAGTATGTCTCCATTTTATTTCAAATGTTTTATATTCTGTGTAATATTTATGTTTATATGTAATTTTTGTACATTTCCTTGACATGTTCTATGTTATAAGCCTTTAGGGCTGCTAGTGAACTCTCAGAATGCAATCCAATTTAATTTCATCTAATCTAATCTAGAGGTTCAAATTATATTCATGATTAGCTAAAATAAACCCTGAAAATCATAACTATAACACTAGCAATAGGAATGACTATAGTATAGTTCACCATAGATTAGTAATAGGTATTTCAAAGGAGTCCAAAGTCTAAAGGAGTTATATTGTATAATAAACTTCCTAAAGAAATAGAGTTAATAAATAATGTAAATAGATTTAAAAGAGAACAGTGTAAATATTTAGTAAATAAAACATTCTATTTGATTGACTGTAATTCTATTGTTGTATTGTTGTATAAAGAACACATAATTCACAATGTCTAATAGATTTCTGTAATCTCTACAGACAATAAATTGAATTGAATTGAATGTTGAGCTGCACAAAGCAAGGTCAATGGCAACTTTAATATTGGAATATTATATGCCTACATATCCCATGAGAATTAACAATTTAGCTTGGCTTAGCAAGTGAGTGTGCATAACACAAAACATTTAACTTCAGATCAGGTTAGGTTAGGTTTGGTCCAGTTCATTTAGATATATTATAGGCTAAAAGAGAAATGCATTTAAGGATTATTTCCCTGTTATTAAAATTAACTATTTCCAAATTAATTTTGGTCAGTATTTGGCACAATAAAACATAAAAAAATTTGATGTTGTCAACAATGCTGGAAGGTTGAATCAGGTTTGAAAAATTCATAGTCAGGGCAATGAATCAAAACATGCACTTTGGCTTTCTATACTGATGCACCATCACATTCAAGTGCCTTGTCCCAGGGGCACAGCAGTAGTGCATCAACACAGAAAGTTAAAGGCCAACAGCAGCTATGTCAACAATGTAAGTACTAACAAATTATTTGGTTGTCTCATAGTCTTTTGTTGCAAATTGCATTGTACAATTTTGGTATAATACATGTTATGGCTAAAAGTGCAGTCAAGCAAAGTGTTGATATGATACCTGCAATGCTCAACAGTACTGTGCCTACCAATAGCAGCTGGCGATGGAGGACTCTACGGTGGCATCCTCCCCAAAATAAAAACATGAAAGGAAGGATAGTATCAGATGTCATTGCAGTATTAATTTCTGCACTCCCCAATTTAATTTATAGATTTTGTTTAGTTTGAAATGCTTTTGCAACAGTTATACAGTGGGTAATGCAAACGTTTTCATTACAGAGTGTAATTTGCACTACATCAAAGGAAATCCTGGGAATTCTCATGTTTGTGGATACTGCTAGAGGTGAGACATGCAGAGGGGAGTACTTTGAATGAGGGTGAGGGGCGCAGAGACGTAATAGAAGATTGGCAGAGTCCGAGGAGCTTCACTATTGGTTCTTTCTCCATGCAGTCTTTTCATGTGGAGTCATTCAATTTCTCATCATCACCATATGAAAAAAAAATTACTCATTCCTGTCTAAAATTTAATTCTGCTACCTACATGAATTTATTTAAAATTTAATTAAGTTCTTGAGTTATACTGTGATTTAAAGTATAGCATTGCAGAGTTAAAACGGTTCAAAACAGAAAATAAATAATTCCCCTTATACTACAATTTATGTTGGTTGGTCGGTTTTGTTTGTGCATCATAATCACAGTGCATATGCCTATAGACAGTGCTGCAATTCACACACATACAGGTTAAATGCATACAGAGTTCGGAAGCACATGTTGTGTAAAATACCTAAGTTAACCAGTTAATTCAGTGCAAGTGATATGCTCTTGGTAGAGACTCTTAAAAATCTGTAAGTATGCATTTAAAGTTAAATTAATTAGTTAAAAATCGCAAGTAACAGTGTAAATAGCAAAAAGACAAACGTAATGCTTTAGCCATATGTTATATTGAGCAGGCCCTGATTTCAACCATTTTGCTGAACAAAAGGAGAGGAGAATGAACTTCATCTACAAGGATATTAATTAGATGAATTTAGTTATAGTCATGCTTTTTTGGGGCGGAGGGCAAGTAGATACATAATAATTTGTTACAGTTTAATTTATACTCTTGAACATTTTCCAATTTGTGTTATTGATTGCTTGCATCACATACACGTTTAGACACCAGATGAGGTTGGGCAATGGGCAAAATCAAACTCTACGTTCCCACTTCAGAATTTATTTTCTTACTGTGACATCTGAATAAATATTATTATAGAAGGTATGAGCTTAGAAGAAATATGTTCACGAAACACAGACTTATTGATGTGCAAGTATGTGTGATTAAGCTTTGTAAATCATTTATTTTGTGGAAACAAAGCAAAAATATGCATTTGTTATAAAATGCGTGTTCTCTACTGAAATTTTAACCAATATTCATTAATGCACAGATGCATCATATAATATAAATGACAAAAGGCTTCCTGCTACTAAAGGGAATAATACAATAATATTAGTTTAATTTACACTCACTTTGATAGATGTGTTTTATTGCAAATTTTTAATTTGTGCTCGCTTTGATAGATGCATTTTATTGCACATTTTATTTCTGAATTGAGCTTAATTTATGCTCACTTTAATAGATGCATTTTATTGCATGTTTTATTTCTGAATTGCACTAATGCATAGGATTTTGTATGTGCTGAAAAAAGTATGCAGCAAACTGAACAAACAAGAAATTATATGCAGAATATTTTGGTTTATATGGTTGTTTTTGTTTACATCTATTTTTTGGTAAATGTAGAATAAAAGCTGTTGTGTAAGACATACTTAATGTGAAAACATCACCTACCACCCTCCAAAACTTACAAATCATGAGCCACCACTGGTGCCTAGCATTTTTTTTTTCTTTTTTTTTCTTTCTTTCCCCAGATAACTTTAAGGCATAAACCTTAAAGCCATGGAGTTTTACTCACCTTGAGGATAAATGTGTCATACAGAACTATTATGGAGCATATACTCAGAAATTTGCCTAGCAACCCTCCTAATATGGGCTAACTGGTTATTAAATAACTGGAACACATATGCAATCACATTCACATTTGTACACCAGACTCTGGTTATATGAGGCAACCTTCTTTATCAAAGAAACATACCCCGAACCCAGCTGGGAACTGATCCAAAACTCTTGGAACAGCAAGCAGACACTACTAACTGGGCCATGAGGCTTGTTAATACAGTTGTAAAACAATTGTTTACCAATTTGTGTACAAAATCAACCGAATTTTATCATTTAATTGCAGACTCCCTAATGGTCATGAAAAGATAACCTTTCCAAGAAAATAAGTATTGATACACAAACTTCCCATTTTATACTGAATAAAATGTAGGGCTTATTGTTTATCTAACTGCAAATGTGTTTTTGTACTTCCTAATTCTGTAACAGGTTCTCGGGCTATTTTGTAGGGGTTGAAACTTAATATACTTCTATTTACAAGCATATGAGATTAAGTGTTGTGCTTTTCTTTTATTTATATAGACAAATGAAGTGCAGATTCACGTTTATAGTGCATCACGCTAAACATCCTGCTAAATCTAGCAACATGCAACAAACCTCTTCATGTACAGACAAGTCACTATTTAGTTTAGCGAAGTCATTCTTAAGGGTTTCTCTGCAGGGAATGTAAGAGAACCTATCCAGAAGTATGCACTCTGTTGGCACATTTATGTAATGTTTCTTCCCAACATTGGCAAAGAGTGCTCACCAATCTAACAACTGCATGCATAAACATGAAAGTTTGTAAAGATTTAAGCTCAGTGCTTGTAGCTATTACATACCCACATGTGATTATGTATTACACTTGATATTAAGTATACTAGTGAAATGTAACTCACAAGCAATACTAAGTTCTGCAGTGTACGTCTGTGGATCCTCTGCTGACTCTGAGTGAACACCTACACATGAATAGTATCCAGCATCAAATGAGCTTACTTCTTTGATGATCAGTGTACCATTAGAATAAACTGTGATCCTGGAAAAAATTGCAAGCATCTAAATACCATGTAAAACAAAAATTAAAAATGATTTAACCCTTTCAGTCTCAATTTATTTTAGACAAGCTTTATGGAAGATCATAACTACTTGTGCCTCAGAGTTACTACTTAATTTTGTATTTGTAGCTCTGTTATCTGTAGCAGTGAACGTTACTAACCAAGACTGCATTAATGATAAAGGAAGAGGTGAACAGAGATAAAAATTGATGATGGACATGCAGGATACCAAAAGGATTTTGGTAGTACTGTGGTAAATAGCGTTTTACATTTAAGCTAAACAGAACGTATAAATGAAAATGTTTTTATTTTCAGGTAAATAGTTTAAGCATCTTAATATTCACAAATCTAATCACTACTGAAATTTTAGTGTTGTCCTCCATGGTGTAGTGATTACCATGATAGCCTGTAATTCCCGAGGTTGCGGGTTAAAACCTGGCAGAAGGCGATGGATTTTTTTGAGCGTAAAAATCCTTAGCATGGCTTCCTTTGGAAGGGAAGTAAAGCCAGTGGTACCGTGTCATAGATTTACGGCACGTAAAAGAACCTCAAGCCTGATAAAGAGGCCTCTGAGCAAAATTATACCGGTCTTTCACGCCCAATATAGAATGAGACACTAAGGACCACAGCAGTTAAAGAGCATCCGTATATAAAACTAAAAAAAAAAAAAATATTTTTAGCAGTGAAGATAAGTAATTGTTTAAAGTTTATTGCAACCATGTTTTGTTTTACAGAAGACTGGTTTAAAAGGACTTATCCATCATAACAGAAATGGAAATTGAAAGGGTTCATGCAATTATCAAACTTCTTTCTTGTCATTTTATTTTATTTTATTGTTTTGAATGTTTATGTGTGTGTTTCGAGGTAGAATTTTAACAATGTTCTATTAGAACTATGTCCTCCAAATATTGTCCTTCACAAATACTCTCTACATATTGAAACATCAACAAATGAGAACCATAATGAGTTAAGGACATTGATCTTGGTGTAGGAATCTCAATATCATGAGACAATTCCCAGTTCAACTTCAAGATAAGGTTTGGTAGTAAAAATCTGAAATGTAAAACTCGCAACATGTTCTCTACCCACTGCCATTTCATAGTATTTATACTCATGATTCATACAAAATGTTATTTTCAATCCACTTCATGATATCATGATAATTGTATATGTGTAAATATTTTCAATTAGGTAATACTATAATAACACACTTTTTGTGCACAGGAGGCTGCACATCATTCATCTATAAATAGAAGATATCCATATGTGCAGCCATTGTTTATACCCCCCCCCCAAAAAAAAAGAATAGTCACCTAATGTTTCTAAAGAAACTGGACTTTAAGTCTGGGAAAATTCACACTATAATAATATAATGCCCACCTCTATGGTGTGGGAGGTAATATGTCTGCTCACATTCAAGAGGTCCTGAGTTTGAATCTTGGTTAAGGTGAGTTACCTAGATAAGGGTTTTCCTTTATCCTGAGAAGATAAATGTTGGTTAACTCTAAGCTCTAGGGACCCCAGGTCCATTTGAGCATCACTTCAACCAATTTGTTCATTCACCATCCGATATGAATTATCAAGTTAAAGGGCATTAATTAATCAACAAAGCAAGCAAGAAATGTGACATCCTGATGGCTAATTGGTCCTTTATGACCAAAAGTCAGAAAATAATAAAGAAAAGGGAAAAAATACAAAGAAGGTTTAGTTTACATTTTACAATTGAAATTTTTACATTTTACAGTTTACATTTGAAGTAAACTGTATGCCATAACAATAACTACCTTTTTGCTATTAAGAATTATTACTCACTTTTTAATTTTTCTCAGTTATATAAAATTCATTGAAAACAATGAGGGCTTCACTAGATATCAACAGAAAATTCCAGATATACACTTTATTCTTAATGTCAATATACTGAATCTGCTATTTTAATTAGAGTTGTTAGAGCCATTTTTGATAAAATGAAGCATAGATTAATTCTTCCATGCAAAACTTTATTTAGGAATGATACAATTCCATAAAAATTTTACTTTGCGTACTTGAAGGATGTCTAACTTAAATTTCAAGTTGGCATCAATCTGCCTTTTCAGTTTTGAGTCTTGCTGTTCATAGAGGTTCTTAAAAACCCGAACACTCTAATTCCTTTCTTTTTTACTCATTGGCATCAAAATGTGTTTTTCCAGCGAAATCACAATACTGAATTTGTGTGTAAAATGTAATACTTCCTCCATCTTAGGAAAGAGATAAAGAAAGTAGTGTATACCTTAGGTATATCAAAGGTTCTTAAATTTATAATCTTCAAAAATGTTTTAATGTTTAATTATTATTCCTAACAATACTACTCATTATTTCTTTTAATTACAGCATAAAATAAAGAGTTTAAAGTATCCTGCTGCAAACAATTGATGATATCCCCACAAAGTTTTTATTTGTTTAACATATTTTGAGTTCAAATTTTAGGAAACATAATGTGACCTGTTCTAAAATATACTGCGTTATTTGTTTCAATATTGCTTCAGTGATGGTAGTAGTACATTTCTGTATAATACTTTGTGTGTTTTCTGTCATACAGAGTCTGGACACATAGAGTGGAATATTATAAGAATTTTATAGAAAACTCAGGGAGCTGTAACATTGCTCATTAATTGATATGAATTATAAGAAAAACCACTGCCTTCTATGTATGCTACAGATCACATGACTTCAATTATTTGCCTCCATCATGATATTCATTTACACTGGCAGCACAGGCCATTTTGTCACTCAGCTGCTCCCATTCATTCAGGTTTAATACCTATTTAATATTTTCAAAATATTAAACCATAATACAAAAACTTCTAAAATTACTTGTTTGTGAAGTATTCTTAGGAATTTCAAAAATAATAAACTTGCTTCATTCAATGTTTACACTTTTTCTTGCTGCTCTAAAATACCTTTGTAATACACTACTTTATATCTAGTGCATAATTTCTTAAATGCTATGTCATTAATTATATTACTTATTTCTTTCCTCTTCTAACATGCATGTATTATATCTGGAAATCGTTCTTTAGTTTGATACATAATTTTTTTGATAAACATGAGAATAGACTGTGAGGGTGAGGTTTCTAGTCAGTCAGAGGAAGCGACAAAGCTTACGCAGAATAAACATTTACTGGACAGGCAGGCTGGCAGGCAGGGAGGCAAGGGGACAAATATTTGTGCTAGGGACCAGACAGATAAACACACACACACACACACACACACACACACACACACACACACACACCAGCATGTCTCCACTGTAAACATATACACCCATCTCCCTTAGGCTATGTGCCTTTACAAGCATTTCCTAACACAATCTTCAAAAACCATGGAACAAGAAATGGAATGGTTCAAGGGGTAACAGAAAGAAAAGACAAAAGCGAAAGGCAGAGGTTACGACTAAAAATGTGGATAGAATATGTATAAATGCATAGAAAAACAGTAATAATAGTACTGACATGTATAGCATGAATAAGAGAATGTTAGAGAAAGCCTACAAAATGCAGGAGTAAAGAAAGAAAAGGGAAAGAAATCTGTGTGATAGTTTCTGTTTCACATGATCTAAAACACCTCCTTTAATTACTGTTACCGTTTCATATCCACTTCAAGGGTGATAGCTTTGGTGTCTGCAAGCACCTTTTTTGTGGGGGGCGGGACTTCATACTGAAGAAAACCCAGCAGTAGTCTATACACACTGAACTCACACTCCGTACAACTATCAGTGCATGCATGTTTGTTATGGACCAAAAACTCCAAAACTTTTCAGTAAAAAAATGTTTCTGGCTGCGGTACTTAGCAGTTTTGACATCAGTACAAATTCTTTTGTTTTAATACAACAAGGAAGGATTTAGAAACCAGCCCCTTAAGGGTGTATGGCGACTAGAAGAACAAAAATGTTGACTGTCTACTTTGTTTTTATTTTATCAGTTAGTAGGTCATACTGTAAAAATGGTATATTTTGGACCGATACAGTCTCTAATTATATATGGTGCTGAAACACGGAGTAATTAAAATTTAAATGGGGTCCTTATATTATAGTGGTCATCATTTCATTGCTGCATGTGTTTACAATATGAACAGAAACATACAAAATTATTACATTTAAATTATGACCACAAGTACCTTCATACATCAAAGTAGTATTATTTATACTTTTTTTGTTTACTTTTACTGTAGAATTATCTTTGAAAGATACTTGCTCTAATCCTTTATATTATGTAATTTTTCAGCACTTTGCTGTCTTGACATTAAGTTTGCACTACAAAAAAATAAATAAAAATGCATGAATGTGCACCACACACATGCGCGCATGCACACACGCCCACAACCCCTTTTCTAAATAATATTTTATTATTCAGGTAGCCTTAAAATATGTATTTCCAGTGAAATCTCGATATAGAATGCATACTTCCTCTACCTACTATGCACATGGTACAAAAAGTATATATAAACTGTTTAAATAATTCTTGTCATGAAATAATCTTTGTAAATCACACTTGTGGTTTCATCTCTGTCAGCAAGTGATGTTTCTGACATGCTCTATATCCACTAAGCAAGGACTGGATCTATTTATTAGCCGGAAGCACTCGCTTTACCTACAATGAGGATAGCAATGGAACAAGGGAATCTGCAAAGTATATATATATATATATACTTTGCAGAGTAAGAGGTGAAGACCTGGATAGAGGCGATTTGAAATAGCCATAAACTGGGTATAGAACCATGGGCCCTGAATGTGACAGCCATGAACAAAACTACTGAGCTACCCTGGTGCCAACTGTTTGTCAGTAATACCGTGACACTTCGGCACTTGTGAAATTATGGACAAGATGCATACTGTTTGCAATATTACTGCACATAATTGTGAACTTTGTTAGCAAGGATACCAGGGATAAAACCATGTATAAATTACTTAAAAACATTGAAAAATTATATGAGTTATAGATGAAGAACTTCTCCGTGTATAATGCATCTGCCAATTTGAAATTACATGCACATTACTGATAGAAGTATTGCATTTCTAGGAAGTTGCACTACAGGATATGAAGAAATTAAATCTTTAATCTTGTATTGTATTCCAGCATGCAAATTTTGATTTATTTCATGCTGTGCAAAGGTTCATTACCTCGTGGAATTTTGTAGTGGTTCTGTTGACACATTAAAATACCATTCTGTTATCTTCGCCTTATCATACACACAATCAAAATGTGCATTGTCTCCTTCCTTCACCAGTTGATCTTTTGGAACCACTGTGATGCTGGCAACTCCGTTCCCTGCAAATTATAACAATGTAGTGTTTAAGATATTGTTATGGAGAAGGATTTATACTAGAAGGCTTATCTAAAGTCACTTCAAACTTTAAAATATAATGAATTTAAATATTCTTATTAGGACAAGTATAAAAATATGTTGTTTCCAACTCTGCTCATAAGCACTACTGTGACCTTTGGGGGAACCTCGTCTCACCAAGCATTTATCAATTGGAGGTACCCATGGGGTAGTGTCTATGGTAGAAGACTGAAGATGGCAATAGAATGATGGGACCTACAGCTTTTACCATGGACTCTGAATCATGTTGGACCAGAGGGGAGGGCCTGGAAATGACAACTTAAAATTGCCACCCCAACATGGGAAATGAGCCAAATACCCTCAGTATGAGAGCTGTGAATGAAACCATCTAGCTACCCTGGCACACATATAAAAATATTATCAGTAGGATTTGTTTTTAATCTTTCTTTTGCATATAGTGTATTTACTATTTTAATTGAAGCATAAATTAGTTGAGTTCTCTTAGGCTTCCGCGGCCAGCATCTTTGATATAACTGGTTTCTGGTATCTGCCACATCATATTAACCTCAACAAGAGGTCGAAATGTTGGTTATTCAAGATAGCTTATATTATGCGGCAGATACCAGAAACCAGTTATATCACAGTTTAGTTAAGTTTTTCAACAGTAACTTTATAGCTCAGACCATTGTTCTAGTATTAAATGTTAGGATACATCTGATTCAATGCTAGTATTCAAATTTTGAGAAAATGTACAGCAATATGGCTCAACAATATGCTTGAAAAGAATGCTTGTATTCCATTCTTACATTTGGTTGCTGGCTTACATTAAAGAATGAGTTTGGGTGGCCTACCAGCAACCCTACAGAAACCAAATGATACAAGAAATTGAGAAAATTCCAAGGCCTTGGCTGAAAATTGTTGTGTATGATGCAATGTAAATAGAAACAATTCCCATATATTTTCAAAAGTTTTGTGAAAACCAAGTAGCACTTTTTGGCCAACAAAGTGATGCTTTTGTTTCTTTCCCTGAATGTTGCAACATTTATAAACTAAGTTTGCAGTTACTTTTGCAATAACGCTTGAAGCGGGAATCGATCGCAGCCTAAGTGTATAATTTAACATTTAAAAAGTCAGAAACAATGTGGTGTATAAAGAAATTTAATGTAAACAAAATAAAATGCAGATTGCTGTATTTGCCGATTGCTGATGTGTAATTCTCATATCAAGAGGAGGAGGAGAAGGAGAAGGAGAAGAAGAAGAAGAAGAAGAAGAAGAAGAAGAAGAAGAAGAAGAAGAAGAAGAAGAAGAAGAAGATAACGATGATGATGACGACAATGTATTAATAAAGTAATGTAAGTATTGTATGTAAGGGAAAAATTTATTATGAAATGTGAATAACCAACATAACTCATGGTGATTGTATAGTAGAATGATAGGAAAACATTTGGCATTAATTTTAAACTGGAAACATAATAAAATAAATATGTATGCAAATAATTGAACAATGTAGCTATGCAAGAGCTGAAACAATGAGATTCCGTACTAATGATGTGAAAAATCAACAAGCTAGAAAAGAGATGCTGTAGTAATTTTTGTGAGGAGGTTTTGCAACACATTGCAGAATAGAAGAAATCACAGAGAAGATATTATGCGAGAATAGTAGGTAAGAAGTAGTTAATGTATGAGGTAGAGCCAATTCCTCATTAATCACCCAGTTATAGTGGAAAAGATTTCATGGAAGATAGCAAAATAATATTACATAAAGTAGGAAGGAAATTAAACTCCTCACATATGTAGAGTAATATAATCTTCACACATTGACTCAATTATCATGAGGAATTAAAGTTTGATTTAGGCTCCCTACCGATTAAATAACTTCAGCGATGTGAAAGAAAAAAGCAGTAGTCAATTATCAAAATAATTTGGATTGCTAACAACAGATTCGTAAATAACCAAAGTGTTACTAAGAGTTTAGTTGATAATATAGCATACAAATTTGAAATATTATATATGATAAGTGTCTCAAGGGCAAAATTTAAACAAAAGAAATGTTATATTTAAATTCATTATGATTATTATTGTTTTTAATGCTACTTTAAAACAACATCCTTATCTCCCTTATTTTCCATTTTTCAATAACTTTACACCTGCAGACTTAAGAATAAACATATTGTTTTCACCTGGTACAGCAAGTGCATAGCTGTCAGCACTGGTTCTTGAACCAGCTTCATTGGTAGACCTGCAACGATACACTCCATTGTCCTTGGATGAGACATTTCGCAAGTGCAGACGCTTCTTGCTGAATGAGATGTGCTCTGTTTTGCTCAGTCGATGTACATTTCTGCAGAAAACAATATGTTACAAATTTCTGACTTTCTATAACATCACCAGCAAAGAATAAAAGCCTCTCTGGTCATGGTGATGTGTTTTTAACATAGCAGCCAGACATGATATTTTGATAAAATCATTATTAGCATAACATGAACTGCAAGTAAGGTGTTAAAATAAAAGTACAGTATAACCTCAGTCATATGTTTTCAAAGAAAGACAGCTAAAATAATACATAAATGAGAAAACATTAAAAGTGAATTGTCTTATGGAACTGAAACTATTTTATTATATTATATACTCAAACTAATTATGCATTATTGAATATAAGAAGCAGTAATAAAAAAACACAAACAATAAACATAATTATTTAAATAAAATTTTAACTACTTCACTGTGTTTCCCATTAATTGTTATGTTAAAAATAAACATAATACTCTATTCAGAGTAATTACATGTATACCAGTACTGTTATTCATAATCCAACTTTAAAAATATTCAGAGTACTAATGTTTTACACTAGTTTTAAAAAAATTTCAAATTTTGTTGCTATTGTCAACATGTGCGCTGAAATATCATATTCTGAAAAGATTGATGCCTCGCCCAACATGTCTACTGTTTTATGCTGCAACAGCAAGGAATGGAAATCTACAATATATAAAAACCATGCACAATATACGTTAACATAGCTAAACCAATAAATCAGTAAGTAATATTAGATATTAGCATAAATCAAATAAGTTTTGATTTTAAGTTTTAGGGGCATTGCAGTTGAATACATTACATCCTTCTAATTAATAAAGATGATAATAATAATTTTATATATACATCCAACAGATATTCCTGAAAAAACCTTGTTACAAAGACTCACAAACACTTGCCCTTCACGTGAATATGTATTATCCCTATTAATCTTTTACATCAAAAATTAATAAAATGTCTGTATAAAATGAAAGTGTTCATGATAAAAATACAGACAAAAAAAAAAAGTAAATCTGCATAGACTGGTTTCAGCACTATCCTGATATCATAGGAACTTATTACAAATGCATTTAAAAAACCAAGTTTGAAGGGCGTATATATATCATCCCTTAAACCAGTGACAGATCTCCATGAGTACAATGAAAAAGTGTAGGAAACTTCTGTTCCATCCTTCATAGATTTCCAGAAAAATGCTTTGAAATGCAGTGACATTTAGCAACAGCGCACTTTTCCTTGCATGTAGGTGGGAAAATCATGCTTGATGGGTAAGGTCAGGTCCTCTGCAGAGCAGAATGCATACTGCATTTCAATACTGCTGCAAATTGCTTACTGCATTACAAGAACAATATAAACTTTGCTAGTCATGATATGTCTTTCATGTATTTTCAGCAAAATGTTTTATGTTTAATGAAATTATTAAAACAGAAACCCAGTTGCTTAACTCTGAATGAAACAATAAAAGAAAAGAAATAATTTAGCTTGAATGCTTATTTATTGTGCATTTCATGTAAAAATCAAGTAAATACAGCACTTCATAACCATCAATAAAATGGTTCAGGTGCTTATCAAAGTGTTTATTGAAAATAAATAAATGAAACATGAGTATTTATATTTAAAAATATAAGGAAATGAAATAAAGCAAAGCAAATGATTTCATTTGAACATATAACGGGTGAAACTAATAATTAAACTAGGATAGTAGGTCCTTAGATCACAGATACCTCTGGAGATCTATTGGGATACGTACAGCAGTTTAGGTTGCCAGCCAGACATAGATCCTGGTATGTTCTGCATGGCCTGTTGCACAGCATTTATTCATTCAGATCTAGACAGCTAAACTATCTTATTTTTATTTAAACTTCCAATAAAAGTAAATAAAAATGCCATACAATGTTGAGACATGAATTGAGGTACCCAATGGATAAGAGATACCATAGCTCTGCGAGGTGTGGGTGTGTGGTCTCCTGTTCATCCACTACAGTGTGTGCTCTTGTGATGTTGGAACTTCAATAGCGCAATAAACTATAATTTGCACAACACCAAAATTTTAAATTATGATGATGCATTGTAAAATTTTATTAGAACCAATTTAGACTCAGAAGTTTCTGTTCTATCATATAATTGAATATGACTTGCCTTAATGTTCTGGATGTGAAGTATAATGCCATGAAAAGTGTGAAGAACTTACCTTATTTTTGCTGAAATATGCATTCACAGACTAAAATACTATTAAGATTTTTTATTATCTTTGTAAATAGAATCACCACCTAAGAGAATGACATCTATACTCTTCACCCTTTCCACCGAGCATTATGCTTTTCTACTTAGCCTAGTGGCCTTATCTTAAAATTTTAAGACCTTCAAAACTTTATTATTCTGTAGACGAAACTACGAAATGATAATATACCATATTGATGTATAATCTTTCGGTATAACTGATATTAATTTTGTGCAAAATATAATTTCAAATGATCATCAGGGCTTTGTGAAGTTCTTAGAGTAATACATTTAGCATGCAACTGTTATACTGTTGCAAGAATGGATAAAGAAACTTGCAGTTTTACTCTGTGCTGTTACACATTATTATTGCCAACAATGTCAACATGTGCAACAAATTTGTACTATTTAATACCATCAATTATAGATCTTTACCACCATCCAGCTCTATTTTCACATAAAATCTGGAAAAGATCCCTTTGATCAACTGCAATCTCTATGCAGAGTGCATGAAGATATGATGCTTGTGTAAAGGAAACAGCACTGAAATCTCTCAATGTCAGAAGCAAAACGCACACGTAGGAAGAAATGGATTATTTTGTATATCCTTTTAAGTAACATTTGAGTCGATTTGAGCATTTAACTTGCTTCACTAACCCTTTACTTACTACAGAATGTTATCTCCATCTTCAGCTAAGTTGACTGTCAAAAGCGATGTTGATGTCCACGTGTAATGTGGAAGTCCCTTTGTTGGCATGTCATGAACTTGTATAGAGGGTTATCTTCTGTGGAAATTGCAAAATTCATCAAGGTTGTTGCATATTTTTTTAAGAATACCTTCTCCCAATGTGTCATGTTCTTTTGGTCATTGGATTTGTTTTTAAAAGTGGACACATTTTGTATATTGTGATGATGACTCCAGAAAAGCATTGTTACTCTTATATTTTGGTATATTTAGATTTTGTGTGCCTGAAATGTTGAGTCTGGTTTCGATGTTCCTTTCTGTTTTACCAACATAGATTTTTTCACATTCTTAACATTTTAGTTTGCATATTCGCAACTTCTTTGATAATGGTGCTTTTCCTAAATCTTAGATCTAATCAAGTTTTTTTTTTTATATATACTGTACTTCCTTTGTGGGGCCAGAACTGTTGACAATCATTTAGAACTTTTTCATAACCCAAGGACAGTAGGTGAATTTCTTGAATTTTTTCCTTTGTTTCTCTGTTGTGAGTGTGGTTATGTTCACAACTATTTTCTTCCTTTTATCTTCTGCAGCTTCTAGTCTGCCAGCCATTGTTTTCTGCCATTTTTTAAATATTTTTTCACATTCCTTTTGTAGTCTTGCTTACTGGAAAGTTTAGTAGACTGTATAAAAGGGTATTGACAATAGCATGTTCAAAGCTCATCGTATTGAAGCTACTGTCTTTTATATGGTTGTCTGTATGCGCAGCTGCATATTCCAAATTTCAATTTATTGTTTGCTTTTATATTCTTGAAGTCTAGGAAAGTAAGGGTGTTATCTTTTTCTTCTTCCATTGTGAATTTTATTTTCTATGTATCTGTAGAGGGATAAAACATGCAGACATTGAGCATTTGTAATCAATGTAATAGAACATTTCTAAGTGTAATTACACAATAAAAGATTTCTATTGCTATCTCATTTGCATAATATGCCGTAATTTTCAGAAACCGCTACAATACTTTTCAATCACTCTGTAGGGTAGGTATGTACTGTTGAAAAATATAGTTGGCTATTGTAATTGCTATATTCTATATTCATTTCTTTGTACCTATTGCACAAACATAGGGAATATTTTTAAAAGCAGTAACTGTGTTACTATGTAAGGGAATTACTCACCTGTGCCAGTCAATATGTATATCACCACTTCCATCCACACTACACCTTAAGGTGACATTATCGCCAGCTTTGGGGTTTGTTGGGGCTTGAAGCTGAACCAGCACCGGCTCTCCCAGCCCTATAACATTACATGATCATTTTCAACTATCCAACAGCTGCTATTTTAATTATATGTCATGTATGGTTCTTGGTTATAATTGTCTACTGAGTGTTTTAATTGCTATTCTAAAAGGATGAAAAATCATGCTTGTTTGTTTACTAAAATTTTCCTAATATTTACAATTAAAAAAAGTATAAACCTCCATAACATTAATACAAATGTTAGACACTTAAATGCAATCTTAAAACTGACACATGTCCATAATTATCTTTCATATTCATGTCATTTTTTTTCTATGAAAATGCAAATTTCAGGTAAATTTCTTCTTCTTTGCTATAATTGCCGTAGCCTAAAGGACCCTATGGTCACACTAACTGTAGCTGTCATGTTAATAAGCTCCTACAGGTAGGAGATACATTTTCTGCAGAAATATTTAGCTGTGGTGAAGGTAGTGGTGAAGGTACACAGCTAGCTGACAACCACAAAAACAGTAGGTTGATGTGTGACAAACATCAGCATTGTCATCTTTCTGACCATGAACTACACAATGAGAATCATTAAATTATTAAACTACGTTTTTGTGCATACTTTTTCTTTCTTGTGTTTGCTATTTGTGTAATTGTATGTGGACTTAAAGTATCAACAGTGCTTGTTACAAGTAGTATACCTTGACCAATAATGCATATTCTGAATCTTGATCATCAATAATCAAATTATTGGTTATTCAAATTGTGGTAAGCTTTTCATTTCCCATAGATCATTATTATTTCTCTATTTTTGAAAATGTCTCATACAACTGTGTCAATGTATCTTATCAATCATAATTTTTTTTCTGTTTGGTATCAAACAATACACTTCAGCAAACCTTTGTTCTCCAAAACTTTCCCATATAGGATGTAATTATCGGAGGGAGACACCTCGTCACTGCGAACAATTGGATCCATCCTCCGTGGTCTAGAGGTATCATGTTAGCCTCTAGTTCTCGAGATCACGGGTTCAAACCCGTCGGAGGGCAATGGATTTTTTTCGGGCGTAAAAATCCTTAGCATGGCTTCCTTCGGAAGGGAAGTAAAGCCGGTGGTTCCGTGTCGTATATTTACGGCACGGCGACCACCGGGAATCCATGACCTCCCGAATGCGGGCCACAGACATTACCGCATGAGCCATCCTGCTCGGTAACCTTTCCCATACTTATCCTTTTTTAGAACAAACCTCTTCTCTGGGAATTAGACAACATTAGCATGCCAGCAGTAGTTGTATAAACCTTATATCCATTTCTAAAGCTAATTGATCTACCAAGGAAGTCCATCACGTCCTGTCCCTACTCCCTGTTTAGTTCTGGTTAAATGGTGGAGATGTAACTTTGGTTTAGAAGTGTATTGAAGAATCTAAATATGTACCTACTGTTTTCACATTCCCTACCTTGTACTATCTAGTAGGTAGAGTTAGTATTGCATTCCACCCAAAAATAAGATACAGAGATTTTGCCGGAAATTTATGTTTTGAGGCCCCCTGATTCCAAAGAAAGCATTTTTATAAAAAGATCAATGTACGCGCGCGCGCGTGTGTGTAACTGGAAAACTATAAGAGATAGACAAAAACTTACTGCACAAAAAATGTGGACCTCTTTGAAGCACACAATTTATTTCAATGTCATTTCATGTTTTAAGTACTGCCAGCCTTCTGTTTCTCGTGATGTCATGGAAAGGGCATGAAATTCCATGACCAGACATAGCGAACTAATTTTAAGCATTTGACTATCTCTATCCCCTTTGTACCTATGACCCATTTATGCAAACATTTATCTCAACTTGAAGTAGAGAGAAGAGTAAACTTTTGCAAGAATAGTTTCTAGAAGCTATAATAAAAACAAACGATAGAGGATAGAAGAATATCATGTGAATGTAGCCATCGTTTTTTTCCCCGCTGTATATATCATTGGATAACTTCTGGGCTAGATGATCATGTTTTGCTACATCGCGGCAAAGAAAAAGTACGACTCGCTTATGCGCTAGTACATTCCCACAACACCACACATTATTCTCACTGGCATGCGGCCGCCCGGACCTCGCATTGTGTTATGTATTGCTTATTATCCCCACTTTTCCGCGAATACGGTCATACAGTTATGAAGTAAAGGAATACTGACATAGAGGAAAAATCTTGTGTTACATTCCAGAACTTGCTCTACCTTTATCGTTTATTAGTGTGTATACATATTATTCTTACGAAATTTTATCTAACTACAAGGCGGAAACAGTCCAACTGGGCCAGAGCCTTAACGGCAACCCGAACCGAGACTCACCAAGTACCCCACAGAAAAATGGCTCTCACAATGATAAATAAAACCGTATATAAACCAAGAAGCTCCACAGGATGTACGACAACGCCCGCGGCAGACGCCTGACGGGAGGTAGTGGGCCTACGGATCAGAGAGAGACACCAGGGTGGGTGATCAGCCACACGCCCGGAATGAGAGAGAGGAAGTGGGTGATAGATGCAGATGAATGATAGGAAAGGTGATGATGGAGCACCGGTGGAATGAAACATGGCGATGGAAACTGGAGAACCCCGAGGAAACCCACCCAGACGACGCTTTGTCCACCACAAATCTCACATGCGGGGATTGGTGAGAGGCGAGCGGTCTAACCACTCGGCCACGGCGCCGACTATTTTTCTATCTACTTCATTTAATCCAGATAAACATTTCCGGAAATAGCTGCATTGCACATTTCGTTATAGATACAACCCGAATAGCAACGGCCATGTTTTAGAACTGGGCGCTGAAAGCTGGCCTTAAAATCCCATACTCTACGAGAAACGGCTGAAAACCAACAGGACTTTAAAAGAATGGCTAAGTATTGATAAATTCGAACCAGAAATAACGCATTCTCAGAAATGACCTGATGCACAAACAGTTAATTGAAAAATATTGTGTTAGAGATCTACGTTGTTTTTTTTTTTTTTTTTTTTTTTTTTTTTTTTTTTTTTTTTTTTTTTTTTTAGGTGGGAGTACATTTTCCTCTGTCGCTGAACGATTACCTGTTACACATCATACAAAATTCCTTCCGAATGAAGAGGACTTCAAAAATTATTCCCAGAAAATTGAGGATATACATTTTATTTGTCATGTAAATGTGCTTAATATACGGTATTTTTAATAAAAATCGTTAGAGCCATTTTTCAGATAATCAAACATTTCGAAAAATCTTCCCTGTAAAGGGTGTGTCTATCTTTGGAAAAGCACTAAACCTAAATAACTGCCAAGTTTGGTATTTATCCGATCTTTCGATTTTTTAGTTATGCTGTTCACACATGCGCGCGCGGACCTTTATCTAAAAACCCCTCTCTTTTTTCTTTCTTTCTTTCTTTCTTTTTAAATTCAGGGAGCCTCAAACATGTATTTCCAATGAAATCTCGGTATCGAATTGTTGGTTGGAATGCAATACCTTCTCTACCTACTATGTATGTGGTAGAGAAAGTAAAAATGCACGAAAATAGGTCCAAATGCTTATAACCCCGAATACATTGAAGTGAATCAGAATGTAATTAATGTAAACCTTCAACATAATTTTCTCAAATTTCAATTCCTGCATCCTCAGGTCATTTTCACAATTACAAGAGCTATAGGTTTGAAATTCTGCAATACTCATGCAGAATATGCACACTCATAATATTACTACCAACTCTGTGCATAAAATTAAGATTTGATTACTTCTTATGTTTGAGTAATTGACGTGACGTGCAGGCAATACTACAAACTCCGTGCCTACGTCGGTGCTGCAGTCTGCTTTTCTGAGAGTTGGTACACAGTTCAGAGATGGCGCGGAAGTCTTGTTACTAGGCAACGATGGCTGAGTTGCCGGTTTTAGCGTTGCTATTACCACGTGGAGATAGCTTCATTTGCTTGGAATCTTCAGAATCGCTTATATTGTTTAACCTTTTCTTGGTTTATATGTGTACGGTTTTATTTATCAATATACATAATTTCATTAGTCTTTAAGCACATTTGCGTTCGTTCTGTGGTAAATTAGTGTTACGTTTCATTAGGTTTAGACTACCAGTTTTCATTAGCGGGTATTGATTTTTTGCAGTTATTATGCCAGTGCATGTGCTAACCACGTGGCCATCACTCGCCCATCTCGGCAACACAGCGCTTGCCGGTCAAGCATTCGTCAAGGCTCAATTTCAGAAAAACACACTGTAGTTCAACTTCATAAGCTGCTGTGTTAGCTTACAGGACGTGTTCTAGTGTGGGACTGATAAATTTGTGGGGGGATTTGTTCTCAGAGGAGCCGCAATCAACCCCAACAGAATTTTCTTTTACTCCTTTTTAAATATATTTAATGGAACCCACAAGTTTATTATTTCAAAAAATCCGAAAGAAAAATAAGTAGTGAGTTTATCTGTGAAGCATTGTATGCATAAAGCTCAATTTTGTACCAATTTAATTGAACTGCAAAGTGAACAATGCTTTGCTGGATAGAAGTAGTTCCCCTCCGTATAACTGAAAAAATGTGTGTGAAATAAACACCAGACACTGAATAGATATGCTTGGCTCTCCGCAGATGCAGCTTAGTGTTGTCAGTTCGCAAGTACAAACAAAACATGAGGCTGGGGCATTTGATTTGATATCCACAGGAGTAGGTGATATATAATGTTAATCTCTTTCTTCCGAGCAGACAATTCAGGGGACGATCACAACAGATGCATTATGTTTATAAATCTAGAACGTTTCTCGAAAGCATAAAGAGAGATGAATAAGAATCTACAAGGGCTCCAGAAAATAGTCTCCGCTTTAAAAAATTCTAGGAGCCAAATTAATGCAGAGAAAATTATCATTTTAATATGCAGAAAGAACAAACTATATGACAGGATTCTGGTGCTTTAAAAAAATTCAATTTGATTAGTTACATATAGTGACAACTATGGGACGAGCCTATCGTAGGTGGCGGTGTCCTTCAGCGCCGACGATGGATAGATAAAGAGGGCGGCGCTATCACCCATCCTAAGTAAATCCCAGAAGCGATATCTAGAGAATAACAAGATTTTTCTGGATGTTTCTTACTCCGCCTCCTGCGAATTCTCTCGACGCTCCAGCGACTATATATCGGCGAGCGTGTTCGCGAGAGTTAGTGAATGAGCTAGTACGTTTTTTATGCTGATGCAACATAAAACGCTGCTAATTGAGAGTGTGAGGCTGTGAGGGACAGTGAGTGCTGCTTGGCGTGCGATAGAAGATAAGTCCAGTGTTCGACACTCCAAACAGGGATGGGGAGGAGGATCTAGGGATGCCAGATGTTCCGCCGATGTTGACATCTTTTTAAGGGTAAAGGGGAGGATTCACCATAAAATATTCTAGATCATTGCACAATTTAATAAACAACGGGGGAGGTAAATGTAATTAATTAATTTGTCATTGTCGTGGAATGTCGGCTAAACCAGCTAGTATATTCTGTTTTCCGATCTAGAGAATGAGTTGAATCAGCCTATATATAAAGATCATTCCACGACTAATTGGACAGTCAATAAAATAATTTTCTACTTTAAGATCATTAAATTTTCTTAAGCCATGAAGAACTCAAAGCACATAACATAAATTGAAGAGTTCGATGCAAGAAGGACGTGAGTGACATTCTGTTAGATCTGAAAAATCTGCTTGCAACGATTTGGATTAATCATAACTTTGGCAAGTACATTAACCCATATCATAAAATTTTAAAAACAATTCATTGTGTAACTGTATAAAAAAAAAACATTTGTTAATTTGTACTCAACGTTTACAGCGTTTACGCTTTATTTTCAACCTTTACTGTTTGTAGACGCCCTTCTTACGTAAACAGGCGTACGACAGAGGTTTAATACAACACAAGATGCTAACATTTCCATTATATAGTGACATTGTTGAAACTACAAAGTTTTTTTAAGCGAACAATAATATTCACTCCATATCTGCTGGTGTTTCATTAGTCTTTATCATTCCTATAGTTGGCTCCTTTCACGATCTGGACCAGAATCAGACACTGCATCACTTTCAAACTGAATGTTTTCTTCGGATTCACTCCCTTCAAAACAGTTGATAAACTATTCAATATGTTTATCTTCCAGAAAGCAAAATAATGATCGAATATTCTGCCCCTTAGCTGCTTTTGAGTTTTTGTTTCTGAGCTTGAGGTAGGTTCGTAACAAAACTGTACTAAACGCACAAGTTGACCTTGCAAACGAAAACGGAATGTAGTCACCACAATAAGTTTCTGAAGCTATTGCTAAGCCTGTTATAGCGTAGCCTTACATAGGACTGAATGGCAAATGGATGTCTTTTGTTGCGGGTAAAAATGGTTTTAGGCTTCACCCCATTGTTTCAGTAGTGAAGTACAGTCAACAACACTGAAACTTTCACTAATACGTGAAACTACTCATCACCTGTATAGATATTTTCTACCTTCTTCGTGTTACGGTGACGCTGAAATGCTTAGGCAAATAGGTGCAAAATCGGACAATGGTTATGCTTTTATTTTGTCCTCCTGGTTATTGGACATTAGAATGATGTCTGTACATTATCTTAGAAATGTTTATTAATGGAATCGTACAGACATGATGCAAAAGTGTCTTCTTTTTTTCTGCGCTATTTCCGGAAAAAAGTACATAACACACCTGCCATCGGTGTGGCAATGGGCATTAAAAATGTTTAACCACAAAAGCCTTTATAGACATTTAGTTTTGGAACTGGCTAGTTGTGGCCATAATCAAGTTCCAGAACTAACATGTTGGAATCAGCATGCTTGCACTGCTGGAGAATGTTCTTTTTGAGTGTTTTATAGGCTTCTACCCTGCTCTGGTGGTACTGGAGGCTTGTGTTTAGGAGTGTCATTTGGATATGTTTTAAGTTTCTGTTCTGTAGTGAAACAAATTACATACGTCAGTTCTTTGTATTACATAATACTGCGTGAAAATACTTAAAGTAAGAGTCAACTTCATTTTCAAATCTTGCTTGGTTTTTTCATGATAATGTTCCTTAAACATTTTAAACAAGGTTTTTATACTCAAAAAGGATTTTCAAAATGCAGCTTAGAAGACTTGCCTGGATGATAATGTGATTTATCATGAGGTATGGAATGTAAATGTTCATCGATCATAAACCACATGGAAGTGTCAGTTTTATTGGGCCTATTATCATGTTTACCTCTACCATCAGAAAAACCAATCAAACCTTTTTTACATTTATTTGCAGAACACGAATACTTTTTTCTGATATTTGAGAAAGATGCAATATTAGTTTTCTACAAAGTTTCACATTCCATATGCTAAAGAAATGGAATATTCCCAAAGGTTACTTATAGCTCTTGTGCCATTTAGTTTTTTCGACTTCTTTGCTTGTGGAAGTATACAACTGTTCAGGAAAAGATTCTGCTTACTAGCATCACTTAATGCGTGAAAGTCTCGAGAAAAAAAATTGGTGGGGGGGGGGGAGTCATCGTAACTAAACATTATTGAAGCACTGCTTAGGACAACACCGAGTCACATGTTTGAATTTTTTCTTTTTTACTTTCTCTACTACGTATAGTAAGTAGGGGAAGTATTGCATTCCACCCAAAATTTCGATACCGAGATTTCACCGGAAATACATGTTTTGAGACTCACTGAATCCAAAAAAAGCATTTTTGGAAACATGTCCGTGTGTGTGTCTGTCTGTGTGTCTGTGTGTCTGTGAACAGCATAACTCAAAAACGAAGAGTCGGATAAACACCAAACTTGGTATTTAGGTTCAGTATCTTTCAGAGATGCGACACGAAGGTTTTCAAGAAAATCCCCCCACCCCAGACTACCCTTTACATGGAACATTTTCGAAAATTTTAATTTTCTCAAAAACGGCTCTAACGATTTTGATTAAAATATCATATGTTTAAGATATTGTCATGGCAAATAAAATGTATATCTCGAATTTTCTGGGAATGTCTCCAAAAGTATTCTTCGTTATGAACGACTTTTTCATAACTGGTAAACCATAAGAGATAGACAAAATTTTACTACACGAAAAATGTAGATCGCGTTAAAATACACAATTTATGTCATATACATTTCTTTTGTAGAGTGAACCATTTTCGAGATATTGCTTGTTATTTCCTTAAATTTTCCAATACTTATACTTTTTCTCAAATTCGTTATTCTTATTTTTTTCATGTCCTGCACATGCAAAGAGAATGGAATGCGCCACATAGCAACCAGCGTTAAAATATTTGACTATCGCTTAAAACCTACCATATTCCCCTTGCATCTACAAGAAAATTACCAATAAGATTGACATCTCGATATCTCGATTAACATGAAGCATATGGAGAATAGGCGTTTTTCCTTAAGTTTTACGTCCCACTGTATCTAAACTCATATGTATGTCAATGCACACAACAATGTAGCAGCCGCTTGCTTTTTCAACAATGAGCAATACATTGTTGATAAAGTAAACGCAGGAGAATACAAATCAGTTACGTCTGATTGACTGTTGAAAGAGGATGTAATTTTACTTATCATAGTGAGTGGTGAAATACTTTTATCATGGCATACCGAATGTGAACTGGAAGCTGCAGGCAATATGTTTGATAGTTCGGAAAACGTTTCAGAAGAAGGAAACCATACTAGTGAAGATAGCATTCGTCCTACAGACAATGGTGATAGAAGTGACAATTTTCAAACTGTGGAAGTGGTTCAATCGAAAAATAAAAACATCAATTGGAGTTTAGACCCTTTCCACAACATGGAAGAGCATCCACTGCTAACATAATCAAATAAACACCTGGTCCAACCAGATATGCTACATCCAGAGTAAGTGATATAAAATCTTCTTTTCAAGTAATTATGAACAAAACACTTTGCAGCATTGTGCTGAAAATGACTAATATTAGGAGCCGAAGAGTGTACGGTGATAAATGGTAAGATTTAGATGAAATTACCTTAGAAGCATACATTGGTGTACTATTGCTAGCTGGTGATTATAAATCATATGGTAAATCAACAAGAAGTTGTGGGATCCAGAATCAGGTAGAGCCATTTTTACTTTCTCTACTACGTATAGTAAGTAGGCATTTTTGGAAACATGTCTGTGTGTGTGTCTGTATGTCTGTGTGTGTGTATGTGTGTGTGTGTGTGTGTGTGTGTGTGTGTGTGAACAGCATAACTCAGAAACGAACATTAAACTTGATATTTGGGTTCAGTATCTTCCAGAGATGCGACACGAAGGTTTTCAGGAAAATTCCCCCACCCCGATTACACTTTACATAGAACATTTTTCGAAAATTTTAATTTTCTCAAAAATGGCTCTAACGATTTTGATTAAAATATATGTTTAAGATATTTTCATAACAAATGAAATGTATATCTCGAATTTTCTGGGAATGTCGCCAAAAGTGTTCTTCATTGCGAAAGACTTTTGCATAACTGGTAAACCATTAGAGATAGACAAAAGTTTACCACACAAATAATGTAGATGGCGTTAAAATACACAACTTATGTCATATACATTTTTTTGTTGGGTGAACCATTTTCGAGATATTGCTTGTTATTCCCTTAAGTTTTCAAATACTTATACTTTTTCTCAAATTCGTTATTCATTTTTTTTGTCCTGTTAATGCAAAGAGAATGGAATACTCCACATAGCAATCAGCTCTTGAAATATTTGACTATCGCTTAAAGCCTAGCAATTCCCCTTGCATCTACAAGAAAATTAGCAATAAGATTAACATCTCAATATCTCGATTAACATGAAGTGTATGGAGAATAAGCGTTTGTAAAAATAGTTTGTACAAGAGTAGAGAAAGTCATGTGAGTGTAACACATCAGATTTTTTTGGTAATAGCTTCAGCTTTACTGTTGGTATACATCTTCCTAGACTATGCGTTGCCTTATCCTCTTCCACTGACTAATATTAGGTGGGCGTTTTTTTTTTACCCTTTTTATCGAGGGAAACAAATACCTTCATCTTCTTCACTTCCACTTAGAAAATCATTTTCATTCTCAATGATTTCTGTACTATACGAAATACCTAATAGCTGATATTTAAGATAAAACAAATCAAAACGTAATGAAATCAGTGTTGGCAACCCCCCCCCAAGTAAAGATTCAATAGAATATTACAGTAATATCATTAAGTGATCCCAAGTTTTGCACAGTTTGTATTTTACGGGTCTTTTTTGCAAAAAGGATAGTTGATAGCCCGTTGTTATTTTTTATCATTGAAATGATAAAAGATGAAGACTTGAGTTTTTGCTGGGCATAGAGTCCATTTTGCATAACCATTTGAAATTATTTACGGAAAAAGGGCGTCAGTACACCTCATTCCACAATTGTAAACGAGAGTTTATGTGGTTATTTATGAATAAGCCATACTCAGTTATAGATGCCAGTAGTGAAGAATTGTTTGTGAATGCAGTAAGAGCCTAAAAAAAAACAACTAAAATCTGATAAATACCTAACTTCGTATTTAATTTCAGCATCTTTCAGGCAAACAAAGCGAAGACTTTCATGAAACACCTCCCCCCCCAAAAAACATGTTTATATGGAACGCATTTCCTTACTTTTTATTTGCTCAAAAATGACTGTAACAAACTTTATTATAATGCAGTGTGTTTGATATTGACGCGAAATATTAAAAAGGAATGACTTGAATTTTCTGTATTTTGTCTGGTATTGCGGTTACAATATACGAGAAATTACTGAAGTGCAACTTTGACACTTTTCCACCATTATGGGGTAAGTCACTAGAATCTGTTGATGTTCGGGTTGTTAAGATCGATTCATAACTGGCAACTCCTTCGCAAATACGCACCTGTTACATATATTGGGAAGAATGGTTATATTGTATCTGTTACGTTGGCGCCATGTTTTTATATTCGGAACTATTCCAACTTTGCATGCCAACCATTTTGTCACCAACTGACGCACTGTTTATAATATTAATTATATTATACTAATTATATTACTATTTATATTAGATTAGTTATAGTTATATAAATTAGACTAATTATATGAGCATTTAATTTATTTGATTATTAATTATTATTATGTTATTAGACAATTAGATTATTATTAATTGTTAGGTCTTATCTTTGCAGTTAACTAGAAATTTGAATTGTTTTGCAATTTTTTGTTTAAGCGTTTTACTGTTTGTGTGGGGTTTTATTTTTAGAGGAAGAAGACTGCAGAGAAGAAAACCAAGATATTTAACTGTTTAGTTTAGGTAAACGCGCCGATATCACTTTAAAACGTAACTTCATACTATTACAGTATAGTAATTTGCAACGCTTAATAACATATGATGTTATGTAAATTATGTCCATAACACCGTTCAGTGCTCAGTTTAACACTTAAGGTGCATGCAGGTTATAGGTAACAATGTTCTGAAAGGTTCATTTTTCTCATATGGAAATGTGTGTTTCCAAAGAGTTTTCATGTGAGGAATTCAAATCTGAAATCAGAAATTCGCTATCAGGCAGTGTTTTTGGTTATACGAGGATATATGTGTAATTTAACATACTTTTTAGGTATGATAAAGTTGGTGAAACTTGCTTTGCAGCAGTTGGCAATAATCAATTTTGTATTTCAGTTTCAATTTTCAGATGTTTATATCCCTCTCAATATCAAATTATTGTTATACTACTCTTTAAAATTGAGTCTTAAACTGTCATTATTTGACTGGTGGTAACGTTTCTTATGTGAGTAAATATTTATATTTTAACTATATTACATATATAACTGTAGTATATAAAAAATTTACAACTCCTATTTTTTAAAGCAATATCTTCAACCATAGAAGCAGACTAGACAGATTCTAACACATAGAGGGTGCGAAATGTTGAGTTTATCCCGATTTTCTTGTTAGTGACGTGAGTAGCTTATATTAATTTTCATTTAATATTATTTCTTAGTTTCCACAATCCAACTCATCGAAATAGTTACAAATACACATTTCTCTTCTAGAAAACCTGTAGAAATACGCCTGGCAGTTTCTGCTATATCTGTGGAGAGTTCACGTTTGCTAGGCTTAGGAAGAAGATTTCGCCCATTTAAAGAAAACCTACAAACATTATTTTGCAACAGTACTTGGGGATCAAGAGAAGGACTGGGCACCCTACATTTGTTGCGCGACTTATGTTAAATTGATGAACTGGTGGAAAGGTAGAGAGGTAACTGCACATTGTTTGCAGTACCAATGGTATGGAGTGAACAAAAGAACCACATTACAGACTGTTACCTACTTTAGTTTGACAGATGTTCATGGTTTTGCAAATCTAAGGGGCATATAGTGTATCCCAATATGCCTTCTGCAATCAGACCAATTCCACACTCAGAAACTCTTCCAGTACCTAGTAGACCGACAAATGAAGACAGATACCGACAATGCAGAAAGTGTGAGTGAAGAATTGACATCATCTCCTGAAAAAAGTAACCCATCATAACAGTCCACGAGCTCTTTGACTCGACGTTTCATGACTCAAGCACATTTGAACGACCTAGTTCGTGATTTAGGCCTAAGTAAACAAAAAGCAGAACTATTACGTTCAAGGTTGCAAGAATGTAATCTATTAGAATCAGACACGAAAATAACCGAGTTTAGACATAGGGAACGAATTTTTGTTCCCTATTTTGCAAATTATGATGGCATAATAACATGCTGCAGTGATGTTCGTGGCTTCGTGAGTGCTTTGAACTTCAAATATGAGTCACAGAAGTGGAGACTTTTCATAGATGGCTTCAAATATAGTCTAAAGGAAGTTCTCCACTATGGAAATACAATGCCTTCCGTTCCAGTTGCGTATGCCACAATGGCCAAAGAGTCTTATGATGTTTTAAAAAATATGTTGCAATTAATTACGAAGAACTTAAGTGGAAAATATGTGATTTGAAAATAGTTACCATGATATTGGCCATGCAACAAGGCTACCGAAATATGGATGTTTTCTGTGCGGGTGGGATAGTCGTGACAGATATTCCCACTACAAAAGAAAGATTTGGCCTCAACGGACCTGGAAAGTGGGAGGAGAAAAAATATATAGAATGAAAAATTGGTAGCCAGCGAAGATTTTCTTCCGCCACCTCTTCACATCAAGCTAGGCCTTTTTAAACAGTTTGTAAAGGCCATGAATCAATCTGAGGTTTATGAAAGAGGTTAACGTACCTTTCAAAACAGTTTCCTCGTTTTTCTTCGGCAAAAATAAAGGAAGGCGTGTTTGTGGGCCCCCAAATTAGAGAACTTCAAAAAGACTCACATTTTGAAGAATGCTTTGCACCAAAAGAAAAAAAAAACATGGTTATTTCAAGAATGTAACGCAAAACTTTCTGGGAAGGAAAAGAGCTAACAACTACGAACAATTGGTTCAAATAATGATAAATGCGTATTGGGATTAGCATGCAACATGTCTTTAAAAGTGAATCTTCTAGATTCATATCTGCACTATTTCCCTGAGAGCTGTAGTGATGTTTCCGACGAACATGGTGAAAGGTTCCATCGAGACATAATGTTCTTGGAAAAGCGTTATGAAGGGAAATGGATGCCTGCTACTACTGCTACTCCTGGGACATTATTCGAGAGTGCAAAATTGTTCAAAGGAGAATACAATAAACTTTCTTAGAGAAAATATGATTTTGTGTATATTTTGTTATTTCAAAAATGTAATTTCACACAGTAGATCATAATGTAAAGGTCTGTATATGTTTTTGTTTTATACTGCATGAATGGTTTCTAAATAATTACATAAGTGGCTAGAATAATGATACTTACATGTTTTGTCTGTATAAATACACAGCGTAGAAATGAAAATAGGAAAAAAATTGCCTATAACTTGAAAACTTGCTGATATAGAAACAAATCTGATGTGTTACACTCACATGACTTTCTCTACTCTTGTACAAACTATTTTTACAAACGCTTGTTCTCCATATGCTTCATGTTAATCGAGATATCAAGATGTTAATCTTATTGCTAATTTTCTTGTAGATGCAAGGGGAATTGGTAGGTTGTAAGCGATAGTTGGTAGTTTTAAGAGCTGGTTGCTATGTGGAGTATTCCATTCTCTTTTCATTACCAGGACAAAAAAAAGTGAATAACGAATTCCCATTTGAGAAAAAGTATAAGTATTGGAAAATTTAAGGGAATAACAAGCAATATCTTGAAAATGGTTCACTCAAAAATTGTGTATTTTAACACGATCTACATTTTTTGTGTAGTAAAATTTTGTCTATCTCTTATGGTTTACCAGTTATGCAAAAGTCGTTCACAATGAAGAATACTTTTGGAGACATTCCCAAAAAATTCAAGATATATATTTTATTTATCATGAAAGTATCTTAAATATATGATATTTTAATCAAAATCGTTAGAGCCATTTTTGAGAAATTTAAAATTTTCGAAAAATATTCCATGTAAAGGGTAATCTGGGGTGGGGGATTTTCTTGAAAACCTTCGTGTCGCATCTCTGGAAGATACTGAACCTAAATACCAAGTTTGGTGTTTATCCGACTGTTCGTTTCTGAGTTATGCTGTTCACAGACAGACAGACACACACACGGACATGTTTCCAAAAATACTTTTTTGGATTCAGGAGGCCTCAAAACATGTATTTCCGGTGAAATCTCAGTATCGAATTTTTGGGTGGAATGCAATACTTCCCCTTCTTGACTATGCGTAGTAGAGAAAGTAAAAACTAATTACAGATTTGAATTTAAATTTAGAGGTATGTTTCCATAAGAATCACGAATGAAACCTCCAGAAAACCTTTTTTTCTTCTTTGTTTATTTTTTTAAGAACAGTATAATCCGCTATTTTGGAGGAGAAAGAATGTGATGACCAAACCTTTGCACCGAAGAAAAGAATATTACAGAAATATATATGATATGATGACTCATAATACTAGCAGATGACCAAAATGGTGCGTCTTTTGTAAATGGGTTGTCTAGTGATTTCCCTGGTTAGTCTCTCTAGCAAGTCAAGTTAGAACGCTCAACAATATGTCGGCTGCCCTATTATAATTGTTCATGCCACATTTCTGTTTGTAGTTTGCTCTCATTAAAGCACACAATTAATTTCAAATAACTTTTTTGTGGCATCAGCCAATTCCGAGATATCCATTGTTGAATTGATTAATACCTTGTAATTTTTTTAAATTGTAAATATGTTGTAATTGTTTTTGACCGCCCTGACATCCGGCATCAGCCATCTTTGTTTTTAGTAACCTGAGTTAGGCTGCGTCCTCAGTCTTCTTCCTTCTAAATGAATTCTGGAAACCACATGTGCTGCAGAAAAAAAGGCAAAACTCATTAAAATGTGCAATCTGTGTCAAATACTTTTTCATAAAATTAGCCATTTTCGAAATATTTGTTATTTTATGTTATGGAAAAGCACAAATTTAAGATCCCAGAGGAGTGTCGTGGCACTCTTAAGGATCAATTTTTAAGGTAGGCGGATATATCACATCAGCAGAAGGCTTCGGAGTGGGCGATTTTCTGTAGCCTTATGTTGGTGATCGATGCCTGGCAAAACTACATCGCGGTACACGACAAGGAATACACGTTTTAAAATAATTAGAAACGATGAGAAGTGCAATAGACGCGGTTGGAAACTGGCTCCAGGCGATTAATTCCAGAGGAACCGTCGCATCAGCACACTTCAATCAACTTAAGAGCTTATGTCATTGCTCGCGACCATTGTGTTTCCACCATTTACATTTTAATCAACTTAAAAGCCCGCGAGCTCCTTATATGTGAATGTTTACAAGCGCAATTAGAACTGCTAACGGATGATACCGATGATCTTAGTTCCATCTAGGGATGGCCAAAAAGTAACGAGAATGGAAAGATATTACTAAATACCTTATAATAACCATTCTGTTACAGAAACAACTACAATCACTGCACTTGCTAATAAAGATGGGAAAAATGAATATTTTTCGGTTAACAGTTCCGACCGTTCAATTAAAAATAATCGTTCTCAAATAGCAGCCAAGCATGTCCACGAATGTTTACGCATAATCGTAACAGCAAGTACCTACTCTTGGTCCACTGTTACTTGTCTAACCCGGATTGTTTCGCAACAAGTCGTAATTCTTCGTTCTGTTGCCAATCGCCAGTATTGTTAGGCAGAAAGATTATGCTCCCCTCCTTTCCTCTCTCCCTTCCATTCTGCATTTAGCCATGCACGCGCGTATTCGTATATTGTTAATAATACATGTCGCGTCGCATTAAAATATGTATTATAAATACAGAGCAGTGTTCCACTCTTAATGGTCATCGATACTGAATTTTCGACCAGATTTCGAAAAAAATAACATTTTTAAAATATTCGTGGAAACATCCTGGCCATTTAACTGCCCAAACGCAAAGATTAAATGGTGTGTGCAGGTATGTGCAAATAGAACATGAAGTTCTAAAACAGTTACTATAAAACGTCTATCTCTCTCTCTCTCTCTCTCTCTCTCTCTCTCTCTCTCTCTGTCGATTTAACTTAATGCTCGCATCCGGCAGTTACTGTAGGTTTGCTGGTTCGCCTGAGTCAATCATTGTATGCCAGACATTGCCCTCTGTTGGAGTAGCCTTCCTGTACCATCCAATTTCTTGCTATTGAGCTTTGGCGGATTTTGGACGTTGGGTTCGCGGAACTGCTGCTTGTTCTTTGAGTGTAAACGTAGTAATTGTGATGCTAGACAAATGGCCTTAGCTGCGTGGTCGCCTTCCTGTATCCTCAGCTTAGATAATTGTCAATAGATGGCATTAATTGCATAGTCATTTTCCTGCACCATATATTTTATTTTAACTTTGCTCTTTAGGTGAAACTTTGGGTCCGGGAATTGAATGTCCAATCCGGTATTTACCTGTTGACTGAGATAAACAACAAAAAAAGAAAGAAAGAAAAGTCAGATACGTCGGTACACGGAATTTGAACATACCGCCTTCCGAATGGGAACCACAGACGCTGCTGCCTGAACTATCTCACTCGGTCTCTCGTAATCTTGTTTTCTTACATTTCTGCCAATTTAAAATGCTCCCCATTACGTAATATTTGTTCAGTTTCTCTCACATTTTCAGTATACATTCTTTGAAGGTGGTTGAGCAGCCTAAAGAGCCTCTTCTTGATATCAAGTGTAGGGTTAATGTACGATTGATTTTTACAAAATGAAATGTGTTGCATTAAGATTGTTCTAAGAAAAGTTTTAGTACCACACACAATTTAATCTTTGATTTTAAATAACTATATTCTAGGAATAATATGCAAAATTTATTCAATTTTCAAAATTTTACCATGTGCGCCATTTTACACGAGACTCGATTTTCATTCACTGAAAGTTAGGTATTAGGACTATGAAAATTAATTGTGTGCTATCATTGTGATGAAAAAAAAGTGATAAATATTTGAAGTTGGTTGAAACTTGTAGAAAATCAACAACTCTAATACGTACCATTTACCCTAACTCACATTAAAGGAATTCGTATTTGTTTGCGTCAGTTTCCATGACTATAAGGATCACATGTTTTCCAAAACAGTGCCTCGGCTAATTGCCTTTTCGTATGCGTATAACAAGAGCTCAATAGTACAATTAAATCTGATTGGAAAGGTAGAATCACATGACTGAAAAATTCAATGCCATAGCCGGGATTTGAACCACGGATCTCCCGGTTTCCGTCCGGTTGCTCTAACCACTGAGCTACCATGGCCATTAAATTCTCCAGCTGACTCGCATTTTTCCCGGTAAACCACAAGGAAATCTCAAATTGTATTGAGATGTCATACCCCAATGGCGACTTACATTCTTTGTAAGTGCTTAAGTCCCGGGCTTTTAGTTTCAACCACTATTAGGTCAATTAATGGAATTCTCAAATCCCGGCTATGGCATTGAATTTTTCGGTCATCTGATTCTACCTTTCCAACCCTGTCCAACACACGGCTTGTGTGAAAGAACAATTAATTCCATTAATTGACCTAATAGTGGTTGAAACTAAAAGCCCGGGACTTAAGCACTTACAAAGAATGTAAGTCGCCATTGGGGTATGACATCTCAATACAATTTGAGATTTCCTTGTGGTTTACCGGGAAAAATGCGAGTCAGCTGGAGAACTTAATGGCGTGCCGGCATGTTGCCATGGTAGCTCAGTGGTTAGAGCAACCGGACGGAGACCGGGAGATCCGTGGTTCAAGTCCCGGCTATGGCATTGAATTTTTCAATCATTTGATTCTACCTTTCCAACCCTGTCCAACACACGGCTTGTGTGAAAGAACAATTAATTCCATAAATCTGATTGGCCGGAAGATTTCTGGTGGGTGTTACCTCTATTGGAACTTGGAAGCGGAGATGGTTCCAAGATCGCACATCGTTTACAGGTAATTGCTATATTGCAACGGAACGCACTCTTTACGATAAGAGCGCTACTTTTAGTTGTAAACATATTCGAACCATCGCATTAGTGCAAAGTTGGAGAACTCATTTTGGACTACTGAACTTGATCAATGATTGTTTTTTGGAACGGTTCCATGCTAGGAACGGTTAGGTTATATTTTTCCTGCTTCTACTTACCAGGAATTACATGTTACCTCCAGAGATCGTTAACTAAACGCCACTGCGTATTATTGCATTGCCGCTTAAAATAGCGTGTGTCTTTCCTTCATAGATATTGTCGACAGCATTATTCAAAAGGCCACCTAGCAGTTAATAATGTCAGGTAAATATTTAGAATTCCTTTAGCTAGCTCATCTTTCTAACCAATTTTCTTTCTTTTAAGTTTAACGTCCTTTAACCGGGTAGGTCATATCGGACGATGGATATATGGAATGGCTGAAATGATGCTCAAATGAGTCCGGAATCCATAGAGCTTAAAGTTACCCTACATTGATCTCAGGATAAGGAAAACCCCCGGAAAAACTTAACCGGGTAACACACCCCAACCGAGATTCGAACTCGGGGCCTCTAGAATGTAAAGCAGATACGCTACCACCACACTAGAGGTCGGCAATCCAATGTTGCCATGAACCCTAAAACGAATAAACCATGGAAACTAGTTAGATCTGGAGTTATTTCACATGTATAGATAATAATCTCGCAAAATGTGATTTACATATTTCGCTTAAAAATAATAGATATCACGAATAAAAACAGCTTTCTTCACACAAAATTGAAACGCAAGTTAAACGCCCCAGTTAAACTGTTCTTCATACAAGTTCTTCACACTAGTTAAACTGTTCCCATAGCAACCTAACCTTCTGTATGAAACAATTAAAAATGTCCACGCAGAACTAAAACAACAGAGTATATCATTTTAAATGTCGATTACGTCAAATCCTGTAAAGTAATCCTTTAAAATGTTTGTTTTTTACTTTCTCTACCACGAGCCTAGCAGGTAAAGGAAGTATTGCATTCCACTCAAAAATTGCATGTGGAGATTTCACAGGGAAATACATGTTTCGAGGCTTCCTGAATCCCCCCCCCAAAATTCAATTTTTAGGAAAGGGATGGCGTATTTGTGTGTGTGTGTGTGTGTGTGGGGGGGGTCTGTGGATAGCATAATTCCTAATGAAAAGAGGTATAAATACCAAACTTGGTGCCTATTTAAATAAGTGTTTCCCAAAGACGCAACACGAAGATTTTCAAGATAATTTCCTCCATTCAAACTGCCCTTTACGTGGAATAATTTTGGATACTTTTTTATTTTCTCAAAAATGACTAACGATTTTGTTTAAAACAACATATAATTAAGATATTTACATGCCAAGTAAAGTGTATACCTATCCTGAATTTTATGGGAATAGCCTGGGAAGTCATTTTCTGAATTTCCTTCATTTGGAAGAAATGCATAATTTTCTGTAACAAGTAAACAATAAGACCTAGACCAAAATCTATAACACAAAATATGTAGATCTTGTCTGGGTACCGTGCTAGCTTCTAGTTCCCGGTTCAAACCCGACGGAGGGCGATGGATTTTTTTTCGGGTGTAAAAATCCTTAGCACGACTTCCTTCGGAAGGTAAGTAAAGCCGGTGGTCCCGTACGACCTCAACCCTGATAAAAGGCCGCTGAGAAAAATGTCCGGCCTTTCACGCCCAATATAGAATGGGGCGCTGAGAACCATGGTAGTTAAAGAGCGTCCATAAATAAAACTCAATTTAATTTAAACAATATTTTGCGGGGGAATTAGCCATGTCGGTCAATTTTTCAACTTTTCGTGAGTAGTTTTTAAAAACCACTTCACTGCATTTAGTAGAAAAAAATTTAATCTCTCTACTATGTACGTAGTAGGTAGAGAATACTGCATTCCACCCTAAACTTCGATGTCGGGATTTCACCGAAATACATGTTTTGATGCTCCCTGAATAACAAAAACACATTTTAGGGAAAGGTCCGCGCGCGTGCGGATGTGAATGTGTGTCTCAACATGACTCTCAAAAGCTAAAAGTCAGTTAAATACCAAACTTGGTATTTAACTTGGTATCTTCCAAATATGCGACAAGATGATTTTTCAAGGAAATCCTCACCCCATACTACCCTTTACATACAAAAAAATAGATTTTTTTTATTTTCTCAAAGTGGCTCAAACGATTTTGATTAAAATGCTATGTGTTTAAGATATTTGTATGACAAATAAAATGTATATCTTGAATTTTCTGTAAATAGCCCTGTTAAGTTCCTCTTCATTCTGAATGACTTTGTGTAATTGGTAAATAAGAGATAGACAGAATCTTATTATACAAAAAATTTATGTCACACAAGTATTTTTCTTTCTTTTTTACTTTCACTGCTGTTTACCTGCAGTAAGTAAAGGAAATATTGCATTCCGTTCAAAAAATTCGATACCAAGATTTCACAGGAAATACACGCTTTGAGACTCCCTGAATCCCAAACAAAAAGCATTTTTAGAAAAGGTTCCGAGTGTGGGAGGGGATCTATGAACAGCAATGACTCAAAAACGAAAAGTCGGTTAAATACAAAACCTGATATTTGAATTCAGCATCTGTCAAGGTTGTTACACGAAGATTTTAAAGAAAATCTCCCCCCACGCAAACTACCCTTTACATGGAAGATTTTTCGAAGTGTTTTATTACTCTCAAAGCAGCTTTAACGATTTCGATTAAAGTACCATATATTTAAGATATTTATAGCTTGAATTTTCTGCAAATAGTCTGCGATATTCTCTTCTTTTCCGAATGACTTTTGTAAAATTGGAAAACCGGAAGAGAAGGACAAAACTTAACTACAAAAAAGAAAAAACGTAGATCTTGTTAAAGCATACAATTTATGTAAAATATTTTTTTTCTTACCATTTCCGAGATATTCTTTGTAATGGGTTTGAATTTTCAAACACTTTACCATTTTCAAGCAGCAAGTCGTTATTAGTTTTTCTCGTGGTCATACAAAGAGCAAGGACTTTCAAAGCCATTTCATAGCGACACGCTCTTAAAAATATGATTATAACTTTACCCACTGTATTCTAAAACGAACTGTGGCTTTATGTCGATTAATAAGAAGTAGATACAATTATATACTTTTGTAAGGATGGTTACGGAAGAGTAGAAAAAGCCATGTGAATACAACACATTTTTTGTGGCATTAACCATTTCCAAGATACCTATTCTTTGTTACTAGCTTGAATTTTCAAATATTTAAAAGTATTTTCAGGTGGTAAGTCGCTATTCGTGCTTCATGATCATGCAAAAAGCATTGAATTTAAAAGCTATCACGTAGCGATCTGCTTTTTAAAAAAGTCTGACTATTGCTTTAGTCTACTGTAGGTATCTTTATACCTACAACGAAATGTATAAATGTATAATGAAGTTTATCTCAATTAACGGAAGTAGATAGAAAAATAAACGTTTGCAAGAATGGTTTGTAGAAGAGTGAGTAGAGAAAGTCATATAAATTCAACACCGATAATTTTTTTCCCTCAAGTTGCCTAGTCGTCGTAGATACGGTAGATCCAAGGACAGTGGGGATCGCTTTCTCAGATTCCATGCAGCGTTATTGTTGCATAAAAGCCTGGAAAGGCGTTAGTTGATTAAAGAAAAATCTAGAGCCGAGGCGGGAATCGACCCCGGAACCTCTCGAACAACAGGAAAGTGTTCTAGCGACTGCGCTAAGGGGCCAAGCACCTCAAAGATATGAAATTTTAATCGAAATCGCTGCAGTTGCAGTTTAAAAATTGCAGTAAAGGATTGTTTGGGGATGGGTGAATTCTTGTTTCCTTTGTGCCCTTAAAAGGAGCTTGTCTTTTGCACGAATCTGCTTTTCTTAGAACGTTTTATTCTCTCTAGCACCTACTTATAATAGACAGAACAATTAAAAAATATCAATAACCAGATTTTACTGGAAATACATCTTTTGAGATCCTTTGAATAAAAATAATTTTTCGAATTGTACATGTGCATGTATACGGACGCGTGTACAGACGAAAAATCTCAAAAACGAAAAGTCGGATAAATATCAAATGGTATTTAAGTTCAGTATTTTCCAAGGGTGCGACACGATTTTCAAGAAATAAACCCCCTTTTATATGGAAAAATGTTCATTGTGTTTTATTTACTCAAAAATGGCTCTAACGATTTTGATTAAAATGTTGCATGACTAATAAGATGTACTATCCTAAATTTTCGAATTAGCTTGTGAAGTCTTCTTCATTCGAGAGAAACTTTACTAATACGAAAAATGTTGACCTCATTAAAACAGACGACATATTATGTAAAATACACATGTTTGTGGCATTAACCATTTCAAAGATACTTGTTGCTATTTTTTTTATCATAACCCACCTCCGTGGTGTGGGGGCAGCGTGTGTGCCTCACATTCAAGAGGTCCCGAGTTCGAATCTCGGTTAGAGGGTAAGATACCTGCATAAGGTTTATTTCCGGGTTTTTCCCTTATCCTAAGAAAACGAATGTTAGGTAACTCTAAACTCTAGGGACCTCGGGTACATCTGAGCATCATTTTAACCATTTCGTTCATTCACCGACCATATGACCTACCTGGTTAAAGAACCTTAAACTTAAAACAAAACAAAAACTATCATTGTTTGGAATGCGTGATCACTATTATCATATCATTTTGTTTCTCGTGGTGTCATGCAAAGAGTATGGAATTTCAAATCAGCATATCGCGACCCATTTTTAAAACATTTGACTATCGCTTACGCCTCCTGTATCCTCTTTGTGCCCACTACGAAATGTAAATACGTGATGAAAACCATTTCTACAAACGTTTATCTCGATTAACGTTAAGTAGATAGGAAATTAAGTTCATTTTTAAGAAGCTTGTGGAAGAATGGGTAATGAATGTGCATGTAACAAATCAGATTTTTTCAGTTATGCTGTTCACACAAAGCGAGGGAGAGGGAGAAACAGCTGTGTATGCATTTTTGTTTGGGGAACTCGAAGGGTGCATTTCCAGTGAAATCTGATAATCGAAATTTTTGAAAAGCGGACCAGAAACAAAAAGGGAAAGGAATTTAAAATCACCTGACGTAAGTTTCATTGTATTAAAAAAACTAGTATGTGTTACATTCATATGACTTTCTCAATTCACTATCCTTTATTTTTATATAGCTTCAACAAAATATTCTTACGAAAGCTTATTTTTCTGTTTACTTCATGTTAATGGAAATAAACCTGTGCAGAAATAGTTTCATTACACATTTCCTTGTAGGTATGTACCCCCTTGATAGAGGAAACTATATCGATAGTTAGACTTATAAAAGCGAGGGCTGTATGTTGGCCTTGAAATATCATACTCTTTGCATAACATCGCGAGAAACAATATAGCGTTAGCGCTTTAATTCTGTTTGCACGACCACAAGGAAATAAAAGAATAGCAATTTAAGAGTTGAAATAATTGAATTACTTTTAATCGAGATAATGCGTTTATAAATTTCGTGTAGATATAAGAAGGATACACTAGACTAAAGCGATAGTCACATTTTTAAAAAGCAGGTCGCTGTGTGATGGCTTTGAAATGTCGTGCTTTTTGAATGGCCACGAGAAAAACTAATAGCTTTTTCTTTTGTTTATTTATGGACGCTCTTTAACTACTGTGGTCCTTAGCGTCCCATTCTATATTTGGCGTGAAAAACCGGCAATATTGCTCAGAGGCCTCTATCAGGCTTGAGGTTCTTTTACGTACCGTAAATCTAGGACACGGCACACCGATTTTATTTCCCTTTCGATGGAAGCCATGCTAAGGATTTTTACGCCTGAAAAAAGGACGTTTGAACCCGCGACCTCAGGAACTAGAGGCTAGCATGGTACCCCTAGACCACAGAGGACGACAAAACGAATAGCGACTTACCACTTAAAATTCGTATACATATTTGAAAAGTCAAACCAATATAAACGAATATATCGGAAACGGCTAACTCCACAAAAAAACTTGTGCTTTAACGATATATATGTCTCTCCCTCTCTTTAATAACACTATCTATCTCTTCCGGTTTTTCAATTACACAAAAGTCATTTAGAATGAAGAGGATATCACGGGCTATTCGTAGAAAATTCAAGGTGTATATGCTATTTGTCATAGAAACATCTTAAACATGTAGTAATTGAATCAAAATCGTTACAGCCATTTTCGAAAAATCTTCCATCTAAGGGTAATTTGGGGCGGGGGATTTTCTTGACAATTTTCGTGTCGCATCCTTGAAAGATGCTGAATTTAAACACCGCTGTTCTCAGACAGAAAACACACACACACACACACACACACACACACACACACACACACACACACACACACACACACACACACACACACACACACAGAGGGGGTAGAGAGAGACTTTTTTTTAAAAAATGCTTTTCGGGGGATTCATGAAGTCTCAAAACAGTATTTCTGGCGAAATATCGATATCGAATTTTTAGGTGAAATGCAATAAATACCTGTTCTAGGTAAGTACTACAGGTAGTAAAAGGACACGATGTATACCTTGTAATGATGTTGATTGCAGCCCTACAAGTAACAGCATGGTGTAAACATAATTTGAGAATATAACAGGAAGAAGCGTGGGTTTGTGTGGTTTGTAACATTTCTATTCCCATCATCACTTAAGTATGCAGATTGCAGACTGGTCGAGGGAAAAACGTGTTTTCTGTGCGAAATGAAAAAGCCAGCTACCCTAGCTGCTACATGGGGCGTACGTACATACGTTTGCTAAAGAAAGAAAGAATATCCACCCCATCCATGCAGCAAGATGGTGAATTCAGAAATGCTGAAGCAAACTCATGACGTCATCCCTGAATAGCCCCTAATTAAAAAGGGACCGTGATGTGAAAAGGCAGCATTTTTTGTGACAGGCAGCAGTTACTTAGAGCTGGACCAGCATGGGGATCTTAAGACAATAAGGGTTCTTATTCTTGTTTCTATTATTGCCATCATAATTGAGCAAGAATAAGAATAAGGGGAGACCACTCCAATCTGCCTCTAGGCTAATGAAATGGTTGCTCACATACACACATACATACACGGGTCATTTTCAATTGCTGCTTCTTTCTCTTCACTCTATGCAAGGGAACACCGTACAGTCTCCACCAAAATTTGTATAGCACGGCTGGATTAGCTGCTCAGGCTAATCTTTCACTTTCACGCAACCGATGTGATGCTTACGATCAAATCTGTGTATCAAAACTGTGATGGAGATGTTTCAGCTTATTTGGGATGTATCCCTGATGTTAACGTGTATTAAAGCCAAAAATTGCATGTTTAAAGACAGAGAGAAGGGGTGTGTGTGTGTGGGGGGGGGGAGGGGGTTGATAATCTCGGAATAATCTTCAAATTATTCCTAAACGACTATATTTACAAAGCCTATATCCTAGTATGCGAATATTTTGGTGTCATAACAGAACATCTTACCAAGAAGGCTTTTGCTATTCTTGAGAATGGTATGAAATAAAAAATACTTGCTACTTCACAGCAAAAGGCGCACAAAATAAGACAAAAAGCGCGGATATTTTATGTCATGCAATTTAGGAAGATGGTCACAATTTAGCACCTTAGATAATAGAAGATACAGCAAAATAGAACAATCGGATCCGCTTATAACCTTACGATATGTATGGGGTACTCAGACCAAAATATTTTAATAGCCTTTATATAAGAAATGTTTGCTGTATTTCCTCTGTATGTTGTAATCGAGTAAATTACCAATGTAAATAATCCTATAAAGAGAGGAGAAAATTGTGCGCAGCGTAACATCATTAACTACTCAAATAATGTTCATTACTAAAAACTGAGATTGTTTTTCTTAACGGTTACAAACTGCGTCATTTCCAAACGCCTTGGTGGCCTCGTGGTGGAGAACCTTCATATTCACCAGTTTCGTCCCTATTTCGCTGTATATTGATGTTAGGGGTTTCTGTGATAGCTATTTGTTGTAACTATATTTTATTAAATAAAACACGGGACAAAAGATAAGATATAAGGTTTTATAAACATCTACTGTGCTTATCTAAAAAATCTGATGTGTTACACTCACATGACTTTCTCTACTCTTGTACAAACTATTTTTACAAACGCTTATTCTCCATCTACTTTATGTTAATCGAGATAAACATTTGCAGAGTCTATCTTATTGCTATTTGTCTTGTAGATGCAAGGGGATAATATATTTACAAGGGCAATTTGGAAATACAGTAGCCTTTAAGCACATACATATCTCTTAATAGCTGGTTGCTAGGTGCAGCACCATTCCCTTTCCCACAGATTAATACTCTTTGCATATCCAAGACAAAAAAATGAATAACGAATTCCCATTTGAGAAAATAAGTATTGAAAAATTTAAGGGAATAACAAGCAATATCTCGAAAATGGTTCACTCAACAACAAAAAATGTATATGACATAAATTGTGTATTTTAATGCGATCTACATTTTTTGAGTAGTAAAATTTTGTCTATCTCTTATGGTTTACCAGTTATGGAAAAGTCGTTCACAATGAAGAATACTTTTGGAGACATTCCCAGAAAATTCAAGATATACGTTTTATTTGTCATAAAAATATCTTAAACATATGATATTTAATCAAACTCGTTAGAGCCATTTTTGAGAAAATTAAAATTTTGGAAAACTCTTCCATGTAAAGGGTAATCTGGGGTGGGGGATTTTCTTGAAAACCGTCGTGTCTCATCCTTGGAAGATACTGAACCTAAATACCAAGTTTGGTGTTTATCCGACTGTTCGTTTCTGAGTTATGCTGTTCACAGACAGACAGACAGACAGACAGACAGAGACACAGACACACACACGGACATGTTTCCAAAAATGTTTTTTATGGATTCAGGGGGTCTCAAAACATATTTCCGGTGAAATCTCGGTATCGAATTTTTGGGTGGAATACAATACTTCCCCTACTTACTATACGTAGTAGAGAAAGTAAAAATTACCCACTATTTCGGCACCTTTTTTCACCGCCAAAGGTAGGTAGGTACTTACAGTCCAGCCACATCGATCCTGGAAGACTGTCGAGAGGAGGTAAAGGAAATCCCCATTTTTCAACAATACTTCATACCCAATTCTGTGAATATCAAGGGATTTTTCACCCCTAATTGTAAATATCACGGAGATTTACGAGATTTTGATAAGGGGTATAGAGGGTATTTCACCATAAAATCTTTAGTATAATTGTACAATAATTTCATAAAGAATACGGATGGGAGGTAAATAAAATTAAGTCGTCATTCGGGGTTAGGCACCCATGCAATGTCGAGTGAACCGAAGGCATTAGATATAGCATTATTTTCTGGTAACATGGAAAACGTTCCGATCATATTAGAAGCATAACAAACAGACATGTGTTTGTGAATTATTAAAACATTTTACTTATGTTTAAATTGTTAAACACTTCATTAAACGCATTTTATTACCAGGCTTCAAAAGATTGCATATGTAAGTTGATATCTAAAGAAATGATAGTACGATAAAGAAATGATCGCAGTAAATAATTTGCGTAGATTAAATCAACGTGTGATGTAATAACCTGAGTTCAAAGGTTTGTCTGGAAAGAAGAAGGTAATTAGAAAGTCATGTTAACGAAAGTCATTAGCGAGAGCCGAATACAGAAAGCATTAGAGTTAAAAATTCCTGGAAGGCAGTTAAGATGTAGTTTAAGACGTGTGTCAACAGGCACGTAGACCAATTTTGAAAAAGGGGATTGAAAGGCATTTCTGAGATACCAGACCCCCTAGTAACAAGGTAAGAGACTCGCATGAAGAGGGTTTAAGTATTGGCCTGGGCGTGAAATAACATTGGTAGGAAGTACTAAAGTAGGCGGAACTACAATTAATAAACGTTCGTATACTTTAAACCAGAGACTTATTCTGGTACTGTCACCGGCACGAACTGCTCGTGTGATATTTTAAGGGCTCAGTGTCACGCTTGCGTGAGTAAGATTTTGCGGCTATTGTGAGGGATCTTTCCCGTAAGAATTTTAGCGACTCACGGCAAGTTACGCTTCTAGTTTCTTTTATTGCGGAAACATTTATTTCAAACCGTAAAATTGATACTGCAGAAGTTAACAGGTATAATAAGTCAATTGCATAGTTTGGAGTGCTATGATTCATAATGAGTTTCTTCTTTATCTTCATATGGTCAGCAACTCACTACAAAAGCTTAAGTATTAGATCACATTAAATTTCTCATTTAATTTAAACTGGCGTTATCCTTTCACAACACATCTACGCATACCCTGAGAAAGTACTCACAGCTCTACTACTGGAACAGATGGCGCACAAGACAACAAAACGAGATACGAGATAACATCAGAAGCAGATAAAGTATACTGCTTCAAAAGTGACGATCGTTGCTGTATCAATACGTTTTAGGCCCCATGACCCCCCCCCCAAACACATTTTTTTTAGAAAAGGTCCGTGTGTATGTGTGTATCTGTGAACAGCATAATTCAAAAATGAAAAGTCAGATAAATGCCAAACTTGACATTTGGGTTCAGTACCTTCCAAAGGTGCGACAAAAATATTTTCAAGAAAATCCTCCACCCCAAACTACCCTTTATATGGAACATTTTTGGAATTTTTTTTTATTTTCTAAAAAATGGCTCCAACGATTTTGATTAAAAAAACATATATTAAAGATATTTACATGACAAATAAAATGTATATCTTGAATGTTTTGGGAATATCCTGTGAAGTCCTCTTCATTCATAAGAATTTTTTTATAATCTTCTATAACTGGTAAACGTTAAGCGACATACGAAAGCATACTACACACAAAAAAATGTAGATCCCTTTAAAACACACAATTTATCTCAAATACCTTTTTTGTGATATCAGCTGTTTCCAAGATCCGTCATCAAGGTTCGAATTGTTCAATACTTAGCCATTCTTTTCAAGTCCTGTCGATTTTCAGTTGTTTCTCGTGACGGTATGGAAAGAGTGTGAAATTTTAAGGCCAGCATATAGCGTCCAGTTCTAAATCATTTGACTATCGCTATTCCCTTTGTATCTATAAAGAAATGTGTAATGTACCCATTTCCGGAAAGGTTTATCTGGATAAAAATAAGAGATAGGAAAATAAACTTTCTTAAGAGCAATTTGTATACCCACTAATAAGAGATACAAGGTAGAGAAAGTCATGTGAATGTAACACACAAGTTTTTTCTCTAAATGTCGTATGGATAAATTTGACTGTTTGCTATGCTACCAGTTCAAGTACGGCGTAAATCCTCTGACACGTTTTCTAAGGGACTGCACCTAAACGCGTGATTGTCGGACTGAGGAATGATTTGTGAAAGGGTAAAAACCTCTTCAGTGTAATTTCCTGCCATTTTACTGTTCAGTGCTAAATACCAGTACGAACTGCTCCGTTATACTTAGAAACAATTTGTAACGTTTTGCTGATAGAAACTTATTTTCACTTTGTTATTTTACACCATCATATTAAGTTACTGTGCACAACACGGACTTTAAAGAAAGACAGAACGTTTACAGAAAATTGAAAGGAAAAGCTTTATGCAAAGCCCCTTTCATATAGTGAAAACTTGATAAGGGAAGACAAAATGTCCTACATCAATATTGTTAAATGTACCAATCCATAACCCATTTTCTCCGGAATTAGTGAAGTTATCACTGCGAAATTGTCTTTGGACATACATTGATGCGTTATGCCTTCATTCATCTACTCTCATGCGAATTTGTTTTAGGGAAGCAAATATAATTTTTAAAAATATAGCGTTAAATACTTTTAAATGTTTTGCTAATACTAGAATTTGTTATAAATTAATACTATATGCATTTCAACCACTGTATACCCACATTATCAGCAATGTGTCATGAATTAGTGCAAACTATTTTAAGGCTTAGCATGAAAGGTTCCTGAGAAAACTGATCACACTGTTTTAAAAAACTCTATTTTTCACAAACTGAAATTTAAATAATAACTGCTTAACATTAACAGACACGCTAATAGCAAATAAGCTCAGCGTGGAAAGAAACAGGATGTGAGAAATATATAAATTGGAATTCTAAATTTTAAAGAAACCACTATTTCTGCAGTATATAGTTTCCGAAATGTAGACAAAAGCACAAGAGAAACTAAAACACGAGTGCTGTAAAATGATTAAATACAGATTTAAATGCTCCTAAACAAACAAAAAGCAATAAATTATACATAGACTAATCAAGAAAGTCTAAATATTAGTCTGATGTAAGCAGGAAAGTGCACTGTTTACTTAAACTTTGACATGTTATGATTTTATCTCTCCTTAAGCTAAGTACTAATTCCCATGGTTGAGCGGCATAGGGGTGGCTTGGGTATGCAAACTTCCATCATATTCCTTGAAACTGTACACCAGAGTCAGCCAACTGCATGCTATGTGACGTCAGAAAACAAGTGTTTTCTTGCAGCTCTGATAAAGGAACTGGAAGTGTTGGGCACGTAAGGTAAGGGGAAAGGCAAAATAATATTTTTAGTGAAGGAGTGGCGGGATAAGGGGAATGTGTGTTGCAATTTGTATTTACGTGATGTAAAACGCAAACTTTTCCCTTTCCTTATCTTCGCATCCCCTAAACGTTAGTTACGTCACACGATTCTGCACGGCGCACGTATTTGAGTTGGCTAAGCTGCCGTAGACGTGTTTGCTGCTAATCTGTTTTATAACATAACTCTTCGAAATTTTTAATTACAATTTTCTCGCCTTTAGCGAATTTACTAATTTTCAAAAAGGCGCTAAAAAGGGGTTTGATAAAATTTGAGGGTAGCATTATATACTATAGCCTTATTAGTGAAAGTGTATTAACGATGGATTACTATAGGTTTTTATATCATTATTTAGCATTATACCAAATAGCCACGATAAACACACGTGAATACAATAGTGCTTTCTGTAAACATTTATTTCAAAGCCAGCTATCAAAAATATATATACTCACGAATTGTTAATTTAAGTTAATGTTTCTAACAAATACTTGCTAAAACAGAAGTAGTGTAATGGCAATTGACATCACAACCAAAGGTAAATCTACATGGCTTGCAAATCACTTATTTACATTGTTTATCAACTCTGGCATTTACTGGCGTATATGAATAAATAAAAAAAAATCCTCAGTTCTTGCTCAAGAGTATGAACACTTTCTGTGGTTATACATACACTCACCTCCATGGGAACTTACTCGTTGTAAGAATAAAGGCATATCACCTCACGTGAATCGCCGTCCATTTAGTTCGAATAGGCAACCCCAAATTACATCAGGATGGTAAAAGATTTCTTCTGCTTTATCGTTACATTACGTAGCACTACTTGCTTCTGTTTCAGTTATTTCATTTAAAATCGTCCTAGTACTGCTAACACTGTTGCCGCGTACGAGGTAGTGTGTTTGGTGTACCTATTAGCATTTAGCTTTGATTGTTACATGGATCTAACCGACTTACCGTTTGTGTATATTAACTGTATACTTTGTGTAGCGTTATGTTTATAATATAAATATTAATGTAATGTTTCTCAATACAATACATAGAATAATAATAATAATAATAATAATAATAATAATAATACGTGCCGCCTGTGGAGAATTAACATTTGAAGATTACCTTACCCACAAATCAGCAGCTGTGCTTTGTGTAAGAGTGGTTAGAATGGCGGGTTTTTAACGAAAAGGTTCCGAGTTCGAATCCCTCCTGTCTGCAGAGCGTTTTATCTGAACACATACTGCCGTAGTTTACGTATACGTAGAACCACAACTCGTAACCGATTAAAATTTGTACCACCCTTGAAACCCTTGCAACATACCTACAACCAACATTATCGGTGTACAACTACGAGATATAACTTCAAGAAGTGGAGGGGGATTCGAGAACACCATGTGTATTCAACTCCACGGCCAGATCTCCAGTGATCTACACTCCGACCGAATAGCTTCGTTGGCTGTATATTGTCGTGCTGCTGGACTGCTGAAAGTTCTAAGTTTTTGAAAGATCGTTCAAAACCGTGACTTTTTGAACGGTCTTGATCTCCTTTGGTACAATCGATTCTACCCTAACATCTTTACAAAACTATTTAGGAAGCACCTGCCTCAGCTACCCAATGTAAGGAAGGGCATATATGAAGCCTTTCAAGAAATGAAGACTAAATTGAAGCAAGGTGCTCACTGAGTTGGCAAAACAATAGACAGCAAAAATGCGATGACAATGAATTAGGCTAAAGGAAAGTAACATTCCAGAATTAAAACATCATCATTTGTGAGGTAATGAAACCCTGGAGTCGTTTTCGTAATGCAATACATGGTTTTAAAGTTCTCTGAATGCCTACGATTATGTTTATATATTTCCAGAATTAAAACATCATCATTTGTGAGGTAATGAAACCCTGGAGTCGTTTTCGTAATGCAATACATGGTTTTAAAGTTCTCTGAATGCCTACGATTATGTTTATATATTTTTCCATGAGGACTATGCAGCTAAACAATTTTGCCGTTGTTTTCACATTCACTTTTAGGTGAACACAAATCAACATATTCCAAGAAGTGAGTCTGCATCTAACCATGCTTAACACGAAAAGAGAATGAACTTGTAAAACTGAAAATGCACACTCTTTATACGGAGAACGCTTGAGTTGTGCACTGCTCTGCTTCCATTGCTTGAGTAGTTGAATAAAAGTGCTCGAAAGGTGCTAATCTTACCAAAGAGAGTTTTTATTAAAATAAGTGAAGTAGGCATACACTCTCTCTACCACTTACCTACAATAGGTAGAGGTATTTCACCAAAAAAATCAATAGAGATTTCAGAGGATATTCGTGTTTTGAGGTCTCCTTAACTCCCTCCCCCCCAAAAAAAAACACGTTTAGAAAAAGATCCGCGCGCGTCTATATGTGAATGAGAGAGAGGGAGAGAACAACATTAACCCCCCCCCCACATCAAACTACACCTTACATGAAGAATTTTTCTCAAAAAAGGCTCAAACCATATTGTAAAATGTCATATGTTTACGATACTCTTCTGACTAATAAAATGTATATCTTGAATCTTCTGCGATTAGCCTATGAAGTCTTGTTCATTCTGAATAAATTTTATGTAACTGATAAACCATAAAAGATACAGGGAAAATGTAGATCTCTTTAATACATACAACTAATATGAAACAATCTTTTCGTGGAATTAATCATTTCCAAGATATATTATTTCTTTAAAATTTCCAATCCTTTTATCATACTTTTTTTTTTTGAAGTCGTGTCAACATGCTTTTGTTTCTTGTGCTGCCATGCAAAGAGTATGAAATTGCAGAGCTAGCATAAGGCGAATCGCTTCATACAGATTTGACTATCGCTTCAGCCTCCTGTACCTACTTACGATACGTCTAATGATACCATTTCTGCAAACATTCACCTCGATTAACATAAAGTAAACAAAAAAATAAGTTTTTGTAAGAACAACTTGCAGAAGAGATACAAAAATACCGATAGTAGGTAAATACGTCATGTGAATGCAAAACAACAGATTTTTGTTCACATGATCCATCCAACATTTTTGCCATTACTTTCACAAATAAACATTTCTTATCAATGTTGCTTAATATATATATGACAAATAGAACACGGTAAGTATAACTTTCGTGATCTATGTCTACATTTACCTTCAATTTTCCTTCTTCTTGAAATCGTTTAAGAATCTAAGCAAATAATAACGTTCTATATAATATGAAGAACTCAAATCGATCACAGTGGCTTTAGAAACCATTCACGTCAGCTTTACAACATTCTAGCAGTCAATAACAGCGAGAAAATTCTCATGTGTAATATGCAGAAAAAACAAACGGTATTACAGTTTACTTGTTCAGCTTTTTCAAAACGATTTTTCCATGTTATTAGTTTAATAGTTTTGTTTTAATCGCGCTCAAGTTTAGACTATTTCATGTGCGGTGTTTGCAAAATTATTTCATGTGCATTTGGTAGAGTCATTTTTGTTATAGAGGATCCTTCACTACTGATACCTGCCTGCATCTAGAATCCAATATTTGCGAACCTTTTTGAACAGATAACATACATTACTGGTCAGCCTCGGTATCGTAAAGGCTTGCGATACCGTCTCGTGACCACATCATTTGCCCTTAATGAAACAAGATGTCACAGGGAACATGCTTGCATTCATTTATAACTTCCTCCAAAACTAAGGAATGTGAGCCCACACTAACGACGTTGTCCCAGAGCATCAACATTGACAACCGAGTACCATAACGAGCGATTCTTAGTATAATTCTCTTCTTAGTAAACATCAAAGACGTGGTTCCATGCCTTCAATCTCGTGTTAGGATTAGTCTCTTTTTAGACGCCTATGTTCTGCGGCGAAAAGAACCTACACACCACCCAGGAGCTATTTTGGAATACTCTCTACAGAATGCAATAAGGAATTCACAACACAGGTTTGAAATTCCCTATCCCTAACATCCAATGCAATCCGTTTTCTCGTTCCCACAGACACTCACCTCTTCTCCTTCTAGGTAACCAACTGATTCCTGTAGTCTCTACAGCCCGCATTTTTGGGCTGCGTTTTGGCCACCGTTTAAACTGGAACACACATATAAAGCTTTTGAGAGCAGAATGCCATCGACGTTTAAATATAATGAAAATTATGGCAGCCGCCTTGGAGAGTTGACTTTACTGTAGTATTTCACGTGTATAAAGCGAGTATACGTCCCAAGTTGGACAACGGCGACATTATAGGATCATTCAGCTAGTTCAACAAGTCTCAAGATGCTTGATAGTATTTCATCTTTGGCAATGAGGATCCATTTAACTGCTTTTTATACCAATCTCGTTAGTATTCTTCAGTTTGAAGGGAATGATCCTCCGCTGAGTACGAAGAGGAAAGTGTTAAGCTTGACTTACGTACACGAACTGCCTCCAGGAGTCCATCCGCTGTAATCAGCATGTTTTTCCTCTCAAGCCTCAAAACTTTATGTCCGTATCCTCGTCTTGTATCCTTCAGCCAGAAGATTGTAATCTTCCTGCAAGAATTTCATTTGACTCTTCTCTCACCTTGACCCTCGAAATTGCTCCTTGGAAGTTAAACCTGACTTGTCATAAATATATCCTGACCCTTTATGACAGAGTTCATACAGATACTCCCCTATACACATTCACTGTTCTTTGTGTCACATATTTTGCATCAAAATGAATTTTCACCGATCGTGATGATTCCAAATATGTATATCACTGTGCCTGTGCCGTGGTGTTATTAAACAAGACCTTACTCCATGTTTACCGCAATTCCTGTCCATATTCTCTTGTGAATTAATTCTCATTTGCCTCGCCTTAAATTGAGCCCTTGACGGCGTTGCTCACTTCTACATTATCTTCACGGACTCAATGGATGCTCTCCTCAGTCTCCAACAGCTCCAGCCAGCAGCCTGTGGTGGACATCCAATTGCCTTACCATAAATGTCAGCCTGAGGTAAATAGGTTGTGCTAGTGCCTTCTCATGCTGGAATATCTGGGAATGAGAGCGCCGATGTTGCAGCTAAAGAAATTACACGGCTTCCTCTCAGTTTTTCGGATTACAGTTTTACTCACCAAGACCTCAACCGCCATATGGAGTGGCTCACCTCATCTAGAAAAAAAACTCCGTGATGCCTATTTTTGTTTATCCTCTCAAACATTTCCAGTGTCTGCCTTCAAGTCCTCCTATAGGTATAGCCTAGGTCTCAGACATACCGCTCTTACGCATTCCTACCTTCTATCGGATTATCTTCCACCCATTTGCAACTCTCCACTTACAGTAACTCACATTCTCACCAATTGCCACTTCGACGATGATGCAAGCGTTCGATGCAATATGCCAGCAGCCATCGTAACCTCCCTCGTGTTCCACACTTCTCCAACTTTGTTATTGTAACCCATCGTGTAGTGAATAAAATTGTAAAACTTATTGTGGCCGCGATTTGACCTCGTTAAAGTGAAATTAAATAAACACAATAAAATATCACCGATATATGAATTAAACCAATAGGGAGATCAATTTGACATAGGAAAAATGAGGCTTAGTGAGGAAGTTCAGTAGAAACCTGGATGATTCCTGACATTGACATTTTCCCCCTCCTTCGGATCAAAATCCATTTTCATTGCGATTTGGATATTATACCAAAAACTTACTTCATTAATACTGATAAAATAATTTTGTAAAGACCACTTGCGAAAATGTTGAAAAATGGTGCAATTTAAATATACATAGTATTTATTTAAAGGAGGACTGAACTACATTTTTATAACTTCTAACAATAAAATATAAACAATTCTGAGCACATTGTTGAAAGCCGCGTCGCTCTACGATCTCTCGTTTTCATTCTGGAAGCACTTTTATGTTTAATGCTCACCTCTCGGTGACATCATAAGTCTAGGATCGCGCCACGCTACTGAATGTTACTTACATTAATTAGTCTTATGTTGCATTTGATGCGTGTTGTTGTGTTGTGATTGTAGGGCATTCTCCCTTTCCTAGTGTTCTGTGAGGTGTTAGGTCAAGAATGCCTGCGTGCAGTGCTTATGGTTGTGCAAATAATTTCAACGTAAACAGAAATGTTAGTTGAAGGAATTACGAGGGCTGATCAATAAAGACTGAGACTGATTTTGTTCTTTAGTTTCCTTGATAGTTTTATGTCTCTACCACGAATACTTGAAAAGAGCGGGGTTTCGTGTATACTGTCCATAAGCGACAGCACTCTCGTAACGGTAGCTTGGTAGTAATGCTGTACATTGTTGACCCTACTTGAATTTCGTATACCACAAAAAGGAGGTGACACAGGAGGAACAATACAGCGCAATAAAATTTTATTTTCGTTTAAATCATACAGCCTTGAAACTTTCGAAAAGCTGAAGCAAGCATACAGTGAAGATGCACTACCTCGTGCAACGGTGTTTAGGTGGTTCAAGGACTTCAAAGATGGGCGAGTCCTCTGTGCTTAGCAAGGTGGGCCTGGTGTTTCGGAATGGCATGATTTACCAGCATGCAGTCCCCCCCCTCACACTACTGTTACAGCAGCTACTACACGTCAGTATTGGCTACACTGAGGAAGCACATTACAAGGAAACGTCCAGAACATCATCGAAATGGGTGGCGACTTCATCACGACAACGCGCGGCCTCACTTCGCAAATCAAGTCCAGGAATTTTTGGCTAAATTCAACATTACCTGTGTGCCGCATCCGCCTTAAAGCCCCGGTCTTACCCCCTGTGATTTCTTTTTATTCCCATTACTAAAGGCAAAGCTCCAGGGCATTCGATTTGAGAGCACTGAAGGAGTGCTAAAGAAAAGTGAGGCGATTCTCAAAGACCTGACAAAGAATGGCCTGCACCATGTGTTCGAGGACCGGCAGAGACGCTATAAAAAGTGCATTCAGTTAGGAGGGGACTAATTTGAAAAAGATCATGTCAACATTGAAATGGAGTAATAAATAATTGTGAAAAAAATCAGTCTCAGTCTTTATTGATCAGCCCTCGTAATTGACCTAATAGTGGTCCAAACTATGAAGCCAGGGACTTAAAGCACATGCAACATTGTAATTCGCCATTGGGGCATGTCATCTCAATACAATTTGAGATCTCCTTGTGGTTTACCGGGAAAAATGCGAATCAGTTCGGGAATTTAATGTCGTACCGGCAAGTTGCCACGGTAGCTCAGTGGTTAGAGCAACCGGACGGAGACCGGGAGATCCGTGGTTCAAATCCCGGCTATGGCATTGAATTTTTCAGTCGTCTGATTCTACCTTTCCAGAAATGTTGGTTACTACTGATTCCCTGATAGAGATAAGAATCGACATGTGTACAACAAAGGGTTGCCGCTATGAAACGCAAAAACTTTGTGCCAACCAAAAATGCTAGAGGATGTGGAACATTTCAAAGAAAGTGATTTTAATGAGTCGGATGTTATAAAAATTAGAATAATGAAGAACGAGAAACTCAAAAGCCCCAGAGTGAAAGATAATGTGGTGCCTTCGAAATTTTTAGCAGGACTAGAAGAAAAACCTCCCCAAAAAAGAAGAAGAAGAAAAAAAGAAGAAATTCAAATCTTAAAAAAAGCAAGTGCTACAGCTAGTCAATTCAGTAAGCAATTCTCAGCAAGAAAGTGAAGCTACACTAGTTTCCGAGTCTTTACACATGGAGTTGAAGATTATGCTGAAATACAGTGCGAGTTGGGAACTGAAACTTTTAGTGCTATAAACGGCGCTAATGTGAACCCAAGTTTGACTGATGAGGAATGCGATAACCTTATCTATAACAAATGAAGATTATAAACCGAATGAACATTTGAGGGCATCCGGTGAAGATGGAGAAGAAGATGGTATGCCCAGAAAATATTGTTTTGTGTTTGTATATGTAAATGATCTCCTTACGCTATTCAGCATTTGTCACATATGTGGTGGATCTATCGCTGAAAGAACTAACACACGAGGAGCATTAATACGAATTATAACTCATTGTGTGAATGGTCACACTTATGACTCGTGCTTTGGAGGCGAAAGTGGAAGTCTGAAAACTAATGTGTGCATAGATCTTCAGGTATACATCTTTGCGGAATGACATTTAGCCGTTTCTTGGCATTCTCAAAAGCAATAAAACTATTATTTTTTTCTGAATCATATTTTATTGTTAAATATTTATTTTCCTTCTGTACACAAAGGATGGTAAAAAGAAAAAGAAAGTAATTTTGCAATTGCCATGAACGATTCAAATTTATATTTATGTGGGGATGGACAGTGCGATTTCCCAGGATTTTCTGTTAAATATGTGACATATTCTATAACGAATTTGAGAACAAATAAAATATTAGACTTCATAAATGTAAAGAGAGAAACTGTAAGTGGTGATATTGAGAAAGCTGCTTGCGAAAATATATTGACTTCTATGAATGAAAACCTGCCCATAAAATTGTTCAGACAGACACACGTGTATTAAGAGCTTTGATGAAAAAGACATTTCCGCACATACACCATGAATTTGATGTATGACATCTTACTTAATCGCTTATGAAAATATTTAAGGTACTACAATGCCTACACATTCCTGTTGAAACTTAACACTATTACTGATCAGCTGCTCCGGCAGGAGATACTTGCTTCAAGAAGTAAATGATGTCACCACAGTGCGCTGCCGGTGTAGAAAATACCCTGCAGATACGAAGTGTAAGTCGTACATTGTTCCGGTTTTCAACACTATTGTGCACAACCTTGTGATATTGTAGAACATTAAACATAATAGACACGTAAGTTTTAGTTCCGCCCTCCTTTAATATATGTAATATATAATGTAATATATTAATATATATGAATATTTAATATATTATATACAAAGATAATGGAATGAAAAAACGCTTTTGAACATTGAAAAATGCTAGAACACAAACTGTAATATCGTTCTTTTTGTATATTATAAATAACTTTCTCTCCGTTGTTAAGTACATAAGGAATTTCAGAAATATATTCTTCAAATTTGTCTCATCGCTAGTACTGTAACATTAGTTCCGAGCTTAATGTGAAATATTACGAAAATGATATTAGAATCAGTCTCATAAACAGCATTGGTTATTATTACACAATAAGTACTCATTCTTGGCAACTATTTCACTAATTGATTAAGTGATCAATAGCATATAGAAACGCTAGACTATCATAGCTTTCTCTCCTGCCAGTTTTATCGTTTTATTTCTTCACTTCGACTTACAATTGCTGTTTTTTTTATCACCAACTACGTTATGCCGTAAATCGTTTTTCGGTTGTTAGCGGAAATTAAAATGCCGGACGAGACATTTATAACTTTAGAATAATTATTAATACTTTATATGCACCTTTTATGGATGTTATGCAGAGTTTGGAGCTCTGATACTACAGATTGATATGTAGAAATCAACGTTAATGACTACAAAATACGGAAATAACGACATAGAATTGCTGTTAAGTATGTACATCAAGGAATCGTGTGGTGTAACGATATAATTACCCCGTTACTACTTGTTCTAACGAGTTACTAAACATATGAAGAATGAGTGGTCACATGTAGCGCACGCTTAAGCTCAGATGTCGGTTACCATGGAAACTAGATGCCGAAGTTTTGCAGTCAGTCTGTACGCGCAGCCCCTCGGCAAAAAACCGGGCCCGACCACTTCTCTCAACCGACTCCATGCGAGCTTGCCTGCCAGACAAAGCGATAACAGCTTCCCCGGTTCGATTCCCAGACGCGCAGGCTCCTCCACGAGAGCCTTACAAATGGATAACAACACACTGCGTCTGATATCCTGCACATTAAAGCGGGGCAGTGCTATCTCATTACCAACTCTAAAAGAAACAGCACAAAGTTAATCCCATTAGCATAAGCCGTACGTCCAAGCACGAGCGAAACAAACTCGGGCGAAACCAGGCACGTTTGTACTAATACCGTTTGGTCAATATCAAATAAATTAATATAATATCCTTCAAACTAATTTCATACTTTGGAATGGTTTTCCATTTTGTTGAAATTTCGTTTATAAAGTGTTATATTTGTGATAAACATCTGTGAATTAAGTATGACGCGGGTTCAAATCCCGTGTTCCTGCCAATCTGTTTGGGGTCTTTTCGAAGTTTCCCTCAGTCGTAAGGTAGATATCGAATTGAATATTAAATATCATGACACAAAGTTACACCACAGAATAAAATAAACAGAAATAAATAGTACTATGGAACTAAAGCTATCTCTCCAGGTCATTCTGATTATCCGCACGTACTCATAGAACACAATCCCAAAAGCCCACCTCTGTGGTGTGGAGGTAGCGTGTCTGCCTCACATTCAATGCGATCCAAGTTCGAATCTCAGTTATGGTAGTTACCTGGATAAGGGTTTTTCTGGGCTTTTCCCTTATCCTGAGAAGACGAATGTCAGATAACTCTCGGATGCGGGTCTATTTGGGCATAATTTTAACCTTCTCGTTTATTTACCTCTGATATGACCTACCCGGTTATAGAACGCTAAACTTCAAGGAAGGGGGATACCAAAGTCCACCTTCCGATTAAAGGTAACAACAAACTATATAGTTCAGGAACACGATTACGCAACTAAGGCCATCTGTTCATATCCCATACTTTTGAAACAAATACAATTTAAGAGTGGTTTCAGTTTCAACCAGCTATTGAAACGGGCATTGTGAACTTAGATGGTAATGATATCTCGCGCAATTAATTTGTTTACCATGATGTGAGGTTAACAAGCAATGTACGTGTAGCATTCTTTATTCTGGGTAAATTTGTAGAACTACCAGCAAATCAACAATTTTTAACTTCCTTGTGGAGCGAAGGGGCAAAATAAATAACTTTTAAATAAACAATTAAAGCCTGCATAATTTTTAAGCGCCACATTTATTTTCTGTTTATAAGTATGTAAGGTTAGTATCTACCTAATACTTGAGAATCAACGGGAGAGCCAAGTGAAAGCACAAACGTGCAATCCTGCGTCAACTGCCCTTCTTATAAATGTAGTTTCGTAAAGTCCCGTGATAATGTAATAACAGACATATATTCAGGGATGTGTATGTGTGCGTGAGAGAGAGAGAGTGTGTGTATATATATATTTTAATGGTGTGATCTCCCCCGACAGTCTTCCAAGTTCCGAAAATGTTGCTTAGCCTATGAGAATATTTTAGCGCCGAAAGAATTATAGGAATAGTCGATTAATGTTTAGATAATTACAAGAGATTAAATATTAAACTTTTGTCCCTTCTCTTTAGTCCCGTAGTTATTTAATTACATAAAGCCATACAGTGTTCACATAAGAGAGAACCCTCCCGACATCAAGATGCACCCCCAGGCCAGCAGCTTAAACATTTTGGGAATTGCACATAGTTGCATCCATAGGGAAAGTAACATTTTCGGTTGTTAATTACAAATATCAATTGATGATGTATAATTTTCTAGCTTTATATTAATTATTTAGCATATGCTGGCAATGAATTTGATTACAAAATATAAGCAAACCTTTCTTACATAAGGGACATATAAGGTTTTTGGCATATGCTCATCCGTAGAGTTAAGATAACATTTACTTGGATGTTTTAGTGCTACCTGCAGTATTTGAATAAAATGGCAATTAAAGGATCGCATACATTTTGTACCGTTATACACAGATCCGATTGTCTTTTTACTTTCTCTACTACGTACAGTAAGTAGGGGAAGTATTGTATTCCACCCAAAAATTGATACCGAGATTTCACCGGAAATACATGTTTTGAGACCCCCTGAATCCAAAAAAAGGATTTTTGGAAACATGTCCGTGTGTGTGTGTGTGTGTGTGTGTGTGTGTGTGTGTGTGTGTGTGTGTGTCTGTGAACAGCTAACTCAGAAACGAACAGTCGGATAAACACCAAACTTGGTATTTAGGTTCAGTATCTTCCAGAGATGCGACACGAAGGTTTCAAGAAAATCCCCCACCCCAGATTACCCTTTACATGGAACATTTTTCGAAAATTTTAATTTTCTCAAAAATGGCTCTAACGATTTTGATTAAAATATCATATGTTTAAGATATTGTCATGAGAAATGAAATGTATATCTCGAATTTCCTGGGAATGTCTCCAAAAGTATTCTTCATTATAAACGACTTTTGCATAAATGGTAAACCATAAGAAATCTACAAAATTTTACTACACAAAAAATGTAGATAGCGTCAAAATACACAATTTATGTCATATACCTTTTTTTGTTGAGTGAACCATTTTCGAGATATTGCTTGATATTCCCTTACATTTTCCGATACTTATACTTTTTCTCAAATTCGTTATTAATTTTTTTTGTCCTGGTAATACAAAGAGAATGAAATACTCACATAGCAACCAACTCTTAAAATATTCGACTATAGCTTAAAGTCTACCAATTCCCCTTGCATCTACAAGAAAATTAGCAATAAGATTAACATCTCGATATCTCGATTAACATGAAACATACGGAGAATAAGCGTTTGTAAGAATAGTTTGTACAAGAGTAGAGAAAGTCATGTGAGTGTAACACATCAGATTTTTTCCATGACTTCTGTGTTCTCAGCTGCTAAATCAAAACATCTGCATATATTGCCCAGAATAAAATATCCGCAACTTTTGTCTCGTTTTACACGCATTTGCTTTGGAATAACAACTATGTATATTCTACCCCATGGCAACAAACAGTCAAAGCTTTGTTGGCAAGATTTTCTTTTATGGCAACGAGCGCACGCAGACATACACATTTTCTTTCTGCATAATATTAGTATAGTATAGTTATTTTGAATACTTTATTGCATATTATGGCCAGATCCCCAAAGGCGTATATTTTATGTGTAGTGATCGCGTACTTTTCTTCTTGACTTGATATAGTTTACGCCTAAGCAAAGGTTCAGAAAGAGGAAGTAGGTTAGATGTTGCAACTCCGCAGGAGAGGGATAGGTGGTCACATATCATAAAACCATTATTAGGGTTCCTCAAAGAAACTGCACCCCTGTTGTCTGAACGGAGCTTTATCATTTGTTTGTCGGCCGTCTTTGTGTGTGCAGCGGCTGTGCCCTTCCCCCGCCCCACACAAAGGTTTTTGGTTACTTCAGGTATGGAATTAGCAGCTCATCCTGGTGGCCAACTTTCAAACACGCCCCGACTGCTTTCCAAGCAAACTGACCTTGCAATTTTCTCTTTCTCTGCCGCGTGCAATTGAGGAAGTACTGTACTCCACCCAAAAATTCTATATTAAGGCAATGTATCCGTGAAATTTGGCAAAAAATTGAATATTTTAGATTTTTTATTGCTTGCATTTTTTATATTTGTGCATGCATGATACACAATTGGTTTTTTTTACTATCAACAATTTTAAAGCCACAAATAGCTATTTAATTGGTTCTGTACCATTTAAGTAAGGGCACCGCGTTGAACTTTAAACTTCATTTTTCTACATTCCTTCTTTTTTTTCAGCATCGTCACTATTCAAAATACTCCTTGGACCGCCGTTTATAACGTATTTTCTAGCTTGACATTTTCAGAAGAACTTCAGGAATCACAGTTTTAAAAATTGTTGTGCACTAGTTAAAAATTACTTGAGCTGAAGTATTTTCTATAATTCACACTGAAAAAGTCGAAAAATTCAATAACATGTACGCAATTGTTTTCTCGAAAACTAATTAAAATCAAGAAATGCCTGAAAAATAATTTCTTTATGTCTATATACTAAGCGCAAAGTAAAAATTTGGGAGCGATAAGATAAACCTTACGTCCTAGGAGGATTTCGTATTAGACACCATATCAAAAAATAATTATGAATAAAAAATTAATATCGTAACAACAGTTTGATATAGCTCGCTAACATTTTGTGTGCACTGCTGTTGTTTTATTTTATGAAATGTGTTTTTAAAAAAAAGTCAAAGAAATCAGAATAAAACTGCGGAATTTTTAATTTTAATATACATTGCGTTAAGGCGACCGATTGTTGAACGATGGCAATAATTAGTCAAAAAGCTATATGTTAGCTTTTCTGCCCATTTTTAAATAAGAATTCTTTGAGAATTTTGATATATGTAGTTAGTTACTTTTACCATAAGCATTAAATTGAGTCCGTTACGTGACCATTTAAATGCCTTTTACCGATGGTCAGCATCATGTTCTCCAACTTTAAACTTAATTTCACCCGTCATAAATTATTAGACTCGACCAATGCTTAAAATGTATCTTACGATGCAACGTTTAATTTATTATTATGAAACTTTGAGGGCAGCTTCATCATTATATGCCAATTAAAACGAATTACTTGTTCTAAGATGTATGCCATCCTTCACTAAGGTGATAAATCCAAAAGTCACTTACTGCAATTCTACACTTTGTCAACATTTTGAAAGCTGCATTGTAAGAAGAAGTTTTAGCATAACCCAATAATTTTCTTTAAAAAAATCATAGTTTGCAAACCGCTTCACTTAAGAACATTAAATTTAATGTCAGTACTCCTTATAATCATCGTAATTCAAAATAAAAAAAAAATTGCGTTACATTTACAAGACTCACTAAGCACTCTTCTAAATGCTATGCTTACAAAAGCTTATTTTTATATGCAGATAATCGTTTACAGAAATAGCTTCATTATGCATTTCGCTGTTAAGAACGGGGGGAGGGTTTACAGGAGGCTGAAGCGATAGTTAAATCTTAAAAAAAAGACTCGATGTGTGCTGGCTTTGAAATTACACAATTTGCATGACAATACAAGAAACAAACGAATGGTGACTTAGCACTTCAAAAAATATAAAGTATTGAAAAATACAAACCAGTAACAACCTCTATCTCGGAAATGGTTAATGCTACAAAAATTTATTCCACATAAATTGTGTGTTCCAACAAGTTTTTGGAACTTAAGTTTTTGTCTATATCTTATAGTTTACCAGTTACCATACATAAATAAAGCACTTCACAGGCTATTTGCAGAAAATTCAAGATATATATTTTATTTGTTATACAAATATCTTCAATATTTATGCAGCACTTTAATAATCGTTTAGAACCATTTTTAAGAAAATCAAAAATAACTAAAGATTTTCCGTGTAAAAGGTAGTTTGAGTTGATAGAATTCTCGAGAAACATCGCGTCGCAGTTTTGGAAAATGCTGAACTTAATTTTGGAAGGCACTGAACTTAATGTTTATACATCATCTCGTTTTAAGTTATGTTGTTCACACACACACACACACACACACACACACACACACACATACATGTACAAACAACGCACTTATATTTTTTATCTAAACATGTTTTTTTTTTATTCAGGGGGCTTCACAACAGTATTTCTGGTGAAATACAAAATTCCTCTACTTAATATAGGTAAAGTGGTAAAGGCAATAAAGGTCAAATCAATGTGCTGCAAACTGTAAACGTTTTAGAATTTGTCAACTGGTTGCCTTAAAATTTAATTGTAAATGCACATCGAAGTTTAAAAATGATATTTCTGATGTTAATGATTCTGTATCGAATATGTCATGAGCGACAAGTGGCATCATTTGTTTCATGGGGATGGACAACGGTGATATGAAAGGGAGTCTGTCATTGGGGCTCGGCAACCCCCGCCAAAAAAGTGAAGCTAATCTATTTCACTACAGGCGGTCTTACTGTTTTAAAAAGGAAGGCCTTGGTGACGGTTTTAAAGCAAAGATACATATCACTGAGGGGGCACCCAAAACCTGGGCAGAGCACCGCAAGTAGGCGGTAAACTGCCCTATTTGCTTCCAAAGTGACCTCCGGGAAGGAGGGATAAGGGGACAGATCCGGATGTCGACGGGTGCAAGCATGGATGGGGTCCCTAACGTTCCCAGATTGACCATATTCGGCGTTACCCGGTCCCTCACGAGTAACCATCCCCCGGCGGTCCCCTATTGGATGGAGCCCACAGTGGGGGAGAGACCGAACTGAGAGTCCCCGTAGCGACGCCAGGGGAGAAAACTATACAGAGCGTAAGCCGCCGCCCAGCCGAACACTATCGCCTGGTCCTAAAATCTTGAAACAGAGGATAAGGAGGATGATGGGTACAGGAAATGAAGGGCGTGAAAGTCGTGATAGAAAATGAATCACTCCAGCATTCGCCTGCCGATCCGGGGACCCACGGAAAAACCATAGGTCAGAGTGGGCGGTCGCCGAGGATCGAACCCGGGACCTGCCAAATGCCTTCACATTTGTTGTGGTGCGGGCTCAATGACAGAAAGGTAGTCGAAATGTTTAGGCTTATAGGAGCATTTGTCCGTTTGTATGCAAGAAACAACTCGCAAGCCTCCCGCAAGTACGTTATTGATATGTTATATAACGGATTTTTAATCCAATTTGTAGATACATTTCAAATTTTGTTGAAATGGTACAAAATTAAGGGTAATTACCAGGAGCGTCATTTCAGTTTCTGCTTGGGGGGGACAAGATTGCCTGAAGCAGTTGTCCGAATTTTCATGTGCATTTTAAGGATACATTTAGCCTAAGAAAAACTTATTTTTTATTTCTTAAATGTGAATTACATATATTAAAAGTACAGTTCTCGTAATTTTCCTTTTGGTAGAGCAATAATAACAGGTGCCTAATTATTTCTCATAAACGCCCCCCCCCAAGTAGGCCGAAATGACGCCCCTCGTAGTTATCATAAACTGCTTCAATCGAGACTAAAGACTTTGAAACTTTGATAGCTACAAGAAATACTCGAATGCAAATTGCCTGCAAACCGTCGGGAGGATATATGAGGAGTGTTTTAAAAGTAAGTACCATTTTAATATTTTGCCGTTGCAGTTGCATTTTGATCATGCGCGATCCCTTCCTCCATTCATTAGGAAGCCGGACGCAGCTTTGAGCGATCGTCACTTTGTGTTTTCCTCCTGTTAGAGCGCATCGAAATGTTCAAAACAATTCAACGACCCCCAACTGTGAAGTCAGAATCAGCGATTCGTTTTTTGAATGCGAGAAATGTTACGCCAGCAAACATTCATCGCAAATTGTGAGGTTTATGCGGAAACAACAGTGAGAGACAATGCTCGGGCATACACAACCATAATAAACCCAAGATTTGTTCTAGATTTGGTTGAGAACAATTCGACCACCCTCCCTATTGTCCGGATTTGGCACCAAGCGATTTTCAATTTTCCAAGCTGGAAAACATTTCAACGACAATGATGTGAAACAAGAAGTGCAGACTTGGCTTTTATCACAAGTGGCATCATTCTTTGACGAATGCATACAAAAACTGTTTCCCGTTATGACAAGTACCTGAATAACGGCGGCGACTATGTGGAGTAGTACGTAAGGTGTAGAGTAATCAATGATAATAAAGTATTTGGAAAATAATGTTCCGTTATTTTTTTAACCTACTATCTGTACTTACTTAAAAAACACGCCTCATAGATATGTGTTTTTATATGTACTTAATATTACCATGCTAGCCACTGGAAGCGGAATTCAGCCATAATAGTATCCAGGACAGTGGCCGAAACGCTGTAAACGTGTTTAGAGAGTACATTACTAAACAGTTGCTGTGCGATGTAATGGTTTTGTGCTCGCGCTTGTAATGCAAGAGACCGTATTTCTATACCCTACACTACAAGATATTAAAATGTTAATATACGTTATTAAGCTTTAAATTTATTAAACTCATTTTTAATTATTCGCAACTCGAATGAAGGACAATAACTACACTTGTTATTTTTAATGCTGTCAAGAATTAAGATTTCTTAAACCATTTCAAGTGCATTGGTATTCACTAAGAAATCCAGTTTTGCCTGGGTGCCCCTTAAGATATCTCACAAATTAAAATCATAGGTACAAACCATTAAAAGAGAGAAAGCAGAAAGAAAGAAAAAGCACTTCCAGAAACTTAGACTTACAAAACACCCTATCACACAACTTGATGGTAAAACTCATCTCATGTAGATAGGCTTGCAAAATACAAACTGCACACTAATGTATGTAATGAAACAACATTGTACTTTCAAATGACGAGAAAATAAATGAAGTAACTTATAAGGGGAATCTGCAAAAATACGTACAGTTTTTGGGATTGTTTCCAAAAAACTTACTAAATACAAGAACGCAAGATATAAAATATAGCGAGCATTTATCACCTATTTATTACTTAAAACAGAACAAAATCTAATGTGTTGCATTCGCATGACTTTCTCTACGCACAGTGTCTTATTTTATATAGTTTCTACAAGTACAAACTATTCTTTCAAAAGCTTATTACTTTCTTTACCACGTAGGCACACAGTAGATAGAGAAGGTATTGCATTCCACCCAAAAATTCGATACTGATATTCCACCGGAAATACACGTTGCGAGGTCCCCTAAATAAATAAAAAAAAATTTTTAGAAAAAGGTCTGTGTATATGTGCCTGTGAACAGCATAACTCAAAAACGAAAGGTCTTATAAACACCAAACTAGGCATTTAAGTTCAGTACCTTCCAAAGATGCGACAAGAGCATTTTCAAGAAAATCCCCTACCCGAAAACTACCTTTTAAACAGAACATTTTTCGAAATCTGTTATTTTTTAAAACATGGTTAACGATTTTTATTAAAATACCATATATTAAAGATATTTACATGACAAATAAAATGTTATGTCTTGGATTTTCTGGGAGTAGCCTATGAAGCCCCCTTCATTTGGAAGGAATTTTGTAATCTTGTATAACTGGTAAACGCTAAGCGATAGACGAAAACGTACTACACTAGAAATGTAGATCTCTTTAAAACACACAATTTATTTAAATAATTTTTATTGTGGCATCAGTATTTCCGAGATATACGTTATTAATGGTTCGAATTGCTCAATAGCCATTCTTTTAAAGTCCTGTGAACACTCAGTTGTTAGTCACGATTCCATTGAAACAGTATGGAATTTTAAGGCCAGCACATAGCGTCCAGTTCTTTCAACATTTGACTATTGCTGTTCTCTTTATATCTATAAAGGAATGTGTAATGTAGCTATTTCTGCAAAGGTTTATTTGGATTAAAATGAAGTAAATATAATAATAGGCTCCAGTAAGGTTAGTTTGTATACCCACTAATAAACGATAGAGGGTAGAGAAAGTCATGTGAATGTGTTACGTCGCATTTTTTTCTATCTAATTCATGCTAATCGAGATAAACCTTTGCAGAAATAGTTCCATTACACGTCTCGTTGTAAGCACAAGGGGAATGGAGGAAAACAAATCGATAGTCAGATGTTTAAAACCTAGTGGCTATATGCTTGAAATTTATATCGCGAGAAACAACTGAATAGCGATACCACCTTAAAACACTTATATGCTACATGACTTTCTCTCCCCACTATAGTTTAGTTTCATATAGCTTCTACAAACTAATCTTTTAAAAACTTATTTTTCTATATACTTCATATTGGCCGAAACAGGTAAGCCTTTGCAGAAATAGTTTCATTACCTACCCATTTCGTTGTAGGTGCAAGGGAGTTAGAGGAAATCGAATCAATAGGCAAATGTCTAAAAACTTGTATATATGATGGTGTTGAAATTCCACACTTTTCCCTTGACGCTGCGAGAAATAATTGAATATCGACAATACTTTAAAAAATGAGTAAATATTAAAAAATTCGAATAGGCTATTTTCAGAAATTTCGAGATATACTTTTTGTCATATAAATATCTTAAATACATGGTATTTTAAACAAAATATTTAGCTATATTTGAGAAAATAAAAAAAAATAATAAACTTTTCCATGTAAAGAGTAGTTTGAGGTGCGGAACTTTCTTGAAAATCTTCGTTTCGCATCTTTGGAAGATATTTAACTTATGTATCAACTTTCGTATTATCGAGTTAAACGCACGGACGTTTATTTTTTTAGGGGACCTGAAAGCACGTATTTCCGGTAAAATCTCGGTATCGAAGTTTTGAGTGGAATGAATGCCTTTTCCATTTACTAGGTATGTGTCAGAGAATGTAAAACTAAGCATGCACTTATCCTAAAAATAATGTCATATTGCAAATCGGCTACAAGACGGGTACAACTCGAAATATTAAATTTTTCAGGAGAGTCAGAACTCGTGTATTTGGACCTGAAGTTCATCTTGTTAAAATAATCCAGAAAAAGAATGCCGAAACTCAAGTTGGGTGAGGTTTTGGTTGGCAAGATTGGTTGTCCAGATATAATGTGATACGGTTTAAAATGTGACAGATTTGTGGACAATCAATATCATTTCTACTCTACGCATATATACATTTTATGTCAATTGGAAAAAGTTGACATAAAAATAGCAGTCTAAAGAGTGCTATTTGGTACAATAATACAGCAATATTTTAGTTTCTATTTTTACTTTCTCACCACTTACCTGTAAGTAGAGGAAGTATTGTGTTCAACCCAAAAATTCAATATTAAGATTTCACTGAGGTTACCTGAAACCACCCTCGTCCAAAAAACAATTTAAAAAATCTGATGTGTTACACTCACATGACTTTCTCTACTCTTGTACAAACTATTTTTTACAAACGCTTATTCTCGATATGATTCATATTAATCGAGATATCTCAAAAACAACTAATGATGTGTAGGTATAAGATATTTGCATGGCGAATAAAATGTGAGTACTTCTGTGGTCAAGTGGTTATAGTTCTGGCTTCTTAACACAGAAATACAGGGTTCGATTCCTGGCTGGGGGAATTTTCCTCTAATTAGAATCATTTCGTGCCCTCAGCAGAGCAAACAAAATTACTTAAATCCAATGTTAAAATAACCTACAGTTGGAGTTATCAACAGAGTCAGTTGTTTCTCAAATCAAAGCTCTCGACATGATCAGAGAAGTTAAAGGGAGCTATGCAAATGAAACAATAAAAACAAGATATAGTGTACCTACATTAGTAAATTCCTTTTTTACTTTCGCTACTACGTATAGTAAGTAGGGGAAGTATTGCATTCGACCCAAAAATTCTATATCGAGATTTCACCGGAAATACATGTTTTGAGGCCCCCTGAATCCAAAAAAAGCATTTTTAGAAAAAAAGGTCTGTGTGGATGTGTGTCTGTGAACAGCATAACTCAAAAACGAAAAGTCGGATAAGTACCAAACTTGGTATTTAGGTTCAGTGTTTTTCAAAGACGCGACACGAGAAGAAAAATCCACCCACCCCGACTACTCTTTATATGAAACATTTTTCGAAAATGTTTATTTTCTCAAAACTGGCTCTAACGATTTTGATTAAAATATTATACATTTCAGATATTTTCATGACAAAGTATATATCTTGGATTTTCTGGGAATTTCCCCAAAAGTCTCTTCATTCTTAATGGCTTTTGCATAACAGGTAAACCGTAAGAGATAGACAAATTTTTTCTACATAGAAAATCTAGATCTCAAAACACAGTTTAGGTTATATACTTTCTTTTTTAATGGAGAGAACCATTTGCGAGATATTCCTTGTTATTTGTTTGAATTTTCAAATATTTTTCTTAAATGGAATTCGTTATTCGTGTTTTTTTTTTGTCCTGGACATGCAAAGAGAATGGAATACTTCTCATAGCAACCAGCTCTTAAAAGATTTGACTATCGCTTAAAGCCTACCAATTCCCCTTGCATCTACAAGAAAATTAGCAATAAGATTAACATCTCGATATCTGGATTAACATGAAATAGAGAATAAGCGTTTGTAAAAATAGTTTGTACAAGAGTATAGAAAGTCATGTGAGTCCAACACATCAGATTTTTTATTCAGGGGACTTCAAAATATGTGTTTGGTAAAATCTTGATGTCTAATTTTTGGGTGAATACAATCCTTCCTACTTATTATAGGTAAAAGATAAAGACAATATCAAGAAATGAGTTATAAAATGCTGAAAACTGGACATTTTCTCAATAAGAGAAAATAAGCTCCAAAATGTCTTACTACTCTGTATTTATCGTTGAATAGCATGGCTACTTCTGGGTTTTCAGGGGTCAAATTTGGCGACTATACTTTCTTCTTTCCTTTATACATAGGAAACATTACAGAATAAAAGAACCAGAGTTTGGATACGTGTGATAGACCGCAGGTAGAGGGAAAACAATGGAACATCCAATAATAGGAAATTTCACATAAAAACGGAGTGGCTGGCATCTCCCCCTCGTGTTCCCCTAGCCAACACATAAAACTTTACGAGCCCGTCGCCATGACAACACTCTTGTCACACACTGACTCAGCTCCCTCTGCCGACTGCCTGGCTGACTGGCTGGCTGCTGCAGCCAAACAAAACACGTGTGACAACTGTTCAATCATACATTTCCATTGCTCTTGTTAATTCTTAACCGCTTTATACGCTTAAAATAGCACAGCCAGTTAAAAAGGCACAGTTTACAATCCGATAAAACAATCCTACTTTCTCTCCCATTACCATCTCACTTTGCTTTCATCATGATAAAAATGTTTGCTTACAAACGATTACAAATTAGGCTCCCAGAGGTCCCGGGCTCGATTCCCAGCTGGGGTGCGGGAATTCGTCTGTAACTAGAGCTATTCCTACCCTACGCAGAGTCTAGAAGTATGAATATACCAGTCTTCTAAGGCCATTCTTATTCCGTAAGTCAAGCCCCGATATGATCATACAAGTTAAATAAGGCCATTGAAAGGAAGGAATATATAAGTAAAATTAGGCTAAACGGACTTAATTAATATTATTGCTCCATGGTAACAAGCAAGATACAGAAACGACAGTCAGTTTGTTACTTTCTCTACTGCTTAACTATATTACTGGAAAAAGTCTTGCATTCCATCCCAAAATTCGATACCGAGATTTCACTGGAAATACACGTTTTGAAGTTCCCTGAATACAAAAAGTACTTTTAGAAAAAAACGTGCGCGCGCGTGTGTGAACACCTTAACCCAAAAACGAAAAGTTGGTTAAATACCAAACTTGGTATTTAAGTTCAGCATCTTTCAAGGATGCGACACAAATAATATATCTTCAAGAAAATCCCCCAACCCAAACTACGCTTTACATGGAAAATGTTTCGTTATTTTCGATTTTCTCAAAAATGGCCCTAACGATTTTAATTAAAATGGCATTGTTTAAGATACTTGCATGACAAATAAAATGATAACTTGAATTTTCTGCAAATAGCCATGAAGTTCTGTTATTCTGAATGACTTTTGTATAATTGGTAAACCGTAAGAGAGAGACAAAATCTTATTGCACAAAAAATGTAAACCTCGTTAAAGCACATAATTTAGGTCAAATAAAATGTTTTGTGGCATTATCCACTTCCAAGAAGTTCTTTGTTATTTCAATTTTTGAATTCTTATATAGGTATATATGCTCTTTCTTGAAGCGGTAAGTCGCTATTGATTTTTTTCTCATGGTCATGCGAAGAACGTGATATTTCAAATGTTCAGATGTGCAATGAAAGTTTATCTAGATTATCAAGAAGTAGATAGAAGAATAAGCTTTTGTAAGAGTAGTTTGTGGAAGAGTAAGTAGGGAAAGTAATGTGAATGCAACATCAGATTTGTGCAAGTGGTAATTTGCTATTCGTTTCTTCTTGTGGTCTTGCTAAGGCCATCACATACCGATCTGCTTTTCAAAAATCTATCGATTTAGCTTACTGCATTCTCCTTACATACCACGAAGTGTGTAAATGATGAAAGCTTAGATATCAACAAGAAGTTGTCGCGGTAATCTGTCGTGTTATCTTATTTGCTGAGCGCCTGTTATTGTTTTACTATTTTGAATTTTGGGTTCTTTGTCCTCCGGCTAGCTATTATTACTCAGTCGAGCAAATATCTCTAAACAGGGCGTGTAAACGGAAAGGAGTTGTTACTAAAAGGTAACACTGATAAAAGAATTTATTTTCACACTTTTATTGCCGTCACACTTAATAATAGTTCACATCTTTAATCTTTATACACGCCTGACTGAAACTGTTATATTTCCGAATATAATTACTGTCGTACGCGTACTTCACGTTTTGTAACTAACTTTACGACGCGAGAGATTCTGTACAACTGCGTGATGTGTACCTCGTGAATGATTCTGTAGAACTGCGTGATGTGTTCCTCGCGAGAGATTGCTGAGAAACGCGTGATGTGTACCTCGTGAATGATTCTGTAGAACTGCGTGATGTGTTCCTCGCGAGAGATTGCTGAGAACCGCGTGATGTGTACCTCGTGAATGATTCTGTAGAACTGCGTGATGTGTTCCTCGCGAGAGATTGCTGAGAACCGCGTGATGTGTACCTCGTGAATGATTCTGTAGAACTGCGCGATACTTGCGTGCGTGCGTCATGATGGGAGGTTGAGGGCAACCCGATGGTGTGTTTAGGCGTGTACCTGCCCTAATTAGGGCTTAACCACGTAGTGACGGGATATGGGGGTTATAGGATGGCGGTTGTTCTTTAGGTAGGGGAGAGAAAGGAGGTAACAAAGTTTGTTCCTCAACGGTAGCCGGTCATGGTGCAACTGCCCTTGTGCACAGCTGATGATATGAATTTAGTAATTTAAAACATGTAGGGATTTTAATTTTGAAGTCCAAGCTACTCTTGAAGGGATTGTATTGGAGTTCAGCTTTAGCTGCTGTTGGAATTACTCCGCTGTTATCGGATATGCCTGCATGCCATGCGGGGAAGCCGGTGATGCCTCAAGCGGCGTGTTCTGGGGTTATAATCCCCAAGAGACCGAACGAGGGCGCTCTGATGGTATGGCAACTGGTCGTAAAATTTTGCGGCCCGGCGGCTAATTTCATCCTCCACGTAAGGAAGAGATGATGCTTCGTGAAGCAGTCTCACGGGAAAGGAACGGTTTACAGAATAGATAGCCCGAAGGCCCCTATTCTGCACCCGTTGCAGGAACAGCAGACTGGAATCTGCGGCCATGCCCCAGATCTCGCAGGCATAAAGCAGGAAGGGGATTATGAGCGCTCGAAAAAGGTGTAACTTAAGAGGGACAGGCATCTCAGACCTCAGCATCGGGTACAATGAAGCCGCAGCCCCATGCCCCCGACGCGCGACGTCCCTGACGTGTCCCCCAAAAGTTAGGCCTTTATCTAACTTAACTCCCAGGTAGGTGATGGCATTTGTCCATTCTATCCTTCTTCCGAGGTAGCTGAATGTGGGGAGGAATGCGGGAAAGCGGCGCTTGGTGAAGAGAATGGCGTGGCTTTTTGCCGGGTTAATGGATAATCGCCAACGCCTGCACCACTCTTGGAGGAGGCGGAGGTGTCTCTGAATGGGGTTGAAGGCTCTGCGTGGGTTTTTACTTGTACAATACAGCTTTTGGCTCAAGAATTAATACTCCCTCACCCCGATATGCCTAAACATTATAATAGAGCTGCTATTGGTTACTAAATCGTGCCAACATTAGTGTCTGTTTTGTCAGCCAATCATAATTACTAACATATATGCTCTAGGGAAGATATTCCCTCCACTTCTAAAGAAAGGCATGCTACCCTGACGTCATTTGTTTGTCTCTTCTGAGTGATAAACAACTCATCCCTCGGTTTATTGTCACCCACTTCTATTGTCAGTTTCAGTGAGGCCGTGTAAACTTATTTCCTAACAATGCTTATAACTAACAAACATCTAAAATCATTGTCATACAATAATGTTAGTTTACACTACAATCACTCTGGCATTCACAGTATTGTGATATAAAATACGGCCTCAAAGTAGATAAAATAGTAAGCTTTTGTAGGGGGGAGGGGAGTTTGAAGTTTAGCTTCCTTTAATCTGGTAGGTTGTATCGGACGATGAATGAATTAAAATATATGAAATATTGCTCAAGTGAGCCCAGGGTCTATATATCTTGAAGTTACCCGACATTCGTCTTCTCAGGATGAGGGAAAACCCCGGAAACAAATCTCATCCAGGTAACTCGCCCTAACCAAGATTCGAACTTGGGACTTCTTGAATGTGCAGGATACACGCTACCACCCACACCACAGAGGCGTGGGTGGTAAGAATAAGCTTTTGCAAGAATAGTTTGCACAAGAGTGAGTAGAGAAAGTCGTTTGAGTGCAACATATCTTTATTTTTGGGTTTATCACGAGTAAACAAAAACGTACCTGGGCTCCAGCCCGGGAAAACAGGCATAAGATGAACACTTCAGAAGCGGCTAATGGTAGAAGCAGTTTATACAAATGGTTCTGCACTTTAAGAGGAATTCACAGTCTAGTCCAGGTATGCATTTAATTTGTTAAGGCATATCTAAAATAATGTATTTTATTCAGAATATTGGTTTGAATTTTCCACTACTTTATTATACATTTTATAAAGTGCTGAGTCACCTTGGTGGTTGTTGTTTCTTGAGAGTGCAAAGTGGAAAATTCAAAAGCAGAATACACGAGGGGCGTTCTGAAAGTTTTCGGCCTGAGAAGACACAACATTTAAGAGAAATTATTTTTTAATTTACTTTTCAACACAGTCACCTTTTATGTCAATACAGTTAGTCCAACGTCTTTTCCAACTTATTAATATCCTCATAAAACACCATTTGTCCAGCTGTGCAAAATGCTTAAGAGTTTGTCTCAGCTTAATCCTCATCATTTGATGCGAATCTTCGTACATCCAGCCATTTCTTCAGGTTTGGCAACAAAAGATAAACACTTAGAAGCGAATATCATGCAGTTTTGCAACAACAATCCCAGACATATGTGAAGACGTATTATCGCAATTAAAGAAAATTTTCTTTTTCGCAAGGTGTGGACGTTTAGTCTAAACAGCATTCTTCAGTTGGTCCAGTAGTGAAGCATAATATTCCAGGTGATGGTTTTGCCCTTCTGAAAGTAGTGTATGAGTACTGCACTATGAGAATCCCAGAAAACTTGCCATGACTTTCCCTTGAGATAGAACCATTTTCGCTTTCTTTGGTGCACTTTCACCTGTTGCCACCCCTCCTTCGTCTCTGGATTGCGGCGGTAAAAAGTCCATACTCTACTGATATGAAACATCGGAGAAATTCACTGGAATTGTGTTTAAACAAGTCTAATCATTCTTGAGAAATGGTCATTAGAATACGTTTTTTGGTATATTGTCAGGATTCATTAACACTTTTTACACATCAAAGGGACTACGATATTGATGGGGAACAAGCAACACTGCCGAGCCAACAAACCTGCGCCAGCAGGAACTTCCACTGCTCCCCCAGCATCCACCGCTGCTCCACCACCGGGAGCTGTGGCCACTTCCGGTCCAGCCGAAGCTTCGGCACCAGACACCGCCAGAACCCGCCCAGCCCATGGGACCTTCATAGCGTTAGCCACCTCAGCCTCCGCCGACATTTCAGCCTGTGCTTAATGGGAGGCACAGTGCTGTTGTTTACGGGGTGCCACGGCACCTTGCAGGAAAGTTTATCCTCGCCGCAGTCCACCTGCAAGGGCTCTAAGGCCACGCGGATCAACATACATAAAGGACCGACTCCACTCGTCCGCTTGGAGTTTGCGGACCCTGACGACAATGAAGCGCCCTTGAGGACGGGCCTGTCCTTGTTAGGGCGGTGCTGACGCTTGCTCTTTGACACCGAGGTGCCACTATTGCAGCACCAACGTCTACACCTCCAAATGCACTGGTCACGTCCTTCACCGCCGCCGCTACTACTGTGTCACATGTAATGGCAGCACACATTTCACCGGCCAGGCCCAGTGCCTTCATTACCCGAAGAGCAGGCCAATACCGTTGCTGACGCATACGCTCCATCAACATCCACTGGCCACCTCTGACGAACACAACACATGCAGCCTCAACCAGGGTGGCGCTTCGAGACGCCATTCAGGAACTCCGCGCGGAGGTTTTGAAAATTGGTGCTCGGCTAGCTGCACTGGAAAAGACCATAGCCGACCTCATCTCCGAGAAACTCCAGGACCTAGGTTACCATCTCCGCAGCCATCACTCAGCAACAAACCTTCGCCGCCGACCTGACGTCCAAGCTGGGCAGCATTACCACATGTCTGCGGGACCTGGAGAAGAACTTCGAGGACTACAAAACTGCGTCACCTCAGCAGCACCACATCCAGCTCCACAGTAGTCACCTCAACCATTCATGATTTCAGAGGACCAGCACCGCTGCCTTGCGCAACGCAGAGGCTTGGTTCAAGAGGAGCAAAAATGACGAAGGCATCTAGCGCCTGAGTAGCTTCAACTTCATCCTTCCTGCACCACTATCACCCCTGAACCGCATCCTTATTATCACCTCCAATCTCTAGGCTGCAGTCAGGGCAATTTGTCATGGCTGTAGCCTAAGACCTTACCTTGCGCCCGCTCCCGCTTATTGGGCGGCAGCAAAGTATCGTTCGTGAGACTAACGCGGCCGCTATACGGGACCGCGCTACCTTTACCGTGTATTCCTTTCTTATCCTTCGTCCCATCGGGTGGAGGAGTTTTAGTGGGCATGGCCATGTACTGGCGAGTCCCATACTTTGTCCCCGCACCTTCGGGGCTGAAGTGCCAAACGTGATGTATTGTTAACAAACGTGGCACCCACTTCGTGTTAAGCGTATCGCCTATCGTAGTCTTTGCAAATGTCACCCGTCTCGCGTACCTTCTATCAGCGATCATTATGCACGCGTTGTGAAATTTTGTCACAATCTCGCGGTTTTGTGACGTTCTGAGCACTCGTCACTTTGAATGATCACCGTTAAATTCAGCAGCCGACTTTCTAACAGTCGAAAATGACGGGAAAGAATGCTGTAATGTCGATCTAGTTGGGGTTAAAGCCTTCAAAACGAAGTACTTTTTCACAGGCTGGTACTTCAGTTTTATCAATTTTGCAGGAAATGTTGACAATCGTTTGTTTACATGATCGTCCCAAACAAGACTGTGATTACACTTCGCGTCTGAAACTGTACAGAGTAACATCTACAGGATACCTATCATAGAAATTTGACCATCTTCATGAAATCTCTGAGTCAGGCCGAGAGATTTTACATGTCCCTCGTGGCGATCCAGTTTTTAAAGATTTATTATCGTTTCAGTCTCCTGCATCTCCCTTGCACGCACAATGAACTGTGTAACGAAACCGTTTTGCGAACGTTTATCTCGATTAACCTGCAAAGTTAGAAAAATAAGATTTTATAAGAGTAAGATATAGAACATAAATATGATGTGTTACATTCCCATAACTTTCTCTACCCACTATCGTTTAGTTTACACTATGTGATCAAAAGTATCAGGACACCCCACAAACATACGTTTTTCATCTTAGGTGCATTGTGCTGCCACCTACTGCCTGGTACTCATTATCCGCGACCACAGTATTCATTAGACATCGTGAAACAGCTGAATGGGACGCTCCGTGGAACTCACGGACTTCGAACGTGGACAGGTGATTGGGTGCCCACACTCCTAAACATCCCTAGGTCCACTGTTTCTGATGTGATAGTGAAGTGGAAACGTGAAAGGACATGTACATCACAAAAGCGCACAGGCCGACCTCGTCTGTTGACTGACAAGAGACCGCCGACATTTGAAGAGGGTCGTAAAGAGTAATAGGCAGACATCTATCCAGACCATTACACAGGAATTCCAAACTGCATCAGAATCCACTCCAAGTACTATGACAGGCGTGAGGTGAGAAACCTTGGATTCCATGGTCGAGTGGCTGCTCATAAGGCTCACATCACGCAGGAAAATGCCCAACGACGCCTCGCTTGGTGTAAGGAGCGATTGAACAGTGGCAAAACGTTGTGTGGAGTGACGAATCACGGTACACAATGTGGCGATCCGATGGCAGGGTGTGGGTATGGCGAATGCCCGGTGAACATCATCTGCCAGCGTGTGTAGTGCCAACAGTGAAATTCGGAGGTGGTGGTGTTATGGTGTGGTCGTGTTTTTCCTGGAGGGGGCTTGCACTCCTTGTTGTTTTGCGTGGCACGATCACAGCGCAGACCTACATTGATATTTTAAGCACCTTCTTGCTTCCCACTGTTGAAAGGCAATTCGGGGATGGTGATTGCATCTTTCAACACGATCGAGCACCTGTTCATACTGCACGGGCTGTGGCGGGTGGTTACACGACAATAATATCCCTGTAATGGACTGGCCGCATAGAGTCCTGACTTGAATCCTATAGAACACCTTTGGGATGTTTTGGAACGCCAACTTCGTGCCAGGCCTCACCGACCTACATCGATACCTCTCCTCAGTTCCGCACTCCGTGAAGAATGGGCTGTCATTCCCCAAGAAACCTTCCAGCACCTGATTGAAAGTATGCCTGCAAGAGTGAACGCTGTAATCAAGGCTAAGGGTGGGCCAACACCATATTGACTTCCAGGATTACCGATGGAGGGCGCTACGACTTGTACGTCATTTTCAGCCAGGTGTCCGGATACTTTTGATCACGTAGTGTCTATAGGTTCTCCAAACTATTCTTACGAAAGCTTATTTTTCTATTACTTCATGTTAATCGGGATAAACCTGTGCAGAAATAGTTTCATTGCACATTTCGTTGTAGGCAAAAGGGTAATAGAGCAAGCCGAATCAATAATGTGTTTAAAGGCCAGGCGCCAAGGCTTAAACATTCCATTATCTTTCTATGATATCGTGAGAGACAAGTGAATAGCGACAGGACTTTAAAAACAATTACGAAGTATTGCCAATTGAAACCTCTATTAACGTATATCTCGGAAATGACTGATACCACAAAACATATTTGAAATAAATTGTGCGTTTTAAAGATACGTATATTTTTTGTGTAGTACGTTTATGTCTATCTCGTAACGTTTACCAGTTATACAAAATTCCTTCCTGGTGAAGAGGACTTCACAGGCAAATCACAAAAAAATTCAAGATACCTATACATTTTATTTGCAATATAAATATCTTAAACATATGGTATTTTAGTAAAACAAATGTTACAGTATAGAGAACATCAAAATTTCGAGAAAAAGCTTGGAATTAAGGGTAGTTTGGGGTGGGAAATTTTATTGAAAATCTTCGTGTCGCATCTTTGGAAGATGCTTAACTTAAATCCAAGTTTTGTATTTATCCGACTTTTCGTTCTTGAGTAATGCTGTTCACTGAGGCAGTCTCTCTCTCTCTCTCTCTCTCTCTCTCTCTCTCTCTCTCTCTCTCACACACACACACACACACACACACACGCACACACATGGATCTTTTCCTAACTTTTTTATTCAAGGGGCCTCAAACCATGCATTTCCGGTGAGATTTCGCTAATGCATTCCATTCAAAAATTAAACATTTTTATATTTTTAGATAATTTGAACTACCTTTGAAATGGACAGTATTAACTTAACATTTTCTTTTCTATTTTTTTTTATATGTGATCACGACAAAGAAAAATCTATATGATACATATGCCTCCTGCATATTTGTGTAGACAAACGTTGGCCTTACTGTTTGTCTATCTTGAAAACTTTTCTACGCATACATTTATCGCAATTAACGTAGAGCGAAAACAAAAATTATATAATGTTAGTGGATAAGGAAAGTCGCTGACTGTTGTAGTTCAGGCGTCGTTTTAAGTCAATCATTTACAGGCTGGATTTGTTGAGTCCTTATGTATCATTCAAGCTATCGGAATAGTTTGCATTATCTGTAATGGTTTTATAGACTTTTTAAGGACCTCAAACCGTATAAAATAGTTCAAGCAGCTCAAGTAACATGACGTAATGTGACTGAATCAATATTAAAAACAATCTCCGTTGGTGAAATTTGACATAATACAATCTGTGAATTAGGATAATAGGAATGAAAATGAATGTTTAACTTTGATGATTTAATTCTGTTTTTTCCATTATGGCGAACGCTAATTGCACCGCAAACATTTGCCTTTCTGTGCGCGTTCGCTCACGATATTTTCAACTGAATGAGAAACGCGCTTTTTTTTTTTTTTTTCGAAATGTTAAAATATGCCGGAGAAGGAAAATATCCGCTTTAACTCTTCTCGGCTCAGAGGCTCCCATCATTAGTCTGTGCGAAAAGGCAACATTTCGAGAAAAAAAAAACGCAACCACTCCACTCCTAGAAAAGCAGTGATCATAATTTATTTACGGAAAGAAGTTGAAACGTGAAGTTCATGGCGCGAAATTGTCTCCATAGCAACCAGTTAGCGTGGAGTTTTAGTTACAGTTCTTCAGTGCGTATTCAGTGTCACTAAACAGCGTTTGCCATTCCCGTATCAGCTTGCATTTCATTTATTTTGTGTGTATACATGCAATAACGTCTGATGTTCCGGTAAAGCGAAACCTAATGCCAGGTCGCAAACTTGGTTGTCTCAGTGTGATGCAGTAACATTGCCAGGTTCGATCCCCGCTACCAGCATGGAATGTTTGTCATCCTGGGAGGTGCGCAGCGGGCGGCACTTAGACTCGTGAGGTCCTTGAGAAACGAATAAAGGAGTTACTTAAATAAGCGCTCGGGTGAGGGGGGATTCGGTTTGCTGATTACTTGTCACGTCTGAGAGAAACAATTTAGTGGCAATTCCCAAAAATTCAAAGTGGCCGACTTTACACTAAATTGAAATGCTGCCAACCTTATAGTGGGAATTGCTAGTTTCAAGTCAGGCAGTAAATTAAATCTTGCTTTAAAACAACACAAGTTGATTCCCAGCGCTAAATACCGCATCATATTGTATCTATTTAATGGCAATTTGTGTTGTAAAACAACAATAAAAAAAGTGTGGAACGTTTGAGTAAATAGTAAAACAACTGCAGATAAATGTACACGTGGAACACAATGGCCTCCCCAACCAAGGATTATTTGCTTTGAACTCAACAGTTGACGTTCTGCAGGATAATGCCTATTTCTTAAACTAATAATAATAATAATAATAATAATAATAATAATAATAATAATAATGGCGGGAAAAAAAGAAAACACGCGTACGTGAATGTACCCGACTCTCGTTAGATGTCACTGCGAATACCACAAACTCAGGAGAGACCATTTCTACTTTCCCTGACACATACAGCAAATAGAGGAAGTGTTTTTCTTTTTTGCCCCAAGTCCTTTAAACCTGTTAGGCCATACTGGACGATGGATGAATGAAATGATATTCAAATGAGCCCGGGGTCCACAGAGCTTAAAGTTATCCGAATTCATTTTCTCAGGACAAGGGAAAACCCCAGAAAAAAGTTTATCCGGATAACTCATCCCAACCGAGATTCGAACTGGATTTCTTGAATGTGAGGCAGACACGTTACCCTCACACCACAGAGGCGGGCGAGGAAGTACTGTACTCTACATAAAATTTTGGTTTTGATATTTCACCGGAAACGCACGTTCTGAGGCCCCTTGAATAAAAAAATGACAGCATTAAAAATGTTTGTGTGTGTGTATGTGTGTGTATGTGTGTGTGTGTGTGTGTGTGTGTGTGTGTGTGTGTGTGTGTGTGTGTTTTGCGTGTGTGAACAGCATAATTCAAAAATGAAAGTCGGATGAATACCAACTTGGTATTTATGTTCAAAGATGCGACACGAAGATTTTCAAGAAAATCCACCTCAAATTACGCTTTACATGAAAAATTGCTCGAATGTTTATTTTTTCGCACAAATGGCTCCAACGATTTTGATTAAAATAACATATACTTAAAATATTTACATGGAAAATAAAATGTATATGTTGAATTTTCTGAAAACAGCCTATGAAGTCCTCCTCATTCGAAAGGAATTTTGTTTAATTTTTGTATAACGGGCAAAACATAAGAGATAAACAAAAGTTTACTATGCACACAAAAAAAATATAGATTTCTTTAAAACACAATTCATTTCAAATAACTTTCTTTTTTACATCAACCTTTTCAGAGATATACAGTGTATTTGTTTTGAGTTTTTTAATACTTTGTCGTTTCATTGTTTGAAGTTCTGCCAACCTTCAGATGTTTCTCGTGATGTCACGGAAAGAGCTGGAATTTCAAGACCAGTATACAGCAATCGGTTTTAAGTATTTGACTATCGTTATACCCTTTGTACCTATAACAAATGTATAATGGAACTATGCAAACGTTTACCTCAATAACGAAGTGGATAGAAAAAAAATCTGATGTGTTACACTCAGATGACTTTCTCTACTCTTGTACAAACTATTTTTACAAACACTCATTCTCCATATGCTTCATGTTAATTGAGATATCGAGATGTCAATCTTATTGGTAATTTTCTTGTAGATGCAAGGGGAATATGGTAGCTTTTAAGCGATAGTCAAATATTTTAACGCTGGTTGCTATGTGGCGCATTCCATTCTCTTTGCATGTCCAGGACATAAAAAATGAATAACGAATTTGAGAAAAAGTATAAGTATTGGAAAATTTAAGGAAATAACAAGCAATATCTCAAAAACGGTGCACTCAACAAAAGATATGTATATGACATAAGTTGTGTATTTTAACGCGATCTACATTTTTTGTGTAGTAAAATTTTGTCTATCTCTTATGGTTTACCAGTTATGCAAAAGTCGTTCACAATGAAGAATACTTTTGGAGACATTCCCAGAAAATTCGAGATATACATTTCATTTCTCATGACATTATCTTAAACATATGATATTTTCATCAAAATCGTTAGAGCCATTTTTGAGAAAATTAAAATTTTCGAAAAATGTTCCATGTAAAGGGTAGTCTGGGGTGGGGGGATTTTCTTGAAAACCTTCGTGTCGCATCTCTGGAAGATACTGAACCTAAATACCAAGTTTGGTGTTTATCCGACTGTTCGTTTTTGAGTTATGCTGTTCACAGACACACACACACAGACACAGACACACACACACACACACACACACACACACGGACATGTTTCCAAAAATGCTTATTTTGGATTCAGGAGGTCTCAAAACATGTATTTCCGGTGAAATCTCGGTATCGAATTTTTGGGTGGAATGCAATACTTCCCCTACTTACTATACGTAGTAGAGAAAGTAATAAGCTTTTGCAAGAATAGTTTGTAGAAGGTATAAAAATATAAACGATAGTGGATAAAGAGAGTTGTGTGAATGTAACACTTCAGCTTTTTTAAAAATGCTGTCGCTCCTCAGTTGTTTCTCCTCGCAATATCAAGTATGGAACTTCAAGGTCAGTATATAGCGAACCCGTTTTTTAACATTTGAATATCGCTTCCGTTTCCTCTATCCCCTTTGTACCTACAACGATAGGTGTCATGAAGCTAATTCTGCCAACATTTTTCTGGATTAACATGAAGAAGACAGAAAAATAACGTTTTATACGAATAGTTTGTACAAGCAATAAAAATAAACGATAGTGGGTAGAGAAACTCGTGTATATATAACAAATTAATTTTTTTCTTACCATGCATTTAATTCGCACATCGTGTTGGTTTCCACAGTAACACACCAGGCGAAACTGCCGAGTAACCTTCATTTCATTCTTCTCTTCTAGCCACTTATTGAATATAACGTAAGCTCTATGTAGGTACCTTGATGTGGATTTATTAAGAACCACAGAAGCCTGTCCTATTTGCCAAGGCTCTTCAATTTCCGACATGATAGCATCTTCTTAATATTTTCCTACTTTCAAGTATAGTAAGTTGTGGAGCAGGCATTCGTATGCAGTATTTATAAGGTTGGTATTGGACAGCCATTTTGATACTTCAAACAGCTGTTAATGCAGCTAAGCAGACAACACTGCACTTAATATAATTGAAATCAAATGCTCAAAAGTGATATGCAACATACATACGTTATAGGTATAGGTAGTGGGTTACTCAATGGAGGGGACACCTTGCGTACTGCGATCTGCATAGATTATTGCAGCTACCATCCCCCAGGAGAAAGCGATGAACTGAAGGAACGTAATAAGGCTATAGGCCGCAGGCATACAGGCCACAGAGACGCGCATAAGTCCTTAGCATTTCCAAGCTCGAAGACACGTCCTACTGCTGGAGCTGCCTAGAGAAAGCTATGAACGACCCGACGACCAAGCAGCCCTTTGGTGCCCACGGGGAGTACTTTTTCTTTTGAGTATGTATCCGCGTAATCTGTCCAGCATTACCATATGCCACGAAACCTAGAAACACATCTGAAAGATGATAAGGAAACGGAATGAAAGGGAAATTATGGAAAGGAAATTGCGGTAGAGAAGAAACCAACATAACATTCACCTGCCGACCCGGGGAAATCACGAAAAACCCATGGGTCAGAGTGGGCGGTCGCCGGAGAACGAACCCGGGGCCTCCCGATGCGAGTCGCACACGATACCGCGGCGCCCACTCGCTCGGTTATGCATGTGTTAAGTTGTATAACAGAATCTCGGAAATAGAAAGTACTCGGATTCATCTCGTATTTTCAAACTTTACCTCGATTTTCTTATAAATCACTTATCACCCTTATATCGTAATATACTATTATACGAGAGGCGTCCAATAAGTAAGTTTCCCTATTTATAAAAACATTACACACAATTGATCATGTTGAATTAATTTTATTTATATTATACAACCTTTCTGTTACTTTTCTATATAGTCAAAAATTTCTTCCAAGCATTTTTGGGGACGTGACACAGTTTTTCCAAGCTAGTATTGCACCAGGTCGGGTCCTTTGCTCGCAACCAGCTGTTCACTGATTTGACTTCATCACCGGTGTTAAAAGTGCATACCTTTGAGTTGGAGGAACATGTGAAAATCGCTTGGGGCAAGCTCCGGTGAATACGGAGGATACGAGAAAACTTCAAGTTGAATCTTGACCCAGGCGGAGCTTAGAAGATTCAACTGGGAAGTTTTCTCGCATCCTCCATATTCACCAGATCTTTTCCCAAGTGATTTACACATGTTCCCCTGACACAAAGGTCATCTTGGAGGTAAGTACTTTAACACCGTGACGAAGATCAATCAGAAGTGAACCAGAAGTCGGGTTCTGTGCTCGTAACCAGTTGTTCACTTCTGGTTGACCTTGTTTGCGCCACTCGCGATACCGCCAAAAGATCCATAATGTGTTTGCGTCATAATGTATTTAATTCGGTACCACATTACGATGTCAGAGCGCTTAATTGTCACTCTCACTTTCCCAGACTACAGACTGGCACACGAATAAACGCAATAAAATTGTGTTTTTATATCTTAATGTCTTAAAATTCGTAATAAAACAAGTGAAAGGATTTGTTTTTTTAACTACAGGCTACCTTTCAAACTGCTTTGACATCTGAAAATAATCACATTGCCTTTGTGATCATTCAGTTTCATTACTCTGGTGATGTTGAAGACTGACTACAGTTTTCGTATTCATGTTTGAGGTTATTTTGGCAGGGCAACTGTACAACGCCATCCATCTCCACGACGAGTCCGCCTCACAATGTTGAATCTTCCGACTGGATGTGCCTACTCAATGCAGCATGCCATCTAGAAATGGTGCAATAGTAGACAGAAAGGCACTATCCGCACTATGAACGTCCCCTAATATATAACCGCATTCCTCAATTATAAACAAGCAACAAATCTGGCGCAAACGCAATGCACCTGTGCCAAACACCTCCAACCTTCAACAAGCGCAGTTTTCAGGCCCCGCAATTTTACAGCATTTTCTCATCTCTCAATTCCTAGTTGTATGTTCTTATGTGCGGATGTGTTGACGGAAGTGGATAGGATAGGGCTACTTAACGGAGGGAACGCCTCGACTCCCAATGGATCTTTTGTGCGTACAACCCCGGGAAGAATGGATGAAGTGAGTGAACCGCAGGAAACGTATGGGATGCAGAGCGGGACCGCGCAAGTCGACAGAGACGCGCATAGTTCCCTAGCAGCTCCAGCCACGGGAGGATCGCTCGGAGAGGTGCCTCTAGTGGGATCGGGGAAACACGACCCAGCAGTGGAGGCTCCATCGGCTTCCTCTAGCAGGGCCGAGAAGAAGTTCAAATTCGCAAGCCTTTGCGCCATCTGCCCGATACCGACTGAACCCGTCTGGCACGAGGATCTCCTGCATCGCCTCATACAGTACAACATCCCATCCCCCTCTTACCCATCTAGTCCACTCCTACCTCCTAAATCGCACCTTTAGTGTTTCCAAAGAGGAAGTCACGTCAGCCTCACGTCCCATCCATGCAGGGGTCCCTCAAGGCAGTGTCCTCGGCCCGCTTCTCTTTTTGGTTTTTATTAACACATTGCCATCCTACCCAGGCTACTCCATATTTCAATTCGATGATGACACAGCCATCGCCTCCACTTCCCTGAAACACAGAGTAGCGGTTCACCGCATCCAGAAATATGCCGACATCCTCACCACGTGGCTCAACATGTGGCGTCTAAAAGTGAATGCCACAAAATCTCAGGCCGTCACCTTCACTCGAAGGCTCCAGCTAGATAACGTGCCTGACCGACTAGCCGGTGGAACCATGAGCTGGACCACACAGGCTAAATACCTAGGCGTCACGTTGGACCACAAACTCACATGGAAGCCCTACGTCGAAGAGCTAGCATCTAAAGTGAACCGTAGGATGGCAATGTTGTATCCGTTATATAGTAGAAATTCGGTTATGTCCGTGCGCAACAAAGTGCTCCTGTTCAAGCAGGTGCTTCGCCCTGCTATCACCTACGCCTGCCAGTCTGGGGAATTGCTGCTAAGACCCACCTCTAACGCCTTCAAACCCTCCAAAACCGCTTCTTCCGCACCGCCGTCAACGCTGACTGGTACATCCCTAACAACGACATCCATCGCGACCTTCAAATCCCCACCCTCACAGATTACATCCTGTCCCTATCCCAAATGTTTTATGACTCCCTTCCTCACAGCTTCAATGCCTTCATCCGCGGCCTCGGGGAGTACGACATCGACCCCGGGGAACGCTACAAGCGCCCCAGACTTGTGCTTGGCAGGCACTAAGTCAAAAAAAATCCTGACTACAGTCACTACACCATAATCACCTCAAACACACAATGCATCTCAAAACAACCCAGAAACATTCTCCTTAAACACAAAACCTTTCCCAAACAAATAAATCCACTGTTAATCCACAGTTAACTTCACTCAAACCCTCTCTCAACCAGTAAAGGACATCAGTCCTGGCATGGTAACAATCGGGAGACACCACCTGAACACAGGTGGTATCGTCTCCCAACGACATCCCTTGAAGTGGCGAACCCGGAGTCAACCCGGAACAAGAAAGGGAAATGAAATGAGAGGAAAGGGGAGAGAGGAAATCCGTGGCAGAATACATCTCTCCAGCATTCGCCTTGGCAACCAGGAAAAACCACGAAAAGCCCATGGTCAGAGTGGGCGGCCACCGAGAATCGAACCCAGGACCTCCCCAATGCGAGCATCACACGTTACCAGGGAGCCATCTCGCTCGGTTTGACAGAAGTGATGTCTCTCGTATATTTCGGCCGTGGTTAAGTGATGAAACATCTCGGGAACATGATATCAAGGAGATTTAAGTCCTGTTTCTTCGTTACACTTATTCTGCAATTCATTAAATATTGTGGCGTATTAATAATTTGGTGGGCTACATTATTGTTCTACATTGTCATTACCAGACACATTGTTGTTTACGTCACTCTTGGCTGGTAGCTTGCTAGCCACGACTAGTGGGGGATAGCGTCTGTCTCAGGATTACGTGAGGAACGGACCGCGTGTATAAGCCGGACTTTGGATCGGCGGACATCTCCTCCCACCTTCCATTTTTAATAATGTAGGTACCCCAAACAGTTGCGAAATAAATATAGGAATGTGTGAGTAGATTTGTGTTATGGATTTTGTACAGTGAAAAACCCACGCCTTCCTCTTAACCTCCACACCACGTTTCGGTCCTCCGCAGCCAAGTAAGTATACGCCCCCTCAATGTGCCTACTCGGTATTAAAAATTAATTTTATTTTCATGTGAACTTTTAGGCCATCTACCTAGCATGTAACAATATTCATATTTTTAAATAACAAATCCAGCCAGAAAAATATATGCTTAACAGCTTTTGTTATCTAACAGTAATGGAGATACTTTATTTAGGCCAATAATAATAAAACCTTACACTTGTAATTTGTTTAGCGTTGCTCATTCTGTTATTTACTCATAATTGGAAATTATTACAACAATCCTGATGAACATTATTGTTATTATTATTATTATTAATATAATCACCTTTCTTATTATTACATTCATGCCACTTTAAATCCACAATGAAGTACAACTGCGTTTCATTAACCAACAGCGTGAGAAAATTGGCGAAAGCGGTTAGAGCAGTGGAGAGCAAGAAAAGATGTGACATCTCTGTTAAAGACACATTGTTATCCTTGGTGTGTGGCCAACAGAATGGGTAGGTTACTGAGAAAGGCCGCTATGTTAATAGTGCTTTAAACGATTTAAACGTATTTTTAATTTTCTTTGCTCAACTGAAGGACATATTTAAACTTTTTATTGTAAATTTATTGCCATAAATTGAGGTTTTTTAAATCATATCAGGTCCATCGACATGCGCCCGGAATTGCTAGGTTTACATGGGGACCCCTTTAAATATTTTCACAGATTAAAATACAAATTCTACCATTAAAAGTAAATAAAAATCTTGGGGAATCTCATGGATTACAAAACATCACACAACATAATGGTAAAAACCTACACACATAAGTAAGCTTGCAAACTGCACACTGATCCACGTAATGCAATAGTATATCGGTTATGTTGTTGTTGTTATTATTATTATTATTATTATTATTATTATTATTTAAATGCTGAGAGAACAAGTAAAGGTGTTAAATAATGTTAAATGCTTGTGATTTGTTTGAAATTAATAGAAAGTTATGAGGAACCAGCTAAAAATGTACAACTTTTAGGATTGTTTGCTAAAATTCCTAATAATAATACTACAACCAGAATACAAGACAAAATGTTGCGAATGCATCTGAAACGCGGTAGTTTTCATATTTTAATTATATTAATAGTAATAATACATAAAGTTTGTTCAACCTCTACTTCAAAATGATTGCTTCTCGCTTTTTAGTTATTTTAATGACGTGAGATCCCAGTAAGTTTAGACAACCTTTCATCCACAGGAAATGAAGCCAGTCACACTTTTGGAAGAGAAAATAAATGGCAAAATATAAGTGTTGTATTTTATAAGGAGTTGGATTTTTTGGGGGGAGGGTGGTGGGCTTGCAGAGAAGAGAGTTGTACCACTTAAGGTGTTGTGTACTTTTCGAATGAGTGAGTGGAAATAGTTGTTTTCTTCTTCTGGTTGAAACCTTTCCAATGCTTCTTTCTTTGAAGGTGAGAAGAGGTCTTTTGTGCAGTTTGTTTAGTAACGGAGGTGAATGTTACTGAAACAAGTTTTATAGCATTTTCGAGGCTAATTAAAAAGAAAGAAGCTCGTGTATCATGCTGTAATAGAGGCAAGTAACTGTTACAGTTGAGGATAGATGTACTGTGTACATGGCCGCATTGGTCAAGATTACTTACGTCATGAATTTCATATCACACATTTTGGTGCTCCCGAACAATAAAAATTATGTTTTTTGTAGTTTAGCAACTGTACAAAATTATGCAAAATTATTCAGAATGCACAAGACTTCTCAGACTATTCGCAAAAAGTTCAAGATGCACAATTTTATTTGACGTGTAATAAACATCTAAAATAAATGGTACTTTAATCAAACTCATTAGGGCCATTTTTGAGAAAATAAAAAATAACAAAACTTTTTCCATGTAAAAGATAATTTGGGGTCAGGGGAGATTCTCTTGAAAATCTTCGTGTCGCATCCTTGGAAGATACCGAACTTAGGTATATCCGAAGTTTGCTCTTTAAATGACTTTTCGTTCTTGCGTTATGTTGTTCAAGCACGAAATCCTTTTTAAAATCGTTTTTTAAGGAAGTTTCAAATCTTGTATTTCAGATGAAATTTCGGTATTGAATGTTTGGGTGCAATAAAACACTTTCCCCACTTGCTATAGGTAAGACTAAGCGAGATGCTCCGCGGTAACTTGTGAGGCTCGCATTCGGGACGTCCTGGGTTCGATTCCCGTCGGCCGCTCATTCTAACCATGGAATTTTCGTGGTTTACCTTGATTGGTAGGTGAACGCTGATGTGATTTCTCATCTACCGCGATTTCCTTTCCATTATTTCTTTTTCATTGTGTTTCCTTCTAATATTTCAAGTGTGCATCTAGATTTCATCGTGGCGATGCCGGACAGATGGCGCGGATGCTTGCTCAAAGGAAAGAATATTCTCCGTGGACACTAGAGGGCAGCTTGGTTGCCGGGTCCTTCATCGCCAGTATTGGAACGGGTCTTCGAGCCTGAAACTTACGGTTTTTCGAGCGTCTCTCTGGCCTGTAGCCTCCTTCTGGTTCTTTCACTTCATCCCTTCCTCCTGGAGTGGTAGCGCAATAGATCTCTCGCAGGTCGCAATGCGCGTGGTGTCCCCCTCGGTTGTATACCCTAAACTACAGGTAAGCAGTAGAGAAAATAAAAACAAGAGCGTCCAAAAAACATACTAACAGGATTTCGGACACTGCTGTGGATTCCACCATGATTATATTTCGTACTTAATGGCTGTAAAAATTAAAAAGTAACATTTATTTTTTCAATTATATATACATATTTCATCAGTATTTATTTAAGGTAGCGAAGTTTCAAGGCTTTTAGCTTTGGTTCGGAAATATTCAGCTCCGATCTTGATTGGGAAGCTCTTTATCTAAACTACCTTTAACTCTGTACCGATTTGAAATGAGAGGACAAATTAAGTGGGTGGGCCATTTAAGTTGAGACTGTACAATACCTCCAAAACTAAGCGTGTAGAAAGAAATGTCTTGAATAAAAGTTGCTTGATATTATGCGATAAAATAAATGCCATTAGTCTTACTTTGTTTGGAGGACGTTATGATAGGCATTTTAGGGTCAATTTAATTTTTTTAATGGGACCCTACAGTTAGGGTCAAATTAAATTGACATTTACTTATCAGTATGAAATTACAGTTTAGGGAATCAAAATGAAGCTCGATTTAAATAATTAGATTTAAAGGTTTGTTACCGCAACTATTTACGGGAGATATAAATAATTAAATGAAGAAATAACCGTAAGTTAGAGAATTAATTGCAATAATTAATTTCAGCATATTAAATCAACATACATGTTGAGGGCTTGAGTTTAAAGATTTGTCCGGAAAGAAAAACGATCATTAGCAAGCCATGTAGTAAGAAAGTCGCGTCGTAGCGAACACATTAGCTTAAAGATTCTGGGAACTCCTTTAGGTTATAAGTTCAGTACATTTGCATGCACGTAGGCCAATTTTGTAGATAAGAGAGGCAAAATTAATTCTGGAAAAGAAAAGTGAAAGGCTGAGTTCATAACAGTCAGAGACGCACATGAAGAGAGTTTTATATTAGCTCGGGTAAGATGTAAAGCTAGAAGGTGGAATAATATGTAGACGGAACTAAAAGTAATAAAGGCGTGTAATTTTAGATCCGGGAGTTACTCATTCTGGTACCGGCAGTGCAACTTACATTCGTTCGTGCACATCGTGCACACAGTTGTACATACATTCGTCACTCTGGATACCTGTGATGACTCGTATATTTTAAGCGCTTATTGGCCGCTTTTGTGAGTAAGATTTCGCGGCTGTTGTGAGAGGTCTCGCCGATAAGCATTTTAGTGACTCGCGGCAAGTTACGCTACTAGTTTCTTTTAGTGCGAAAACAGTTATTATTTCGAGTACTACAATTCAAAGCCAGTCTATTTTATCTCAAACGGTTTGCAACCCACTTCAACAATCCAAATATTAGTTCACATCAAATTTCTCAGTTAATTTAAACTGGTGTTATCTTTTAACAATATCCCCACGCATACCCCGACAGTAAGATCTCATGCTTACCACTAGAGCAGCTAGCGCAAAAGCAACAGAATGAGGTACAAGATCGCGGCAACAGAATCAACAACGAAGCGGGTAAAGTAAACTGCTTCAAAAGTGCCGAACATCGTTCTTGTATCACAGTGACGACCATCGTGGTGCAAACGTACTGTATCAGGTTTCAGAGTTATAAAAGCTTTAAGTTGGGAATTTTGGGAAGATACGATGAATTTGAACAATTTTAATTGTAAAACTATGTTATGAATTTTAAGAGTTTGCATAAAGCATTGTATCGGCTTGTCTCCAAATATAAAAAAAATTGTTTCGTTTAAAAAATGCAAGGTTGATTTTCCTTCTGTTTCGGATGATTTGAAATGGAATGTTCCTTATTCGCTTACCGATTCGGAGAAACCAGGAAAAATCCATAAGTGGCCGGCCCGACGGGATCGAACGCGGAACATCCAGAATGCGAGGCTCACATGTCACCGCGGAGTAATCTCGCTTGATCACAGACAGGCGGACAAAGCGACGAAAACGTCTTCCGTAGTACGTACAAATCTGAAGATTCCAACACAAGAGGCCAAGATATGAGGAATATAAATTTTAATTTAAAACACGTATTAAAACTTAGGGAATATTTTTCATTTCCTATCCATTCTTATGGGAATAGGTGTCAATACGTTTTGTTTTACTATCATCTTAGAGGAAATAAGCACATTAAATTGTCAAAAAAACCCACTTTTCTTGCAGCAGCGTAGACGAAAATATCGTGATACCTTTCATCTTAAGTTTTGGACGCTCCTTCCATTGTCTGAAAGTGGTTTTGCCAGAATACTGCGCGTGACCGCTAAATTTTATTTGCTCACGCTTCGTCTTCACAGTACCAGACTCTCGAGTTCTGTATCGTAAAGGCTGGTTTACAACAGCCCGAGAAGGATAACCAACGAGAATGGGAAGCAATGCAACGTACAATATTTTGCTTCACAACAGCCCGGTAACGAGAATGGGAATGCTTATCGATGATCATATCGATCACAAAGTGGAAAGTCGATTTTGCGCATTGGGGTTTTATCTTTTATTAACTGAGCAATAATATTTTTTCACCTGCTTCCAATTCAGCTAACATAATGCGGGTTAGCCAACGTCAAATTCGATAGAGTAAACATTATCTAAATGAGCATTTATTACATTTCCGATACCTCTAGTCTTACCAAGCTTTCATTCCTTTATTTAATGGCACACATTAATGCTGTTTATTGTTTTTTGTTAATTTCCACCGGGTTGTGCTGTTCTTTGTAACTTCTGCCATTGTTTCTGAGGCAATAGCCAGTTTTGAGTGCATGTAAACGAACAAAAGATGACCCTCTCACTAGAAGAATCAACGTTTAATGCATCTGGGGTGTTAGAATTTGAGGTTAGGATGCACATATGCTACTGATTTCTTCCAGTTTCATGTTTCCAGCTTGCGACTATAAAGAGCACTCACCTTTGGCTGTTTCATGTCAAGAATAACCTCTACAGTGAAGAGTCTAATATGCAGCAATGTAGATCTAATATGCCGTGCCCAGGAACCAAAACTAGAAAGCTAAAACTTGGGCAAGTCTTCTTTCCCGTTCCCGGGCCCGGGAAAGCTTCCCGTCGATTGTGAACATTCCCAAATACAAATACAAATACGGTGACTCCAGAAAATACTCTTCTTCACTTAAAAAAGAAGGAATAAATAAATAAATAAATAAATAAATAAATAAAGGAAGGAAGGAAGAAGGCAAAATTAAAGAGAGAACATTCCCGCTTTAAATACGCAGGAAGAACAAACGATATTGCAGTTTGTGTGTTCTGACATATTTCAAAACTTTTCATTGGCTGGGCTCGTAGTTAAATCGGTAGAGCACCTGCCTGCTGTGCGAGGGGTCCAGGGTTCGATTCCCGGCTGGGGGTGGGAAGTTTTCTCTAGTCAAGATTATCCCGTATCCTCCCCAGGGTCTGGAAGTATGAATGAGTGTGTGTGTGATCTGAATAAAACCCAAAGTTTACCAGAAATCCAACTAAAACCAGTTAACACCATTGTCTAGTATTGGATTGGATTGTGAAGCGGAGGGGACTCAGCACCGATTCAGAGAATCCGATATTGTACCTACGCCCCCACGAGGGGGCGCCTCGCGAGGAAGGGATGAGGTGAAGGGAGACACCGGGCGGCCGGAACCAGGAGTAGCGGCATAAAAATGAAAGGGTCCATATAGTTTCCAGATATAAACGCCCCGGCAAACGGACAGGCAGACCTGAGGCCCCGTCCCACATGAGGTTCAACGCCCCCGCCGGGGACGCTCCTTATACCCCGGCAACCAGCCGAAGGTCGAGGGACCAAGAAAGTTCATAGATAGCATCGTTTTTCCCTGCCACGCTGCACCGAAACTCCATCACCGACACTTCCAACCCTGAAGCAGGACAAACGGGGTGAAGGACGAATGAAATGAGCAATGGAACGAAAATGGAGGAACAGGAAATCCGGAGGGGGAAGAAACCACTGCAGCATTCGCCTGACCCGGGAAAACCCCCGTAAAACCCCAAAGGTCAGAGTGAGCTGTCGCCGGTGGATCGATCCCGGGACCTCCAGACGGGCCATAGACATTGCCGCCTGAGCCATCGCGCTCGGTATTACCTAGTATAGGCAATAATATGTTCCAAAGGAAAGGCCGCTGAAAACACCATTTAGTTAAAGACGGGGAACTTAAAAAAAATATGTTCACTCTGTTACTTTTATAATTTTTACTTCCTCTACACCTTACCTATAGCAGGTAGGGGAAGTATTATATTTCACCCAAAAATTCGATGCGAATTGTGGCCGGAAAACTCTGGAAGCTTCTCTCCCGCTCCTCCAGGAAGTGTGTCGAAACAGTTGTAGAACGTTCGAGAACCTTGTGGTAAGATTCTACTATGTAAGCGAGCGCTCTCGCGGGAATTCAATCACTGCGTGTTGAGGGCGACAGAGTGGAGTTGAATCATTCAGTCAGTGAACGAGCGAGTTAGCGACTGCGCTTTTGGTGCAACATCAAGAGCGATTCTCCGACTGTGACGTGCAGCGAGTGGTAGATACTGCGGAGGGACGTGTTATGGAGGTCTTGTGTTCAAGTGAAACGTCCAGCGTGAAGAGGTTAGTCACGAAGGAAGTGAAGTGACGGAGAATCGAACTAATTCATCTTAGTGGAGTGAAATTATCATCGAAGAGCACCAGATACGAACTTAGAACAATGACAGTAGGAACTGAGTGAAAGTTGAAAAACTGGACAAAGTCAGTGTTCTTCTGGACTTTAAAGAATAACCATTATTTCATTTGTTGCATTATCATTTGTAATGTCTATATAACTAAATGATTATACAGACGACAGTTGTTTTTTCTTCTCACAAAATTCCAATGAAATTGTATATGAAACTTTTATATTTATTTTGTAGCTATTTTCATACATATTTTGCGCAGATGTAATTATAAAACAAAACATGAAAATGGAATTTGTGTATCATAATGTAATAAAAGAAATCTTGACCGTAACAGTAGCTAGAAACAAAGTCAAAAAGGCAGTAACATGGCACAGGCTTTGCCTTAACACACTGAAGCAATACGCCTGACAACACCGCTATGATATGAACTCTCCAACGAGCGAATAGTCAAACGAGTAAATACAAATTTCCTACAAGAGGGCATGTGAATCAGAAACTCGACCATAGTTCGGTATATTCGATGCTTGCGTTTTGAACGAGTTGGGCTGGAAGAAACGAGCGAGTCCCATTATGTACCATAAGAAACGAACGAGTAAAACGCATGTCCTTGACAGCTCTTGGATCAACATCGATGTCTTCAGATGCATACCTGCAGCGCTATGTGTCATAGTGGCCCACACAAGATAAAAGGGACTCAAGAAATAAAAAAGAGGCGGCTAGTATCATCGCTGATCACGTTAAAGAAGAAAAACGGGAAAAATATCTCTTAGTCTTGTGGCCAGCGTGTTGGCTTCTAAACCCAGACACCCCGGGTTCGATGACTGATGGAATGTTTCTTTCATTAGGATTATTTCTACCCACCATTGAGAATTAATGTGAGAGTGTTTCAACATTAAATTCTCCAGTCGAGCGGTCAGCTCTCGGCTTTTCAACTCAAAGAGATTCCAGGTTCAGTTCTTGGCTAGAGTGGGGTAACTTTTTATTGCTTAGGATTATTCTCCAACCTTGCCAGAGTCTGGGATTATGAGCACGTAGGTATCTAAAGTATGATATATTGCATTCATACCACCTTCTCTACTCACTGTTCGACAAACTATTCTTACAAAAGCTTCTGTTTTATGTACTCGTTAACAAAGAAAAATCTTCATTGCACATTTAAAGTAAGCTAACGTGATAGTGAGATCTTTTCAAAGCAGGTCGCTCTGCGATGACTTTGAAATTCGTTACCTTTGCATGGACACGCACACATTCGCTCGCACACGCGCACACATGAAGGAAAGAAAGGAAAGAAAGAAAGAAGAAAGAAGGAAGGAAGAAAGAGAGAAAGAAGTAAGAAGGAAAGAAGAAAAAATAAAGAAAGAAGGAAGGAAAGAAAGAAAGAAGGAAAGAAAGAAAGAAAGAAAGAAAGAAAGAAAAAGAATAGCGATTTACAGCTAAGAGAAGCATTGGTAGAGTAGGTAGTTGGAAATCTTCGTGTCGCAATGCTTGGAAGATGCTGAACTTAAATGCCAAGCTTGGTATTTATCCAACATTTCGTTTTTGAGTTAGGTCTTTCATAGTATAATAAGAACTTAATTGAATATATAACCTTTTAAATATGCAAGATCTTATCAAAAAAGGATTTATTTATATTATTCGTATTAATTAACATCTATATTTATATAAGGTATAATAACCTTAATGGGGGAAAAATTAAAAAGGTCTAAATAATATTCTCAGACAGATAGACACACACACAATCACCCATGGGTCCTAGTTTTATTCAGGGGGCCTCAAAATATGTATTTCCGTTGAAATCTCGATATCGAATTTATGGGTGAAATGCAATACTTACTCTAGCAACTATAAGTAGGCAGAGAAAGTAAAAATTAGAACACCATATTACACGAATAAGGTTTCCGAGCCATCTTATTTTTATTTCGATATTATTAAAAACCTCAGCTCTGCTCGCGTTAATGTGTAGATTCTTCTCTCTCTATCTCCTCTCCCTCTCTATTTCGTATTTTCTTCCCTCTCTTACATTCTCTCCCCGTCTCTCTCCCTCTGTCACTTTCTTTCCTTCACATCTCTCTCTCCCCATGGACTTCAAACCCTCTCTCCCATCTATGCTACCCACGTCGTGTGATCTTTTGAAAACCGGTAATAAAAGTGGTTCTTCTGGTTTGTTAACACAAATTAACGAGTAACAGTTTTAGCAGTACACCAATTTGTGCCTCTTCTATAATATGCTTGCAATGCATCGGAACTATATCTACTGGTTCCCGTGGTAACGGGTTTACGTACATGAATTATAGTAACAAAATATTCACTCCTTAAATAGTCACTCTATCGAAATTTCGTAAATCACAAAATTGCCAGAAACATTATACAGTTTGTTAGGTGACTTTTTTAATAAAAACAAACCTAAACAAACGGAATAATAAGTAGCAATTTATTATTTCATAACAATCAATTTGGCTATTATTGCGTGATAAAAACCCTTTTCTAAAGCTTTTCTTTTTTGTGGGGTTTCAGTGAACCTCAAACATGTAATTTCGGTGAAATCTTGTTATCAAATTTTCGGGTGAAATGCAGTACTTCCTTTACCTACTGTAGATAGGTGCTAGAGAAAGTAAAAATTTAAGAAATAATTTTCGAATGAAACTGACCAAACGTAGTTCGTTTCTAGCATATTGCCTAATGCTACACCCAGTCCCGGCGAACCTGCTGAAGGACTCTTGCCCTGCCACAGTCTCTCCGAGCCTGTTGAGCTAATTGACCTGCAGCAGGTTCATCGGTGTACACTATATCAGAGGCACCAAGCTATGAATTGGCAAACATGTAAGGGTGACATCATGCACGTCCTTTAATTGGTTAAGGGCTATCAGCTGTAACACAGAACTATAAGATGATTTCTTTAACATTTTAATCTCGATTCTAAAGAGTTGGTGCGCAAATACGTTGAATAAGCCTATTACATCCCTATAATTTCCAGTAAACAGAAAAGAAACCGTATAGTACAGAACATGTTAGCGTTATAATTGACAATTACATACTGTTAACGAACAGCTTGAATATCACGATGAGACCTTATCAAAAATGTGATGAATGAATGTAGAAAGTGAGAATAACAACATTGTTTTTTGAATATATGAAACAGAGGATTTCCATTGTTACAAAAGTTCAGGTGATTGTCTAGTCCAGGGTATATCTTGATATTCAAACCACAGGAAACTCATAAATTAGGTGTTATACAGTTACATCCGTAAAATGGCGATGTGTTACACAGCATCACAGGAATGAACGGGATGGTCGAAAATAGAGTCCGTAGTACAAGATACGGTAACAATGAATATTTCTGGTCATTGTAAATAGTGTGAAAATTTTTATTTTCGATATAGGTATTTTCAATTTTGAAATACTCTATCATCGAATGAAGTTTTTTTAGAGGTTTTGCACAGTTCAAGTTAAAGTATTGTTTCTATTTCAAGAAATAGTCTGTTTTATGCCTTTCATGGTTTGTTCCACGAGTATACTGAAGAATAATGTGCGTGAAGCAGTAATCACTGGTGCTTGGTCGCAAGGGACCGCGGTTCGAACGCGCCTGAATCCCACTACATGCAACATCTCATTACAAGTAATGGCAGGAGCGTTATTTAACAGTTGCTTGTCTGGCACATCGATCGGACCATGTACCTCTCTCACTCCTTAATTATTCTCGCCTTCTTCCTGCACTCATTCCAGCACTCTGCAGGGAATTTCCCGAGTGCTACCAACCTTAACAACGTCGTCACGTGATTCAAGTGCATAAACTGTCTGCTAATGTTGGCCGCAATTAAATCCTGCACGCAGGAGAAAAAGTCCTCCATATGGCGATAACAACGTTCGTCTTGGCGATAACGTTCTGAGGGGCGCAGGGCGGCTCAATTCAACACACCTGTGTGCCTGTTGCTGACGACAGAAATGTTGGGTTTTAGCTCTTCTCGGAGTAACACACACCATTCTAGATGATAATCTGGACAAATGGCAGTAACAAAAACAAATCTATTTGCCTGTTGATGACGGCAAATATTTTGGGTTTTAGCTCTTCCATGAGTAACACCACCATTCTAGCTGATGTTCTGGACAAATGGCAGTAACAAAAACAAATCTATTTGCCTGTTGATGACGGCAAATATTTTGGGTTTTAGCTCTTCCATGAGTAACACCACCATTCTAGCTGATGTTCTGGACAAATGGCAGAAACAAAAACAAATCTATTTGCCTGTTGATGACGGCAAATATTTTGGGTTTTAGCTCTTCCATGAGTAACACCACCATTCTAGCTGATGTTCTGGACAAATGGCAGTAACAAAAACAAATCTATGTGCCTGTTGATGACGGCAAAAATGCTTGGTTTTAGCTCTTCCATGAGTAACACCACCATTCTTGTTGATGTTCTGGACAAATGGCCATGACAAAAACAAATCTATGTGCCTGTTGATGACGGCAGAAATGTTGGGTTTTAGCTCTTCTCGGAGTAACACCACCATTCTTTTTGAGTTCCGGACAAATGGCCATAACAAAAATAAATCTATGTGCCTGTTGATGACGGCAGAAATGTTGGGTTTTAGCTCTTCTCGGAGTAACACCACCATTCTTTTTGAGTTCCGGACAAATGGCCATGACAAAAACAAATCTATGTGCCTGTTGATGACGGCAGAAATGTTGGGTTTTAGCTCTTCTCGGAGTAACACCACCATTCTTTTTGAGTTCCGGACAAATGGTCATAACAAAAATAAATCTATGTGCCTGTTGATGACGGCAGAAATGTTGGGTTTTAGCTCTTCTCGGAGTAACACCACCATTCTTTTTGAGTTCCGGACAAATGGCCATGACAAAAACAAATCTATGTGCCTGTTGATGACGGCAGAAATGTTGGGTTTTAGCTCTTCTCGGAGTAACACCACCATTCTTTTTGAGTTCCGGACAAATGGCCATAACAAAAATAAATCTATGTGCCTGTTGATGACGGCAGAAATGTTGGGTTTTAGCCGTTCCAGGAGTAACATACAACATTCTATTTGATGTTCTGGACAAATGACAAGGGCAGAAACAAATCTGTGTGTTTGTTGATGACAATAATGTTGGGTTTTAGCTCTTTCCGAAGTGATATACACCATTTTATTTGATGTTCTGGACAAATGATCATGACAAAAACATATCCGTGTGGCTGTTGATGACGGCAGAAATGTTTGGTTTTAACTGTTCCAGGAGTAACATATAACATTCTATTTGATGTTCTGGACAAATGGCCATAACAGAAACACACCTATGTGCTATTGCTAATGGCAGAACTGTTGGAATTCAGCTTTTCCCGAAGTAAATTACACAATTTTGTTTGGTGTTCTGGGGAGAGGGTCGGTAAGAAACATGCCTAAACGTTTCTCTAAATCTAGTATGGAACTAAAACGGTTATGATGACCGACGAATAACTCAATATTGTGCATAGAGTAATGGAAGAAAAAAATTCAGTCAAACTTTCGTACTTGCCGATTGATAATACGAAAGGAGGAATTAACTGACTTGAATCCATTTAGCACCATGTTCATGATCTAAGGAGTGGGAGTGGGAGGAGGACTAGGTACGGAGGTGAACTTAGCACCTCGACCTACTTGATCTTTTATGCCTAAGCCCCTGACAGGGTGCCCCCGTAGGGAGGGGTGAGGTGAAAGGAGACAGAGCGCAGCCGGACCAAGAGACACAGCAGGGCAGAGGGCGGGGTCCCTACATTTTACATGTTCGTGATCTAAACTCTTAATGTAAACGCCCTTTAATTTTGCAACAATTTTGCCCGAAAAGTTAGAAATGTATTCAAAATATTGTTCAAACCCTTGTATACAAAAATTAATACTTCAGTGATTTGCCTAATAATCGTAAAGTTTTAAGAGGATCTACATGTAACAATCTTTAATATTTCAGTGATTTCAAGCCAGTTTGGCATATTTTACAAAAATTCCTCAAATGTATGTATATTTATAATATTTCAACTATTGTATCTGTAGGTGGTTGTATGTAATAGTACATCTTTAGGATTTTCTCTAGAAACGATTAATTTGCATGTATTTCGATCATGTCCAGAAAATGTGTTCTTAGACTTCTGCATATAAAATATAAATTTTGTACGTAAAGTGGAGCACTTAAAAATTGCAATTTTTATGAAAATCTCTGTATACAACACTCTTAATTCAGTGCAGATTTCTCCTAAATCTGAGTAATGCCGACAAATTTACTTCAAAATCTTATGCACAAACTGTCCACTCCATGAGTACTGGAGTTCATGTATTGTTTCCTACGTACAGGCAGTAGAAAATGTTACGCAACAGCAATCACACCTAAAACCATTCCAATGAACAAACATTATCCAATTAAATATATTGGTAGTTTTAAAACAAAAATCTCACGCGTTACATTCGCCTGACTTTCTCTAATATAATTGATTTCTATATCTATAACCCCTACAAACATGTTTTTCTATTTGCTTCATTTTGATCGAGATAAATTTAGCACATATAAGTTCATTTCGTTGTAGGTGCAAGAGGGCAGGGGAAATCGAATCGATAGTCAGTGTTTAAAAGTGGTTTGTTATGGATTTAAAATTCCATACCCTTTCCATAAAAAAATAAGTGAATAACGACAGGACTTTTAATAAATTACAAAATATTGAATAACTGAAACCAATATTAACTGATATCTCGGAAAAAAAAGTTATTCGAAATAAACTGTGTGTTTTAAAGAGCTCTACATTTTTTGTGCAGTACGCTTTTGTCTATCCCTTACGGTTTACCAATTATAAAAAGCAGGGCCGTATTTAGAGGGGAGGGTTAGGGTTGAACCCCCCCCGAAACTTCTGACAGTTTTATTTATTTAAATTCATAGCAAACCAATATGGGAAAATGTCGATAGATAACAGTAGGTCTATTGCTAGTAGCACATTTACAAGAAAAAGGGAAACTTAATATCGTCGCCTTACATAGGTAAGGTGACCATACACTTCGGTTTTCGAAGCAGTCTCCAAGTTTTGTGCTGTAAGGTGGAATATCCTCATTCTGGTGAGTTTTTCTTGTCTATATAATGTCTAGAAGCAATTTTCTTATCCATGTAACGTCTATATACTACGGAGTAGGTACATGGTAACTGTGTGGGGTACTGTTAAGTTTAGATCTACTTTTGGAAAACCCTCCCCGAAATTTTTTTCTGGGTACGGGCATGATACAAAGTTATATAAAATTGCTTCCGAATGTAGAGGGCTTCATAGGCTATTCTCAGAAAATTCAAGATAAATATACCTACATTTTGTTTGTGATATAAACATCTTAAACATATGGTATTTTAATCAATATCGTTACAGCCATTTTTGAGAAAATACAAGATTTCGAAAAATCTTCCATGTAAAGGATAGTTTGGGGTGGAGGGACTTTGTTGAAAATCTTCGTGTCGCGTCCTTGGAAAAACCAACTTTGTTTTTTTCCGACTTTTCGTTTCTGAGTTATGCTGTTCACACACACACACACACACACACACACACACACACACACACACACACACCCACACCCACAAACACAGAGAGACGGGAGGACCTTTGTATAAAAATGCTTTGTTTGCATTCAAGGGCCTCAAAACATGCATTTCCGGTGAAATCTCGACATCGATATTTTGGAGGCAATATAATACTTCCTTTACCTACTATAGGGCGAGAAAGTAAAGAAGCTTACTTGGATACAGAATGTGAATTGCTGCTTTATATACAAGTATTTATGAACTTGGGCCCTGAAAGTGCTTGTACATCGGAAGGTGGTTGTTATACTGCTTGGCCACGCTGTCCGTGTACCGGATATCCGCTCACCTTTGTGTGAAATGCACATATCAGATGTAAAGACGCGCCGACTCGCTCGCGTGTTATTCTTATTGCCCTTCCCAATTTACATATGGCTGCTTTCCTCTGTTTCATTTCCTATCATTGTCTACAACCTCCCAGACAATGTTTCAATTGACAGTGGCTTTCAATTGCTGAAAGGTATGCACAAATGAAATTTGGACAACAGTGTTTATAAACCACCCCCCCCAAAGTATTACAGTTAATTGTTAACTTTGTTAAAATGCCCTATAGGATGCTCAATAGCACAAGAGCACTTTAGTTATACGGTCAAGTAAAACATTAACTTGTCTTCTCTCTTTAATTTTATCAGCATTCTTACTTTTTCTACTTGGTATGTACTTGCAGTAAGCAGAGGAAGTATAGTATTCCACCAAAAAATTCGATACCGTGTTTTCACTGGAAATGCAATGCTTGCCCTTGAACCCAAGAAAAGCATTTTTAGAAAAAGCGCACGCTGTCTGTCTGTCTATGAACAGCATCTGAAAAACTAAAGGTCCGTTAAGCATGAAACTTGGTACATATTTAAGTTCAGGACCTTCCAAGGATGCGTCATGAAGATATTGAAAAAACTCCTCCCATCTCAAATTACCCTTTACATGGGAAAACTGTAGTTACTTTTGATTTTCTCAAAAATAGCAATAACGGTTTTTGGCATGGAAGGTTTCTTTTAAGCACGCTAATTATGCACGCAAAAATCGATGGCATTTTGATACTGAAATGAAAATTGAAAAGTAGTTATTATGAAACGGTTGAAACCCCCCCCCCCATCCCAATCGGGTTTTTATATTATCGTATAATGAAACAGATTATCATCTGCATCTTCAACACAGATTCAAGCATGTAGTCAAAGGAAGTAATTTCGACATGATATGAAGCGAAATAATTATGCAATTGCTTTCTTTAGCAGTTCCGTAAATAACTATTATAAGTATTAAACGAGGCTGTCTTTAAAATGTTACTAATTTTCTACGCAGGGCATTTTATACAACAAACAACCATTAAATACAAGTAAAATATTTGGAAAACTTATGCACTTAGAAATATGAAGGTTTGCAATACACGTTCAGCATTTCGAAAGACAGAATAGCTCCCAACATAGTATGTTTTTGTAAGCTCCCACAGCAAAATAAGGATTTGATACCTTTCTCACTCAGTTTTACAGTATTCCACTCTTCTCTTACTCTTGTTATTTTCGTTAAGATATGTCACTGACTTTTTGTGTTGCTGCATTAATTTTTCATTCCTTCACTTCCTCATTAGTCAACTTTATTTTCTATATTTCTACATGCCTTTCTTTTATTCTTCCTTCATTTCCTCGTTTTATTTTTCTCCACTTAAATGCCACCTTTCACACCTGGTCATATCGGCGGGTTTTTACCTTTGGAACAAATGCTCATCGGCAATGATGTCCACTCATTTACAGTGGTGTTAATCTTCGGTTTGGTATACCTTTATACTTTTTTTCTTTTCATATATAAACATTAAATCACACACACACATTCACACTTCCTTGTTAAAGAAAAATTCCCGGCCGAGAATCGAGCCTTACTCTATATTTTTACAAACCTCATTCCGAGTCAGGCAATATGGACAGTTTTATTACTCGACTTATTTACCTAAACTTATCCATTATTCAGAACATCAACAAAGTTCCTTCATTCTTCTCTCTTGTTTAATAAGGAAAAAGAATAAGAAAGATGGTGTTGTGTACAGAAACTGAAGAATGTCCCTTACAAAGAAAAGACCCCTGGAGCGTCACACTGACATGACAACTGAATGCAGCAGCTTCTGCGTTGCGATGTCAATGAAAACACGATATATGTTTCCACTACTCTTACACAGAATTTAGTCTTATGTCGACTCAAAATTAATACGTTGTCGTATTATTTTTAGCAGCATAATGGCATGCGTTATCGGAGTCCACCTTTAGCATGTAATAGCTGCATCACTAGCATCAGGTTTTGCCAAAATAATGTAATCGAAGATTGCATGTTTTGAAACTCAACGATGCCTTCCACCGAGCGTTCTCAAAGCATCACTGCGAACCATATACCTATGTTCTCCCTGTTTACTTTCTCTACAACCTGCACATCTAGTAAGCAGAGAAGGTATTGCATCCCACCCAAAAATTCGATATCGAGATTTCACGGAAATACACGTTTTAAGGCCCGTTGAATCAGAAAAAGCATTTTAGAAAAAAGTCTGTGTCTGTCTGTATCTGTGAACAGTAAAACACGAAATGTCCGATCAATACCAAACTTGGTATTTAGGTTCAGTATCTTCCAAAGACGCGATAAGACGGTTTTCAAGAAAACCCCCAACCCCAAACTACATTTTTTGAAATTCTGCATTTTTTTCAAAAGTGGCCCAATGATTTTGATTCAATTGACATATATTTAAGATGTTTACATGTTAAATTATATATATATATACATATATACTTATACTTCTCTTGGAATACCCTGTAAAGTCCACTTTATTCGGAAGGAATTTTATATAACTAGTAAACGTTAAGAGACAGGAAAAAACGTACTACACAAAAAAAACGTATAGATCTCGTTAAAACAATTTATTTCAAATAACTTTTTTGTGGCATCAGCCATTTTCGAGATATCCGTTAATGGATTTCAATTTATCAATATTTTGTAATTTTTTAAGTTCCTGTCGCTATTCATTTGTTTCTCGCGAAGTCATGGAAAGAGTATGTGATTTTAAAGCCATGGCGAGCCGCTTTTAAACACCTAACTTTCCATTTGGTTTCCTATATCCTTTGTACCTACTTACAACGAAAGTAATGAAATGATATCTGCAAATTAGAAGAATAAGTAGATAGAAAAATACTGTTATATGAATATGATTTGTAGAAGTTATATAAAAATAAATTATAGTGGGTAAGGAAAGTCATGTGAATGTAACACATCCGATAATTTTTTTTAATCTTGATGGTGGATCTTAAATGATTGCCAATAGAACCATAATCGGGCTGCAATTCCAGTGAGATGCCATGGCTTGTATCCCATCTTACAGTTCAATTAGGTTATAAATTCAGATCAATTGTATAATTAAGGGAATGCTCCTCTGAAGTTTGACATCTTCAAAAATCTCTTTTTCCTTTTCCCATGAAAAAAAACTCAAAACCTTGTAAATTAATAATGTATTTGCATTTTATACTTCCTTCACATTTAAATGCCTTTCAGCGTTATTTAAATAGGCAGTATACTTGTAAATTAATAGTGAATTTACAACTTATTCTGCTTTTCTGGAAAAATGTATTTTAACATTTTTGTATGTACCTAATGCAACTGAATCATGTTTCGACCTGAAATTTTAACATCTGTAAGATTATTTTTCAAGAAATAATCTTACAGCCCGAATGGATTTCGTACGCAAGCACGAATCATACATTAATATTGAATACCTCAACTAAGCCATATTAACTTAACTTATACACTATGGAATAGTAATCTGAAGAACAGGTGCACATTACGGAATTACACCGTATGCTAAAGTGGTATGAGCTTGTCAGCGGTTTCCCAATCGGCCGTATGGTTGCGCCATAGGTTCAAAATAAGGACGCGGAGCAGAGAACGCGGTTTATAGCGACAGAGTCCCGTTGAGCCTAACTAATAAATACCAATATGTGCCTATTCGGAATGTCAAATTCTCAAAACTGAATTTTCGATAAATACAGGTTTCGTGGAAAATAGAACTTGAAACATCTTAGAATTATGAACCTATTGCGGTTTTACCTTCATAGACATTTAAGTGTCCAAATGTCACGAGTACTTCGCGAAATTTTGAAACTTGATTTACTAGTATCTTGTTTTCTTAGCTTTTCCCCATCTTAAAATGTTCCCCATGATGCAATGTTTGTTCAGTCAAATTTTCACCATAAGTTTTTTTTTTTCCTTTTTCATTCTTTTTTTAAGGTCGATCAGCAGAATACAGAAGTAACACAAAACAAAAGTACAAAGAAATAAATAGAAAATGACAAAATTAGGACAACTCCAGTCGGGCACCTCTGTAACGTAACCACCGTGGTGACAAGAGTCCAAGCAAAAGAACGTTCTTTGAAAGTGGATGAAGAGATTTGAAGAGCCATTTCTTGATATGAAATATGCTTTTGGATTTGGGGTTTTAATAATTGAAATATATAACTAAGTTTAAGAAAATTAAAAGCACAAAAATAATATTTGAATGAACCACGTATATTCGAGGAATAATATGCAAAATTTGAAAGTTTAAAATTTTCAACTTTTCATCACGTGGAGCTTTTTACACGAGGCTCTATTTTCATGTTTTGAAAATTATTTTCTTGGAGTGCATAGACCATGAACATTTATTTTCTGCTATATTATGTTAAACAAGTATATGATAAAAATATCAGCTAAATTGGTTGAAATTTGTAGAAATTAACCATTTTAGTACCGATGCATTTAAATGCTCATAATCTAAACTGACCAGAATAATTCCTAACATGCAGCAATTTACTAAAATAAACTGACTACAGAATCATTCTTCACATGAAGCAATTTGCTGAAAAAGACTAAACCGACTTCAGAAGTTACCATACAGCTACCATCCAAACGACCAGCTTAGTGATGTATCATCCAACAGGTTCTAGCCACTGTGGAGGCAACATAAAAAGCTTTCATGTTGATTTAGGTGATGTACGAAGAATACAATATCTACAAAATTTTCACTCTGGAATTTTTCTGTTATTTCATTATAATTTTCTAACAGTTTTAAAATTTCATTCGAATCAACCTGTTTAAGAACGCTCAGCTGTATTTTGGGTTTTAACACTCTACGTGAGACCGTTTATGAAAAACTGCCTCCCTCCCATTCCCACAACTTCATTCCTTAGTCAGCAGAAGTCGCCAAACTCTGTATCAACCCTGAGTGCTATGTCGACCGGTGCAACTGTCAAGCATAGCTTCATAGGCAATAAGTTCTTTACCCAAGCCTTCGATGTACCTGTCAATCACGTGATATAGAGTAACGTGAATGTTTATGGCTGTTCTACCAAGGAAACAAGAGGGGGGAACTCGATCGGTAGAACGTTCCACTCCTTCAGTGACTAATATCGCGGCCCTGGCTTTTGTGTTCGTATCCAAGTTAATTGAAGTCTGAAGGCAACTTACACAGAATGTTGAGGGAGACGGCCGTACTGGTGATGGAGTAGCCGGAAGTGGTATTGGTGGCGATGCACGTAAACTTGCCGCCATCCCTGACCCTGTCGGCCCTAGTGATGTGGAGATGTGGCCCCAGCTGATGTCTCCTCGTCGTGTTGGGCAAGAGGGCCCCGTTCAGCTGCCAGGAGTAGGCTATCCCGTTGTTATGAGATACCTCGCACTCCAGAGTGACGGGGTCCCCTGCCACCACGGCAATGGCGTCCTCGGGCTGCTTCGAGAAGTAGAATCTGTCCTGTCCACACACGCCTGCAACAATGACGCATGCTTGTTTATTTGAGCAGATTACGCTGGATTGAAATTCATCTCAAAATCATACTAATCTTATACTGAGAGAGCTTCGCTGGTTTTCTAGTCGATTTTATAAACTTTATTGTGCATGTTTTTGCTGCACACCTACGAATGGCTGCTTTATACTTGTAAAAAGCTATACATGAAGCGTCTATTTGTTAGCCTAAAATAAAAGCAAAATCCAACTGACTCGATGCATTTTGGTGGCAAGCACATTAAATTTCGTCGAGTTATAGAACCTAGTCTCTGAAATGATCCACTCTGTGTTGGGTGTAATAGTGTGGACTGTGTCATTTATGAAACTCGATAAACAATAAATAGCAAAGTGGCTAAGCTGGGATAAAAGTTAATATTTAATTATTTTGTATTAGAGGGCCCGTGCAAAGCTTTCGCACTTTACAGTATGGGCAATGATACGTGAGCAGAAATCTCTTTTAAAAATAGCAAGTTGTTATTGTAAATGTATTTAATTAATTAAAAACTGAGCACATAGCAAAATAAATTTACACACATACATTGAGATACAGATGTTTTGCAGAATTTCTGTGTACACAATGTTGGATGTAATAATGGAATCTGCGGGTTTTTCCTCAATAGCTACATACTTTTAGGTTGCTAAATGATTTCATTCTTGACTATGAGAATAGACTTGCCTCGACAGAAATGTTCCTGCTTTTTGTGACGCTTGTTCTTGGCCTTTATTGATTATCATTCTAAAAGGAATTTTGATGCTTCCGACTTAGTGAAAACAGCAAGTTGGTTCAGCTGGGGTGAATACAATTCTTTTATTAGTGTTTGTAAAAGACGAGAGTTAGGTAATGAGGGTTAAACTTTATTGTCCTTATTCAAGGTAAGATAACTTGAAAATACGAAAGTTCTCGCCTATGTAACGAATCAATCACAAAAATAAGCTTTGTTTGTATATCTCTATACACACCTCGCTGTGTATAGAGATAAAAACCAAGACTAGGAAACAACAAATATATGTCTAGAATGATCACAATAGCTAGCTGACAGATAAAAACGTAGACAGGACAGAAACGCTATATATCGAACTTTTAAAAAGTCCGCGTTTTTATCTGTGTCAGCTAGCAATTGTGATCGTTTATATATATGGTGTTTATTAGAATATCGTACTGTATTTACTCGTGCTTTTTTTTTTTTTGCTGCAAACCAAAGTGGATAGATGCACTGCTTGCTGCATACATTGTGGCTGGTAAACACCCAAGTGTCTGGCTCTGCCAGGCAAGCCAGTTTTGACATCAAGATGGCCATGATCGTGATACGTTTGTTGTAAACTGACATGTGCTCTTACAGTGTAGAATTAAATTATTGGTCAGGTGCTTTGTATCTTGATGGTTGTAACTAATGTTATGTAGTTTCCTTAATAAACCTTAAGGAAGATAGCGTAGTAGCTGCCCTGGGGAATGAATGTAATAGTTCAAAAATTTATTTTAAGTCGCTTTATTATTAACGGAGTCATAAAAATGTTGAATTAGTAGATTTGTCGCAGACCCTTGTATGTCCTGACACCTCTAATGAATGCTTGTGTATGCAATTCCGTCATGTCTTTCCTGAATATATGTATTCCAAACTATTTGCAATCCTTAGTGAATTTATATAAAGAAGATCCATTTTAACCTTTTTCGCGCAGGTGTACATGTAAGCATGTAATTGAAATTCAATAAACAGAAGAGCATCGCACAACTCCGGACTTGAACCATCCACATTATCATGTTCTGGCCATCGGCCTTTGCTGGCATCCTTTGCAATTAAACGTGTGTTACATCAGATCAATACAACCTTTTAGTTTTTTAAGCTTTCCGGAGCTTCTTTGCATTTGTACTACATTTATCTTAGTGTTACTTAAAACAAGAACCTACAAGAAGCAAGAAGCTTAGAAGAAAGTATTGTGTAACAAAAGCTGCGATGTTTTACGTAAGACTACGATCTACGGGCCGGAAGGCATATTCGTTCATAACCGCCGATACCAAAGTGATTTCTTTTAAGGAGGCCGATGGACGTTCAAGGGAAACATATGTGTAATAGCTGTACAGACATTTCCCTCTTTTCCCCTCAAACTCCCAGCAACATCCAATCATGCCCGCGGGGATTCGTAATGTACTGCTTGTAACATATGCGTTACTTATATAACAAAAATTACTACCCAATTAACCACCTTAAGTAAATCATATCCGTTGCCATTTTCTGTAATACATAGTGTAATAAGTATGCTGGGAACCTTGACTATTAACAATAAAAAAGCATTTTAAAACACATAAGATGAAGGCAACCGTATGGCACGAGCCCAACAGCATAATTAAATCTGGAAGATTTCTAGTAGGCGTTAGCATCGTCACTGAGCATCCAAGGCCATTTTCTATATGAAAGTCCTATTCTCCACTCAGGAGAATATCGCTGAGGTGTACACTATACATACAATCTATATAGAGAGGAACGGAGGGAAGACTACCACGTTAAACTTTGGAAGAAGACATGAATCGCTCTAATAACTGCAATATGCGCCGTTTGTAAACATTGTATTCAGTGATATAGGCACAAGAGCGTATATTTTCTGCAAGATGGTAAGCCCTGTTGATATGTCGGATCCGAACCGTAGTTTAACTTGCATACCATTGTAAATACCTCCCAAAAGAGCTCTCGTGAGTGGAGCGCTTCCTTCCGGGACCTTTGGGTCACTATGACACTCCTCTCAGGCAACAAGCAAGTGATGGTGTTCTGTGTCACTTCTGTTAAACCTGAGAATGTGTGTGACATGCTGGTCTACAGTGCGAATATCTACGACGGTTGATTCAACTTGAATTACGGACAAACATACAATATAGGTCCAAAATATATACAAATGCCTTGGAGCAGGCCCAAGTATAAAGCTGCCGCTCCAGTTTCTTCAAAAAGAAAGGTTCGATCAGACAACTAAGAACGCGCTAGTAGTAATGTATCATTGCAGGTTAAATTACCCTTTACATTTCGCTACGTTGCAGTTTAAAGAATAGACGGTTAAGTCTCCCAAACTGCTCTTCTTCATCTCGTGGTTCAGTGCTAGTCGTCTCGCTACTAACTAAACAATGAACACCGTGTAAGGGAGCAAAATTACTTTTGTGATCCACAAACGTGCAATTTTCAGTCTGTGTATTATCATTATTCACACCCTGTGTAATTTGTGTTTGAGGAAGATACAACTGACACATGAAGAGATCAAACGAAGTCTGTTTCCCTTTCTCATGAGTGCATGAGAGGATGTTACAAGAAGTTGCTGTGAAAACGTCTCGAGCTGCTATTTTCTCTTCCCTCTGCTACTTGAAAAGTGCTCAGCTTGCGGGTGCCGTTTTTCTTTTTGTTCCTCTTGTTTTATTTATTACGTTTAAGAGTTGCCGGAAATGACGATGGTGCAAATCCTCTCTCCCTCTCGCTTCTTCTTATTCTTCTTCCAAAATCTTGCCGCAGGCTGCACACTCCGTAACTATTCCATTTGCAGGCGAGAGAAATAAAAATAGAGGCTGCAGCAGTTTTACTTAACAGTAACGAAAACTGGAGCTGAACTTGCCACAACAGCAATAATAGTAATAGCATTAATATTAGTATTAATAATAGTAAGTCTATTTGTTTACTGATTTATTCTCCTATTTTTCATTTCTCCCCCGATTAGCTGCCTCTGATAGACAGAGCAGGCCTTGTATTCCATCAGAAAATTGGATATCTAGAATTCAGATATTCTGAATCCCAAAAAAAAAGCATTTTTAGAAAAAACCTGTGATTGTGTGTGTGTGTGTGTGTGTGTGTGTGTGAATAGTATCTCCCCCAAGAGATGGAGATGGAGATTTTTTTATGGAGATTTTCAAGACCCCCCTCCGCTTCAAACTACCTTTTACATGAACATTTATTTTTTACTTTTTATTTCCTTTAAAATGATTCTAACGACTTTTATTTACAATACGGCATGTTAAAGATATGTTCATCACAAATATAATGTAAAGATAACTTGAATTCTCTGGGAATAGCATGTGAAGCTCACTTCATACTCACTGAATTCTGTATAATTTAACTGGTAAATTATAATAAGGGATAATAGACAAAAAACACTTACTGCACGAAAAGTGTAAATCTCGTTAAAACACACTCTTTATACCAAATCATTTTTTGGAAAATAACTATTTCCAATATGTTCGCTATTATAAGCTTCAGATTTTCAACATTTAAATACATTTTTTCCCGAAATTTTTTTTAGAGGGACATAGGAAGGCCAGTTAAAAGATGGAATTCAGGCCGGAACAGGTCGATAGGCCTAATCCTTGAAAGGCAGAAGAAGAAGAAAGCACTTTTTAAAGCCGAGTCACCATCCGTTCATTTCTCGTCGTGTCATACAAAGAGGGAATTTCAAAGCCAGCATATATGGGGCAATTTTTTTAAATATTTGACTATTGCTTCAGCGTGAAAGAACACTGGCTTTTGGGCGCGAAAGAACGGAAATTTTGCTCAGAGGTCTCTATCAGACTTGAGGTTCTTTTACCTGCCGTAAATCTACGATACGGGACCACCGGTTTTACTTCCCTTCCGAACGAAACCGTGCTAAGGATTTTTAAGCCCGAGAAAATCTATTACTCTCCGTCGGGTTTGAACCCGCGACCTCGCGAACTAGAGGTACCTCTAGACCACGGAGGACGAATTCGTCCGATTAACATGAAATGTATAAAAAAATAAGCTTTGCAACAATAGTTTGTAGAATATATATAAAAATAAACGATAGTAGATAGAGAAAGCCATGTGAGTGTAAAATATCAGATTTGTTTCTCCTTTTCACCGCTTACCTATACTATAGCTATGTTAGGCAGAGGAAGGTTGCATTCCATCCAACAATTTTAAATACTTTATAATATATATATATATATATTAGAAAGGGATCCTCTCTCTCTCTCCCTCTCTCTCTCTCTCTCTCTCTCTCTGTGTAAAGTATTTAAAACGAGCAATCGTTCCAATTCAAAGCCGCCGATATGACCTCAGATGTTAAAGACGTAAATTGAGTATAACAAATTCTCATATGTAGCATTCACATGACTTTCTCTACTCTCTCTTCTATAAACTATTCTTAAAAAATATTACTCTTCTGTCTACTTCTTATTAATGGAGATAAATTTTCATACACATTTACACATTTCGTTGTACATATAAGAAGGATACAGTAAGCTAAAGTTAGTCAATTTTTAAAAAGCGAATAGCTTTTTAAAAGATGGCGGCTTTGAAGTTCCATGCTCTTTGCATGACCACGAGAAAAAAAGAACAATAACGACTTCCCGTTTGGGAAGCGTGTAAGCATTTGAAAATTCAAACCAATAAGTTCCTACTTGACTCCACCCCCTCCAAATTACTTGGCAGAAACTCTGAGTTTTTTCTGCTGTAAGACTCTCTCTTATGGTTTGTCAGTTTACAGATATTTTTGAGAAAATCAAGGACTTTTCTTTTCTATATAAACAGTAGTTTGGGTTGGGGATTTGCTTGAAAATCGTGTCGCATCTGTGGAAAACGCTGACTTAAATACGAGTATTTAACTAACGTTTCGTTGTTGAGCTATACTGTTCACATTCATGTGCGCAAGTCTTTTTTTCTAATTTGTTTCCAGGGAGTCTCAAAACATGTATTTCTGATGAAATATCCATATCGAATTTTTGGGTGGAATGTAATACTTCCTCTACTTACTATAGCTAAGTAGTAGAGAAAGTAAAAATGGTTAATACACAATTACACATTGAAAACGAGTGAAAAGCATTGTTGACAAGCTATTGTTCCAGATTCAAAGCCGCCGATATGACCTCAGATGTTAAAGACGTAAATGGAATATAAAAAAGCATTAGCCATTTTTAAAAAAGGCTCTCCCCCACAAAAAAGTGAAGAAAAATTGTGCCGCTAAAGAGTGTTTGAAAAGGCAGGAACCACATAAAATCATCCGCCCGCTTGCGCGTGCCACACGCACGCGCACGCGCGCGCGCGCGCACACAGACACACACACACACTTAAGTGCGCGACGGACCTTTGTATAAAAGTGTGTTTCCTCGATTCAAGGGACCTCTCAAAGCATGATATCGAGTTTTTGGGTCGAACATAATCGTTTCTTTTACTTCATTAGAGAAATATGTTCTTAAACGTATACAGAACGTTACATTCGCTATAAGTATTTTGTGTATGAAGATTAACAAATAACTTCGTGAGTGTGAGCACTGGCATCTGATTAAACTCAAAACCTAGAGTAGTGCAATTTATTATAATTATTTCACATAACCAATACAAATAATGTCGTAATTCTCGTATTATAAAACATAATAAAAGCAAAGTTCTATTTACAAACAAATCACAACTTTGCCGCGCAATGTCCATTAATAACAACTGCTGAATTAGCCGAGCGAGATGGTTCCGCGGTAAAGTGTGAGACTCGCATTCTGGAGGTCCCGGGCTCGATTCCCGTCAGGACGGCCATGGATTTTTTCGTGGTTTTTATGAATTGATAGGCGAATGCTGGAGTGGTTCCCCTTCTACCACGAATTTCCTGTCCCCATCATTTCCTTTCATCTGTTTCAGGGTTGTAGGGCCAGGAGACGGTGGTTGGTATGGTGCGGCAGGGAGATGGAATTTGTGCTATAGAAAAATCTCTCCCTGACGGGACTGCTGGGGCCCCCTTCATTCCTGGGAGTCTCTTGTCTGTTCCCGGGACCCTCAGGTTACAGGTGGCTAAGACAGAGCTAGCGGTTCAGGATTGGTGTTATGTTGGAAGAGTTAGGAAACCCCTCCTTGCTAGCGCATATTGTCGTCCGGATCTGATCGTCCCTTCATCTCCCTTTCATCCTTTCCTCCCTGCAGTCACATTGGAAGCACAAAGGACACTATGGCCTACGTGCGGTGCTGTGCTCCATTTACTGGAGGCACCTCCGTCTGACTGCTCCTAACTTCTACCTGTGAAATTATGAAACCGAAAGATATTCACATACCGAGAGAGCCAATGAACTAAGAACCGGCTGCGCGGTGTTTTTTCACTGGGCGTGTTAACATATGATTCCAAGCTGCTGCTGCAATTGAGATCAATCTACTGACACGGCTTTGCTCTGCTCTGGCTATACAGTACTGAGTTGACATTTATATGGTGTAGTTCAGTTCAGCAGCTTAGTGAGAAAAATATTACAAGGCGATTTTATATATAGGGATCCATTTTTAAACAATTTTTATCAAGATATATGGCGTTAATATAGCAATACCAGTGATACGTTTAGGAAGTATCTCGTTCCCACCAACCTAGAAAGCTGCTATTGCTTTAATGAAGCTGCTTTTGATATTATTTTTTAAATTATTTTTAGCAAAGGGAGTTCCCAGCACCGAAACCACCCCTCTGGTTCAGTTATTTATTATTTTGTCCTGTATTTAGTCACAAGGTATACTATGGTATATGTTTTGTACTGCGCAACGTGTATTTATTTGTGTTGTATGTTTTAACTCAGTCAGCTCGTCAAATGAAAATATTAAATATTTTTCTCGGACTAGGCTTGGTTCCACCTTCGTGGACATACGTGTACACAAAATAATCGTTATTGGAGCTCTGACAAACCTAATATTGTTCATGAAGTAACCCTCCATGACGAAAAAATTTATGCATGGTGCGCCATGAGCGGAGAAAGAGTTATAGGACCAATTTTTTCGAGTCAACAGTTGACGCCCCTACATACGTGAATACAATTTTGCCCCCCCTCGTTTTATTAGAGAATTAACAGACAGGGAGCGTGATTTTGCCTGTTCTGAACAAGACTCTGCCACAGCTACAGCCAATATTTCGATGAGAATAATTGGAAGTGTGTTTGAGGACAGAATTATTAGTAGAGATTTGTGGCCCACTTGGTTCCCCGACCTAACCCCCTGCGATTTCTGTGTCTGGAGTAAATTAAAACAAACTGTTCGAGACAAACCCACACACCCTTGAAGAATTAAAACAAAATATCCGTCAGGAAATTGCTAGCATTTCTCAATGTGAACTATGTCGAGTAATCGACAGTTTCCTAAAGAGATTCCAAAATGTATGGACAACGACGGTGGTCAGTTTCAGCACCTTTTTCATAAAGTTGGTAAATAAAACCTTTAAAAGTAGTTTTAAAAATAGTGTATGGTTGCATCCGCGCTATTCTAATAGCCGCAGACGGCAACAAGCGCCGATAACGCGAACAGGAAAAAATCGCGCAGTTCATTGGCTCTCCCGGTAATTAAAAAAAGCGGTCGCTCAAGGCTAGCTTTGAAATTCGAATCTTTGTACGTCACAAGAAACCAAACAATGGTGACTCAGCATTTCAAAAAACTATACAACAAAATACCACTTACTGAAAAATTCAAAACAACAGCACTGAATATCTGGAAATGGTTAATGCCACAAATAAAACTGTTTGACAAAATCACGAGTTTAAACAAGATCTAGATTTGTGTGTAGTAGGTTTTCACCTATCTCTTATTGTTTACAAAATTATACAAGATGCATTCCGAATGAAAAAGACTTCGCAGGCTCTTCGCAGAAAATTAAAGATATAACTACTTTTATTACTCATGCAAATATCTTAAACTAGTGTATTTCGTCAAATCGTCAGAACCATTTTGTAGTAGGTAAATAAAAAATAACGAAACATTTTCCAAGTATAGGGTAGTCTAGGGTGGGGAATTTTCTTGAAAATCTACGTACCATGTGCATGGAAGATGCTGAATTTAATGCCGAGTTTCATACATGAGTCATTTTCTAAAACGGTATTTTTCTTGGGGAGGGGTTTATGGGAACTCAAAACATGTTAATTAAATCAAGATATCGAATTGTTGGGTGGAATACAACACTTCCTCTACACACCACAGATATGTGGTAGAGAAAATAAAAAATTAATACCAACAAAATATAGCATCGAATTCTAATACATATAAAAGACGCCCACTACAAAACAATATATTGTACTATCTCGATTACTTTATTTGGGATTACGTACTCAGTCTAAGTCAGGAAGGTCAGCATTTAAACACTAGTGAAAGACCACTTACGGTCTCAGGGTTGCGTGTTTTAGTCGCACGGGTCGTCCAGTAATTTCTAAACTACAGAAAATATCCCAGTGAAACAAACGGCGCGTGGAGATGGGTAGACATCATAGCAGGACAGGGAATTTGAGGCGTGAAGGTGGAATGTGAGATCACATAAATTTGAGGGCACATGTTCTGTGTGCACATTAATACGCTTGTCTCTTGTCTATTCACACTCGCCTCACACAAAGGTGGTGTATGAGTTGATAGCTCCAGTAAACCTTTCGAATTTGAAGACATCGAAAATGCCGCTGTGGCTCTTATCATCCGGAAAGGAAGCGCAAGCAAGTGATGATAAACTTGAAAAGAGAGAAATTTGGTAATTTCATACTGTTAGAATAATGAGCAATATCCACAACGCTTTCATATGTATTTTAGAATGAGTAAAGAAAATTTTGAATTTATTCATAAGCGAATAAAAGAGAAAATACAAAAGCAGAATACTTGGTTTCGAAATGCAATCAACAGACAATAACAGCTATTAAAAGTTGAATGATTACAATAGGAGAAAGAGCCATTTTTTGCTTTATACTTCTTACATAATCATGATTATCACGGGAGTTAACGTATTTTATTTTTCTTAGAAAAACACACTCTTATTCATTCTTATCCCTAGTAGAATAGAGCAGGAATTATATTAAAATCATACAAAAATGCTTTCTATTTTGCTTTTTGAGTAACTAACTCCTCTATAATGAACTGCACTATTTGTCGGTGTAGCAGAAAATCTGAATGTGACGGCACGGGTGTTACTAGGCCAATCATGTCTCGTCCGGTGGTGTGCTGATAGTGTGATTCTATGCAATAAGAATACATAGAAGAATGAGCATCACATTTTTTGTCAGAATGTGACGACATGAGAAGTCACATTCTGTGCCGTGTACTTGAAGCGTTTAAAGAACCTTAACAGAAGTGTCAAAATATTCGTAATAAATAAGTTTCAGTCAGCAAATATGTCTACCTACTGTATTTCTCGTGCCATAGACGTGCAATACATAAAATTATACTAGAGAATAAAACGTGAGGCATTCGCAGCAGTGTCTCATTTACAGCTGTCGTATTCCACCCCCCCTCCACCTCTTATAGTGTCTACTGTTCTGTTTTTCGATTTATTCCATTTTCTACACTTTCTCTGCTTCTACTGTCTTTTTATTCTCTTTACCCATTCTTGTTCTGTTCCAACTTGTCCTTATTCTCTCATTTTTCCCTTGTTTTCTTTTCCTATTTTCCCTCTGTAACCTCGGTCCTCGTTTACGCTATTCTTCTTATTTTTGCTCTCCCCGTTCTCATCATGTTTTAAGGGAAAGTAACGGAAGTAAAGCACGTTCCACTTGAGGGGTATACATGTACTCGAAGCGTGAAGAGAGGTAGTGCCAGTAATGATGTGGTGCGGGGGCGGGGGTTCGGTTTCTATTAGAGACATCTACACGACAACTGCGGAAACAAATGCCTCCGTCTACCTGATGAACATGGACACAAAAATCAATGCTACCACCACACTACCTTCCTATGAACTTCCAGCTAGACATGCACCCGAGTTTAAATTATTTATATAAAAAATATAATTATATCTACAGAAAGGAAGAACTCTTGAATTTGCGAGTCTTTCAAGGCAATTTTCCTGTAATAGCACATCTAAAGAACGTGAAGAAGGCAGGAAGAAAGCAGTACCCTTATTTACCTTCAATATGCCTGCCTATATATCTGATATGCGTACATGAACAAAACTTGCTTTATTTTAAACAAGCAAACCCGCCGCATAAATTTCTTTGACAGTGGTATTGAAATGACAGCATGTAAGTTGAATGGGTGGGTAATTACGTGGAAATTTGTAATAACTGGAGCCTGTACTTACTAAAACTTTTCTTCGTGAGTTTGTATACAGTTTTTGTTAGTTTGATTTCCTCAGCTTTTATTTCTTATAAAGTACCTGCTCTTCCCGATCCAACTTTTTGTTAAGACATTGTTTCGCGCCGCACAGCCTGAAAACGGCTGGCATAAAATAATTTGAATATCAAAGATAAATCGCGAAAAAAAAATAGTAATAGGTTATATAGCGGAAACAACAGTTAAAGTATATGTATGACATTGCAAGCGTTCACAATAAAATTAACCGGAAGCTTACCAGAGCCCGGGAACGGAGACGGCAGACTTGAGCAAGTTTTAACATTTCGGTTTTTGTTCCCGGGAACGGCATATTGGATATTCATATATTTAGTAGCCATAGCCTTCTTTAAAACTAGTCATGAAATAAGCAAGTTGGCAATCCAGCACCTAGTCCGGCTATAGAGCGCGTGAGTATTCAGTGTATTGTTTAAGCTTGTTTTAATGGGTAGTTATTTATTCATTTATTTGAATACAGGCCCCAAGGAGCATATAATTATATGGCAGTGATGAACTATACGATATTTAAGGAAGGAAGATATAAATAAAATACATAAGGGAAATACATAACAAGAATTAAGAGACTAGAGATAAAGACAATTCAAAGAATACATTCCAAAATTATCATTTAACAGGATAAGACAGCACATTTTAGACTAGTATGTTTACAATAGCATTTTACTTATAATATTCAGTAAATAGGTACTTTCTTGACTTCTTAAAAAGGGTAGATTTTGTGATTTCTTTAATATTCATTGGGAGTTCATTTAAGTGAATTATACCCTTTAATCCATATTTAGTTGTATCAACATGTGTCATCACAATATTATTCATGCATCTAGTATAATGGTGGTGTATGCTACTTGGCTTCATCATTTGTATATTGGTATGAAATTGCCCATTGGCGTCCTTAAAAGCAAATGAGATAATGGATATTTGAGACTCATTGATAATGGAATAATTCCTGTATACCAGTATACTAGCTTAGTAGGAGTATAAAAATCAAGATTATAAATTATTTTTATCACTCGGTTTTGTAAACCTTCGAGTTGATGTAGCTGAGCTTTTGTACATGACTGCCAGACCACGTTCATATAAGTAAAGTGGGAATGGATAAGAGCATAGTAGACAATTTTTAAAATAGACCTAGGTAACCCAGTATTTCTCAATCGTACAATCACACCAATTATCGAGGTAATCTCTGCTTTAATTTTACCAATGTAATAATTCCAGTTGAGGTTAGAGTCCAATGTATGACCAAGAAAGGTAAAACATTGAACCTTCTGTATAATCTCATTCTGAAGCACCAGGTGTGGATGTTGGTAAATTGAATATGAGGATTTATTAAAGAACATGTATTTAGTTTTATTAGTGTTAAGAATTAATTTGTTAGCGAATATCCATTGGTTTAGTAAATTTAGATATGTTTGTATATATCATTAATAAGTGAGGCTTCATTTTTTCCAATATAAAAAGTGCATTTCATCAGCGAGTAGTATAAGTTTTCCTTTCAAGTTAATGTTAATAATGTCATTAATAAATATTAGAAAGTGAAGAATGGGCCCTAGCATCGATCCTTGAGGGACACCACGTTTTATTTTCTGTAAGTCAGGTTTGACATTATTTATTGCTACATATTGGTTGCGATTCTTTAGGTAACTTTGAAACCATAAGTGTGAGATACCCCTTGTATTATTCTTTCCGTTTTTTACAATAAGAGGTCATGGTGTACCATATCAAATCCTTTTATAGATCAATAATGAGACCAGCCGCAATGTTATTATCACCAAGTGCCTTTTGAATTGGTAAAGTGGTAGAACACTAATCGGCCGGTAATCTTTGATAAAGTGGTAGAACACTAATCGGCCGGTAATTTTTGGGTCAGTTTTGTTGCCACCCTTGTATATAGAGACAACTTTTACAGTTATCAGGCATAACACCTTCAGCGAAGGATAGATTTAATAATGTGAACAATATGAGGTAGTAGTAGTTTATTACATTTCTTGACTGTAATATTATCTATATTACAGTCGGCGGTAGAACATTGGTTTTTAAGTTTATTAATTATATCACTGACTTCTAGTGTATCAGTAGGATGTAGGAAAAAAGACTTATTATAAAGAGGCCTGCGAGTGTCGATTGTTGATGTAACTAAATTAGATCTTAAACTAGTAGCAATATTAACGTAGAAATGATTAAGTACATTGCACACATTCTGTATGTCAGTATAGTCACGATCTTGTACATGTAATTTGATTGGACATATATTATTTGATTCATTATTATTGTTATTATTATTAAGTGTATTGTTAGCAATATTCCACATCTTTTTTATTAGTTGTATCATTAGTTATCCTTGCATAATATTGTTCTTTAGCTGCTGCTTCTTTCTTACTGCCTGTATTGACAGTTCTTTATAATCAGTATATGTGTTATTAGATGCATTAATTTTTTTAGTTTTAGCATACAATCAATGCCAAACATTCATTTTTATGCAGTGTTTATGTAATTTGTGGCTTCGTCCGACTACTTTCTTATTTGATTAAGTAGCTTTTCCTGTTTTGATATACCTAATTGACAAACCTATGAGCTAAAGTATTCACATTATCAATTTCAAATGGCATGCTAGAAAGGTAGTTGTTTAATTTATTATAGTTAATTTTGGTAGTAACCATGATGCTTTCAGATGGTAAAGGTGGTGCACAGAGTGGATTTATATGAAGAATGAGTAAGTTATGGTCACTGAAATCAGAGAAGATATTAGCTAAGAGTAGCTTGTCATCCGTAGTTTCAGTCAATACATGGTCTAATAACGAAGTTGTTGCTGTGATCCTAGTAGCTGATGAGTTAAGTAAAGTGAAGTTGAAGCTCTTACAAAGATCCAAGTATGCGTTTACATTATTATTAGACTCAAGAGTATTAATATTAAAATCACCAAGTACGAATGTATCACCTCTTGATTTCAGCATGAAGACATTCTCAAAATCAGGCAGAAATTCAATCATGTTAGTATATTTTGGATTATACACACCAATAATATTTACTCGGTTATTAGTAATGGTAAGTGCCAATATGCTATGATATTTATTCACTAACCTTTCTTTTTCAACCCGAAGTTATTTACAAATATGGATACACCTCCACCTTCTTGAGCACGTGTTAATTGAATTGTATTGCACCCTTTGAGATTATAGTAGTAGGTTTCATTTTCCATTAACCATGTTTTAACAATTATAATAATATCGACATGACCTATTTTCATAACTATTAATTCTAACTGCTCAAATTAGTTTCTAATACTCCTAGCGTTAAGATATAATATTTCAATTTACATCTATGTGTACAGAAACGTTAGATGCATTTCACTACTTGTTTGGTTTGGTGTGCGTTGTAATCACTATTGTTAGCCATGTTGTTGTGTGAGTTTAGCCTATCACTTCCACCCCTTATTTGTATGCCCTTTCCCCATATTTCTTCCTCGCCATTATTTTACAATTTCTTGTCCATGTAGCTTCGATGAGCCCTTGGTGTTTTAAATCTCTCGACCTTTTAGCAAGAGCATTGTTTAGAGGGCTGAGATGTTCGTTAAGGCAAACATTGCACTTTGCACAACATCACCCAGATCAACAGTAGAGATTGATTTCCTCTTGAATCTTGCATCCAGGAGCTCGTCTTTTTTCCCAGCGGTTTAAAAACTTCACTACTATTGGCCTTGGTCCATCAGTTCTTCTGGTTGGCAATCTATGGGCCACGTCGATATAGCCTTAATTAAAGTCAACATTCAGTGACGCCCGCAGATTGCAGATCGCATCGTATAGATGTATCTTCTTGCCCCTCTGGAACGCACGATACTATCAAGTTGTTCATCCTCGTACATTGCTTCAGGTCTTCAACTGCTTCCATAAACACGTGATCATCTTCCCTTACTTTTGCAGGTTAAGTACAGTTTCCTTGAGTGTGTTTATATGTACTTTCAAATCATCGCATTCCTTACTTAAGAATTCTACGTTCCGTTTAATTTCATTGTTTTCATCTTGGAGAGCTTTAGCACCATCACTAAACTTTTTGTTCAGATTATGAACGAGATCCCTTATTCCCTCCATGTTAAACGGATTGCAATGGGCATGTGAACACCGTCACTGGGGTCCTGAGTGGCAAAATGTAATCTTTTCGGTGGAGTCCCGCTTCAACGTGTCCTACAGTGATGGCCGCATACGTGTCCGGCGGTACCGTGGTGAGCGCAACCTGGGGGGCTGCATTGTTGAGCGGCATAGCGTGCAAACACCAGGTGTGATGGTTGGGCGCCATTGGTTACAACAACCGATCTCGCCTCCTGTGAATTGAGGGCACTTTGAACAGCTACCGGTACCAGCGGTGGTTGTAGAGCCTGAGGTACTCCCCCTGCTTCAGGCATCTCCAAGGCCACATTTCAACAGGACAATACCCGGCCACATATGGGTACAAGCCTTCTTCGAAGAACGACGGGTATCATTGCTTCCCTGGCCTGCCGTTCGCCTAACATATCGCCCATCGAACATGTGTAGGATATGGTTGATCGGCACCTGGTGCGTCACGGTCCTCCAGTAACCAGTGTCACGGATTTGTGGGTTCGAATACAAACTGCGTGGAGGGAAATCTCTCAGGAACTTATTCAGAACCTTTTTTATTCAATGCCACGGCGTATAGCAGCTATAATTGCAGCGAATGGAGGTCACATCAAATACTGAATATTAGGTATCAAAGGTCGTGTATAAATTTGAAAAGTTTATCATTTGTTACTTGTCATGTACCTAACCTGTGGTATTGAATTCATGCGTTTCCTTCTTGGTGTTGCAATTTTCACAAACGGCAGTGTATAATACCCCGGGTATTTAGATGACTAAATTCTTTTGGAAATATTTAACTAACTTTTTAAGTTCCAAAAGAAATGGTACTTATGGGACGAATATTTCTGTGCTAACTTCTGCATTTCATTGTCGATAATATTCACATTACTAAAAAACATTGCCTTTTAGGTACCAAATACAGTAAGTAGGTTCAAGCAGATTTTTCACTTCCCAGTAAATACTAATTATCATAAGAGTTCTCCAATATATAGAATCATAACCTGTATAACAAAATGCATTACTTCGATACTGACATATTCAACATGTCGGAAACACAATTTAATAATGCATAGTTATAAATTATGTATTAGTAAACTCGAATTAATGTAGTAAATACGAGGGTCGTTCATTAAGTAATGCACCACATTCTTTTTTTCTCAGAACACATTTATTCTTAAGAGTCAGAATTTGGTGACAATATAAATCAACGTTTCTTGTCCATGTCCTATCTTTCTGCATAGTCTCCATCATGTTCTACGGCCTTACGCTAACGCTGTGCGAGAGCGTGCATTCCCTGCCGGTAAAAGCTCTTGTCCTGTACGCGTAGCCATGTTTTCACTACATGAATTACACTCTCGTCATCTTCAAAGTGTGTCCCGCGTAGAGAATCTTTAAGCGGCCCAAAGAGATGGTAGTCCGAAGGTGCCCGGTGGGTGAGGCAATGATGTCCAATCCAATTTGGTGACGTGTTCCGGGTTCTCAGACTTGTGTGTGGGCGTGCTGGATTGTTGTCAGACCGAACACTTCGGAAACGATTCCTGAGTTTATTCAGAGTCTTCACGTATGCCTCTGAATTAATGGTTCACCCTCTTGTCGTCACATCCATGAAACTGACGCCATCACATTCCCAAAGACTGTGAGAGAGTTGCCTTTGAATTTCTTCTTTTGTGGTGAATGAGGATGCTTACACTCCAGGGACTACCTTTTTGTTTCGGGCGCAAAGTGATGCACCCAACCTTCGTTCCCCGTAATGATCCGTGACAGAAAGGCCTCTCCGTCGGTCTCAAAACACTGCAACAATTCAGATGAAATGGCCTTTCTTTTAATCTTGTGATCTGCTGTGAGCATTCGTGTAACTCATCGTGAGTACGTCTTTGAATATCCGAGAGTCTCGATCATTGCACACAGACTTTCAATGCTGACCGATAACTGCAGGGCCAATAATTGTCGATTTGTGATGCGCTGGTCTGCGCGAATATTGCCATCCGAGCAATTCAGCATGTCTGGAGCAGTGTCTGTGACAGGACGTCCCGAGCTGGCTGATCATGGAGCTCTGTTTCTGCATTTCCTGACGCTTTAACTTTCTTTACCCATCGCCCAGCTGTACTCATCAACTGCATCATTACCATACACTGCACACAAACGTCTATGTTCATCACGGTTTCTTTTTCCGCACACAAGAATTCAGTAACAGCACATTGCTTATAACGGGAGTCTATGTAGACGCCATTTTGACGCTGTCATCTGCCGGAAGTGTTCGAAACTTCACAGGCGCGCAGTAGAAGCATCAATTATGTGAAGCACCAACAAGAACGATTGTGTATATACATATAGCTAGTGTATAGTTTGTACAGTTGTATAGTACAGTTTGTATATATATATATATATATATATATATATATATATTTATTAATGGCTTGCCAAAAAAATATGGGAATTACATATTGAACGACCCTCGTATAGCAATAATTATATTATTGCAATATGCCAGGTTCTTTTATTTTCCTGGTCTGTTATTTCCCTTTTGTCTTTATTTACTTCCTCTACCAAATAACTACGTTAGGTAGACAAGTGTGATATTCCATCCAAAAATTCGAGATTGCACCGGAAATACAGCTTTTGGAGACCCCTTGAACAAACGAAAAAAACCATTTTTAGGAAAAGGTACATGCGCGCACGCCTGCCATGCCAAAGTACCCTTTACTAGGAACAGTTTTCGTAATTTCGGAGTTACTCAAAAATGGGTCTAACGATTTTTACTTTCTGTACCATGTACATAGTAAGTAGAGAAGGTATTGCATTCCACCCAAAAATTCGATACCGAAATTTCAACGGAAATACGTGTTTTGAGGCCCGCTGAATAAAAAAAAAAGCATTTTAGTAAAAGGTCCCTGTGTGTGTGTGTGTGTGTGTGTGTGTGTGTGTGTGTGTGTGTGTGTGTGTGTGTGTGTGTGAACAGCATAACTCATAAACGGAAAGTCGGATAAATACCAAACTCGATATTTAGGTTCGTACCTTCCAAAGATGCGACACGTAGATTTTCAAGAATATCCCCCACCCCAAACTACCCTTTACATAGAACATTTTTCGAAATGTTTGATTTTCTGAAAAATGGCTAAAGATTTTGATTAAAATACCATATATTAAAGACAAATATATACATGACAAATAAAATGTATATTTTGAATTTTCTGGAATAGCCGGTGAAGTCCTCTTCATTCGGAGGGAATTTTGTATAATCTTATATAACTGATAAACGTTAAGCGATAGACGAAAACGTTCTATACAAAAAATGTAGATCTGTTTAAAACGCAAAATTTATTTTAAATAAGTTTTTTGTGGCATAAGCCATTTCTGAGATATCCGTTATCAAAGGTTTAAATTGTTCATTACTTTGTCATTCTTTTAAAGCCCTGTCAACATTCAATTGTTTCTTGGGATTGCATGGAAACAGTGAAATTTTAAGGCCAGCCTATAGCGACCAGTTCTTAAACATTTGACTTTCGCTGTTCTCTTTGTATCCTAACAAAATGTGTAATGTAGTTATTTCTGCAAAGGTTTAGTTGGATTAAAATGTAGTGGATAGGAAAATAAGCTTTCGTAAGAATAGTTTGTATACACACTAAAAAACGACAGAGGATAGAGAAATTCATGTGAATGAAACACATTGTTTTTTTTATTAAGGTCATATGTTTAAGATATTTTCATGACCAATTCAATGCATATCTTGAATTTTCTGCGATGTCTGTGAGGTCCTTTTCATTCGGAATGAATTGTCTACAACTGGTAAATCATAAGAGATGGGAGCTTAGCACAAAACTTAATATTGGGAAAATGTTGGTATCATTCAAATACACAATGTATGTCAAACGTTTTTATTACTTGTCAATTTTGAGCTATTGTTGCTGTTGCTTTGAATTCTCCAATACCTTTACATCTTTTGAAGTGCTAATGCACCATTCTTTTGTTTCTCCCGAGTCATGCAAAGAAAGGAATTTCTAAGTTAGCACACCTATAACGAAGTGTAAAAGAACTATTTCTGAAAATTGTTTATCTTGATTAACATGAAGTAAATAGAAAAATAAGCTTTTGTAAGAATAGTTTGTAGAAGACAGAAAAATAAACCATGGTAGGTGGAGAAAGTCAGAATGCGATACTAGATTCTTTCTTATGTTGTATTGCATTGTATGTAGCTGTATATTTTTGTAATGAGCATTGTAATTGGGTATCTCTCCGTTAAATTCATTAATAAACAATTATAAGAATATGTTTGAACAGATAAGAAAATAGTTTAATAGTTGTGGTTAAACACTCTACGTTACTCTCAGGAAAAAATGTCGCAAGTTGCTTCTAATACACTGGGTCTCAGGTATTATTTGACTTTTTTTATATCAGAATCAGAATTTTTCACCTGGATGTGAATTGTCAGAATTCTCATGGAATCGTTTATTGAGCGGAAGTCATACTCATCAATCGGCTGACAATAGCACGAATAGTTTGCTGATATATTTCTGTTGTCGCAGTTTTTAATCGCTGCCAAAGAACTTCTTATGGACTGGTGGGTTTAGGAATGGAACTCCTTGGTCCATAAGCACCAATGATGGTTTATTATCAGCAAAGCTTCCAACAACATTTCAATTAGTTTTCCTTCGATATTCTGACAATTTTCGAGTACCGAGATTCGCCGGCGGTAACAATTTTATTCACACTGTAATCTGAACTACCAAATGCTTTCTTGAAGCAGTGGAAGAATTTGATAATGTAAGGCACCGGGAATGTCAGACGTGATGGTGAAGTTGTGTGTAATTCAGCTCTTCACCGCATCCAACTAAAGCCAATGGGAGATGGCCTGTCATTTCATAGCTGAGCGAGCTCTGGTTGCACTGAAAGAATTATTCGCTTGGCTGCCCCTTCGAGATCTCAAGTTTCGGTTTGTGTACATTACTAAAGCAAAAGGTAGATTAGTTTTATGCAAATCAGATTCCATTTCTTGGAGGAGCGTACAATTTTTGGATGGGGGAGGGGATCATTACCTCACTCAACATTTCAAAATGCTTCGAAATGGTGTATTGTTGTGGAGAGTACTTGTAGTGCCGCAACTGTAAACCTCGTCTGCTTTGGGCCAGACTCAATTGGAAATCGGTAATTTTCTTAGCTGCAAAGATTACGGATTTTTAAACAAAGGGGGTTGAAAGTAATTGCGCAACCTACAGATTTATTGTTCCTTGACGCACGATGAATTTGGTTTTTCATGTAAAAGCTATGTTCACCAATGATTAAGGTTACTTACAAAATTATTTTAATGGGTTCCTAAGATATGCTTTTATTATTATTATTATTATTATTATTATTATTATTATTATTATTATTATTATTATTATTATTATTTGTGGATATAATGGCAATTGTTGATTTTGCGATTTGTTGTTCGTTTTAATTTCCCTTAGATATAGTGGATAGAGTAAATACTGTAAACTGCCCAAAAATCCGGTATCATCAGCACAAATACGCGTTTTGGGATTCACTAAGGCCCCCCAAAATGTAATTTTATACAAATGTCCGCGCGTGTGTCTGTGTACAGCATAAATGAAAAGTTGAATGAATCCCGAACTTACCATTTAAGTTCAGCTTCTTCCAAGAATGCTACGCGAAGAGCTTTAATAACCCGCACCCCAAACTACCCTTTACATGGAAAAAATGTAGTTACCTTTGATTATCTCAAACATAGCAGTGACGATTTAAAACACCACACGTTTGGGATATTTGAATGACTAATAAAAATGCGCATTGAATTTTTTGCGAGTAGCCTGTAAAGTCCTTTTCATTCTGAATACATTTTGTATAACTGGTAAATCATAAGAGCTAGACAAAAACTTACTACGCGAAAAATTGACGAAAGAGGTGGACTGTTTAAAACTAACAGTTTGTCAATTTTTTAGTGGTATTAACCATTTTCGGGATATTAGTTGTTATTGGTTTAAATTTTCCAATACTTATCATACATTTTTTTAAAGTACTAAGTGACCATACTCTTTTTCTTGTTATGTCGTGCAAAGAGGGGGTCCTATGCAATTTCAAAAAAGGAAAAGTAAAAAAAAAAAAGAATTAAATTGAGTTTTATTTTATAGTGACGCTCTTTAACTGCTATGGTTCTTAGCGTCCCACTCTATATTATGCGTGAAAGACCGGAAATTTTGCTCAGAGGCACCTTTATCAAGCTTGAGGTTCTTTTACGTGCCGTAAATCTACGATCGATTTCGGCACGTGAATTTACGTGCCGAAATCTTCCCTTCCTAAAGAAGCTAAGGATTTTTACGCCCGAAACATTCCATTGCCCTCCCGTGCAATTTCAAAGCCAGGTTATAGCGACCTGCTTTTAAACATGTGACTATCACTTCGTTCTCTTGTACCTGTAACGAAATGTGGAATGAAGCTATTTGTGCAAACGTTTATCTCGATCAACATGAAGCAAAAAAAGCTATGGTTACAATAATAATTTGTAGAAGAGATACACATAAAAATAAAAGATATGAATAAAGAAGTTGTCTGAATGCAACATATCAGCTTTTCCGGTTGTGATCTGCAATAGCTGGCAGAGGGAAACAAGTAGGTACATAATTTTGAATTTTGCTCGATCGGAACGGCATTAGAAATTTGTTTGTCACACAAGAGGAGACTTCTTCCAACTATTGCGAGACCACCAAAATGAGAGTGGCAGCAGCAGCAGCAGCAGCAGCAGCAAGCAGTTTGTCTGGGAGGAGGGTTAACTGACAGGAAACGCGGTGGCGGCGCCTGTAGCGTTTTGTTGGGAGCGCTTCTGAGTAAAGGACCAGATGTCGGCACAAGACATTGACTGGCTGGGCAATCGATACCGGGAAAAACAAAGCACATAGGGGAAACACCCCTGAGGATTATGGGTCAAATTTATGACAGGCGGGCAGCTGTAGCGGTACCTACAGTACCGCACAAAAATGTATCGCGCAGCTGCCATTCCTGTTGGGGTTCCATCAGGACACGACGTGCTTTTACATTTTGGTGTCAAATCCGACTGTTCTTGTAAACAGAATGCACCCTACACTGCTTGCAGAATTGCCAACATGGAACAGACAAAATGCCATTTTCCTAGGAAATTCTTACCTAAAACTTTTGTCTATTAAATACTTACCTACCCAAATTTTACGCAATTTGTTCAGAGAACCTTAGATTAGCCAGAGCTACGTAAAACGAAGCGTCGCCTGTGAAATAATTAACGTTTGTGGTAGTGTAAAGAACACATTAGGCCTTAACCTAGACGCCACAGAACAGCCGGTCACCTTATTCTCTCAGTGAGCCCTTTCCCCCCCCCCCTTTCTTTTTGTGAGTTTTTTCTTTAAACGCAAGCTTATGGTCTGCAGATTGTTTTCATTTTCAAGATTTTATGAATGATTTAAATGTGCCTATACGCTTTTATTTGTATTTCATGAATTTGATTGTTCAAGTAAGCATGAAGTACTCTCCTTGCCATGACATCAACACGGTCGGTTATTTGCAATGTTAATGTAAGTTTTGTTTGGGAAGAAAACATGAATGGAGCGTTTAGCTTAGATTTCTCGTTTGTTCTTTTAATTTACATACAATTAATATATTTTCATAATGTATGCAGGAGGACAGTGATGTGGAGAAATATCAGCCATTATTCACAGTAAACAAAGTCCTCGCAAGTTGCGAACATTTAAAGCTAATTAAATACTTTGTGACTTTATAACTTAGAGAAATAAATGTTTTGAACGGGTTTTTATTATTATTACACTTTAAAGTCCTTTAAGGGTAGGGAAAATTTGGAAAAATCTGATGTGTTACATTCACAAGATTTTCTCTAATCACTAACATTTATTACTTTCTCGATTACGTATAGTAAGAAGGGAAAGTATTGTATTCCACCCAAAAATTCGATGTCGAGATTTCACTGGGAACATCGTTTTCAGGTCCCCTAACTTCAAACAAATTTTAGGAAAACGTCCATGTGTTTGTCTATGTGTGTGCGCGTGTGTCTGTGAACAGCATAACTCAGAAACGAAAAGTTGGTTAGAAATCAAACTTGGTATTTAATTTCGCTATCTTCCAAAGATGCGACATGAAGATTTTCAAGAAAATACCCCCATCCCAACTACCCTTTACCTGGAAAATATTTCGAAAATTTTGAGTTTCTCAGAAATGGCTCTAATGAGTTTGATTAAAAATACCTGTGTTTAAGAGGTTTTCATGACAAATAAAGTGTACATCTTGAATTTGTTGGGAATAGCTTCTGAAGTCCTCTTTATTCTAAATGACTTTTGCATAACTCGTAAACGTAAGAAATAGACATCTTACTACACCAAAAATATAGATCCCGTTAGATATGTCAAATACATATTTACTTTTTCTACTACGTATAGTAAATAGGGGAAGTATTGTATTACACCCAAAAATTCGATATCGAGATTTCACCGTAAATATATGTTTTGAGGTCCCCTGAATAAAAAAAATAGAAAAACGTCTATGAGCGCGCGTGTCTGTGAACAGCATATATCAAAACGAAAAGTCGAATAAATACCGAACTTGGTATTTAGATTCACTACCTTCCAAAAATGTGACTGGAAGATTTTCAAGAAAATCCCCCACCCCAGACTATGCTTTATATGGCAGATTTTTCGAAAATGTTTATTTTCTAAAAAATGGCTCTAACGATTTTGATTAAATTACCAAATATAAATATTACAAATAAAATGTATATCTTGAATTTTCTGGGAACAGCTTGTGAAGTCCATTCATTTGGAAGAAATTTTGTATAATCTTGTATAACTGGTAAACGTTATGCGATAAACGCAAACACACTACATTAAAAATGTAGATCTCTTTAAAACCCACAACTTTAAATGAGTTTTTGTGTGCCATAAGCTTCATTTCTGAGATATCCGTTACTAATGGTTCGTATTGTTTATTTCTTGGTCATTCTCTTGAGTCCTGTCAACATTTAGTTGTTTCTCGCGAGTGCATGGAAGCAGCATGGAATTTTAAGGCCAGCATATAGCGTTCAGTTCTTAAACATTTGACTACCACTGTTCCCTTTATATCTATAACGACATGTGTAATGTAGCTATTTCTGCAAAGGATTATTAAAATGTAGTAGACAGAAAAATAAGCTTTATTAAGAATAGTTTGTATACCACTAACAAACGATAGAGGGTAGAGAACGCCATGTGAATGTGTCATATCAGATTTTCTTAAACCATTTTCGGTATATTGTTATTGGTTTGCCTTTTAAAATGCTTATACTTTTCTCAAATGGGAAATCGCTATTCGAAGCCATTACATAGCGACCCGCTCTTAAAAGATTTGACTATCGCTTAAAGCACGCTTTATTCCCCTAATCCCATTGTGCCTTGAAGGGAATATGCAATAAAATAATTTCTGCAAATATGTATTTCGATTAACATGAAGTACAAGAATAAGCGTTTATAGAATAGTTTGTACAAGAAAGAGTAGAGAAAGTCGTGTGAGTGCAACATATTAGATGTTTTTTTATATCTGTTATACAAGTTAGTCTTGCAAAGCTTATTTTTCTATATACTTCAGGTTAATCGAGATAAATGTTTGCAGCAATAATTTTATTACACATCTCGTTATAGCTACAAAGGGATACAGGAGACTGAAGGATAGTCATCGGATCGCTACGAGAAATGATTAGCCTACTGGCTATTATTGCTCTACCAAAAGAAAAATTAGGACAACCGTACCTTTACTACAAATATCATTTGAGAAGTAAAAGATGATCTTTTTGGGCTAAATGTGTCGTTAAAATTCACATGAAAATCCGGAAATTGCTTCAGGCAATCTTGACACCTCCCCCAAGCAGAAACTGAAATGAAGCTCCTGCCTGCAAGACGTGAGAAACAAAAGAATGATGACTTAACATTTAAAAAATACACTATTAAGTACTGGTTAATTCAAAAGAACAGCAACAAATATTTCGGCAATAGTTAATCCCATAAAAACATTTAATTGATATAAACGGTGCACTTTAACGTGAATTTTGCTTTCCCTTGCAGAAAGTTCTTGGTTTTTGTTTAGCTCTTACAATTTCGCAGTTATACATTACATACGTCGAGTGGTCAGTGTTCTGGCTTCTCAACTTAAAGGTTCCGGGTTCGATTCCCGGTTGGGGTGGGGAATTATTCTTTATCCAGAATTACTCCCTATTCTTCGGTCTGGTATAAATGTGGTGTGAGTGTGTTTGATAATAAAAATCCAGGCCCCGATATGACCATAAAGGTCAAAGAGGGCTATACCAATAAACAATCAATGCATCAATTTCAAACAAGATGAACGAGAAGGGCTCTTCTCAGAAAATTCAAGATGTACATTTTATCCTTCATATAAATAGTTCAAACACACAATAGATATTGTAATCAAAACCATTCGACACGCTCTTGAAAATATACTGAAAAGTTATACATGTAAAGGATAGTTAGGGAGTATTTCTTGAAAATCTTCGTGTCGTCTCCTTGGAAGGTTCTGGTCTTAAATAGGAAGTTTAGTATTCATCCGACTTTTCATGTTTACTTCAGCTGTTCAAACACGCGCACGCACACACCACGGATATCTTTCTAAAGATTAAAGATTTCAGGTTTAAGGGTGTATTTTCGGCGATACGTGTATATCTAATGTTTGAGTGAAATAAACAATTGCTTTACTTACCACAGGTAATACCTTTTGGGGGTTCAGACGACTTCAAAACATGCTTTCCGGTGGAATGTTGATCTTGTACTTTTACTTTCTCTACTAGCATAGTAAGTAGGGGAAGTATTGCATTCGATCCAAAAATTCGACACCGAGATCTCACCGGAAATACATGTTTTGAGCTCCCGAATCCAAAAACAATCTGATGTGTTGCACTCACATGACTTTCTCTAGTCTTGTACAAACTATTTTTACAAACACTTATTCCCCATCTACTTCATGTTAATCGAGATGTTAATCTTATTGCTAATTTTCTTGTAGGTACAAGGGGAATATGGTAGGCTTTAAGCGATAGTCAATCTTTTAAGAGCTGGTTGCTATGTGGCGCATTCTATTCTCTTTGCATGTCCACGACATAAAGAAAGAATAATGAATTCCCATTTGAGAAAAATCTGATGTGTTACACTCACATGGCTTTCATACTCTTGTACAAACTATTTTTACAAACACTTATTCTCCATCTACTTCATGTTAATCGAGGTAAACATTTGCAGAAACTATCTTATTACTAATTTTCTTGTCGTGCAAGGGGAACATGGTAAACTTTAAGTATCGTCCTCCGGGTGTAATGGTTACCATGCTAGCCTCTAGTTCCCGAGGTCGTGGGTTCAAATCCGGCGGAGGGCGATGGATTTTTTGGGCGTAAAAATCCTTAGCATGGCTTCCTTGGGAAGGGAAGTAAAGCCGGTGGTACCGTGTCGTAGATTTACAGCACGTAAAGAATGATAATGATAATAATAATAATAATAATAATAATAATAATAATAATAAAATAAAACCGGTTTTTATTTATGGACGCTCTTTAACTGCTATGGCCCTTAGCGTCCCATTCTATATTGGGCGCGAAAGACCGGTAATTTTGTTCAGAGGCTTTATCAGGCTTGAGGTTCTCTAGAGCATGGTAACCACTACACCACGGAGAGCGACGCGGCACATAAAAGAACCTCAAGCCTGATAAAGTGCCTCTGTGCAAAATTTCCGGTCTTTCACAGCCAATATAGAATAGATTGCTCGTAGAGCTCGTTAAAACACACAATTTATGTCATATATTGTTGTTTGTTTTGTGGAGTGAACCATTTCCGAGGTATTTCTTGTTATTTGTTTGAATTTTCCAATACTTATACTTTTTCTCAAATGGAAATTCGTTATTCGTTTTTTTATGTCTTGGACATGCAAAGAAACTGAAATGCTCCACATAGCCACCAGCTCTTAAACCATTTGACTATCACTTAACGCCTACCATATCTTGCACCTACAAGAAAATTAGTTAACATGAAGTAGATGGAGAATAAGTGTTTATACAAGAGTAGAGAAAGTTATGCGAGTGTAACACATCAGATTTGTTTTATGGATTGCAATAATTATGGATTCTACTTACCCTAGGTCGGTAGATCATCCTTGTCTCTCTCGTGAGACCAATCAAAGAGTATGCAATGGCATAGCTAGGATACAGCAAACTATATTTTAAACATTTGACAGACCCTCAACCACCTGTATACACCTGTTTTTTTATTTATTTTATGTATTTGTAGTAGTGTTTAACCTGTTATTACTGCATACTGCACCACAGGCTGTGGACAACAATGATGCACGAAATTAAATTATTTTTGGGAATGGAAATTGCAAAGGAAACTTTCCAGGCCTAAGTTCGCCGGCGTTTGCCAGTTAAGAGGACTGAAGAAACTCTGGAAGAAACCTCAGTCAGTGAGGACGATCCTGGTTGGATTTAATCCGCGGACCTCCCGTTTACGAGTCTGTGCTTTAACGAGCTCGGCCACCTGTGTCGTGTATGCTCCTGTGTAGCTGCAACGAATGTATAGGTACCTACTACTGAAACTACTTCGGGCAGCAATTATCGTGTTTAGCGGGAAGTAGACATAAAACCAAGCTTTTGTAGAATAATTTGTAGAATAGGATGCTACACAAATGAATGATGCGATAGAGAAAGTCGTGTGATTGTAACACATCAGACTTTTCTCTTTACGCGATGTTTAATGCAGTGTCATTACTTGACGACTCGGAACGGCAGCATTTTGCGAGATGAAGGTAAGCCTTTTAACAGAAACGCTATACATTCAATAGTGCTCTTTTATTTATGATCATTTGATACGCAGCATGCTTCTCACTAGCACTCGTTTATGTTCCATTAAATGTTTTCAAGCAGACAAAAACATCGAAATGGGAAGCTTCTCTAAAACGCGAGATCATTACATAAAAGCGTGAGCGGGGATAACGGACTGAATGCGGGAGAATTGGTAGGTATGCATGTATAGCAAAATCGGCTGTACCGAAAAAAATCCTATGTTTACGTAACAAGAGAGTCAAGTAGAATTTCATTCATGAAGGGAAGTTTAGTACCCAAGGCGAGCCAATAACTAATTTACAAGAGGGCGAATGAAATAATATATCGTGCTGCAAAAATATGTTGCCATGGCGGGGTATAATAAACAAGTTTACGTCTTGTTTCCTTGTGCTTTTATTTGAACATGTTAACAGAAAATGTATTTTTTACCAGATAATGTTCCATTTAAGTCTTCAGTATATTAACTTCGCGTGATTACTCCAGTTCCCGAGGTAGCGAGTTCAAACCCGGCAGAGGGCAATGGATTTTTTCGTAAAAATCCTTAGCATGGCTTCCTTCGGAAGGGAAGTAAAGCTGGTGATCCCGTGTCGTAGATTTACGGCACGTAAAAGAACCTCAAGCCTGATAAAGAGGCCTCTAAGCAAAATTACCGGTCTTTCACGCCCAATATAGAATGGGACGCTAAGGACCACAGCAGTTAAAGAGCGTCCATAAATAAAATTCAATTTTTAATTTCGCGTGCTTATATGAAATAAGATCGTAAATGCACACATTTATACAGTTACATTTTGCATCTAGTATTCTGGGAAAATACAATTGGAGCATGCAAATGTCGAATTTATTGGACATTTGAGGAAATAACTCCAGAAATCGTATATTTCAACAGTATCCCCATATACGATACTCTTAAATTTAAATCGATTTCAAAGAAGTTACCTCTAAGAGTATTCGCTTAGCATTCGTTAACATTGTTTATTTAGCACCTTCACTTGTCTTCTCTTAATTTAAGAAATACCAACACAACTGATATAATATCGTTTCATTAAGTAGGAGTTTGCATTTTGCAAGCTTGTCTAGATGTGTGAGTTTTACCGCTACGACGTGTGATAGGATGTTTTGTAAATCTATGATGTCCCCAAGATTTTATTGATTTTCAAAGGTAGCTTTAGTATTGTTTTAAGTTGCTAAGCCTCTAAAGGGGTGTCCAGGATAACATGGTATTTCCGAGTACATATAGATTGATTGATCCGAGATGGTTTTAAAAACTCTCAATTCATGGTAATAAATTTAAAACAGTCATAATTATTTCCTTCAGCCAAGTTGCAGATGATTAAAAATACTTTTCACATTTAAGGCGAAGGTACAATAAAAGGTAACCTCGGCGAGGGATCAAGCGCTGGCTTACGAGTGGCATGCACATGCACAAAGCTTTTCACTACAAAGCTACTGAGATATCAGTCTATAATGCACTAACCCTGTTTCGTCTACTGCAATAGTTGCATCATGGTCGTACTCCTCTTCTAATGAAATAAAAAGTTAAGTAATGCCGTGTGCATTTTCTCTCGGCGAGTTTCAGCCAATTGCGTATACACCTCCTCGAGAAAGTATTCGTCTGCATTTAAAAAAAAAAATTCAAGCAGCCAAATTAATGGAGGGAAAAATCTATTTTTTACTTTCTCTACTACGTATAGTAAGTAGGGGAAGTATTGTATTCCACCCAAAAATTCGATACCGAGATTTCACCGGAAATACATGTTTTGAGAATCCCTGAATCCAAAAGAAGCATTTTTGGAAACATGTCCGTGTGTGTGTCTGTGTGTCTGTCTGTGAACAGCGTAACTCAGAAACGAACAGTCGGGTAAACACCAAACTTGGTATTTAGGTTCAGTATCTTCCAGAGATGCGACACGAAGGTTTTCAAGAAAATCCCCCCACCCCAGATTACCCTTTACATGAAACATTTTTCGAAAATTTTAATTTTCTCAAAAATGGCTAACGATTTTGATTAAAATATTATATGTTTAAGATATTTTCATGACAAATAAAATGTATATCTTGAATTTTCTGGGTATGTCTCCAAAAGTATTCTTCATTGTGAACGACTTTTGGAAACTGGTAAACCATAAAAGATAGACAAAATTTTACTACACAAAAAATGTAGGTCGCGTTAAAATACACAATTTATGTCATATACATTTTTTTTGTTGAGTGAACCATTTTCGAGATATTGCTTGTTATTCCCTTAAATTTTTCAATACTTATTTTCTCAAATGGGAATTCGTTAATCATTTTTTTTGTCTTGGATATGCAAAGAGTATTAATCTGTGGCAAACGGAATGGTGCTGCATCTAGCAACCAGCTATTAAGAGATATGTATGTACTTAAAGGCTACTGTATTTCTATATTGCCCTTGTAAATATATATTCCCCTTACATCTACAAGAAAATTAGTAATAAGATAGAGTCTGCAAATGTTTATCTCGATTAACATGAAGTAGATGGAGAATAAGCGTTTGTAAAAATAGTTTGTACAAGAGTAGAGAAAGTCATGTGAGTGTAACACATCAGATTTCTTTTTAACGTAAAGATCAAATGGTAATGCAGTTTACGTGTTCTGGTTTTTCAGATGGTTCATTTTATCAGTTTTATAATTTTTTGAAAAAATATGCCAAAATTGCAACATTTTTGTACATGGCGTTTTCACAATTATCTTTCATGCATTGGGCAGAGCATTTTTTGTGCACACACCCACACACTTTCATGGACATATGATTTAAACTGGTGGAGAAATAAATTCGTGAAGTCATAAAAAGTGAGCCGAAAATGAGGAATTACGGCAAAAACGTTGAAAATTCCCAGCTTTAATAGTTCATTCCTCCGTCAAATAAAATCCTATTTTCACCGCAAAATCATGCTCTACTCAATGCATGTAAGAAAATTAGATTTTACCCTCCATTAATCTGACTGCTAGAATTTTTGAAGTGCAGACGAATACTTTCTTGAGGGGGTGTATGTCTTACTGCAGTATTCTTTTACCCAACAACGCCTCGGTTCGGAAAACTTCAGCTGCAATCCAAATTCGGAAGCGTTCGACTATGTAACTGATAAATTATGACAGATTTGTTTGGAGTCTCTTTATATAAATTGCTGATTTCAACCAGAATTGAAACGTGTCGACAAATTTGCTTCAAACCCGTAATTGCAGCGCTGTTTGATGCGTACGTACGGATGGACAAAGCAGCGCTAAATGTGCTCCACAGTAGTGAACGCACCTAAAAATGCATCCTTTTGACAGCTAATCGAAGGTGTTTCAAGCTACACAAGACTAGCTAAGCTATAAATAGCTCGTGCTGTAGACTCACGCTCTTTGTATACATAAGTACATAATTTTTGTGGGACTTGCAAAATAACGTACCTATGCCCATATACATATTTATTGACTTTCGATTATATAAAATTAAAGGCATGCTTACAACAATTTTTGCATTCGTTACCTACTCTTTATCCTACTGAGCATCTTGAATTCCTAAGGGAACGCCTAGGAAAGGTCTATAGTCAACATATAGTGACTTTAGTCTAAATTTGCAACATGGAATATTTCGAAAACCGCCACCGTTATGGGAGCAAAAAACTGTTAAGCACTATTGTGTACTTAGATGAGCTCTATACTTTTCCTGCAAGGAGTTTTATCTATCTGTTCAGATTTTCTCGTTATATACAAAATTCTATCAAATGCACTGAGGTTCACAGAAAATTCAAAATATACATTTTATTTCTCATATCAATATATTCAACGTACATTTTAATTAAAGGGTTAGTGTCGTTTTTGAAAGGATAAAAAATAACGAAAATGTTATCTATGGGGAGATTTTCTCAAAAATCTTCGTGTCCCATACTTGGGAAATGCTGGACTTGAAATGTCAAGTTTGGCATTTGTTCAACATTGAGTTTTTAAGTTGTTGTTTACAGATGGACACACACGTGTGGACCTTATTCTAAAAAATGCGTTTTGGGGTTTCATTATTTTCGTGAAATTTCAATATCCAATTTTTTGGCAGAATACAAGACTTCCTTTTACCTGCTAAAGGTAAATAGTAGAGAAAGTCAAACATAAAAACACATTTGATCCCTACAATTACTTTCGAAAATAAACGCGCTAGCAAAGCTGGAGCTACTAAAATAAAGAAAAATATGATATCTTCTCCACAAACTGCGCATTGTTCGGAATAATGCTTGGCTAATAACAATAATAAAATTTTATTCCTTCAATTTTGTTTATTTTAGTTTAATTTTGGAGTCTGTTTCGGGTCAATCTCGAGTTATAGATATAATTTAAAAACTAAACACCAAGCGGTTGTATTTGCCACTTTCCTGAGGGGCAGTAGGCACATATTGGAAATTGCATTAGTTTTTAAATTCTTCCTTAAGCTACTTTTTCAACAACTGCATTCCTTTTCTCTGCTACTGTTGCAGATAAATACTTGGAACTTTGCATATTTGTTGTTCACAAAGGCTGCAGCTTGCAGCAGATGTTTACGATATTTTCTATTTCTTAATTTTTTTATAATAAGCAAAGATTCATTAAGCAAATTAATGCTTGTAAAATTCATATTAGAAAAACTAATGATAGAGTGAAATAAAAATAATATAATCTGGAAAAGTTATATTGACTTCATATATTAATATTTACAATATATTTACAAATATATAGGCATAAAATGTGAGTACCAGAATACATTAAATTCTGCTCTGTAGGTACTTAAAATAATTGGGCGATTTGGGATTAGCTGAGATGCTGAATTTTGTACTGTCTAACTTTTAAAATTTATGTGACACACTCACACCACTTTCTCCAGACATTATAATTTATTTCTATAGCTACTCTACAAGCGATCCATACGAAAACTTTTTTTTTCCATTTCCTGTTAATAATGATATGCAAGAAATAGATTTAGTTAAGTAATACAAATAATGCAAATTACATAGCCTACATCAACAATCAACTGTTTAAGCAAGCCAATATCATCTTAAACAGTGCAAGGACCAAAGATACATGATACACCCATTCCGTGTGGCGAAGTCAGAAAATGTCACAATTTGAACAGCCGCCATTAAAGTGGTTCGTACTCTAAATGTAAAACAAATAAAAAATGTATAGATACCTGGCTGTGTTTTTTTAATACATTCTCGGTACCTACTTAACGCCGGCGGAGTTATTCGCCCTGTTTGCGATCGTGTTTTGTTAAAACAAAATGTAATCTTGCTATACCTTGACGTTTGTAATTTGCATTACGATGCTTCACTGGATGCCATTCAGCGATGTACATACTTACATTGGTCCTGTCTAAGCCCTCTTGTGTTTTTTCGCTTTTTCAGACATTGGCCACGTTTGGAGAGGGTTAAAAGGTATACTTTAGGTGAAATGTCGGTATTCAATTTTTGGGTCGAATGCGGTTCTTCTTTCACCTTATGTAAACGAATTGAAAATGCATATAGTTTAAAATGCCGACAACTAACATGGATTTTGTAAACGTATGGTGGAATTAATAAAATGTGGATGCAATTCAAACCGATGCATTACATGTCACACATAAGGGGACTTCGGTAAACAGTTTCACCGAGCAAGTGCTTCTGAGGTCTCGAACACACGCTTTCCCCATGGAAATACGATTACACCTCAAGTGCTTTTGGTTTTATTGTAAACGTGATCGATTATCAAATATTAAACAAGTAAAGTACATAAATACAAGTCAACTTATGATAAAATATACTATAATTATTTATTTGTTCAAAACGACCAACCGTTTAGCATGACGGAGAGGTGACAAATGAGCGTGTACCACAGCCACAGATAATATTACCACCAGAAACCAATATGTCATATTTTATTGATATCAATATCCTTCCCCCCCAACTTATTTTATTTCTTTGTTCAACATGTTTGGACCGAAAATCTTACACTGTATAGGTAAAGCAATAATGTGCATCAGTTTTTATACGCCCTTTTCTTAGACATTTTTAGTAGATACCTAATTTAATCGACAGAAATAAAGCTAATTAATGCGATAAACAAATTCATAAATTTATTGCGGAGAAGTAAAATACACATTTTTTTTTTAAGTTTCAAAAGCTTCGATTGAAACAGACGTATAGCAATAAATATAGCGGCAAATGGAAACAAAGACAATCAGTTTGAACTTAATCATTAAAACGGAGGAAGTAAATAAATGGTTATAAAAAAGGCTGAGATACAAAATTTATGCACAACTGACAAGGCCCCAAACACATGCATAAATAAACTTTTCTTGGTACTTATACTCTATTTCACGCAAACTCGCCAACATTCATTTCCCTACTTTATCAGTTTTTCCTCTAGGATTCCTACGATTAGAAAGCACATGTTTTTATCTCATAAATTTCATTAATACATTAATGCTTCATCATTTCGACACCATTGCACTTAGTATTGATATTAAGTGTAAGTAATGGGTTTTTCCAATACACTTGGGTTCAGTCGCTCACGTAAATCCAAAAGCGGCATTACCTATCATGCCAACTTTTAATTTCTCTCACGCCATTGTTGTATAAACAAGGGAGGGGAGATGAGTTTAACTTTTTTACTTATATTACCGCAAAGCTTTTAGATACACAGTTTTCAATTAATTTTATTCATGTCGGCTGTAAAATATTAGACTTTATTGTGACATTGGTATACATTCCCAAGTGAGATAAGGTATTTATGCCTCATCAAACTTTAATGAAAGCAATGTCGGCCCGCTTTGAACATTATTACACGTTGTAGTGCTGTAATAAGCCGATACGTCATGCACATCTTGAACTCCCTTCACCCCTCCCTTCTGCCAAGTTTCATGACTGAAATACTTCTACACATGCAGCCAAAACCGGTTTTCATGAATGAAACTCGCCAATTTTGCAACAAAGAATGAAAGCTGAACAAAGAATATCAGTAATTAAAGACAGAAAAGAGTAATGCCGGCGTACTTACATGTTACTATCATAAAAAGTGTCAGACTTGGTTTACACCACGGCATTTTTATTCACACGATCATAACGTTCTCTCAGACAAACTTTCAACAATTTGCACTACATCGGACACATCTAGACGTCACAGAATCACACAATGTCCTCAATTGATCACCGCATCTCAGCACCCAGGATCTTCCCCTACCGATCAAGAAGTCATTTTGAATTGCACTGATGGTTCCCTAACCCAAGCTGTGCTCCAGTGTTGCCAACCTCCGTTTGTTCCTTCCTAGCCAAACGTGACAGAAACTCGCTAAAAGCCGCTAGGTTTTACATTTGTGTATATTTGAAGACCAGAACGACATAGGTTTAATTTATTCATCCTTCGCCCGGTATAATCTACCCCGTTAAAAGATCTATCTTAAGTAATGTATTTTGCAAAATATTACGGCCATAATAATAATGTCTACAAGTAAGTGAGATGCTCAGATGGTAGAGGCTCGCATTCGCGAGATCGTGGGTTCAAACCCCGCCTACCGGCCAATCTTATTCTTCTGTTTTTCCTGTGGTTTCACTCAGTTGCCAACTAAATATCGACTGGATATTCATTAACACGATCCAAATTTCACCTACATAACAAATGAAATAAAATAAAAAGAGTGTATAGGAAGACGATTACGCAACTATGGTCATTTATAACAAATTATCTAAGTATATGGTACAGAAAGGTACGCAATTAAGGCTGTCTGTCCAGTATCACCACCATGACTATGTGTTGTACACTCAAATAACAGCCAACAGTTTCACGATAAGTCCACATTCCGCAAAATCTCAGTAGTAACAAATAGATGGTAAAAGAAGATGATTATACAACTAAGCCCGTTTGTTAGTAAGTTCCTCAAGTAAATAATACAGGAAGGCGACTATGCAACTAAGGCCATCTGTATAGCATTTACTGACTCAGGTGAACCAACGTACCTAAACAACCGTCACAAATGGCCAAGAAGTTAAAGCCACGTTAAAAAACTTTATATATATATATATATATATATATATATATATATATAAAAGGGGGGTCCGTAATTGCCATTGGTAATTCTTTATTTTACAGAAGTAGTTAAAAATTAATACCCACTTTTTTACTTTCTCTACCACGTACATAGACCAAGAAGGCATTGCATTCCAGCCAAAATTCGACACCGAGATTTCACCGTAAATACACGTTTTGAGGGCGCTAAATAAAACATTTTTAGAAAGAGGTCCGCGCGTGTGTGTTTGTGTTTGTCAACAGCATAACTCAAAAACGAAAAGCCGGATAGATACCAAACTTGGTATTTAAGTTCAAAGGATGAGACATGAAGATTTTCAAGAAAATACCCCTACCACAAACTACCCCTTTTACATGGAAGATTTTTTTAAATTTATTTTCTAAAAAATTACTCTAACGATTTTGATTAAAATACAATACATTAAATATATTTACAGACAAATAAGATGTATATCTTGAATGTTCTAGGATTAACCTGTGAAGTCCTCTTCATTCGGAGGGAATTTTGTACAACTGGTAAATGTTAAGCGATAGACGAAACCGTACTTCTCAAAAAATGTAGATCCCTTAAAACACACAATTTATTTCAAATAAACTTTTTTGTGGCATCAGCTATTTCCGAGATATCCATTTTTAATGGTTCTAATTGTTCAATATTTAGTCATTCTTTTCAAGACCTGTTTATTTTCAGCTGTTTCTCGCAATGTCGTGGAAAGAGTAGAACTTTAAAGCCAACGTGTAGCGACCAGTTCTTACACATTTGACTATCGCTGTTCCCTTTGTAACTGTAACGAGATGTGTAATACAGCTATTTCCGAAAAGTTTTTTCTTGATTAAAATGAAGTAGATAGGAAAATAAATTTTCGTAAGAATAATTTGTATATCCACTAATAAACGATAGAGGTAAAGAAAATCATATGAATATAACACATAAGATTTTTTTAAAAATTAAAAGTAATGTTTTTCTTTCTCCCCTTTTGTTCTTTCTTTTTTCCTTCTTGAGTTTAACGTCCTTTACCGGTAATGGTAATGCCAATGGCACTGAATGAAACGGCAGAATTAATGCTCAAATGAGTTCGAGGTTCATAAACCTTGAGTAATCGACACTCATCTTCTGAGGATAAGGGAAAACCCGAAGAAGCAAAAAGAAGAAAAACAAATTATAGAAGTAACTCACATTATCAAAGGTTTGAACTCGAAGCGTCTAGAATATGAGGTAGATATGTATTCCCACATAGCGGAAGTGGATTGAAATAACTTCCTGGGAATAGCAAATATATTGAAGACCAATATTTGCTGTTAATTCGGGTTACTATAGTGCATGGGAAGTAGACATGGGAAGTAGAAAGAGATAGAAGTATATTCCATACGATAGTTGGTAATCCTTAACTGCCTAATCTCTAAACCTTTACTGTTGAAATTTACTATTTAAAATGTGGGTTAAATTGAAACATGAGAGCAACCAACACGCCCTTATAACAATAGAAAGCCAGCGAAGCCGAAGATATCAGGGTGTTTTCCATATTTCACTGCCAAAAGTGCAACTGGTAAAACAACTGACACTCAGAAACTAGGCAGTGAAGGGTGACTGTAACAGGGTTTCTGAGCACTTGGACCGTCACGTACCCCCCTCCCCCCTCCTAGAACGGTCAGGTAGCGTCAAAATGGTCATGTTTCAACTTAAACCTCACGTATCGTAATAGGGGATTAAATGAAAAAAAAAATTGTAAAATATATATTAAAATGAACTGTGTGGATATTTTGCTTATTATAATAGCAAATTCTATTCTGTTGCATTCACATGACTTTCTCTACTCACTCTTCTGCAAATAGTCCTACAGCTATTCTTATTCTTTTATCCACCTCTTGTTAATCGAGGTAAACTTTCAGTACACGTTTGCACATTCATTGTGAGTATAAGAAGGATGCAATAGGTTAAAGCGAGTCAGATTTTTAAAAAGCGGATAACTCGTGATGACTTTGAAATTCCATGCTCCTTGCATAAAAAAACAAACAAACAAATATATGACTTTCTCTATCCATTATGGTTTAGTTTTATGTAGTTTCTACAGGTATGGTATTCTTTTATAGTTTCTCAAGTTACACTACCTTAATACGTTGAAAGTTAACATGGGTATTGTGAGTTGTTGGAAAAGCCTCAGTACTTTCATTAATGCTAAGTGAAATGGTGGAGAATGATGAAACATTAACTGCAAGAACGAAATTTATGAGACGAAAACATCTGCTTTCCAAACTTGGAGAAAATTTGATGAAGATGCGGAAGAGCATAAATTGCATACCCCATGTCTTTTTTATGCCAGATTTGTTATACTTCCTCCATTTTGCTTTTGTTTGCAGTGGCCAGCGTATTAGCATATATTTTGATTTTGTCGAGTTTTCCAACTTTCACTAAGTTCTCACTGTCAGTTTTTTTTATTTATGGACGCTCTTTAACTGCTGTGGTCCTTAGCGTCCATTCCACATTGGGCGTGAAAGACTGGAAATTTTGCTCAGAGGCCTCTTTATCAGGCTTGAGGTTTTTCTACGTGCCATAAACCTACGACACGGGACTACCGGCTTTACTTCCCTTCCGAAGTAAGCCATGCTAAGGATTTTTACCCCGAAAAAATCCATCGCCCTGCGCCAGGTTTGAACTCGCGACCTCGGGAATACACTACACCACGGAGAACGACTGTCACTGCCACTGTTCTAAGTTCTTATCTGGTTCATTTCGATGACACCTTCACTTCAATAAGGTGAACTAGTTCAATTCTCCGTCACTTCACTTCCTTCGTGAGTAACCTCTTCACGCCGGACGGTTCACTTCAATCAGGAGTCAAACACAAGACCTCTACAAGCCATCGTTCCACAGTAGGATTCGCTGTTCGTCGCAGCAATCGTTACCGAGTCGCTCGGAGAATCGCTCTTCCGAAACGCAATCGCTAACTCGCTCGCTCACTCACTGACTGACTTGACTCAACTCCACTCTGTCGCACTCGACTCGTAACTCGTAACACGCACTGATTTACTGACAATTCAATCGAAGATGGCAGGCTGAGGGCAGCTCGAAGAGGTGTTATTCCCTTGTTAGGATTCAACCACTTATTGATAGGATAGGTAATACAGGGTGGTGGGTGAGATTAAGGTTGATGGAGGTGAAAGGAGGTTGCAGATTTGCCTCTCGACGACTGCAGATCAGAGTACAACGGCCCTAGAGCACCGCTGGTGGAATATGGTTATGTAAAAGTGTTGCTTAGCAATTCTTAGTAGAATTATACAGGAGCTCAGCTTTGGCTGCTGGTTGGAATTGCTCCTGTGTTACCGGGGGTATCCGCTTGCCATGCGGGGAACCCGGTGTCACCTCAAGCGGCGTTGTTTGGGGTTATAGTCTCCTAGAGACCGAACGAGGGCGCTCCGATCGAATGGCAATGAGTCACATAATTTTGCGGCCCGGCATTAATTTCATCGTTAAAGTATGGAAGAGTTGAGTGTCGTGACTGGCAACCCGTATGTTAACCTCGCTAACACTGGATTGTGATCTGAGTGAAGTGCATTGATCAAAGGAGTGAAGTACGAAAGGGAAAATGCTTGGTGATCACGAAGTCAATAATTCCTCCAGGTATGGAAGAGATGAGGCTTCGTGGAGTAGTAGTATTTTGTACCCGCTGCAGTCCTAACAGACTGGATTCTGCGGCTATGTCCCAGATCTCGCAGGCGTAAAGAAGGACAGGGATTACAAGTGCTCGAAAAAGGCGTAACTTAAGAGAAACCGGCATTCCGGACCCCAGCATGGGGAACAAAAGGCCGTGGCCCCATGGACCGATGCGACAGGTCCCTAATGTGTCCCTCAAACGTTAAGCCCTTGACAATCTTAACATCTAGATAGGAGTAGATAGATGGAATTCGTCCACTCAATCCTAGTCAGAGAAACTCAATATGGGACAGTTGGTGGGGAAGCGGCGCTAGGCTAGAAGAATGGCCTGCTTTTCTCCGAGTTGATGGACAACGCCTGCACCATTCATGGGTGAGACGGAGGTGTCACTGTATTGGGTTGAAGGCTCTGTGTGGGTTTCTGTCTTTACAGGATAACAGCACGTCATCAGCGTACTCGGCTATATTAACGTACTACTCTGTAGCTGGGTCGGCCACGTAGATGATGAAAAGTGTGGTGGATAGTACAGAGTCTTCGGGCACTCCGCCTCTTATTGTACGTAGTGTAGATTTGTTCCCCGCAATCGAGACAACAAAAGATCTGTGTTTGAGATATGTGTGTAATAGGTGGATGTAATATTTTGGTAGTTCCAGGTGAATAAGTTTGTGCAGGAGATCCATGTCAGGCCGTGGAGAAGCCTTCTCGACGTCCAGAGACACCGCAGCAGTGTAAGCCCTGTCCTGAAAACTCAGTGCAGAAGCCTCCACCACTCGCAGCAACTGCTAGGGAATCGAGTACCCAGGACGAAACCCAAACTGGTGGTCAGGGATGGCGTGAATGTCACCAATATAGGGGACAATCGGGCAAGTAATAGCCTCTCGAATACCGACAGGAGGCTAATGGAGCGGTAATTGGATGGATGAATCAGATTCTTTACCCTACTTCAAGCTCAACTACAAACCACCCGGGCCTCTCTTCACTTGCGTGGAAAGTGACAAAGGGCGAGACATATATTGAAAACCTTGTTAAGGAGTACGGCTCTGAAGGGAAGGCGGCAGAGCATGACGAGTGTGGGCGTCTGATGGGCCCGCGGTTTTTGGCGTTGAGATGCCGAGTGCGCCTTGGACATCACTGGATGTAATCACAAGAGGGCGGAGAACACTGACGAAATCGACAAACCTCCCAGCGAACAAGTTCGGAGAAGGCATCATCCTGGGGGTATCTCGGGGCCTCAGGGTCCGTTTAAGATAGTCCGCAAACACATTGGCTTTGGCTTGGGGATCGTAGACCAGGCCTTGGGTGCCTTGGAGCGTGGGGGTATGTTGGCCTCGCCGCTTTCGAAGTCTTTTAGCAATCTGCCACACGTCGCTACTCTCGAAGTTCATGCGAGCCGTCGTATCCTCCCACGCGCGCACCTTATGCTCTCGTAGGGAGAAACGAACCTCACGACGCAAGCGCCTCGGAAACTCTCGATTGTGTGCCGTGCGGTCACGCTGGTAGAGTCTGTAGGCTACCCAGGAGCGACGGATTAGAGGGATGAGTTCTACAGGTAAAACATTTAAATGTAAAGAAGGTGGGGTGTGAACGGTGAGGTTATGAACAGTTCGTGCCACGGTGTAGATAAAGGAAGAGACCTCAGCATCTAGGGATGGGATGTCGGTGATTCTTGGGTTGGGTGGAATGGAGACGTTGAGACAGTGCCTTACAGTCCCAGTCAGCTTTCCGGTGTTGAACCGGAAAGTCGTGAGTGACAACCCGTATGTTAACCTCGGCTAACACTGGATTGTGATCTGAGTGAAGTACATTGATCAAAGTGAGTGAAGTACGAAAGGGGAAATGCTTGGTGATCACGAAATCAATAACTGTTGCCCGTCCTTGACTTCGTGGATGATGGGTGTGTTGCCGGGGGTCCTCTACTCTGAGTTGAGGGTCCGCATCAATCATGCCAATTATAACATTGCCTCTAGCATTTTCCCGAGGGCCGCAATGCCAGCGCGGATGTCCAACATTGAAGTTCCCGGCCATGATGACATCGGGATTTAGGGCAAAGATGAAAAGGTAATCGCTGAGTACCAACTGCTCTCGGGAAGGGTGGCATTCAGACACCATTAAGACTTCAGTTCTGCCAAGTCTATGAAGACGGCAGTGGCCTCTAAGGTTTGAAGTGGCGGGAGCTGGACGGGTCGGTGGACTACACTATTCTTCACGAAGACCACCGTGCCACCTCCTCGGTGACCCACAGTGTCCAACCTGAGGCAGTTGTAGCCCGGAAGGCGGAAGGAGATGTTGGGTTGGAGATTTGTTTTCGAGACTAAGATGACGTCCAGGACTTGCAAACCGGAAAAGTGCGAAATCTCATTCCCTTACACGTCAGTCCACACGCATTCCAGAACGCGAACCGAATGAGGTGCGAGACCTAATTCGATTCGCCATTCTGGGTCGTCTGGATGCGCTAAACAGGAGTGCAAGCCCCTCCATGGCAAACACCATCTTTGCGGCCGGGTCGGTAGCGGAGAGGAATCTGATCAGCAGCTCACAGAGACGCTACCCGTGGGTCTGCAGCAGCTTCAGCCACGTCAGCATGTCTGAGTGCTGGGATGCAGGGGTGGAATGGGAGTCTGTTGAGGATGGGGTGGAGAGGAAGGGCGCTGAAGCGCCGATCCGCCAGCAACTTGGTTGTCCCCCGCTGTCCCGCGTGCGTGGGAGTACCGCGCACACACGGGGATCGATGTCCGAATTCATGGATCTCTCGACATCCCCTCGTCCTGTTAGAGCGGATATTCGTTGGGGGTGTTGGAACTGGTGTTGATACAGGGGGCTGTGTCTATGTGTTACCCGTGACTTCACATTTACACTCGCATGTCTGCACGATTGCGAGGTATGACGGTCCTTGCTGGTGTGGCCGTAGTGGCTGCTTCTGCGGACGGGGTCTCCCAGATATAGGTGGTCCCTATTGACTCTGCCTGGTAGCTGGAGGTAGCCACCTGGACTGGGTAGCTAGAGGCTGTGGCATCCATGAGGCGATGACTGCCTTCCTGATTGGGCATTTCCCGTAACAAGCCAAGTGCTCGCCCTTGCAGTTTGCGCAAGTCGGCACATCGGCGAGAGTCCGAGGACAGGTCTCTTTGGGGCGGGCACCACCGCACCTTAAGCATCACAGGTTACTGTGACAGAAGTGGTTGTAGTGGTTAAACCCCAAACACCTGTGTCATTAAGGGGGACCGCCAGAGTCGTTGGACGGCTCTGCATAATCCCGGAGGTAACAACTAGAGGTGTCCCCATCTATCCTGGAGTCCGGGTCGCTGACCCGCTCCATCACAAGGAAGAGGGGGGAGGTGTGTTTGGACCTTTTTTCCATTGGGAGCAGGCCTGGTGAGCTACTCACCAGTTTGGGGATGATACCCTGACGGATGAGATCTGTCTTGATATCTCCTATCGAGCTGTCGAAGGGAAAGCCGCGGATGACTCTGCGGAGGTGAGTTTTTGTTTATTTATTTATGGTCGCTCTTTAACTGCTGTGGTCCTCAGCGTCTCATCCAGTATTGGGCGTGAAAGACCGGTAATTTTGCTCAGAGGCCTCTTTATCAGGTTTGAGATTCTTTTACGTGCCGTAAATCTACGACACGGGACCACCGGCTTTACTTCCCTTCCGAAGGAAGCCATGCTAAGGATTTTATGCCCGAAAAAAATCCACCGTCCTCCGTCGGGTTTGAACCCGTGACCTCGGGAACTAGAGGCTAGCATGGAAACCACTAAACCACGAGCTTTATCCAGCCCAAAGGTAAAGTGGGGATACCTCTTCTTTTAAGGTATTGCAGGATCAGTGTGTAATCCTCGGCCACTTTGTCTCTTATTCTGCCGAACCGTGCACGCTCGGGACAGGATCGGCACGACTTCCTTAAGGAAGCCAAAGACCCCCCGAAAGCGTTCCTGGCTCCAGGATGGGCAGACAGAAGCAGATGCAGCTGATTTGTCAAAGGGTACGCCCCTTGCAGCCAATCGGGCAGTTCGCTGCTTCTTCCGTGAGATTACCTTCTGGAAATCATTTTCCTCGACCGTGGAAAGACCAGAGGAGCTGTTCTCATCGTCCTCCATAATGGAGGCGTAAGAAGAGAGCTCTGTGCAAACCTAGCAAAGTCGTTTGCGGAGCCAGGCTCCGGAATTTGATCTACATTTGAATCAAGTTCGGGAAGGGGGGCCGTCATTAGTATTAAGCTTGGATTTCTCCAGACGGGTGATCTTGTCCTTTCCGCTGCTGCGTTGATAGCGTGATCGACGCTTTTTACCTTCCGTGGTAGTGTCACTGGGAGGTGAGGTACTCATTGCTAGCGAAAAAGCTCGCTTATATAGTCATTGGAATCTTTTACACAAGGTTCTCGAACGTTCCAGAACTATTTGAACACACTTCCTGGAGGACGGGGGAAAGATTCCAGAAGCTTCTAGTTATCTCCCAATAACGCGCCCAGTATTTGTGCTGGCGAGCGGCCGTTGTCTTGTTTACTTCGACCGCTCGGCGCAGACCTCTCGATAAGCTTGAGCCATAGCCGCTGCGTCACAATATCTACTCCAGTCGAAGTTGATGAAGATTAAGGGATTTCATATATTATTATATGGAATGTGTACTTCTCGGCAGTAAAGTTCTTTTTTCTTTCTCTATCACGTACACAGTAGGTACAGAAGGTACTGCATTCTACCAAAAAATTCGATACCGAGATTTCACAGAAAATATGTTTTGGGGCCCCCTGAATCCCAAAAAAGCATTTTTAGAAAAAAGTGCGCGCTCGCGCGTGTTTGTGTACAGCATCGCTCAAAAACGAAAACAGATGAACACCAAACTTGGCATTTAAGTTCAATACCTTCCAAAAATGAGACACGAACATTTTAAAGAAAATCCCCCACCTCAAATTACGTTTTACATGGGACATTTTTCGAAATTTTTTATTTTTTAAAAAATGGTTTTAACGATTTTGATTAAAACACAGCACATTAAGGATATTTAGTGACATGTAATATGTACATCTTGAATTTTCTGGGAATAGTCTATGAAGTCCTCATCATTCGGAGGAAATTTTATATAATCTTGTATAACTAGTAAACATTAAGCGATCGTACTGCACAAAAATGTAGATTTCTTTAGAACACACAATTTATTCCAAATAACCTCGTTTTGTGGCATAAACTGTTTCTGAGATATCCGTTATTAATGGTTTGAATTGTTCATTTCTTGGTCATTCTCTTAAAGTACTGTCAATATTCACTTGTTTCTCACGATTGCATGGAATTTTAAGGCCAGCATATTATAACGTTCAATTCTTAAACATTTGACTATCGCTGTCCCCTTTGTATCTATAACAAATGTGCAATGCAGCTATTTCTTCGATAGTTTATTTGGATTAAAATGAAGTAGATAGAAGAACAAGCTTTGATAAGAATAGTTTGTGTATTAACAAACGATAGATGGCAGAGAAAGTCATGTGAATGTATCACATCAGATTTTTTCCCGTTCAAATTAATGCGCGCCCTGCAATCTTGGCTCAGCTTTCCCTCTCCTTTGTATTATAGTTGTCACGTTCCAGCTCGCTTCACGTTGGATACATTTCTACTTATCTATCGCTTAGGCACTTAGGCTATAAACAGTATTGCATTCCACATAGGAATTTAATATCGAGATTTCATACAAACACCTTAAAGGTCCACTGAATACACTCTAAAAAAAGGGGGGAGCAGGAAGGAAGGAAAGAAAGAAATTTTTAGAAATATGCGCATGTATTAGAGATTAAATCAGAAACCAAATTCGGCGTTCTAGAGAACTTTCAGAAAACGCCCTACTTTAAACAACCCTTTAGGTACAACAGTTTAGCTGTCTTTATTTTTTTCCTCAAAATGGCTCAAGAAATTTTGATTAAAATATTCCATGTTTAAGATATCCGATCACAAGCAAAAAATGCATCTTGAATTTTGTACGAATAGCATACATTGAATTGTGCATAATTTTGTATAACTTGTAAACCAATAAGTAATAAACAAACTGGGTAGAAAAAACATAAATCACATGCAATTTGTGTCGTTTTTAAGCATTGGCCGAACTTTTGCTTTCATAGCTGTCATGCGCGAATCTTACTTTTGATTTTACTTTCTCTACTACGTTTAGCAAGTAAGGGAAGTATTGCATTCCACCCAAAAATTCGATATCGAGATTTTACCAGAAAAACATGTTTTGATGCCCCTGAATAAAAAAAAAGCATTTTTAGAAAAGGTCCGTTAGTGTGTGTGTGTCTGTGAACAGCACAACTCAAAAACGAAAAGTCGGATAAATATCACACTTGGTATATAGGTTTAGTACCTTTCAAAGATGCGACACGAAGATTTTCAAGAAAATCCCCCCACCCTAGACTACCCTTTACAATTTACATGGAACATTTATCGAACATTTTGTTTTTCTCAAAAATGGATCTAACGATTTCGATTAAAATATATGCTTAAGATATTTTTATGGAACTGAAATGTATATCTTGAATTTTCTAGGAATGTCCCTAAAAGTCCTCTTCATTCTGATGACTTTGCATAACTGGTAAACCGTATGAGGTAGACAAAATTTTACTACACAAAAAATGCAGATTTCGTTAAAAAAACACAATTTAAGGCACATGCATTGTTTTTTGTCGAGTGAACCATTTCCAAGACATTCCTTGTTATATGTTTGAATTTTCCAACACACTCTTTTTCTCAAATGGGAATTCGTTATTATTTTTTTTTAAATATCCTAGACATGCAAAGAGAATGGAATGGTCCACATAGCAACCAGCTCTTAAAAGATTTGACTATCGCTTAAAGCTTACCATATTCCTCTTGCACCTACAAGAAAATTAGCAATAAGATAGTTTCTGCAAATGTTTATCTCGATTAACATGAAGTAGATGGAGAATAAGCGTTTGTAAAAATAGTTTGTACAAGAGTAGAGAAAGTCATGTGAGTTCAACACATCAGATTTTTCTTTCTTTCCGCTTAAGCTTGTTACTCACAGAAATGCACTTGCGTTAATAAAGTGACGCGTTGTCTCCGCATCTTGCATTTAACTAAGCAAATACTACCTGTACAGATACAAGGGATAACTATGAGTTTTATTTATAGGCTGGAGAACATTGACTAACGCATTTTCGTCTTCTTGCTCTTTTATTCCCCCGCATCGGCATGGCCGTCTTTATGAGGTATTTACCAGAGGAAGACACCTCGCCACTGCGACCAACTAGACCTATTGCAGCTATACCTCCCGGGAGGCAGGGGTGAAGTGAAGGAGCCTCAGGAGGGCGCAGGTAGGCGGTAGACAGAGACCCACGGAAGTCTCTATCATTTCCGTTTGAAACACCCGCACTCGGCCAGTAGACGCGGAGTCCCGTAAGAGGGCGACGAAGCGGCCCTTGCAGGCAGGCCAACGCACTCAATCGTTGGCGGGGAGAAATCTTTCCATAGCGCAGCGACCATGCACTCTGCCTACCATCGGACGTACCGGAACCTGGAGGCACTCCTGAAAGGGAGAAATAAGAAATGAGGGAAAGGAGAAATCGTGATAGAATACATGAGCATTCGCCTAAGCGACCAGAGGAAAACCACGAAAAACCCCATGGCCAGAGTGGGCGGCCACCGGGAATCGAACCCGGTACCTTCCGAATGCGTGCCACAGACGTTGCCGCCTGAGCCAGCCCGCTCGTTTGGCTGTTTTTAATTTTGACTTTAGAAATACCTGTTGTTGTTAACTCGCTGTTTGTATTTTTTACACGACTATGACTCACCACCCAGCTGCCGACTTTACTCACATGCGCAATGTACTGATGGTCATGGCTACAGTGGCGGACAGAAAAATATGATAGTAAGAAAGGAGGATATCTTTAATGTTTACCACTTATTTATGTTTTGTGTAATTTTAAAATTACAAGAGCGACAAAACTGGATTGTTAATAACACTTAGTCCACTTTCTGAATAGCACCTTTATTCTGGGCGGATATATTTATGTCAAAATTTCAACAAATACTAAATAAATAATTTTAACCCAAGGTTTCATAAAACATTCTATTATGGTACGACATACAGCCATAGTAATTCTGCTGCGTTTAGCTGCTTCTAGCTACGGTTGGTAACGCTATATCATTGTGCTCACAAATAAACACATGGCGGCGTGTACAACAGCGAGCTCTGCTAACTAGTGGCGCAACTACACTCGACTTCTTTATTTCGCCACTAACTAACGCTCATTGGCTTACTAAGCTCAGCGCGCGTTATGAGTTAACAGTACTTAATTACTAAACTTTATCAATGTAAACATTTAATGATTATTAGACGATTCTATATTATATTATTTTGAAGTACCCAGTTTCACTAACATTTTATACGATTTCTTTTATAATTTCTCTGCCGCTTACTTATGGGAGACAGAGGAAACGTATTCAACTCCAAAAATTAACGAGATATCGCCGAAAACATACTGAGGACCCATTTTAGAAAATGTTCGGTAAAATCTGTAAATAGTATAAATAAAAAACCTTTTAAGAATACAAAGTGAATCTTCTAAGAATTTCGTCCACCTCAAGCAACCCTTTACATTAAAAAATGTTTTGTATCTAATTTTTCATTTTCTTAAAAATGGCTAAAACTGATTTCGATAAAAATATTTTTATATTTGAAATCCTAGCCTCAAAATAAGATATGTATCTTGAACAATAATAATGAATGTTATTGTTTTCCACAGCCTTGCCAACTGGTTACTGATGTGAAAGAGAAACAGGTATATCTTTACTACACATTAGAAACCAACATTTCAGTCCTACAGAACATACGGTTTTCATAGCACTTATGTTTTCAAAGCTTCAAAGGAATTTTTATTTTACTGTAGCATTTTATTTGATCAAGTGTTGTTTCTTTAGGCAGCATTTTCGTATATGAGGTGATAAATTGCTTTGGACCACCTCCTCAGAAACATACTAAATGATCTGGGTGGTTTTCAGTTGAGTTGCTTAGTTTCAGAAACAAACTAAATGTGGGGAACCTCCATACCAGCTACATAATGTGGTTGGAGAAACAATCATTGTGTCCCAAAATAATTGATTCAAAAAGCATTTGAAAGAAATTAAAACTCAGGAAGGGAAGGAAAAAAAAGATTAAAAAAGCCAACACAAATTTGTTTAGCATAATTTTGCCTCCACATAGAAAATGTTATATTAAAAATTAAACTAAAAAACCATACTGCTGTTCCAAATATACAAACACTAGGAATTTATAAATTAAATTGCCTAGATTGCAGCTGTATATGCTGAAAAACTAATGGGTGATTAAAAATCTGATGAGTTTTATATGACTTTCTCTACCCTCTATTACTTAATGGGTATACAAATTATTCTTATGAAAACTTATTTTTCTATTTACTTAATTTTAATCCAGATAAATATTTCCAGAAATAGCTGCATTACACTTTTCGTTACAGAGACAAAGGTTTCAGAATTTGAGCACAGTTATGAATTTTGAAATCCTGCCTCCAGATGTCTATAGCAAATTCATCACATCATCTACCACAGACCACAAGGAAGATGATACCAGTGCCACCAGTCGACCTACACTGATGATGGAAGCAAAAGCTTCTGAAACATGCCCTGTACAAATTACAGATTAAGCGAAGTAAACTTGTCCCAAATTTGGCTCCTAATGTTTAAATATTGACCAATTTATATTTAGTCCCCCACATAAAATACTGTTAAGTTCATTTTACAAAGCTAATGGAAATATAATTTTTCCTGCAAGAATAGTAGTCAGGTGTCACACCCATTTTTCCAGGATCATGAAAGCAACTGGGGAGAACCCAAAGCTAAAATTTAGTCGAATAGACCAGTTGCCTCTCTGCAAACTGATGCATTGCTCAAGATTGACAAAGGATCACAATAAACAACATTATTCTGCTTATAGACAAAATAAATGTAGAGGATAGTCATTTTAATTTTTGCAATAGTCAATCTGTGAAACATGTTATGCTGCCCTGGAAACCATGCCACATGTCCCCCTATAATTTTTCTATTATTTTATTTCTCTACTGGAACACACATTTCAAGCATTACCATGAATATTACTTATTTCTAAAACAAAAGGGGGGGGGGGAATCTGCACAAGTATCTTTTAATCTATTTGGATGCCCCCCAGGTAAAATGGGAACAAGTCACTTTTATACATCTTACAAGGCACCAATAAGCCACTAAAATATGTACCACTGCTCAAAGTTCAAAATTCAGTCACCTAATTCCATAGTGAATTTTCTGAAAGTGATTTTACATTTAAGAAAAAACTATAAGGGATTTACACATTAATAGATGGAAGTAATAACATACATAAAAATTTGAATCATAATTTGATATACAATCTTAAACAGTAATTTATGCAATAAGTGGATAATCTTAATGATTAGGGCTGAATGAGTGTTTGTCACACGAACAACAGAGTGTAACAATTTTCATAAGTGTCATTTAAGATTATCTATTAGTTGGATAAAACATAGGAGTGCAATATTAAGATTATCCACGGGTTGGATACAACATTTTATGTAATCTTAGCATTATAAAACTGTAGGAAACAAATCATGAAATAATTCAGCATCCATAGCTGACACGAGTGTGTCTTCATATGAGGAGAATCGAATAAAAACATCCTAAGTCGATAATAAAGAAGTTTTTAGGAGAGAGGTAAAACTGATCTCTCTTAAACTTAACAGCACTTTTTAAAGCTCTTCATACCTAACTTCAGTTTAAATGCCACTGTTATCACCAAAATCATTTTTAATACTACATTTATGGTGAAAAATTTTTTGGATGTAGTGCATTTTGAACCAATTGTACTAAAAAATACAGTGCCTTTGTTTTATACAAAGGCCACAACTGTGTTATATGTGTAAACGCCAAGATGGCACTGACCTCAGTATTATGCCACTGTGCAGGATGTGTCATGGGTATGTTTATCAGCTGTGAGCTGTCTCAATCATTGCTATGTCTTCTTGTTGTGTGCGATTTTCTTAGGAATGTTAGGACTCTTATTGGTCCACAGAAATGCCTGCCAACAAATTCACGCTTGAACTGTGTTATTTTTGTGTACAATAGATACGTGAAAACTGAATCATGTAGACAGGTGTGTAGACAATTTCAGCAGCAATTTCCTGGTTATCCAGTTCCAGGTCGAGACATTGTGAGAGGTTTGGTCAATAAATTTAAAACGGGATCACTAAATGCTTAAAAATAAAGTTTATAATAACAATTCCCACATCATAGACATACTTAAAGACAATAAAAACAGAAATTATGAACGTTACACACGAAGAACTATGCGTGCGAATAGTAATTTCATCCAATGATATCAAGAATACCTTCACGCAGATTAACAACACTTGTAACACAGTTAGTACTCATTACATATATAATACTAACACTCGTGCACTACTAGCACAATTAGCGTGATCTGCGGTCTTGGCATAAAACCATTATGACCATTAAGAAAACATGGTAAAAAATTATATTTAATCATATTTTAATAAACAATTTAAATTCCACTTTCAAAAGCAGTTTCATACTTTGCTTTGTGAATTTTTTGGGGGAAAAAAAAGGTCTCCAAATTTCATTTGACATTTGTTCTGTAAACACCCTTGTCAATATTTATTTCAGCACAACTGTGTTTCTGTATTTAAACAATGCCCATTACTTGCTCCAATAAATCAAATCCTTCTTCACTCTGGTTTTATTATAGAATACAGACTTTATCCACATTCTTCATATAAAACTGCAGCTCATATTCACGTCTTCATTCACTCCTGAGCCTCTTCTGCAAGAGTGTGTCAAATCTCCTTTGGAGGGTAAAAGCCTAGACCTGTTGTATACAGTTAAACCTAACTCTCCATTTCAGTGGAGATGTCAAAGGTTTACAGGGATGGCAAAAAGTTCATTAGGTTTGGATCTTTATTGCTGTATCTGAAGGATAATGCAAGAAAAGGAGAACTTGATACTTTTAGTTTCTCTACTGCATATAGTAGGGGAAGTATTCAAGCCAAAAATTTGATACCAATATTTCATTCAAAATACATGTTTTGAGGTGCCCTGAATCCAAATAAAGCAGTTTTGAAAAAGAAAAAAATCCTCCAAGGATGCGACACAAAGATTTTCAAGAAAATCCCCCACCACTAACTACACTTTACATGGAACATTTTCCCAAAATTTTGATTTTCTAAAAACTGGCTTCAACGATTTTGATTTAAATACCATATATGAAATATATTTACATGACGTGTATATCTGGAATTTTCTAGGAATAGCTTAGGAAGTCCTCTTTATTCAAAAGGAATTTTGTATAATTTTGTGTAACTTGTAAATGTTAAGTAATAGAGGACCACACAAAATGTAGATCTCTTTAAACACACAATTTACTTTTAAGTTTTTTTGTGGCAGAAGCTGTTTCTGAGATACCTGTTATTAAAGGTTTGAATTGTTCAATACTTGTTATGTTTTTAAAGTCCCATTGATTTTCAGCTCTTCCTCGGGATTACATGGAAACAGTATGGAATTTTGGGGCCAGCATATAGTGTCCAGTTCTTTAACGTTTGACTATCACTGTTTCTTTGTATTTATAACTCAATGTTTGATGCAGTTATTTCTGCAAAGGTTTATTTGGATTAATAGTATTAGATAGAAAAATAAGCTTTAGTAACAATAGTTTATATACGCTAATAAAGATAGAGGGTAGAGAAAGTCATGTGAAAGTACCACAGGTATTTTTAAAACTAGCATGAGACAAACAACACAAAGTCATCTCAGTATTCTTTGCAGGCATTCCATTACATATAAATGCTGAGAGTAATACAATAAGGCGGCGCTCTGGCTGAGTGGTTAGACTACTCGCCTCTCACCAAGGCGGCACAGGTTCAATCCCAGGTAAGCACATGTGGGATTTATGGTGGACAAAGCAGCATCTGGGCAGGTTTTCTCCAGATTCCCCTGCCATTCATTCCACCAATTGCTCCATCACCTTTTCTTTCATTCATCTATAATCTCCTTCCTCTCTCTCATTCCAGGCTTCGGGTTGATCACCCATCCTGGCTGTTCTCTCTGATCCATGGTCTGTGATAGACGTCTGATCCCAGGCACCCACAAGTCCTGAGGGTGTAACCCTTAACAATGGGGAGGGTAAACAGAGAAAGCTGACGAAGAAGAGTAATTTTGATGACATGGCAAACACTATTTACCACATTTTTACTTCCTCCATTTTCATTCTTTTTCTAATATCTCTACTGTTACCTACAACAATTATTTCCTTTCCAATTTAGCATATCATCTATTAGTATTTCCTTGACACAGCTCTCTATCTCAGACCTTAAAGCAAGCAGATTCATATTCATTTACCATGATGTAATATTGCTAACAAAACCCAAGGAAGCAATATCTGATATTGTTTGTCAACATGTGCATTTCTAGATTCAGAGAACGCACACATAGCAATCGCAAGATGCATGTACATATTATTGCATAAGTAATTCTTTGCTTCTATAAAATGGTGCATTTTGTGTCATCCCTCTCGTTGGACTAAGCAATTTCATAACCAAATTCTGTATTTCAAACATTTTATGATAGGAAGGAGTGCTGGGATTGCCAAGATTGATTCAGCACTATCAAAATAGAGGGAATGTGTATCAAAAAGAATTTCATCTGCGGTGGACTTAATGTGCTTTGTTCCAATGCTTCTCATATGTTATGAGACATTAGTGTCTATCCCTGCATTTCACTTATTAGTCCTGAAGTTTTGAAACAACAAACACACTCTTGCATGTATTCCTTTCCTGGGAGATACGTGAGCAGGTATTACAGACACTGAGTAGCCTATTATCAGCACAGCATGGTAAGTAATTATAAATTCAGATCTTAATTACTCTATATGTAACAATGAACAAATACTTCTGTATCTTTGTTGCTCAGAGAAAAGAAAATTAGAAAATGGTTTTATCTTCTATTTATAAGCCAAGGCAACTTGAAATACTCATTATGTCATTGCTATTATTATCACGCTGCCATAATGAGTCATTTATGCACAATATTAAGCGAGTAACAACCTGTTTATAATTCTAAGATTGCAATACTTTAGGCTATGGAATCCAACGTTTTAATTTAAAATATGTTAATGCATCAAGCTGGATTTTCTGAAATTTAACATTTTTACTTTCTCTACCACATACCTAGTAGGTAGCGAAGGTGCTGCATTCCACCCAAAAATTCAATATTGAGATTTTAACAGAAATACATGTTTTGAGGCCCTTTGAATACAAATAAACTATTTTTAGAAAAATGTGTTCAGTGTGTGAGACTCTAAACAGCGTAACTGAAAAACAAAAAATCAGATAAATACCAAACTTGGTATTTAGGTTCACCTTCTTCCAAAGATGCGGCATGAAAGATTTTGAAGAAAATGCCCCCCCACCCCAAATTACCCTTTACATGGAACGTTTTTCGAAATTTTTTATTTCCTAAAAAATGGACTTAACGATTTTGATTCAAATAACATATATTAAAGTTATTTACACCACAAAACATATATCTTGAATTTTCTGGGACTAGCCTAGGAGGTCTTCATACAAAAAGAATTTGCATAAACTTGTATAACTGTTAAGCGCTAGATAAAAATGTACTGCACAAAAAATGTAGATCACTTTAAAACATTCAATTTATTTAAAATAAGTTTATTAGTGGCATAAAACATTTCTGACATATGTTATTAAAGGTTCAAATTGTTAATTTTTTGGTCATTTTCTTAAAGTCCTGTCAACATTGATGTTTTTTGCAATTGTATGGAAAGAGTATGGAATCTTAAGGCCAGCGTATAGTGTCCAGTTTTTAAACATTTGAATATTGCTGTTCCCTTTATATCTATAATGAAATGTGTAATGTAGCTATTTCTGCAAAGATTTATTTGGATTAAAATCTAATACATAGAAAAATACGCTTTAGTAAGAATTGTTTGTATATCCATTAATACACGACAGAGGGTAGAGAAAGTCATGTGAAGTATCACATCGGATTTTTTCTTATTTAAAGGCACAAATCTCAAAAAGAATGAGATAGAAAGCTGAAAATTTGTATGCTTTTAGAGTATGTATATGTAAAATGCAGAATATCATTTTGAAGTATAATTAAGAATTATGGTTATTTTTATACAGATTAGGAATTTTAATAGTGAAGGAAGAAATCTTTTATAAACAAAACTATATGGACACTGTTATAATACTCTACTTTAAACAGTATAGCATTCAGAACAATAAAATTTTGTGTTGTGGCACCAAAACCCAAAATGGTCAAATTACTTTTTTACTTTTATGATTTATAGGAAATCAGAGAAAATCTTTTCAGCCAAGGCCTACGAGCAACAGCTTAAACTATTCCTATAAGATTCCTTATAGTGCTATATAAGCAGTTTAAAGCATTGATATTTCTAGTGACTCATGTTAAGTCCTTGAACCTAATTTGTCTACTTCCTTATGTTCTAAGAATTGATTTATTCCCTTTTACCCTGTGACCAATTTAATGCATGTGTTTTTAAGATACTGGAACTTAATTGGAAAATCCACTTTTATAAAGCAAATTTAGAGGCATGGTTTTTTAAATTAGAAAATTGTGTAGTCTAAAGCACAATAATATTTAAAATGCGAGTTTTGTGTACAAATTTATACCTAAAAATTTGCTTTTAAGCATGATTAAAGATTATATTTAGTTCTTAAAATGAATACTCAAACACTTTAAAAAAAATTACTCTGGGCTTTTGGCAGTAATGCTTAAAAACCAGGCCACTTACGTACTTTTTGACAAAAACTGATAAAAATAGTGCTAAATCTACTGAGGATTTTTCATATTGCTTTAAATTCCCAATAATTCGGAAACACATAATAGCAAGTAAAAATTTAACTTTCAATAAAGCAAATCCATACCACTTTTTAGTGCTTTTGAGAGAATTTCTTTTTGGGGAAGAAATTATTTTAAGATTTCTTGTGTTATCAGCATTGTGGCAGCACTACACTCTGTCTGAGAAAATACCAACTTACTGTATCAAACTTACATGTGGCACAAAAGCCAAAAATGATCAAATGACACAAGACACGTTTCTTGTGCTTTCAGCATTGTGGCAGCACTACACACTGTCTGAGAAAATACCAACTTTTTGTATCAAGCTTACATGTGGCACAAAAGCCAAAAATGTTCAAATGACACAAGCCAAGATTTCCTCAGCAACATCACATATGTAACTTCTGGAGAATGGGAAAAGAAACCACAATTTAAAAAATGATCTTATACAGCATTTTTATTTATTTATTACAAATAATTAAATGTTGACATCACGTACCAAAGGAAAGATAACATTTTACTTCTTCTGTTTTTTCTTTTCTGCTTCTTCTTCTTTCTCCTTCTCTATTTCTATAACATATTCTTCAATCTTTTCAGCATCAAGCATCTAAAAAAAGAAAACATTGCAACATAAACTCTTATTAGTTTACTTAAATAAAGCAATCAATAACATTTATCATAAATGTATATACCTGCATAGGTTCACCACGTCGCATAACAGCTATCTCCAGATTCTTGCGACCTGACTGCACTACTTCCAGCAATGCACGTATCGCCAACTTAACAGTGCCTTTCTCTGTGGAAACCAGTTCTGAAGTATAATATTTTTCAAGGAACTCTCGTACAGTTTTGGCACTGCGTCCTGTTGCATTTGCCTGCAAAATAGTATGATACAATGACGATCTTTATTTTTTGGTATAACAGAAATTAAGGATTACAGTGTTGTTACATGCAGGTGCCTTTCACGAATATATGGTCTCACTGATACCTTATTCACCAATAAGAATTGAACTTTAATTTATAGTTTTAAAACTTGGTGCTCAAAAACTAATAACTGATAGTTTGTTCTCCTACAGTCATGTTTTTATTCCCATAATCACTGTTTAGATTCAACTATGGGTCTAGGAAGCCTAATCTCATGCATTTTGCTGTTCACTGTTGGCAGTTAGTACACACCATAAAAAATGGCAAGATTTGGTGATCTGCAATTTCAAAATATAACAGAAGTACTACAAGATCTAATGCCAGTTAATACAAAAAGGTGGTATGGAATCAATTTTTGTAGTTTTGTGCCGAACGAAGTTATGAAATTGCACAAACACAATCAATAAAGAAATTGCAAGTATATTAAGAGGGCTGGGGTTATAACATGAAATAAAGCATGTGAAAATTATAACACAGGTGTTGTTAAACTTATCTGAAATACACCTGCAAAGCTAATTGAACAATAATTACATTATCAGCTGTTGATATAACTTCAGATGTTCATTTGTTTTTAATTGTTCAATTACATATACTTTCGTATTCCTTCTTGGGTGGAGGGAGGAAAAAACATTTAAAAAAAATTTATGCTATCACCTTTGCTGCAATTCAATTATCTCACTGACTTCCAAAAGAAGTGCTCATTACAACACATTGTAATGTTCAGCTGTATTTTATTTAATTCAAATCTGCGGTTCCACTTGGCATACAAGCAAATAAATTTGGTGTATGTTTTCAGAAAGATAAAACAGGTAAGTCGCTTCAGTGATTATACTAAAAGTACAAAAAATTGGCATCATTCTCACATTGTAATTATCTTACTGAATTCTCTCTTCTTGCTTATTATTTTTCTTAGGTAATATAATTGAGCTTTCAAACTTATGCTTGTTGCCATTAGATAATTATTTGTTAACCTCAATTAAATTACCAAAAACTATCAGCACTCATTTTATTACTAATGAAAGTCTTTTGGTATATCATGCAGGATGAGTAGCTCTTTATTGGCATTTTTCCTTAAGTCTCTTACATGTTTAAACACAAATGAACTAAAGGCCAAAGCAATGGCTGATCTTCATTCTTATTTCTATAAGTTGAAAATTGTGGAAAAGTCAATTTGAATGATTAAAATGTTCATAAATAAGGAGTAACCATAACTGAGTTTTAAGTTACCTTAGATATATGCATGCATTCTCAACCATTATAATTATACAATGTTCAGATGTCTTCGTTATTCTGGGCATAAGAGACAAAATTGAAATTGAGTTTTATTTATGAATGCTCTTTAACTATGGTTCTTAGCATCCCATTCTATATCGGGCATGAAAGACTCGAAATTTTGCTCAGAGGCCTCTTTATCAGGCTTGAGCTTCTTTTACATGCTATAAATCTACATGGGACCACCTGCTTTACTTCCCTTCAGAAGAAAACCATGCTAAGGATTTTTATGCCCGAAAAAATCCATCGCCCTCCGCCAGGTTTGAACCTGTGACCTTGGGAACTATAGGGTAGATGGTACCCCTAGACCATGGCGGACGACTAAAAAAATAGCAGAGAGGGAGAGGGGGAGAGAGAGAGAGGGGGAGGGAGAGGGAGAGAGAGAGACTAATAATGGACTGAAAAAGCTCATCAGCACTTTTCCTCTACCTTTTACATGTTTGTAGGAAAAATACTCTGATATATAGAGATGTTTGACACTTTTCCTTGGATGAGACAATTTGCAATTGAGGGGTAGGATGATGGCTGCACTATAGCAGAATGCATGCAGAGTTTCTGAAGCTGTCCACAAATATTTTATTTCATTACAGGAATGAAATTAACTTTTGCTAGAAGTATTTAATTTCCAAAGTAGTTCTTTCTCATATGTTCAGCAAAATGCTTAATGAAAGCAAAAAGCAAATATACTTGTTTGAACTTAATTACTTATGCACATATAATGTAAAAAGCCAAATAGGTATAGCTGTCTTTAACTGTGCAGCATAAAAGATAAAAAGTTAACATGCATTCAATAACATAAAGAAGTAAAATTAATATTTACCGACTTAACTCAATTAAACAAAAGAAATGGCTGTATTGAAACACTTACTAAAAGATGCAAACAACTAGCCTATATTAAAGGATAAGAGGACTGAAATTTTGGTCAAAATCCTGAAAAAATACTTATTTTCAGTTTTTCACTTACCATAACTTTAGTCTCTGCACATATGTTAAGAAAGGTATTTTCAACCATTCAGTTATTTTTAAAGTTCTGCAGCTAACTTTAAATTTCCTTGCACTTGATATATACTCAATTATAGAAGAAAACTACCTTGTTGTTCTAGAAAAACATTTTTCGGTGTTGCAAATACTCCAAGAGACTTAAATATTAGTTAGTTTTCCTGAAAATTGGTGCATTTACTCATTATATATTGATTAAATTTTGTGCATGCTTTTTGCTCTGGCTTTTGAAATAAAAATGCTATAAGGGAACACTTTTAGTAAAAATTAGAAAGTTAGAACTGAGTTTTACGATGAAGGATCTGCTCTTCAGTTTTTTAACTATATGCACAATTACATGTTTCCGTATGGGATCACCGCTTGCAATTGAATTTTTTTCACACAAATGTTTGTATCAAAAGTCTATTACAGTATTTTAAAATTTTAGCTTTCTCAGAAAACAAAAATTATAATAATGTGCATGTTTTAAACAATGCTGAGTCAAATTTAATGACATACAGATTGATCCAGAACCAACCTGGAAGTATACCACAAAATTATGAGACCTCTCGATTCCTGACTTTAAAGTTAAAAAATTCAGTTCCAGTGTATCTTAATTTTATGTAAACTTTCAATAAACGAAACCAAAATGATACACAATTAACAAAATTAAACACTCTTATAGCTTCATTAATTTAGGTTATTACCTAAAACATGTTTTGCAATATATTTTGTGCAACAGCAGCTAGAGTTGACCGTCAGAGTATGGTGAGAAGCTGGAACTGGAAATGTGGTCATCCTCTAGTGGCAACTTGATGAACTTTTAGTTAGCAATAACAGGCAATACTCAGTATGTTAACATGCCATATTGGTCAATAGTTCTCTAACTGCATTAGAATATCAAAAGGAATATGAACAGATACTAAACATACCAGAACATAACGGCTTTGGTAAAAAATTGGACAGAAAGCTAAGTTCAGGATCAGGAAGTTCACCAGCAAATCAGTACACTTTCATCAATAAACAAGAAGTTAATTTACAAGAGGTTCACATATTGCACAATAGCAACATATCATTTTCAAAAACTATTTATGGGTTACATCATCAGATTAGCTCCTCAGAACAGATTCAGTATAGAAACTTATTACACTCTAATAAAATAGACAAAAAGCCGGCAAAAGAAAAACCTGGATTCTTGAACTCCCACCAGAGCAGACCATGATATCACCTTATACGATCAGTTGATGTCTGGTTGACAATGGAAGAAAGTAGCCTCCGAAACATGTTCTGGGAAATTTAAAAGTGAGCGAGTGTTCTGTATTATCAACCGATTCAGTTTTAACTTTAAAACATTTGATAAACTTTAAAAATAGGAAAAACTGACAAATCTGCTTTGGGCCATCATTTTTGGAAAGACAGTCAAGACATAGGAGAGGTACATTTAATTAAAAGCATCATTACCATACTCGATTAAAAAATTTACATGAAGTTTGAGCATTGCTCAAGGAATTTTGAAACAAATATGTAGGATAACCCTGACTACACAAGTTTTGTGAAGTTGCAACCAGAGGATGACCACATATCCAGTTCTAGCTTCTCAACACACAATTACAGTCTATTTCAACTCATTTCATCTTCTAATGATATACAATGCTGGTTAACAGAATTCATAGTATACATTACCCAATGACATACAACTGTCTTGAGACATTGAGAGGTCAGTACTTTAGGCAGCTGTACATACATCAGCTGCTATTACCTCCTACACTTAGGACAAGCCTTAATTGCTCCATATATGAATTATGTTGTTAAAAGTTGCAAAATATTTGTTTTCTCCTGAAATAGACGTTCAGAGACCAAAATGATACTGTAAAATTTCATTCTATTGTACTAGATATGGTAAAAATCTTATTTTTCAGTAACAGTTCTGATTGTTCCAGTTCCAAAAATAACAGCAAGATACTGTTGGTTCACTATTATTTGATGGACTTGTGGTTCTTAGTCTATTACAAATATTGCCAAGTAACAAGAAGATGCTCTTCTCCTGTTAACCAACAGCATTGCGTTCTAAATGTAAATAAATATAATTCCATAACAGAATCTTGGATATTGCTTTCCACATGTATTGCAAGAGCTCAATAGGATGATTGGGAACATCATGCATGGAGACTAAAAACATTTTTAATGAAAAGTTCACCCTCAGACTAACAGGAAGCAATATTGCAGTGTGATGTTATGTTCTTTAGAAAGCAAGGAAAAAAATATTTTAAGAGTCTCTTTTGCAAGGTTCTCAAAAATGCTATCAATGTAAGCAATCAAGATGTGATGTTACCATATAGTTATTGTGAAAAGTCATGACATATGCTTGTTTTGATGGTGGATGCATATTATTGGTTAGAGCTTTGTTTTTGTATTTTTACCCTCAAAATGGTGGGTAAAGGTTTTAAAAAGGCACAATTAAACAATTTGGCATGCATGTTGATGAAATTTGTGGATCAAAAGTATATTGTTAAGATGCATATCTGCCTATAATGTGACTGATTATGAAGTGTGATTAAGTTGCAACAAATCTAATGCTTATGTTGAAAAACTATGATTGGTAACGATTAGTTTTCAGGGCTAATAGTGAAGCATGGTAATAGTATTTCTTATTCGCAACAAAGTGATAGAACAAACACCTTTCAAAAGACAGCAGAGACTTGATGAAGAAGATGAATTAAAGGATAAAGATTATAAGACTATTAAAGATAGAGTTGATATACAAAAAATGACAAGGAAGACTGCAGTGGCCTTATTTAGGATGGCAACTGGCCATGATTGCCTCGTAGAACATCTCTATAAGATACGATGCCTACCTACACGCAAAAGCACTCTCTGTGAAGATGTCATCCTGAACAAACATCTCGCCAAATGCAAAGGCCTTAAAAGTGATAACTTACAGACTTTATATTGGGAAACCAGAGGGAAAATGATGCAGATCAATTAATCCCAAGTGCCATTGGTGAACAACAACACCACCTGGCTTAAAACTGCTTTTTATTAGACTAGCAGGTTTATTGCCTATTAATTTGTATTTCATAAACATAGAATGCCATAAGGATAATGAGCGAGAATGACAATATCTGCAACTGGCTGACACTATGAAACACAAATGTAATGCTTAAAAAGCCCCAAAACACTTCTAAATATTGGATAAGGAAAATATGCAGAAAAAAGCACATAAATTACTAAGGTGTTATTTTGTTATGAAGATGGTGGTGATTAGAGCCCAGATTTGTATGCATAATCAAATCGTAAAATATGCATGTATATATGCACAAAACTCTTAAAAATATACACCATAATTTGCAAAAACAGATGAACAAAAATCATATGTGGGTAATCTCCTACCAATAGGAGTAAGGGCTCTTGTACCTTGCCACCATTAGCATAGGCCATCAAGCTGCAGGAAACCATAGGGTCCTCTGGTTTTGGGATTTAATTCAAGGTTAGGCTAGGGTGAGTATGAACTGGATTCAAACTGGTTGCAAGAAAATTTGTTCATCTCATCGACCCTGAAAACTATGTATTCAACACTAATCTATCATTTTGAACATTTTTTCACCCCTTTGCAGCTAGGGGCTGAATTTGGACTTAAACAGAATCGGGAGTAACACTATTCATCTCAACAACTCTGAAAATCATGGATTCAACACTAATATTTATTATTTTTTGTTATATCCACATGTCACCCCTACCCTATCTCGTCGTCCTCCGTGGAGTAGTGTTTACCATGCTAGCCTCCAGTTCCCGAGGTCGTGGGTTCAAACCCAGCGGAGGGCAATGGATTTTTTCGGGCATAAAAATCCTTAGCACAGCTTCCTTCAGAAGGGAAGTAAAGCCGGTGGTCCCGTGTCGTAGATTTACGGCACGTAAAAGAACCTCAATCCTGATAAAGAGGCCCCTGAGCAAAATTACCGGTCTTTCACCTCAATATAGAATGGGACGCTAAGGACCAAAGTAGTTAAAGAGCGTCCATAAATAAAACTCAATTTCAATTTCCTATCCAATCTCATAGTAGTGTTTTCCAGAGTGTACATCATATGTGTAATGATGTTGGTTGAAATTGCTCCAGGCATTCCGGAATTATGCTCAAACATATACACAAACATCTATTCCTACACTATATACTGATTGCAGAGGATTTATTAATTTCTAGAAATCATTGATCAGCTAAACGGAAAATTATAATTATTTTAATACCACATTCAAGAGTTAAATATGCATTTTTGTATTAAAAACTTTAAATATGCTTTACCCCCTGTTATATGCATTATCAAATACTGCTCACATTGTCTGGGAAAGTATGACTTACAAAGTATATCATTTTCACATACCTTTAAATAAATAATAAAAAAAAGAACATGCATTTTACATAAAGTAAGAGCTCTAGCAATGACGGTGAGATAGTGATGATAATGAGAAACATTAATTGCTCAGCATAGAATGACCAGATGTTTTGATTTTTACCCTATGTTTTATTTGGCATGAGAAATGATAGGTTATGCTTGGGTAATATTCATTACTACCTTTTATTAAATACATATCAAACTCAACTGAAACATTAAGTGCATTTCTAAATGGTAAACATATGGTTTCAATGATTAAACATTAGAAAAAAATATGCATAAAAGACAGAAAAATGTTAAAATATGTTTAATTGCATAAAAATGATCCTTGCAACAATACATTATAGATTTCTCCAAGATATCCTAGAAATTTCTTTGCCATGGCAAACTCCTTTTCTTCCTAAATTGAGATATATTTTCGTCACATGAATAAACAGTTTGCTGGAAGTACCTATGTGATATATTGATGCACAGAAGAACTATTAAGAATTTGTAGCCTTTCTGTTTCAACATTTGGTCAGATTTCACGTTGATCCCAAAATGAAAACAATGTGCTACATATGCTACACAAAAACTGTACTTAACTACACCATACACTAAAATAAAAGGGAATTAAACACAGTGTATCTCTGTTTTATATACTAGAACATGTTCAATTCTTTCTGTTAATAGCACCGACATAGATGGCAACGTCAGGACAATAAGGATGCATTATTGCCTCACATACCTCCTGGTAGATGAAATTGTAATTGAATTATATTTAGAGTTATTATTTTTACTTACTGATACAGCTTTCGGATTCTATGTGAAATTTTAAATTGGAAGAGCTATTCTGACTATGCTCTGATTATGTTCATTATACATGAGCCTAATTACATTTTCATGCATGTTCTCAATTATATCTGATTGATTAGAGGATTTTTAGTAGTTGCTGCCCTTTATTGAAACTTGAAAGCACGGATGCTTTTGAGGTCTTGCATCACAACTGTCCCATTGTAACATTACATACTATTCGCAATCAGAGCATTACTTTTGAAACTAGTTATAAAAATACTTCAATGAATGCATCAGTGCAAAGTTGCAGAATTCTTTATTTTGAAATTGCATAACTGGACCCATAATTATACATTGAAATGATTACATACTTGGAACTTTTCCAAAATAACAGTTATGTTATTTTTTTCCTACCTCTAATTTGTACAGAATTATCTCCTAAGCACGTTTCTATACAATACAAGAAACTTCAAACATCCATCACTGATAGGTTTCAGTTCCTTACCTTCCATTCGTAGTATATTCCAGACGGTTCAGTCTGATATAAATGAGGCACTCCATCATAATCAAACCCTGCTAGAAGACATGATATACCAAATGGTCTCCTTCCATTGCTCTGCGTATACTTCTGTTTTAAACCTGCAATTTACATTAAATGTGATATTTATGCATTTCAAAGATTCAAAAGGTATGTCATTAAAATAGTGTTCATGTTTATATGTTAAAGAAGCAATTTGCGTTAAAAATAGAATTTCAGCCAAGTATTTAAAAATTCAGCTGAGAACAATTATCGCATTTCTCACAGGACATGCTCCTGTAAAAAGCATCTTAACACAATGGGAGTGTTTCGGGGTAACTTACAATTGTAGATTGTGCAAGAAAGAAATTGAAACAGCCAGCATGTTATATGCTCCTTTGAGTCCTTGGCTCCCAGGACATATATTGCTTTTGGGATTTGGGAAAATGTTTTTAGATTGAAAACAGAAGAAAAAAAAAAAACAAAAAAAAAAAAAAACATGTCGCACGCACGCACGCACGCACGCGCGCACACACACACACACACACACACACACACACACACACACACACACAGACCTTTTTCTAAAAATGCTCCTTTTTGGATCCTCAAAACATGTATGTCTGGTGAAATCTCAACATGGAACTTTTGGGTGGGATACAATACATCCTCTATTTACTCTATACATAGAGTAAGTAAAAATATGGGGCAAGTGAAGTTATCAGTTATTTTTCATTGTCTTCCATTTACAACAAACTGCTCTTTCAAACTCCTCTGATTATACATTAGAAAACCAAGTACTTCAAAACTATGTTAAATTAAATTGAGTTTTATTTATGGACGCTCTTTAACTATTACGGTTCTTAGTGTCTCATTCTATATTGTGCGTGAAAGACTGGAAATTTTGCTCAGAGGCTTCTCTATCAAGCTTGAGGTTCTTTTATGCAGCATAAATCTACGACACAGGACCACTGGCTTTACTTCCCTTCCAAAGGAAACCATGCTAAGGATTTTTATGCCCCAAAAAATCAGTTGTCCTCTGCCGGATTTGAACCAGCAACCTCAAGAACCAAAGACTAGTATGATACCTGTACACCCTGGAGGACGATACGAAACTATGTGCATTTCATTTTGACGATGTAGTGTGTCTTTGAACACTAAGAAGATGGAAGGTCTTGATGACTCAAATTCCTATTAACCAAAGCTATTAACAGTTGCCTTACCAACATACTAGAAGCAAGCACATTATTTGTAACAGTCTGATTTGTTGCATAATTAGCCAACTTGCTGACACAGTTACCACCACTATGGCATATTAACCTTCTGTTGGGTGCAATGCATCAAAGATAGGGCCTTTTTTAGCATACCAACATAACCATCAATGCAAAATGGATCCATCACACAGCAGCAGTTCAGCTTTTATCTTTTGCATACACAAAATGAAGGCAACAAGAACAGTTTCCAAATTCTATTTTAATTTATTTTTAAAATGCCCCACCACTCTTCTCACCTGCAATATATCTTGTGATGTATTCCAGTGTGACAGGATCCTCCACTGTGAGTTTGTGTGACTGACATTCTATTTGAGCTCGGTTGATCAAAATCCTAGCATCTGCTGTCAGACCTGAAATATATACATTCATTTTGCAATGCAAATCATATTGACACTCAAGGCAGGTTTATCCATTTAGACACTGCTAGAATCTCCTTCACAAAAAAGGCATTTGCACAGTACCAAAAGCTTATAGTAGCACATGTCATTGTCATGTGCTTCATAGCAAATCAGCACTAGTTTCTTTCTGGGTGTGTTTGCACGAATCTGCTTGCTGTTTGATAATTCCAAGCTATAATTAGATTCCATTATGCAGATGCCTTTGTGAATCTGAAGGAGAATCCAAAGATGAAGAATACAATTATATGTATTATGTAGTGCATTAACATTTAACAGAATAATGTGTGACCCAGTTTGTACCAAACTACCACAGGCATATGAGCACTCCCATTCCACTTTCTTGTAACTGTCATCCACTCCCTTTGTTTCGGGTGGATTCCATAGTATTTTTGTAGATTTCATGGAGATATTTCAGTTAAGTGATATACATATTATATCAATTTCTTTGAATGAATTTTGTATAATCAAACAAAAACTTAACATTTTTCTTAAAGAACAGTATATTCTAAAAGAACTGGCTACATGTAAAAGTTGTGGGGAAAACACATTTGCTTCAACAGAAGTTATGCCTTTTGACATAGTGAACTTTTCAAATCAGAAATGTAAAGCTGATATATGACTGGAGAAAATCTACAAAAATTGTTGATTCTCTGCTGAGGATACTTCTAAAATTTCTGGTTATCTACTGGCTGTGTGATCTTAAAAATAAATAAATTACATTTCAAAGAAACCAATATTAGTTAAGTTCATTTGTTGCCAGTTGATCATCTGCTGTTCTGCATAGTGTTATGATGGAATAGATGTGATGTATGTGCATTATAATGCTATATTCTCAAGCACTCATAGTGTCCAAACTAAGCTTCTGACCCATTAGAGATACATTAAAACATCATTAGCTTATTATTTACAGTATACTAAATGAGGAGGGGGCCTGTTTCACAATGCTCACAAACTTTGTAATTTTTAAAAGTCTGTTTCACAGTGGAAGTTTGTAAAGTTGAAGTTCACAAACAAGCTTAACTATTTATAAATGAAATTTTATAGAATTTACAAGTGTTGAAGTGTCACATCAAATAGTAATTTCAGACATTTGTAAAGTAAGCAGTTTACTTACAAATGACTTAAAATTTGTAAAGGAGGCTATATTTTAATGCTATTTGTGAGTAAACACAATAAAAAAAAATCTGATGTGTTACACTCACATGACTTTCTCTACTCTTGTACAAACTATTTTTACAAACGCTTATTCTCCATATGCTTTATGTTAATCGAGATATCAATCTTATTGGTAATTTTCTTGTAGAAGCAAGGGGAATATGGTAGCTTTTAAGCGATAGTCAAATATTTTAACGCTGGTTGCTATGTAGCGCATTCCATTCTCTTTGCATGTCCAGGACATAAAAAAAATGAATAACGAATTTGAGAAAAAGTATAAGTATTGGAAAATTTAAGGAAATAACAAGCAATATCTCGAAAACGGTTCACTCAACAAAAGAAATGTATATGACATAAGTTGTGTATTTTAACGCGATCTACATTTTTTGTGTAGTAACATTTTGTCTATCTCTTATGGTTTACCAGTTATGCAAAAGTCGTTCACAATGAAGAATACTTTTGGAGACATTCCCAGAAAATTCGAGATATACATTTCATTTCTCATGACATTATCTTAAACATATGATATTTTAATCAAAATCGTTAGAGCCATTTTTGAGAAAATTAAAATTTTCGAAAAATGTTCCATGTAAAGGGTAGTCTGGGGTGGGGGGATTTTCTTGAAAACCTTCGTGTCGCATCTCTGGAAGATACTGAACCTAAATACCAAGTTTGGTGTTTATCCGACTGTTCGTTTTTGAGTTATGCTGTTCACAGACACACACACACACACACAGACACACACACGGACATGTTTCCAAAAATGCTTTTTTTGGATTCAGGAGGTCTCAAAACATGTATTTCCGGTGAAATCTCGGTATCGAATTTTTGGGTGGAATGCAATACTTCCCCTACTTACTATACGTAGTAGAGAAAGTAAAAAGTACATCATTTTTGAGTAAGTATGAAGCAAAACTTCACTGAAGAAAGTACATAAAATGCTTTTAGCAGCAGTTCCAATGATTCACATAATGATTAAGGTCATGCAAGGAAGGAAGACAAACATCAATGTTTATGAATATAATGAATGGTTACAAATGAGTTCTTGCTATTGCAAGATACTGGATGTCACATTAAGCATTAAATAGGCAATAGTGGAGCCTTAACCTCAAAACAACTGTGTTGCTTTGCACACTGGATGGGAACTGGCTGTCAGTTTCATGCAATAGCAAACACATGACAATGTAGTGTTTATAACAAAATTATAATATTGAGAATTAAGGCTGGTTCACAACAGCCTGAGAATAGTAACCAAAACAGAAACGAGAACGGGAAGCAATACAGCATACAAGATTTTGGTTCACAACAGCTCGGTAAAGAGAATGGGAATGCATGCCGATGATCATATCGATCACAAAGCGCAAAGTCGATTTTGCGCATTGGGACTTCATTTGTTTTTAACTGACCAATGATATTTTTTCACCTGCTTCTAATTCAGCCAACATAATGAGGGTTGGCCAAGTTAAAAATCCGATAGAGTAAAATTATCTAAATGCATTATCTATTAGACTTTCGATTCCTCTAGCCGTACCAAGGTTTCATTGCTTTATTTAATGGCATACATTAAAGTTGTTTATTAATTTCTACCAGTTTTTGCTGTTCATTGTAGCTTTTGCTATTGTTTTTGAGGCAATAGCAGTTTTAAGTTGCATAACGAACTACAGGTGACCTTTTCCTAGAAGAACCAATGCTCAATGGATCTGCGGGTGTCAGAATCTGAGGTTAGGAAGCACATATGATACTAATTTCTTCCAGTTTCATGTTTCCAGCTTGCGACTATACAGAGCACTGGCAGGCCATTTCATGTCATGGCAGCCTAAAATAATCTCTACAGTGAAGAGTGTAATATGCACAATGTGGATGTAATGTGCCGTGTCCAAGAACGAGAATGATAAAGCTTCCTGTCAATTGTGAACGCTCCCATTAGAATACATGTATTTCAATTTGTCGTTCTTGTTCTGGTTATCGTTCCTGGTTGTTGTAAAGCAGCCTTTAGAGTGAATAACCACCAGCAGATTGAGATACTTTATGGGAGATTTATCTGCTATTCTTAAAGCAAAAATTGCAAAAGACAGCATTACAAACCGAACCACATCTCTGTGTATGCCCATTCTTTTTGCTCCTCATCAATCCTAAGGCCTGTGGAACATTGTGGCTTTCCTTCCATTTATTAATTCTCAGGGTTTTAGCAATTATTTGGGAAAACCTACCAAACAATGTAGATTGTTTGTCCATCAACTTCACTAAAATAGCAGTTTTCTTTTAATTTGTGACCATAAATGGTGTTATGTTGAACCTAGAGTTGAAAATCCTGCATAGACCAGTCAATGCACTGTACAATGTAATGAAGTACATTTTGCAAATTACCTATTTAATCACAGGTCATCAGCATAGCCAATATAGTACAACTCCAGAAGTTGTAATTGCATGCTGTTAATATTTGACATCTTTGAACTTTCAAATACAATTAAAGCATTTTTATATGTCTTTCAGATTAAAGAAACACACAATACTTATCGAATGTGCTAGAAATATAGAAACTTAACATAGCTGTTTAGTGAATTTTGTAACACATGGTTGACAACTCTTTAAAACTGGAATATGACTAGAATACACATGTTTATATCTGTCAATTGCATATCTTATTTGTAAAGTTTCTCAAAATTTGCAAAACATAATCTTTTATTATGAAACAAAGAATTTACAAACATTTGCAATCTTTTCCTTGTTATTTTAAATTGTATTGAAACTTGTAGCATAACCATTCAGTAGATGAAAAAAAAAAAAAATTCTTTTGCAAAAAAAGGTAATAAGAATAATGGCAGGTTAAAGAAATCAACTCATTGTATACCATTATTCAAAACATTTGGAATTCTACCATTAGCCTGTGAGTATATTTTAGCTGCACTTTTAACCATGGTTGACCACCCAGAAGTGTTCATAAAAATTCAGACATACACAGCAAACAAACCAGAAATGGGCAGGACTTACACAGGCCAAGCAATAACCTACAAGTATTCCAAAAAGGGGCTTACTACAATGGTATAGTATTATTTAATTCACTTCCATAATATATTAAGGAACTGAAAACTAATAAATATAAATTCAAGTTAGCATTAAAAAGATATCTCATCACTCACACCTTCTACACAGAGGAGGATTTCTTTCATTCAAAAGAATAACTGACTATAAAATGTTACCAAATTTTATAACCTCATTAAGTATAAATAATATTGTTTTAAAATTTTTTAGCTTCAACGTACTCTACATAAGAACTACAATTTATTTACATACAAGTACACAATGTAATTATGTATTTATGATGTAATCTAAATCCTAAAGTAGACTAGCTTTCTTTAAGCTGGTCTAGCTCACTATAGGGTCTATAGATTGAGATCTTATGTTATGTTATAAATTTATTGAAACCTTCATACAATTCATATAAAAACCATAATTTATGATTCTCTTACTTTTTCATAACAATCAACTAATCGCAGACTTTTTAATAAAGATGTTTATTTGTTCTTGTTTTGAATGGACTGTGAATGTCGTTACATCCATTGCTATGCATGTGAACTACATATGGGACATTCCATTTCAAATCATCCAAAATAGAAGGAAAATCGACTTTGCATTTTTTAAATGAAATGAAACTTTTTGTATTTGTGAACAAGCTCAATACATTGTTTTATGCAAACTCTTAAAATTTAGAATATCATAGTTTTGCAATTAAAATTGTTCAAATTTATCATATCTTCCTAAAATTTCCAACTTCAAGCTGTTATAATTCTGAAACCTTTAAATCAAATTATTTAAATCAAGCTTTATGTTGATTACCTAAACTTTAATTTCATACTGATAAGTAAACATGTTCTTATTTTTATTTATGTGAAGAAGTTTCTATTTTTTCAAAAGCAGGTGGTTATGGATTAAGAAAAATAATTTTATTATGTATATATGGTAAGATTCCATATTTTTAAACACAATTAAACATATATTTTACTGTAACGGTTACTGATAAGGTTTCATCTAAAACAAAGAAGTAAATTCCGTTACGCGCTCATGGTCGCTGTGGCATGTTTGTTTTGAAATGACGGTCAAGCAAGCTACTGTACATAGTTAAACAATAAGAACGCTTGCTAAGCAGTATATGGTTCTGAGCATTTCCTCACAGATTAACAGAGCACTTGATCATCATGCATTAACTACGTAAATCACTGTGTTTATTCACTTTCTGTGTTATAATGACAGACACCCAAACATAACCACTTTACCAACATTGCTGACTTCCTTTAATGACACTATGGATTACTTTCAATCTAATATTTTAATTTTATAAACATCTGGAAATGCTTAAAATAAGTAAAAATTCTATATAGATTTTTGTGAATATTATAAAAATAATTAGTATATGCTGTAATGAAATGCGGATTTTTATCTAAAAAATGAGATTTGGTACATATTCTGAAATAAAGGGTTCCAGAGCTATGCAACTAAGATGCGACAAAATGAATTAATACGATACAATACATTTATCGTTCAATAACATGACAACCATTTGGTTTTAGATGTTAAATATGCTTTTCTTAGCACCCCTTATAAATAGGAAAAATTACAATACAAACAAAAAATGTGAGATTTTTGCCATTTGATTTAACATGGAATGTCCCAAATGTACTTATACATATACATATTTACCAGCAAATGCCATGACAACATGGTCATCTAGGAGGCAGATTTTTCTCACCGTCCTCTCCTCCTGCAACTTGGCCACTGACTTCTTTTCCACCCCCAGTACCACTACATCTGATCCACGGACCCCAACCTGGAAAACAAAATGCACTGTAATGCAGGCATAATTTTGAGCTGGTATCTTGGAAATGAAAACCTGCTCTGGGTTCCACAGTCAGTTTTCGAAAATTTCTTGGAAAAATACACATACATAACCAATGTAATAAATTTTTGTACACAGATACTATAAAAAATGTAAAAATCATTGCAAATGTCAACAAATACTCCATCTTGTTACTACTGGCAAGAGTCTGAAGTTTGTCATTGTTCCTTACTGTCCATATTGTGATACATACTGGTTATCTGAATAGTTCATATACATATTAACCTAAATGTCTCAAGTCTAACCACAGATTAAATTTTGAAACCACAGGACCTTGTCATTTTACTGCGCCTTGCTGTATTTTTCACTCAAAGGTAGCAGTTCTTCAGTAAAAACTCCATGTATGTGAGGCACAAAGTGCTCCTGCTGATGGAATCAAACTAACAAGAGGACATAAGTAGTTTGTTGACAAATTCTTATACATTCACATGCTTTCTCTAACCACTAGCATTTATTTTCTCTCTTCTGCAAACTGTTTTACAAAAGCTTCATTTTCTGTCTGCTTGAAAACTGTCTGAAAACATTTGAGGAAATGGCTTCTTTGTACTAGATTTCATTGTAGGTACAAGGGGGGATACATGAGGCTCAAGCTATAGTCAAAACTGAGTTGCTGTATGCTGGACCCTTCACTTTATCTTTCCTCCATGATAATATTACAGTTAAATATAACATTTATTATAGCAATGAACAAAGCATAGGCAGATCCTTAAAACGCTGGCGTCTAGCTTTCTAAACCACTAGAGCCACAAACACCTGAAGCAATCAGCGGTGTGAAAGATTCATTGAGAAGCAATTAAAAAAGGAAGTAAGTGATGTGACTCTTAAGATGATTTACAAAGCAGTTACACGTATAGGTCACTGATTTAAAGTAGGTTTCTGGGCTCCTACTGTGTTCCAACATAATTTCCACATAACAGTCATGCCCTTGCTTGATGTAATTTTTGCTCTTGCTGTCTCAAATAAAGCAAGCACAGTGAAGAGGGCACTGTTATTATAAATTGCTCTCACAATTGATCACTAAGGGTATGGTAGGTGGAATGTCATGTGGAAATGAAAACATCCCTTTGTAAATTAAATGTAATACATTGGCAACTATAAATCAAAACACATAACCCACATATGGTTAGTGGTGGAGTCATATCATATTATGTGGAAATCTATCTTAAGTTTATATTTCCTGAAACGTTGATTGGCAAAAATCTCTTGCATTTTTTAGGTTGAGTACACTCCAGAAAAACTTAGTCCAAATATTGGATATCTCCCAATTTTATTTTCATCATTACAAGGAACTTCTACAGAGTAAACAAACACTGGATAATAGCTCATAACTACAGAGAGAGCCAAAAAACTACGAACTGGCTGCGCAGTGTTTTTCCTGTGTGCATCCTTGATGCTCATTGCCATTTGTCGCTATCATAGAAAGGCGCGGATGAAACCATACAATAATTTTTAAAACTACTTTTAAAGGCTTTACTTACCAACTTTATGAAAGGAGATGCTGAAACTCGCCACTGTCGTTGTCCATACATTTTTGGCACCTATTTAGGAACCTATCCATTACTCGCTGTAGTTCATGTTGAGAAATGTTGGCAATTTCCTGGCGGATATTTTGTTTTAATTCTTCCAGGATGTGTGGGTTTGTTTTTTACACTTTGTTTTAAGTTACCCCAGAGATAGAGGGAGCCACAAGTCTCTACTAATAATTCTGTCCTCAAACGCACTTTCAATTGTTCTCATCGAAATATTGGCAGATGGCAGCGAGTGCCGAGGATACGGACAGGAGAAACACTGTGCAACCAGTTCGTAGTTTTTTGGCTCTCCCTGTATAATTAAATGCTTTTTAAAAATGTTAATTTTCATATATTGGACATATATAATCTAGTGCATAATTTGGAATATTTATGTTCTTGGGTGTACCTATTCAGGATATATTAAAGGTCACATACTTTTTTTTTACCCACCCATACTCTCAGTTCTTTAAAAAGAAAGTTGACCTGTTACTTCTTTCTAGCTACTTTTGCCTGCATAATAAAAATGAGCAACATTTACTGCTGAACTGCATCCAAAGATTTTAAGTATCTAATGCAATTTTCTAATTCTGTTACATAATGCTCCAAAAATAATGCAAAGAGAATTAAAATAACAGCAGAGTCAGCACGATATAAATCAATGACTGTAATAAATGCATCATTTAAATTATGAAGTGATAAGCAAAACTCTGTACTTACCCTTGGTTCACCCAATATGCATAGGTATTCAACACCTTGACTAAAATTTTTGTAACCACAGCATATTCCTCAGGAAGTTAAGTTCTATTCCCCATACATCAATGCAAGAAACAAAGTAAATGTTAAGGGTAACTGGTGTTTAGGTTATGCTATTGTACAATTTGCTACTCGGAATTATGATTGGGTGCACCAGCGTTTGCTATCATTTATTTGCATTAATAATTAAAACAACTTGGAATCTCTCCTTAAAGAACAGGTATTTTTAATTTTACTCATTCACTCTACTGTACTTTATCTTCAGTTGTGGGTGGCAAGAAATATTCATTGCACTTAAACAGCAGTGTTCAAATCAGGCGTTATTTCAACAAAATTGTATATCATTAAATATATAATTAATAAGAGTAAATTAAGCTAAAAGTCTTGATTCAAACTTAAAAAGAGGTGTGGAATCAATGATATATTAAGTCGTTGCAAAAATTATAATTATCTGCAGCAAAAAGTTATTTTCAAATCATTATGAATGGGAAAGGAAGTAAAATTGTTGCTCTTAGATATTCATCACAATAGTGTGACAATTATATTTATCATAATACTGTTTCAAAAATAAACTTCAGTCACCAAAGAAGTTGTAATATTTTAGAGCTGCATCTTCCACATAAAGCTGAATTATCATTAAATTATCGAAAGCTAAAAGTATTATGTCAAAAAACCAATTAACTGCTCCACTCCTCTACTTCTGAAAAGCATCTTCAGCTACGCCTTGTAGCTTAGGCCCTCATTTGCATCTCTGGCCTATCAGAAACCTGAGGTTAGAAATGCCATCACTTTGGCAGACCCTAGTAATGCAGTTTATCTATTTAATTTATACTTTAGGAAAAAGACTTGGGGATTGTTTTATTAAAGCAATTTACTTGTGAGAAAGGACGCAAAACTTTAATAAAACTGCCAGAAATGTAATTATGTATATTGTGTAATTTAATCAATCAGTTGTAATTTAATTAGTGAACCCTGCCATGCCATTTAGTCCTGAAATACACACTATATTGTAATGCTGTGAATCTTACCTTTATTAAGATTGACTGAAAATGTTTATATAAAAGCTGGACGTGTGGATAATGGTGTGATGAAAAAATGTTATTTTTCACTCCTTTTTTATCTTTGATTTACTGACATTATTTTTTATTCCGTTATCACTTCTTCTGAAGCTAACGTCCATTTCTAACCTAACAATACATTTAATTTCTCGAACAACAAAGCGAAGCCAGTAATCACTTTATTGCTTTAATACAAGGATGCAACAAAGGGAATAACGAATATAAATACGAAATAATGCTAAAAGCGGGCAAACTCCAATAGTTTACCCGAGTAATGCACAATTAAATCCCAAAAAATGACGGGGCAAATTCCATTGTTTGTTGCACCTTTTGAAGTGCCTATTAGTTAAAAAAAAACAAAACACAATGACTAGCGATATACACAAGATCTTATATACTCGGATAGCAAATTTAATTAATATATCCCTCAATATTTAAATGACTATAAAACTTAAGGTTTCTGCTGTTACTAATTTTGACATACCGCTGTCGATCCCTTTCGGACCGCTTCTTGAGCGTATTCCACTTGTAGCAAATGTCCATCTGGCGAAAATACTGTAATAGCCCTGTCATATCTGGAGCTCATTTTAACAAATAATGCTAAGATTACACTGTACTATTTTAGTCTTTCAAAACCCGACTTTACGCTGTGTAACGCAGAGAAACGCATGAAGAACGATTTCCGTCATTGCATTTGATTAACCAAGTACCAACATCAAACTAAAAAATAAAATGTTAACGATAATAACACAGATGTTACCACCTGTGAAATCTAAATAGTTGTAAACATTTATGGAAATTGATTTTTGGTTCCTTCTAAGGCTCTAGAAAAAGAGACAGGGGTGAAGTATTAATAATTGTGACAACAATCTAGTTTATGAGTCTATAACATTTATTTTCACAGATGATTTTCAATGCAAAATTTTCTATGGAAAAAGAAAACACCCAGTTCGGAAGAGGCCTGGCTGATGTTTGGATTTGTGATCTGACTTGCTCGCTTATTTCTCTGGATATCATAACTCATAACTTAACATAATACAAGTAACCTATTTAATTATTTCGTTTGTGCATGTTTTTATGTTTCTTTTTACGGGATAAATTTATTAATTAATTTACACTGGCTAAAAAAAAATGCAACACCATCAAGGGCTGCTTAAATTTAATGAAGAGTTAAGTGAAAGTGAAAATCATAACATCATATGATAATAAAACCAATGCAATGCTAGTAGACGTCACGAGGAAGTGTGTCCCATAGCCACATCAATATGTAGCGTACCCCCCTCGGGCAGCAATGCAGGCATGCATTCGTGCAGGCACACGATCGTATTAGGTGGCGAATGGCATCCTGCGATCAACTGTTCCAAGCAACTTGCATATTATCGCAATTCGCCAATGGTTGTGAACGGCCGTGGAGACACAATCAGTTTCTTCTCCATAATGTCCCATACATGTTCAATGGGAGAGAGGTCAGCGGACCATGTTGGTCAGGGCAGTTGTCTTCAAAAAGAGCACGTTGGGTTGTAGCAGCCGTTTGGTAACACGCGTTATCCTGTTGAAACTGCACATGGCTTTCCTGTCAAAGAAATGGCAGTAACATAAGATTAATAACCTGCTGGATGTAGCTGACACTGGTTTCATCTGGTGCCTTCACAAATACCGAAGGCGAGCGCGAGTGGGTAACTGATGGCATCCCACACCATGAAGCCAGGAGTTAGACCTTTGCGTCGTGGGCGAATGCACTCTGGACGAATACGCTCACCAGGTTTACGCCATGCACGTACACGACCATCACTTGCATACAGGCAGAACCTACTCTCATCACTGAAGACAAGAGAGTGCCATTCAATTATCCATTTGACTCTTTCTCGACACTAGAGGAGACGGTGTATGGCGGTGTTGTGGTGTAAAAGGTACCCTGGCCAGAGGCATACGCGATTTGATTCCTGCTGCAATAAGACCGTTTCCAATAGCCCATGCTGACACTCCAGGTGCTAAATCTGTCCGGATCGCTTCCCTGGATGCTCTTCGGTCGCCCATGATACCCGTAAAATGCGTCGAACCAGAGTGTGTCTGTACAGAATGGCCATCCAGAACCTGGACTACGGGTGTGGGGTTTCCCATGGTGTAGTGGTTAGCATGCTAGCCTCTAATTCCCGATATCGATTCAAAACCGGTGGAGGTCGATGGATTTTTTCGGGCATAAATATCTTTAGCATGGCTTCCTTCGGAAGGGAAGTAAAGCCGGTGATCCCATATCATAGATATACGGCACGTAAAAGAACCTCAAGCCTGATAAAGAGGCCTGTGAGAAAAATTGCAGGTGTTTCGCGCCCAACATGGAACGGGACGCTAAGGACCTCAGCAGTTAAAGAGCGTCCATAAATAAAACTCAAGTTATATCTTTTTTTATATAGACCATTGCTGAAAACACCGACACACCACCAATACATAGTGCCCAACATTTGCATCAATTTGTCGATAGGTCCACCCAGCTTCACGCAGGCCAACAATTCGACCCCTTTCAAATTGAGTATAATGCCATGCGATATTATTGCCATGCTACAGGAACACGTTCGCGTCATCATCGGCTATACACTAGAGCAGCGGATCTCAAACTGTGAGTCGCGACTCTCAAGAGGGCCGTGGTATTCTATCTGGGGGGTCGCAGTGGATATTATGAATTATTAATAAATCATTTTTATTGTTAATTATTATTATAACAATGGGGAAAATGATATTTAGTCACCTATTACATATTACATTTAAACATAATAATGTTTTGTATTTAAGAAGCATTAATACTGTAATTTTACAGTAAATGCACATGTACAATTTTATGTAAACCATTAATTATTACACTGCACATTAGGATGATTAGTGATAAGTATGAGTCTGTTTGCTATTAATTAATCGTTCAATGTCTGACTGTATATTAGTTGCACACATTATTAAGCCACTTTCTAACTGCAGTCTATTCCTAGATTTAATCTTGATGTTCATCATTGACGAAAATCCAATTTCTCAGAGATATGAGGTGCAGAATGAAATAAGCACGTTTAGTGCGGCAGACATCAGGGTATTCTGTTCTTCTTGCTAGCGAGAACTGATGCACATCTTCCTTCTGGAAAGTGAGTTTTAAACTTCGGTCTGAAGAAAGCTCAATTAATTTATCCTTTAACTTCGCACTTAAGTTGTTGAACTGTGCACGAAAACTTGCAAATTAATGATTAAGCAGCGAAGTGAATGGAAGGGGTCGCCAATAATTTCATTATCGAAAAGGGGATCGTGTATCCCCGAAATTTGGGAACCGCTGCCCTAGAGTGTCTTTTGACAATGCCACTCAACAGATATAGTGCCACAGTGAACGCTTGCAGAGTCTATATGGAAGTCACATAGACATGTCTGTGCAGTGCCATCTGTTGTTGGTTGACCGCGACACCTCAATCACCAAATCCCCTCAGTATCCACAAACTATGCTAATGTTTCGATGAACACAATCCTTAGTGGTGTTGCATTTTTTCTGTCAATGTAGTATAATTAGTAGTTTTTAACCTAATATTGTCCTTTGCGGACTTAAATGGAATTGAATATGGGGCCAGGGGATCTTGATTTATATTGCGTCTCACACTTAAAATACAGTGCAGATTAAATGGGGCGCAATGTTGCCACTTGTACTCTACGTACGCTCTTAACTTTGGTGATCGGACCCAATTTAATTTCATCTTGTGAGTGATACATCACCAAATAGTGAAATATCTGCACTGCTATTTAAGGCAAGTGTAAGACGTTTAATTTTCACCTGTACTTTATGTCTCCTCTTTGTGTTTTAGTACTTCGAAATACGATTTTACATGCGTAAAATATACATTATGAAAGAAATATGGAGATACAACGTGATAAAAGCTGTAATTTGATAGGGTATCATAACTGTTTACCCTTGACGAAATCACATTCAACGTGGGTAGAATGTTTTCAAACAGAAAATAGTGAACGCTTTGCGCTGTTCCATTATATTGCGTTAACCTTACGGTTTTAGTTTCCTCCATCCTTTTTTTGCATTCTTTTTATACGTCCATGGAGGTTCTTTCAATCGTTCCCTTTTTATTTTATACACTTTTTTTATCTGAGCACCTGGCTAGACTTAGCTGTTTCTTTTACTGCCTTACCAACACTCATTTTACTTGAAACATAATCTAAGATGTTCATTATTACGTTGCGTTTCTTCTTAGTTTACAAACATTTCGTCTCGTCTTAGCTTATCCCTCTATAAACATAAACATTTACTTAAAATGTTAAATAAATAACCCAAATAACACCTCACAACGTTCCACTCGCTAAAACGTAGACCATACAACTGATGTTAGCCTATACTGCCTATTATGTTAGCCTATACCTGCGACTGGCCTGTTGCTGAATAAATGGATGACTTTTGTCTGTCATACACAGTGAATGCAGGAAGTTACTGGATTCCGATTTCTTTTAAAAATTGTCTGCAACTCTCCTCAAAATTGTTTCTCTTTTGATCTCCGTTGTAAACCCAATAACAAAAAGCTTTCTCGCCGGCTGACTTTTCTACTGCATAGGTATAGAATTTTCCGAAAACAGTTTAATTTAAAAAATTATAACGCTCATCTTATTAAAGGTGGAGAATTCAAAGTAGGCAGGGATAAGCACGCTAGTTTAATATAACAAAAAGTATTGTTGCGTCCTATCCTTTTATTTATTAGTTACTGCATGATAAGCATAGAAACAGAAACTGTGGCACCTTTATTGAATAACTCGTTTTCTTTAGAAATTTATGACCACAGAAATCTATAAAGGCTCTAAAAAGTATATAATCTGACAAACAAGAATATTCTGCATAGAATAATGTGTTCAAAGCTAAAATGTATAACAACTGAATGTTATTACTTACTAGCAAATTGGAGAGGAGAAAAGGATGAAGCTAATGGCAACATGTATGCATCAGTTTGAGACAGATCCATCCCATTTACCTCCATACTGTCCTTTAAGGTTCAGGCAAGCTTGAGTAACGATGTAGATCTTGATAAACAAAATGAAATTACGAATCACTCTAAATTAAAACATAAATACATGTACCACTACAGAGATTTTGGTCCTTTATTTGTGAATATAGTGAGCAATAATGGCAATTTAAGTAGGATACATCCCATGAAATATGGAACAAATGTAAGGTTCAAGCAATAAATGTGCCGGTAGAAACAAACTTGAGATATTTTTTAATTCCTTCTCTGATACAAACAAATTTATTTCCTCTGACGTTAATGGAACCATTAATGTCAGGCCTTTCATCCCATTCTATACCATGACAAAAGGAATTATGAGAGGAGGGGACACCAATCTTCCTGAAGAAGAAGAAGAAGAAGAAGAAGTAGTAGTAGTAGTTGAAGAAATCTCTAGAACAGATGTGGTTGTAAAATAGCAAATACACATAGATTCCACGTAAGGTAACTGATAAACAAGGTAATTCTAAATACATTCCCAGTATGTCAGTATTATTCACTGTCAGGGCCCAGATGGTACCTCAGCGAGTTTATCTTTATGGTTCTTCCTGTCAAGTAGATGAATATATAGACCAAACCCTGCAGTGCAAGAACTGTTTGCAATTTGGCCATCCAGCAAAATCGTGCAAGAACTCAAGAACGTGTTTGTCATGTGGAGTGTGAGGAATCCTTTGTTAAATGATGAACTGGGATCATTCCATAAGGCTAATGATAAAACTTGCAGAAAATATGAATGGAGCAAAACATTCCGAAAACATTCCAACAACTTAGAATATCGAGTTCTGAAGCGACAAACATGATCACTAAAAACCTCATATGCCGACTCTGTTCTACAGGAAAAGGAAAAACCAAACAATAACATCGATATTTTAAGTCAAATGACTTCTCAAAAGTTGAAAATTATTCAGGCCAATAATGCGTCTCAAGTCACACGTATTCAATTTACAATTAATAAGAAAGGAAGTCGGTTCACTCATGTGACTAAGAGAAAATCTGACTCTCCAGGTCAAGTGACACAGGCAGTTGTTAGAGGTGATGGTGATAACACCAAATTTTAGTTTTTCCTAATCGAAGATCGCACCCTTTAGCTCCTCCAGTGGTTTCTTCTTGTTTAAACCTGAGGCTTTCTTGAAAATCTAACATAGAAATATCTGCTTTTACTGTTGTTAATTTGGTCGATCTCAATGAAAAGAATACGTTTTAAAGAAAATGATTTTATTTTATAGAGCGAGCCTAATGGTATTGTCACTGTGTATTTGGCATTAACATTGTTATAGTGATTAATGTATAGTTATTGGCCATATAATTCTAAATTGTTAAACCTGGAACTTAAAACTACCATAAGGTAGCCAAATAGCGAGACATGGAAATCGTGCGTCAGATATCATTAACACCGAAACCGTTGTCCGACAAATAGCTGAGCTGCAGCGAGCACATTCAACTAAATAATGACGCAGTGGTGCGTCTAGCCAGGTTTTGTGATAAAACCATGGTTTCAAGCACAAGCGTCGATTTTGGACCGTCTCGCAGCGAGAACCCATGTGGGTCGGATTCTTAAATGACCACGTTGTTTTAAAATATGATAATCAACGAGCGACATGCATTATCACCCTCCACGACAGGTAAGGTACTTCTTCATTCAATTATTTGTAAACACCCATCCGGCCTCGTGTCTTACTTTATAGTAAACTATATTTTTATAGAAGTGTTGGACACTTTGTGATAGTTCAGGACTCCCTTGGTCATACCTGCGTCCTTTCTCTTAGCAAGTACTATAGAGTATAGGAAACCTTAAAGACCTTCCCCATCCTGGGTTTCCTTCCGTGTTCAGCGAGTCGCCCTGGTTCGAGTACGAATCCCTAAGTTAGAAGTAGCATGTGTCGGTAGACGCACGGGTCTCCCGTCATATGTCGGGGTTGCCACACCCTTGCATCGTCTGAGTTATCCCTCCAGTTAGCTGTAACATTTAGTATACTCAATCCCTTCCAACCCTTTTCCCTCTAACCCATAACCAACCCTTATTCAGACTGTGACATCTGGGTAGTCGCCGGATCATGGACACCAATCCCATTCTTTCATCCCCTTCTTAACGTGAGACTTTGTGGATGCGCCTCTTTGAGCGTCCACCGTCATCCACCAAACACCCCTTATACCACTTGTGACAACTTGGGGAGGTACCGGTTTGTTGAGCGCTTCTCCCTTCGAAACCTTTAATATCAAACCCCATTTAACCGTGACAACTTGGTGGAGTCGTACAGGTCAAAATCGCGGCAGAGTAGGTAGTTACCCTTGTGATCCGTTGCGAGATCCCCAAAACAACCCGTAACAATTCTAGTTGGCGGAGGCTTCCGGGCTTCCACATTTTAATGCGGGAGTCAGTGCTCGATCTTAGTACCTCCTTTTTGTTCCCACCCGCTAAAGTTCTATGGATATATTTTCCCCGCCCACCCTCCGGCTCAAGCTTGTGAGATGTTTTATTTCGTCGCACCCTCCCATCCCTGCAAGAATTAAAAAGTTCATTACTTTCTTCCCCTATTCTCCCTCCCTTGCAATCAGGTGCGGTATGACCAGGTTAGAAAAACAGTGACCCGTTAACCTAGCTGCTTGTTCAACATATGATATTGTGTTAATGTTTTTAGTTTTAGGGTAGCCAGTCAAAAGAACCCTCCTGAAATTGTGTAAAATTTGAGAAATTCTTAAAGAGCATTGCTAGTAGGTAATTTTTATTCTTTTTTGTCGCCTCTTTCAACTGGGACAGTTCATTCTTGTTAACCAGGGTAGGGCTATAAAGAAAGAAAAAGAACATTAAAATGTTTTTGTGGTAATGTATTAAAATGGCCGAGATTATTGGTATTCGTGTAAAAAGGAAAACTAGTGAAGTTGAAGCGAAGTCTTCGGCCAGTGCTGAATATGAAATATTTCACTGAGGCGACAGCACGTGCTTCCAACCGCTAAACTCGTTCAACAGAAGAAAGAGAAAAATCATGGAGGCTAATGCGTGTGTGTCAACACGTTTTTATTCCATTTGTGCAAGCGTTGCCTGAACTGCACTTCAAAATGTTGTTGTTTGTATAAGAATTCTTTTCTCTAAAAAGTAATGTGTGGAGATGCATTAAAATAAAGTATGGACAGAAATTCTAGGTATAGCTACATATAGGAATGCGTGCCTATGTTTGTAAGTCTAAGTAAAAACAGTCCTGTCTTCCTTTCGTGTCTATAAGGGAGTGTAGATGTAAAATGTGTTTGGCGTCCTTTTAAGTTTACTTGGCTTAATTTGTGAGTCCACGAACCTTATAAATTTAGGTGCGAGCAGCATTGATGATTTGAGCATAATTTGTTTTTGGTGCGCAGTAATGCGTAATTGAGGCATATATATATATATATATATATATATATATATATATATATATATATATATATATATATATATATATATATATATATATATGCTCGCACCTAAATTTATAAGGTTCGTGGACTCACAAATTAAGCCAAGTAAACTTAAAAGGACGCCAAACACATTTTACATCTACATCTACACACACATATATATATAGATGGCACATCAAGAATTATGTAGCGTAAGTTTGGCCACTTAGTTATTCTACCAAGTGTATGTACGTTGTTCGATCTCACCAAAGACGGGGTAGAGATAGTTGTGATAAATGTTGCTTTGGGGTTATCATCGTCCAGAATCTGAGCGACCAGGGAAGTAGCTAGTAGAGCCCTGGAGGCAGGAAAGTCGCAAAGCTCTGTCAGGTAGGACTTTTTGTTGTAGGGCGTGAATCGCTCTATAGTGCTGTGAGGAGAAGCCCACAGGAGTTGAGTTAGTTGTGTTGCACCGTTGTTGATGAGGAGTGTAATGATGCGAAAGAATATGTTTGTATGTTCCAACACAGGCTGAAATCTAGCACACAGGTCATACTTTTGAGAACCAGAAGGAGAAAGCTTGGTTTTATTCGTCAAATGAAAAAAATTCAAAAGAAGTTGAAATCTGTTGCTGGAAAACATTTTTTCCAAGCCAAGGAGTATGGAAAATGCCTTTGGTACTCCAGTAGGAAAAACGGTTGGATTTTTCACAAGTCCCATGTTCAAAATAACTACAATGAAGGTCATTGTCTCCTTCTCGGTTGTTCGCAGCCAGGATCTTGATCTTAAATTCGCTGAGAGATCTCTTGCCGCAAGCACCTGATTTGCGTAACGATTTGTTTTGGCAACAATGAGGTTCATTAATGTAATGGTTGAAAACAGATTGAAGTAAAATATAGGGGAAAAATTAGGGTTATAGACATACAATTCAAGGTTATATGGACATTTATTAATTAAATATTTTAAGCTCATATTTAAGTTTATTTTCATTAAGAATTTACAGCTGTTCTGAAAATGCATTAAAATAAAATGTACCTTTTACAAAGGGAATATTTTCAATATCTTTAACATTCCATAAAGATTATTTCTTTGGCTAATGTTATAGACAATTGCAAACCTCTGAAATTTTGGTCGTAATTTAATGTTTATTTTAACTAACACTACTGCTTGAAAAAGCTGATGTGTTGCATTCATATGAGTTTATCTATTGTTTATTAGTGGTTATGTAAACTACTGTAATGAAAGTTTACTTTTTTCATCTACTTCATTGGGATAAACCTTTGGGGAATTAACTAAATTATGTATTTCGTTATAGATACCGTGGTAATAGCGATAGTCAATTGTTAAAGTACTGGATGTATAATATGTATGCTGGCCTTAAAATTCCATACTCTTTCCATGCAATCGCGAGAAACTGAATATCGAAACGACTTCAAAAGAATGATAAAGTATTGAACAATTCGAACCATTAATAACGGATACCTTAGGAATGGCTTGTGGCACAGAAAAGTTATTTGGAATAAACAGCTGTTTTAAAGAGATCTCCTTTTTTGTAGTACGTTCTCGTCTATCGCTTAACGTTTATGAATTATACAAGGTTATACAAAATCCCTTCCGAATGAAGAGGACTTCATAGCCCATTCTCAGAAAATTTAAGATATGCATTTATTTGTCATGTATATGTCTTAAATATAGAGTATTTTAATAAAAATCATTAGAGAATATTTTTGGGGAAATCAAACATTTCGAAAAATGTTCCATGTAAAGGGTAGTTTGGGGTGGGGGATTTTCTTTAAAATCTTAATGTAACATCTTTGGAAGGTACTGAACCAAAATACTAAGTTTGGTACTTATACGATTTTTCATTTTTGAGTTATGCTGCTCACATAAACACACACATTGACCTTTTTATAAAAATTTTCTTTTTATTGGAGGCTCAAAACATTATTTCCAGTGAAATATCGCTATCGAATTGTTGGGTGGAATGCAATACCTTCTCTACCTTCTGTGTATGTGGTAGAGAAGACAAAAATGCTTCTTGGGCCTCAAAAAGTATATTTCCAGTGAAATCTTGACATCGAATTTTTGGGTGGAATACAATACTTCCCCTGCTTAATATACGTAGTAGAGCACTTAAAGCATAAATAGTGAATGTCTTATAATCAGTGAACACACATTTTTACATGAAGTTCCTGGCTTCAGTTTTGTAAAGGTCTAAAAGATTTCTTTTGAAGTACAAATATCCTATCCAATGAGTTGGTAAAACTATATTAAGAGCATAAATATCAGGTACAGTAAACAGTAAACATACAAGAACATGTGAAGAAAGTAATTGTCAAAAATACTTATAGAAGAAACACTTTACTTAATTTCTGAACAGATTATCTCAATTTTGGGATACCAGGTTATAATGAAACAGAAGCACTTTTTATTGTGATGTTATCGTATGATAATTTAAACTGAGTCGTTATGTGTTAATTTCCATCATATAGGTGCTAGATGTTAACTAAGGAGCGCTTTCGGGAGATATGTTTCTCCCATCTTCAGCTACCATTTTTGTGGTAAACTGTTATATATGGCAGCAATTAATGCCATTCTATTCTGTGAATATATTTGGACGTATTGAGGTTTCGTGTGTTAGGCCGTTTGCACTTCTCACCTATGGTTATGAACATTGCCATATTTTGCAAGATTTAATTTAGAGTGGGGACTCTGTTTAAGCAGTTTATGTACAAAGACCACAGATATAATTTAAGAAGAAACTGATAACCAGATAATTTTTAAATTGTGGTACAATATTATTTGGCAGATGTTAGATGATGGAAATTAAATATAATATTTTAGACACCATAGGACCAAAGTAGAACTTCCAACACAGAGCACATGGAGCACACAGAGCAGCTAGTGCGATAATCTTCGTTGTGACAAACTTTTGTTTCAAGTTTTACATGATTAATTCCTCATGGCATTCACATCATTTGTTCACAATAAAAATCGTCACACTTCAATTCATCACAATTCGTTGTAGAGTTAAGCTCTACGTTACATTTACAGCTGTCTTTGATCTAAAACGTTACGCATTTATCTAACCTATATAAAGATTAAATGGCGGAAATTACGAATTCAGAAGATACTGTAATGGAAGTGAAATTACGGAAGCTGCAGAAAGACTAACGCTAGAAGTGCTTACCCAAAAATCCAGAAGGCAATATTATATAGCATTTAATCGCTTCATGGTCTGGCGTAAGGTAGAAGATGGTGAAAATAATTTCACTGAAAATGACTGCAGCGAGCATATATATAATTTCTGACATCTCGCTTTTTTTAACGTTTTCTCTTGTTTCAAGAACACGTTCTAAACGTGATCCCTGTTACTTTGAGAAATCAAAATAATATTATTGATATTTTACAAATTTGAACGCTGTCTAAAACATAGTATATGCCACACGTGTTAAAAGTGGTTTTATTTTGCTCCTTGCATCATAATCTACTACTAAAGCACAGTTTTGAAGTACTTGCAGTTGATTGAGTAAAATTTCGGTACTATCTTGCCTAGAATGTTCATCTATGTAAGGTGGGAGTGAATCAAAGAGTAATTATTATTTTAAAATAAATTCACATGTAAACTCAAATGCTCTAGTCCATAGTCCTATTGTTGGTATAATTTTCTGTTGGACAAATTCATGTGTAGATCCCATTTCAAATGAGAAGCTATCATTTATACCATATAATAAAATTTATTTACACACTCGATCTATTGTTCTCAGTAATTAATGGATCATACTACTTCAATGCGCAATTCTTTTTATGAAAAAAAACAATATATTTAGTTTTATCGGGCTAACTATCAAACTATTTTTCTAAACGAGCTGTGCGGCTGATCAGAGGAAGCAAGAGAGGTCGGGCCTCCTCACTTTGCAGTAGCAGTCCTTATTTTACAATACACCTTTATGCAATGTCGTCATTCACCACAGCGCGAAAAAAGAAAATTTGTGTTATTTGATCTAAACCGCCAGCATTGCTCTCGCGGAAGTCTAAGTGCAAGGGAGGCCAAATACATGCGGATCGTCTGATTACTATGGTAGCCATTTCGTCACTGCTAGAAGCAGAAGAGCGATACAGGCTGTCTAGCCCGTGAAGCCCTGGTCTTCCGTTTTATTTATTGCTAAAAGATAAGACTGATAAAAAATTTGAATCTAGACTTTTATTGCCGTCACACTTAATTAATAATTGATATATTTAATCTTTATACACGCCTGACTGAAACTGTGATATTTCCGAATGTAACTACAGTCGTTTTAGTTGCCGCGCACCAATTACTTCGCGTACTTTACCTTTTTGTAACTAACTCTGCGAGGTGCACCTCGTGAAAGATTCTTCAGAAGTGTGCGAAACTTGCTTATGGCTCGAGAATATATACTCTTTCACCTCGAATTGCCCAAACATTATAATATAGCTGCTATTGGTTACCAAATTGCGCCCACTTTAGCGTCTGTTTTGGTCAGCCAATCACTACTACTAACATATATGCTCTAGGGAAGCTATTCTCTCCATTTCTAAAAAAAAGGCACGCTACACTGACGTCATTTGTTTATCTCTTCTTAGTGATAAACAACTCACCCCCTCGGTTTATTGTTACCCACTTCTATTGTCATTTTCAGTTAGGCCGTGTAAACTTATTTCCTAACAATACTTATGGCTAACAAACATCTAAAATCCTGTACATGCAATAATATTAATTTACACTACAATCACTCTGGCATTCATAGCATGTTATAATATAAAATATTGCCTCACATTAAAAGAAAAGAATCCTAGCCTCTCCAGAATCTAGGCGAATGATTCGCTATTGTAATACCGATAAGCCGTAAATTTATATCTTGCTTCATAGAGGCCATAATTTCATTTTCGGATATTCCGCTGTAACATGTACAAATATCATCCGCGCTGTTGATAAGCCTGCGATTAAAGCTTAAATAACACCATCGATGAAAATAAGAAAAATTACAGGCTCTAGAACTGATCCTTGTGGGACGCTACAACATATATCCATTAAAACAAATTGACTTCATTATGCACAGGAAATTTAGTTCTTTTGGATAAGTAATTTTGAACAATTTAAGAGGAATTCCCCGAATATAACATTTATAATTTTTTAAAAACAATAGCTCATGGTCTACTGTGTCGAAAGCTTTTTTCAGATTAATGAAAATGGAAACTGCTATTTGTTTTTATAATGCATTCCCAATTGCCAAGATTGCGTCAATTGTGGCATTCGTATAACTCGACTGCTTTAAAAAGTCATAGTGGCATTTAAAATTAGCCTTTTATCAAAAATCCAAAAGGTCTATGCTTATATACAAATGTTGGATAGTAGTGGTAAAATAATAATGGGTCCCTAATTTCCCATATCCTGTCAATTTCCACTTTTATATAGTGGGACAGCTCAAACAACTGTACTACTGTCAGTCACCACTTCAGAAACAAGGAATAAGTTTATATAATCAGTATGTCAGATTAGCAGCACAATCCTTAATACAAAGCTAAGAATATCTGTATTGTCATTGTTATTGGTATTTTTCATATTGAGTATTACTTTTCCCCACTTCTTTGCAACAGAAAGAATTGGGGGTTTGAGTTATATGATCAAATTTCGGAATAATAATAATAATAATAATAATAATAATAATAATAATAATAATAATAATAATAATAATAATAATAATAATAATACTTTTATTGCCGTCCACAAATCGTATAATATTACCTATGACCAAATCTATAAACAAACTGTACTGTCTTATGTAAACAAGCTAAATACAGTTCTCTCTCCCTCTCTGTCTCATACAGATCTGTCACATACAGATAAGACATTTAGAGAGAGCTATTAAATGAAAAAATAATAAAAAACCCTTGAAATCGGACCAAGATACACACAGGATCTATATAACAAATTAATAAGCAGTATCTTCATCAGAACACCGTGCAATAAATAACGCCATTTCATGTACACCAGTATGTATAAATCTCAAATTAATTGCAATGCAACAATACGAGGGTGATATACATTATATTCATATACCAGCAGAATCTAATGATAATGTATAAATAAAATAACTGGCTTTTAATGAGGCCACAAAATATTTTGGCTGGCCTTGTAGTTTAGTCGATAGAGCATTTGTGTGCTGTGCGTTGGGAGCCGAGTTCTTTTCTTGTCTGGGGGGCGAGAATTTTTCTCTAGCCAAGATTTTTCCCTATCTTCCCCACATTCTGGAAGTATGAATGAGAGTGTTAATGTGTGTGTGTGATCTAATGTAAAAACTCACAGTTTACCAGAAATCCAACGTCAAGCTAATGCGAATTAACACCTTTGCCTATAGGAAATAATATATTCCAAAGGAAAGGCCGCCGATAAGACCAATATAATGAAAGGTGGGGTATCAATAGAACATAAAAACATTTCTTTAAGAGCATTGCAATAAGATGAAGCTGTAATAGAAACTGCATTTATAGCTGTTGTTGGTGATGCTGAATCCAGTAATTCCAACTCAAGCACATTTTCATTAAAAACAGAATTTTCACTTTCAAAGTGACCCAATTTTACTTTTCTACAAGACTAAGCTAAGGCTCTCTCAAGCTCTCAAGGTCTGCAGCTGATCAGAAGTAGAGCTCAGATTAAAGAAAAAATAATTCCAAGAAATAAGAATTATATGGAATTGGTCTTCAAGGGAGTTTAACAAAATAGAAGTATTATTTTAGGTGGGTTTTAGTGATGAAATTCATGAAGTCAGTGCCATTAAGTTCAAAAAGGTATGTAGACATCATTTGATATATTTTCTCAAAAGGTGATCTCAAAATAGAACGAATCTAAGCAGTCAATGTATTTTGTTGATAATATTAATTTCTCTCACTGACAAAATGTAAACAATAAATAAATAAATAATAGTACTGCATTATTTTCCCATTCAGTTAATAGTTAATCAAGCTACCTGTATTTTTCATTTAACAGAACTGTAATAGTCATTTATTTACCACTGTTTTTTGGCATGCAGTTCCTTTTACAACCACCACATGAGGTTCGCAACGAGTCCATGGCAAGAGATATAAAAATAAAACCAAGGGAAGAACAGCTTAGTCGACTAAATGCTGAAGATAGGTAGGGCGCTACCTGAAACAATTGTGCATTTTGTATTTTAAGAACTTAACTTAACTTGTGTTAGCACGTCGACTCAAGAGATATCAATATATTTTAACTCCATTTTTATTAATATTTTTAACGTGTTTGTGTTGTAATCTTATTGGATAATCGGAATCGAAAATTCGTGAACGCTCTCTGTAAAAGGTGAGGGTTAGCCCACTGGAGAAGTGCGCCGAATGTCTACTGCGGTGATGACATCACACGAGCTCAAAATTCTACACTTGACGAGGACGGTGGGCAACGCTCGGGGCAAGCAAGGCAGGGAGTTCATACTCGACAGTCGCCGAGACAAGCATGGAGTTAACGTAGAGGCACGTTCTACATCCTGTAGCGAGGGTAGGCAAAATTCAACATTTCGAACTAATCTAAATTCTTGCTCATCCATTTGTTAATTATACCCAAAGTTCTCTTTTCGTGTTCTGCGCTATGCGTATATTAGTAGGCGCCATAAATTTCTAAGTATGTCACGAGTATTAAGTTTGTAGAGAGCTAATTTAAAGTGTGGTACAGAAAGGAAAGAACTTTTAATGTGTCAGCTTCTTTTAACTTGTACTATTATAGCTGTCAAATGAAAACGGGAAATGCACTAAGCCAAATCAACGTTTTAGAATTGTTATTTGAATTATATTTAATGTGCCAGTAAATGTTTGCTACGAGAGTTTAAAGCTATATTGTAATAAACTAACATATTACTGACCTTTCTTTGTAGAATTGCCTGAACATTCCTTCATAGTAAACCTTTGCTTGGTACTTAAGATACCATAACGTCTGGCCAGACAATACCAGTCAAAGTTCTGCACTGTTAATTAAGCTTCCTATAGTTATTGTGCATTCAATCTCATCAAAAGTCTGATGTGATATATTCACATGACTATCTCTGCCCTCTACCTTTTATTAATAGGTACACAAATTAATTATTCTTACTCAAGCTTATTATTCTATCTACTACATTTTAATCCAAATAAATCTTTGCATAAATGCTACATTACACATTTCATTATAAATACAAAGTCAAACGTTTAAGAACTGAACCTATATGCTGGCCTTAAAATTTCACACTGTTTCCATGCAATCGCGAGAAACAACTGAAAATCGAGGAATTTAAAAGAATGACAAGTATGGAACAATTCAAACCTTTAATAACGGAGCCTTTAATAACGAATCTCAGAAACGGCTTATGAAGCAGAAAATTTCATTTGAAGTAAATTGTGTGTTTTAATGAGATCTATGTTCTTTGTATGCTGCGTTTTCGTCTAGCGCTTAACGCTTACGAATTATACACGATTATACAAAATTCCTCCCGAATGAGGAGGACTTCATAGGCTATTCCCCGAAAATTCAAGACATATATTTTATTTTTCATGTAAATATCTTTAATATATAGTATGTTAATCAAAATTGTTAGAGCCATGTTTTAGAAAATGAAAAAAAAACCTAATTTTTTTTACAAATCGGATTTGATTTTACCTTAGTACTGGTGTGCCCATTTAACGGCTCTTTGTCTATTCTAGTGTTTATTTCTTTGTCTTGCTGTGTGTTTAACGCTTGTATAGGTGCCACTTTATTTATGGGTTCGCTTTTGCTAACAATGACCTTGCAAAGCTCAGAATTATTACGAAAAGGCGAACTGATTTTCTATCCTAAACTCCATGATTTACCCTTCGAGCCTTCAGATACTATAGCCTCATTACTATACATTTTGAAAGAATCGGGTGACGCGCGAGCGGAATGTAATCGTTTTTCCGAGTTGGAGGTAACAGATCTTATACAAGATTCATTGCTTCAACTTAAAGAATTTCAAACTTTTCTCACAGAGCAAACTGGCGTTATTTCTTCAGCGACATTGAGTCGTTTAAAAGCATGTCTTATTGTATTGAGCGGATCCAAATTCTACTTTCGTCTAACCATATTCTAGACGATGTTATAGGTGCAGGTGAATATACTGAATTGCTAGTTTCACTTTCTGAAAATCCAGCAGTTACTCAGGTTTACCACAAATATCTACGATAGAATCATTATGCATTCTCAAACAGATTCTACGACAGTTCCGGTTTCCTTGCGGACCGTGTCACCGTCGTTACTCTTTAAATAGTTGCAGGTTAATCATGCTTTCAAAAGTTAACTGCTCTTGCACATTTCACTGTTAATGGTCTGGACCAAGGTTTGACATTTTTGCAATATTTTCTTCAGTTATCGGATGCTGTGTGCGGTTTGGAATTACAGCTCAAGAATTATATACATCATTATTACATGTTGTGGAAGGTAAACTTGTGGTTCTAGTAACTACAGCTCAAAAGCAAGCGAAGACAATTGTGATTTTCATGCTCACGTTTTCGATTTCTTTTTGCCGTTATGTGTTCGTATGAATTTCTTGTCACAGTATTATTACGCGCCTCAGAAGGAATCAGAGCATTTCCCATCGTTTTTAGAACGCGATACGAATTCTGCACGTATATCCCAACTTAGTGTAATATTATAGTTTCTAGTTTAAATACTTCTACACTTCTTCAATGCACCTTCGCACCGTTACTTAAGTCATGCAAATATGGCTTTGATGGTGAATTCTATTCACAATTTACAAGTTTCTACTGTGAATACGGCTTTACCGGCAGCAACGGCTTTGCCTCAACAAATAGATAGTTCTACCTTATTGCCACAACCACATTCATCTAATTCTAGAGTACATCCAACAACCAATACAACTCCGAGATCTGTGCCACGTATTTGTACATTTTGTCGTAAACAAGGACATTCGAGGCCGTTTTGGTTTCACCGTCGACGTCAAATGCAGAAAGTTACCACTTTCCTGACTAGTAGCGGAGATGGTTTCTGAACATTCAGTGACAACTACTCATGGGTACAATTTTAAGCGATACCTGTTATTGAGTTATCTTGTCTGTGTATACCTACTCAAGCTTTATTTGATTCGGGCTCTTCTCTTAACTTGATGGATATGGAATTTTATCGCTCCCTTCCTCGACAGCATTGTGGTGTTTTGCAACCAACAACAGTGCATTGCACTAGATTTTAGGATCTGTATTGATGTTTTTGGTATGGTATGTCTTTACATTAAGATTCATAATTTTTCGTGGGGTGTAGTTTTCTATGTTGCTAAGAAACTTACTTATACTGCTATTTTGGGCTCTTCTGTTGTTGTTTTTACTGAAAACATGTTTAACTCTATTTTTTAATTTTACAGCTTCATTTTCCTTTTCACCTTCAAATATTATTCTGTTTTCATTGGGATATTCTATGCCTTTTTGCGTCTATTTGTTTCTTTAGTAAATGTACTTCTACAATTTGGTCTGTCACATTTGTCTCCAGATTTTCGCTCTCAAATTCTCGCGGGTTAACCAGCTTCCGGACGTTCCTACCAATGCGCTTGCTACGGTAAGGGGGCTTGAGTATACACTTCGTTTTTGAAATATACTCTTGTTCGCTCACTGCCTTATTGATTTACAATACCGAAAGTCGACCCATTGTGTTCTACAGTTGATGAACTGTTGCGACAGGACGTTATCGAAACGTCTCATAGCTCAAATTCTAGCTCTTGTTGTTTGGTCCCGAAAACTAGTGGTCACACGATTGGTAGTATATTGTCGTAAACTTAATCAGAATTTTCAGACAGACACTATGTCACCGCCAGAGTTACACACGTCTGCACATTATTTTCGAGATGCTTGTGTCTTTAGCACTCTTAACCTTAACCAGGCGTATTATCAAATTACACTTGCTCCTTCTCAGTTAATAACTTCCTTTTACCCCGTGGAATTTGTATCAGTTTAAACGCGTTCCTTTCGGCTTGTTTACTGCTCCTCAGATTCTTTCGCGGTTTTTGGACAAAATTCTTTATCGGTATAAATTTAAATTTGTATTCAACTAACTTAATGACTTGGTTATTTATTCCCCAGATTTGACTTCACATTTGCGGCATCTTCAGTTAAACTGTGACCATCCAAGGTTAAATCTGTTAACCTACTTTCCTTTTTTGGGTCATATTGTTTCATCTCAAGGTGTTTCTGTCGAACCTGAACGAACTTTGGCTATTCGTCGTTTTATCGTGCCTACATCTTTGAAACAGTGAGCCTTCAGTTTAGGAATGGTAACTTTTTTTCCAAATTATACAAATTTTTCTTCTACAGCCGAAACGTTACATGCCCTTCGGCGTAAGGGTAATAAATTCCATTGGACACCTGTTCATAGAAGGCAATTGAAGCAGTGATGACCACCATTATGAATCCGCCAGTGTTAGCTATCCCAAATTTTAACGAGCAGTTTGTTGTTCAAACTGATGCTTCTCGTTTTGCAGTTTCGACAGTCTTACTTCAGGGATCCGAGAATGCCCGTCGTCCTATTTATTACATTTCTCATTGCCTTTCTAAGGCTGAACGTAAGGTTTCATTTTACGAATTGGAAGCTTTCGCGGTGCTTAGCCTATTAAAAGTTTCGGCATTTTTGAAACACCGTCCATTTCACTTAGAACATTAAAACCAAGTCCTGAACTTGGTACGTTTACATGCTCGCAAAACAGGCAATATCGCTTGTTGGACAGTAAAACTTGGTGTCTTTCGGTTTACACTTAAACATATCCGGGGATCGGAAAATGTGCTGGCTGATGCCCTCTCCCGTATGTTTCAGGAACCTTCGTCAGAAGATCTAGATCCTGTCGGGTCCTTTTTTTGCTGTGTGTACCTTTTCACGCGATTTCAATCGGTATTTACATCTATTTCTAGTCAACAGGATGATCCACGTTGGGGTCCTATTTTGCGACAATGTCACTCAGGGAATGTTCTATCTGGATATTCCTTTAAGGATGGTCTTTTGCATGCAAGACTTGCATGATATACACTTTCTAAAATTCTTTTACCTCGGAGAGTAGTACCAGTTGTTTTACAATATTTTCATACTCTCCATATGACACTAATTTAGGAGATTTTAAACCGAGATGAAAATTCGACACCATTTTGTATGGTTGTCTCACTGTCTCGGTATGTATCGAAACATTTCAAAGTTTGTCAAAGCATTTTCAGTTTGTTTATATTCTAAATCTGCACAAAATACCGTTTTGAAATGTTAAGTTCAAAGTTTACGTGCTATCCAATGGAACGCGTATTCCTCGATCTTATTGGCTCTTTGCTACGTTCCTCTCGGGGCAATACGTATGTGTTTTGGATGACCCTTTTCAAAATTTATTTGGTTGGATCCTGTTCCTGTAGCTACGTGTTGACTACTGTTTCTGTCCTGTCAGGTATTTTTGCGTCTTTTGACAATCCGCAAACTCTTGCTTTAGATAATGCTTCCTATTTCCGAGCATGCATTTTTCATACCTTCCTTTTGGAACGTGGTATCAAATTTGTTCAAAATTCGCCTTATCTGCATACTTTCTTGGCGGATCGCGCCAACCGGAATCTCAAAAATATTCTAATGGCTTTTCATTCTACTGGTGTAAAATTAAATTGAGTTTTATTAATGGATGCTCTTTAACTACTGTGGTCTTAGCGTCCCATTCTATATTAGACGTGAAAGATCGGAAATTTTGCTCAGAGGCTTCTTTATCAGGCTTGAGAATCTTTTACGTGTCGTAAATCTACGACACGGGACCACCTACTTTTCTTCCCTTCCGAAGGAAGCCATGCTAAGGATTTTTAGCCCCAAAAAGTTCATCGCCCTCCGCCGGGTTTGAACCCGCGACCTGGGGAACTAGAGGCTAGCACGGCACCCTGGACCACGGAGAACGATATTCTACTGATCATACTCAGAGGTATACTGTTATACCCGAATTTCAGTCTGTATTGAACACTTCTGTTCATAAGGCTCAACAAGAATTGCCGTTTCGCTTGCTCTTTGTCAACTCGGTCGGAATTATCGGATTTGTTTCCGGATGTGTCTACTACCGCAGAGATTCGACACCATTGGAATGTGACTTTACACAACTTAAAGCTTTACCATCAGCGTCGGGCAGTATGTTATAACGTTTCTCGTAAACGTCACCCTTTCAAGTTGGAAATCTGGTTTCATTGCAAGCTGATCCATTGAGCGACGAATCTAAATGATTTTCCCAAAAGTTGGCTCCACGTTATTTATGCCCCCTTTGGGTTGATCGTATTGTTATTTCTGTTTGTATACTTGCCTGTTTTCTTTATTTCCCCCTTTTACTGATGTGGCTACATTCTCCTTTCCACCCCACATTCTCTTTTACACTCCACATCCTCCTTTCCCCCACATACTCTTTTACACCCCAAATATTCCTTTCCCCACTGATACTCCTTTCCATCCCACATACTCCTTTTTCACTCCACGTAGTCCTTTATATCTAACACAGTCATCCCATACCCTATTTGTGTTTTCCCTTTTGTGTGCATTCTTTTCTCAGAGAGTTGTAGGTTTAGTGTAGTTTTATTTATTTAGTTAAGTGGTTCCACTGCATTTATATGCATAGTTATAGATATCTTACTTATGTGTTTCCATGTGTATTTCATTGTGTTCACTTTTGCATGTATAGGCTTTTAGTTAATTCTGTCATGTCTTTTAGCCACATTTGCTGTACTTTACTTTTCTCATGGCGTTTAAAATTTTTTATTTGAAACTTTTCTCATTGTTGTAACTTGTTCTTATACTTTGTGCTTCCTACTTCGCATTTTCTTAGTCCTTCTGCTTACCTTCTCTATTGTGCGCTCTATTTATGTTGTAATTCTACTTTTCATGTGACTGGTACCTGGAGGTGGCCTGAGTGTTTGGTATCTCCGATTGTTCCAGTTTTCGGTCAGGGACAGTATTGTGCCAGTTTCCACTCCCTGCGGTAAGTTGATGCTTACAGCTGTCGCAGTTTGGTTTGCAGGGGAGAGTACTGTGCTAATTTGTACTCCCTTCATCCTCAGTCGACGGATGGAAATTTTAACACATTATAAGACAGTCGGCATCGAAAATTCAGGAAGGCTCACTCTCCAAGAGGTTGGGGTTAGCCCGCTGGAGAAGTGTACCGAATGTCTACTGCGCCGATGACATCACTCGACAGCAGTGCCAAATTCTACGCAGAATCAAAACAGCAGGCACCTCCCGGGGCAAGCAAGAACAGACATACTCGACAACCGCCGAGACAAACACATAGTTAACGTAGACACATTCTACATCATGTAGCGAGGATAGGCAAAATTTAATATTTCGAACTAATCTAAATACTTGCTCATCCACTTGGTAATTATAACAAATTCTCTTTTCTGTACTATGCATATATTAGTAGGAGGCATAAATTTCTAAGTACGTCACGAATATTACATTTGTACAGAATTATTTTAAAATGTGATACAGAAAGGAAAGAACCTTTAATGTGTTAGCTTCTTTTAGCTTGTAATACTATAGTTATCAAATGAAAACGGGAAATATACCGAGTCAAATCAAAGTTTAGAATTGTTATTTCAATTATATTTAATGTGCCAGTAAACGTATGTCACGAGAGTTTAAAGCTATATTGTGATACGGTAACATATTATTGAGCTTTCTTTGTAGCATTTGCGCATAGTAAACCTTTACTTCGTACTTAGGATACTATACCAAATGGGCAGACAATAGAGGTCAAAATTCAGCACTGTTAATTAAGCTTTCTATAATTATTGTAAATTAAACACTATAAACATGATCGTAGATAGCGTGGAATTTTCACTCGCTTTCGTATTATTAGTACAAAATATATGGTAGCAGTCGCGTCGAGTAAAATATAAAATATTTCATCATTACAAATTGTTTTCCCTCATTATCCTTTATTCCTTAATTTAGTGGTAATAATGACTTTGGATGGCACAACTGTAATGATTATTTTTTTATTTTGCTGAAAATACACATTGAATTATCCTTAAATCTAAAAACAACATTTATAAAAAAGAAGTTCCATTGCGTTTTTGGTATATGGGTGTGTATGTCTGCTTCTATTTGTTTGTCTGTAAACAGCATAACTCAAACATCTGTACTCAGATAAATACAACATTTTATATTTAGGTTACGAGCCCCGGCGACCACCCACTCTAACGAATGAGCCTTTTTCGGGGGTTTTCCCGTCGTCAGGCAAATGCTGGAGTGGTTTCTTTCATTCCCCGAATATCCTGTCCCCCCATTTCGTTCCATTAATCATTTCATTCATCCTTCACCCCCTTTTGGTCTGCTCAGGGTTAGAAGTGTCGGCGATAGTGTTTCGGTGCACTGTGGTAGGGAAAAAGGATGCGCTCTGTGAAATTTCTTCGTCCCTCGACCTTCGGCTGGTTGCCAAGGCATAAGGACCGTCCCTTGGGGGAAGTTGTATCCTGTGTGGAGTGGGGTGCCCGGTCTGCTTGTCCCACGTCCGGGTCGTGGTTGTCTGGAAACCGTAGGGACCCTATAATTGCGGTGCTGACACTCCTGGTTCTGGCCGCCCCGTAACTCCCTTCACATCATGCCTCCCTCCCAGGGGCCCTCTCTCGTGGGGCGTCGGCACAATATCCTCGTTCGTGGATCGATGCCGAATCCCCTGCGCTTCGTAGTCCAATCCACTCCAATCATATTTAAATTGGTCTTTTCAAGGTAAACTGCGAAAGCTTTCATGGAGTGCCACCTCGAAACAACCCTTTACACTGAAAACTTTTGTATTTTATTTTCTTAAAATTATTTTAACAATTTTGATACAAACAGTGTTTCAGATATTGGCATCAGAAATCAGGTGCATATCATAATTTTCTGTAAGCAGCCTGTGAAATACTCTTGATTGTATTTCCATTTGTATAACTGGAAAGCAATCAGACAGAAACTCATTCATTCATTATTTGTTCACCCTCCTCTTATGTAGGACTTACACCCCCCCAGGACTTACAAGCGGGTGCCTGGGGCAGAGGCCCGTCGAGGAGCAGACACTCGTGGATCAGACAGAGCATCCAGGATGGGTGATGAGCCCGATGCCTGGTATGGGATGAAGGAAGTAGATGAAACGAAATGTTGGTGAAATGGATGAAAGGAAAGGTGATGATGGAGGTGATGAATGGCGGGGGAAACCGGAGAACCCGGAGAAAACCCGCAGGTCCCTGGGATTGAACCCGGGCCGCCTCGGTGGGAGGCGAGCGGTCTAACCACTCGGCCACGGCGCCGCCCCAGATAGAAACTCACTACAGAAAAATTATATGAAGAACTCGTTAGTATGCAGATAGATAAACCTCTCAAACAACTTTTTTTCGTGATACAAACCGTATTCAAATATTCGGTGGTAGATGTAACACATTTAAAAACCTGCAATTTATTTGTTCCATGAACTAATTACCAACACAATCGATATGTGGTATTAACAGTTGAAACTGTCTCCGCATCTTGCCTGTAGCCGATCCCATATTGTCTAATTTGAAACCATTATAGGTGTACATTGATGGTGATGAAGATCAAGTGGACAGAATTATAGTCTTTTACATGAAAAGTGAAATATATAATATATACCTTTGAATTGGGATTGGGTACATAAAGCAGCCTGACTGTTTCCCATCAGAATTTTAGAAAAGGTGTATGTTTGTGAACAGGTTACCTAAAAGGTCAAAAGTCGAATAAGTACCAAACTTCATATCTAAGGAGTGACCTATGAAAATCCTGTTTTCTTTTAATTTTTACCTAGAAGACATATTAGCACATGATCATTTTCAAAAGTATACAAATCAGTGTAAAATATTAACAATGTAAATGCATGTGCATATATAAGATGAAATAACTTCAGGATCCTTCCACTTAAAGACTTAAAAAGACAAAAGTAAAGGTACGTATGGGGGTGGGCGGAACCGGGGCAGAGCACCGCACGCAGGCCAGTCGGTCCTTTATGCTTCCAACGTGATCCCTCGGAGGGAAGGATGAGGAGAGAGATCCAAAGGGCGACCAGATCGGAATGCCGACGGGCGCAAGCATGGACGGGTTCCCTTACGTTTCCAGATAGAACGCATCCGCCGCCGCCCGGACCCTGCCCACAAGCTAACAACTTCCAGGGTTCCCGGGACAGGCCCACGCTGAGCAAATACCTACCTGAGTGGTACGACAGCGACGCCAGGGAGGAAACCTTTACAGAGCGCAAGCCACCGCCCAGCCGCAACCCGCCGAACACCATCGCTTGGTCCTATAACCCTGAAACAGATGACAAGGAAGATGATGTGTACAGGAAATGAGATAGAGAAGAGTCGTGGTAGTAGATGAACCACGCCAGAATTCGCCTGGCGACGTGGGGAAACCACGAAAAACCAGAGCCAGAGTGGGTGGTCGCCGGGAATCGAACGCGGGACCTCCCGAATGCGGGCCACAGGCATTGCCGCCTGAGCCATCCCGCTCGATACATAAAGACTATCTTGGGGTTAAGTAGATGGTTACACTAAAAATCTTAGGTTACTTCACGTGACTCTCTCTATCCGCTATCATTTATTCTTATGTAGCTTCTAGAGACTATTCTTACAAAATCTTAATATTCTATTTACTACATGTTAGCGAAATAAACCTTTCTAGAAATAGTTTTATTGCACATTTCAGGTAGGCACAAAGGGATAAAGGAAACCTAGTCGATAGTCAGGTGGTTAAATGATAGTCGGTATATGCTGGCCTTGAAAGTCTTTCCTCTTTCCATGAAATCGCCAGAAAAAGCTTAATGATGACAGTGTTTCAGAATATGACAAAGCCGTTGAAAACTTCAAACCAAAGTAATGGATATCTCGGAAGCGGCTGTTACTACAGAAATATTTGAAATCAATTGTACTAACAGGCAGAATGTTTTAAATAAGGAAATTTAAAGCTTCTCCGCTGGATTTGATCATGCTTGTCTTTTGCGGATGATCAATTAGTAATTGCAGCAGATGAAAATACTCTACCAAGAAGTGTATTTAGTTCAAATCAAATAGCCACAGAATATAATTCACAAATATTAGAAAGCATAACTAAAGTCATGGCTTTCTATGGTAACGAATCTACGAGGAGTAAGATAATTATAAATGATACATGTAGCAAGAAATTAATTTTAATTGTGAGATATCAGTTGGCCTTAATTTAACAAATAAAATTAATAAAATATTGAATTTATTTCAACAGATATTTGGGGTAATTAATATATCATTAACAAGAAACGTTAGAAGAAAATCTCTGTTGAAATTTGGCAAAGTATTAGCCAATGTTGTCATATGGGTCGGAATGCAGGATAATAAATAAAGCTCTCGAAATAAGAATAAAGGTAGCTGAAATGAGGTTTTTAAGATATGTAGCAGACATACTTACTGAAAAGAAAGAAAAATAAAAAAAAATCGAAATGAATTAAAAGTGTTTAGTATAATGAACAAGATTGAAGGATATTAAACAAATTGCTATGGACATGTATTAAGAAAGGAACGTATACCTATGAATGTATAAATTGTGGCTGACCTAGTAAGAGTTGGATCGACCAGTTACTTAGTTTAAATGGAGCCGGAACAGACTAGTAATGGTCTAATCGTAAAGGATGATGATGATGATGATGATGATGATGATGATGATGAAATTGTATGTGGCTGCATCTATGGTCTAGCGGTTAATATGCTTGCTTCCGAAACTGGAATTCCCGGGTTCGATTCCCGGCTACAAGGTAGGAATTTTTCTTTAGCCAGGATTGCTCTCCACCCTCCCTTGAGTCTGGAGGCATAAATGCGAGTGTAAATGTTTGTGGGAATTTAATGTTTAAAAACAGCGAATCCCAACATCTTCTGTTATGAGCTAATGGCGTCACATTGCCGCTTCACACCACCTCCGTTTTGTGTTATGAAGCATTTCCCCATCACTCTGACGGCGATCGTAATAGTATGTTCCAAGGTAAGCAAACATATTTTGTTGTGATTGCCATGAGCACACATTATAGCTCCGCGAAAAATGCGTGGGGGCAAATCCGCGTTCCCCAGTTTTGCTTAAGGTTATGCATCACTTTTATAAAGAAAACCCAAGTAAACAAGTCTAAAGATACACAATGGTAAAACGAGTGAACATCATTGCCGATGAGCAATTGCGCCAAAGGCAAAACCACCGATATGACTTTAGATGTTAAAGGCGGCATATAAATGAAAACAATGTGTGTTTTAAAGAGATCTGCATTTTTTTATATATATTATCTGTATTTTTGTCTATTTCTTATGGTTTATCCTTTACAAAATTCCTCCAGAATGAAGAAAACTTTATAGGCTATTCCCAGAAAATGGAAGATATAAATTTCATGACATAAAAATATCCTAAATATATTGCATTTTAACAAACAAAACAAAAAAAACCTGGAGACATTTTTAAGACAATAAAAAATAACGAAAACATTTCCATGTAAAGGATTGTTTGGGAAGGTGGGGTTTTCTTGAACATCTTCGTATCGCATCTTTGGAAGGTACTGAACTAAAATACCAAGTTTGGTATTTATGGTACTTTTCTTTTTGAGTTATGTTGTTCGTAGACACACGCACTCTCACTCTCACTCTCTCTCTCTCTCTCTCTCTCTCTCACACACACACACATACACACACACACACCTACACGAACCTTCTTGTAGGTTTTTTTTATTTGGGGGCCTCAAAACCGTATTTCTGATGAAAGCTCAACATCGAGTTTAGTGGGTGGAATGCAATACTTTCTCTACTTACTGTAGAGAAAGTAAAAGAGACACTTTGAAATTATTGTTTTCTAAATTTAAAACAACGAATTTAATTTTATATTTGTATTAAAGAAATATATGCATATATATTTAAACAATATAGTTACATAAGTATAAAAATTCCTTATTAGTGCATGACAAAGATGACGTGACAGTGTCATATAGTTAAGTCCAATAGTCTCTGAGTGTTTTATAATAAAGACTGAAAAAAATAAAAATACCTTCTTCGAAAATGCAAAAGGAGGCTTAGTTTTACTGTGACACTAATAGTGTACACGTAATAAATGAAGGCTACTGATAAGTAATTTTCGGAAATGAAAAATCAAATTTCCATGTTGTTCCATATTCTTTCTATTTTTATTGCCCCCCCACATTTTAAGTCAGGGGCCTTTTATTGATGCAAGGCTTCATCGAATTCTGTGTACCCTAAATAACGCAAAACTCTCCCGCCCCAAACTACCCTTTCTATGGAAAAGGTCCATTCTGTTTTATTCCCAAAAATGGCTCCACTTTTAAAGTACCATAGTTTAAGAACTGTGTATGACTAATAAAATACACATCTTGAATTTTCTGTGAACAGCTTGAGATCCTCTTCACTCTAAATTACTTTTGTATAATTTTGTATAGCTGACAAACCACAGGAGATAAACAAAAGCTTACTACATGTAAAATGTAGATCTCGTTAAAACACAAAATTTATGTCAAATAAATTGTTTGTGGCATTTAACATTTCCGGTATATTTTTATTGATTTGAATTATCAAATACCTTATCATGTATTTTTTGTGTTTGGTCACCATTCTTTTGTTTCTCATGGTCACATAACCAGTATGAAATTTCAAAGCTAGCATCTAGCGACCCACTTTTTAAAGATTTGATTATCGCTTCAGTCTGTCGTATGCTCCCTGTATCGAAAAGAAATGTGGAATGAGACGTTTTCTGTCAACATCTACCTGGATTAGCTAACTGAACTTTTGCAACAATAGTTTATAGTACAGATACAAAGTAAACGATAGCGGGTAGAGAAAACCATGTGAATGCAACAAGTCATATTTCTGAGATATTTACGTTATTCTACGTTTCACCGCATAATTATGTCAATGGACGTTTTTTTAGCAGGAGGGGAAAACGGATCAAGTAAAGATTTTCACATTGGATCCCCTCCAAACATTTTTCTTGAATATGTCCGTGGAACATTATTCGGAGAAGCCGTAGAGGAAATGATTCCAAACACACCCTTCAAATCCAATTATTGTTTCTATTTATAGGAGGTTTAATATGAACCAAACAATGATCAGAAAAGAACAAAATGCTGCAAAGAGTTCAGTTCGCCGTTAACCACCATCTGGTGCACGTTCATGAGACTACAGCTGTTACTTATTTTCATTATATTAAATGAATGTTACTTCGTAACAGTGACGCTGCAAGTGTGAAGTTCGCTCTAACAGTTCTTCCTAAAGATGTTATTTTCTGTTGACTTTTGTGAAAGAAGTTGCATTACAAGGCAGATAATCCCATTTTACAGTGCAAAAGTTCCAAAACAGCTGGGATCTGTTTCTTTAAGCCGACATCATCAACAAAGCAGGTGGCTGCTGTTTCGGGTTCACCAATCGCTCGCATCTTCAGATCCCCCGAAGCGTTAAATATATCCGGAAGGAAGGATATACGCCTTTTAAGGTCATCATAGACTGGCTGCCTTCTGGTTGGCCGTCGAACCGTGACGTGCGTGTTCTATCCCACCATGCATTTTCAGGTCAGTGGACAAAATGAATAAATACTTCATACTAATGAACTCTTATTAAGCACGGAAACTTTATTCGGCAATCTCACTCGCTTGCAGAAGCGTATAAGGCGGTTCGCAAACTTGCTGCTGATTATTTATTCTAATGTTATTTACTATTTATTACCTTCTATACCACTTATCTATGGCAACTGGAGGAAATATTGCATTCCCCCCAAAAAATTATATTGAGATTTCCTGGAAATGCTTGTTTTGAGGTCCGGTGAGCAAAGAAACATTTTACTACTTGCCTACAGCAAGCAGATGAGGTATTGCATTCGCCCTAATAATTTGACGTTGAGATTTCACTGGAAATGCACGTTTTGAGGTCTCCTGAATACATAAAAGCATTTTAGAAAAAGGTCAATGTATGTGTGTCTGTGAACAGCATAACTAGAAAACGAGATATCAAATAAATACCCAACTTGGTATTTAATTCAGTATCTTCCAAAGATGAGACACAAAGATTATAAAAAAATCCCCATCCCAAACTACCCGTTATATGGATAATGTTTCCAATTTTTTTATTTTTTCACAACTTTGATTTGATTAAGATACCATATACTTAAAACATTTACTTGACTAATAAACAGCCTGTGAAGTCCTCTTCATTCCGAAGAAATTTTATATAATTGTGTATAACTAGTAAACCGTAAGAGGTAGGCAAAACTTACTACAAAAGTTGTAAATCTCCTTAAAATATACCTTTTATTTAATACACATTTTTTATGGATTCAGTCGTTTACGAGATTGTTGTTGTTTCCATGCATTTTTCAACATTCAGTCGTTGGTCGCAACGTTATGGAAACATGAAATTTCAAGACCAGTATATAGCGACCCGCTTTTAAACATTTGTCTAGCTTCGTTTTCCCGTATCTACCTTTAACTACAATGAAATGTGTAATGAAAGTAGTTCTTTAAAGGCTAACGGTTAACACGAAGAACAGTTTGAAGAAGCTATATAAAATAATAGTGGATAGAGAATGTCTTGTGAATGCATAAAATCAGATTATTACTTTCCCTACCACGTCCCTAGTAGGTAGAGGAAGTATCGCATTCCATCCAAACATTCGATGTCGAGATTTCACCGGAAATACATGTTTTGAGGCCCTGAATAAAACGAGTTTTAGAAATGTTGCGTGGGTGTGTGCGCGCTCGTATGTGTCTGTGAACAGCATAACTCAGAAGCGAAATGTGGAGTTAAAGTTCAATATCTTCCAAAGATCCTACACGAATATTCCCACCCCAAGCCATCCTTTACATGGAAAACGTTCGTTATTTTTTATTTTCTCAAAATAAAAAGCGGAATGACTCAGGCGGTAATGTCTGTGGCTCGCATTCTGGAGGTCGTGGGTTCGATTTCCCCGGCCGACCTTCCCGACGCATGGTGTTTTTTTTAGGCTTCTCCGAGTCGCTAGGCGAATGCTGGGAAGGATCATTATATCCTCCGAATTTCCTATACCTCCATTTCACCTCTATTCTACGTTCACTTCACCTTTCATCTGCTTATTTCTTTCAGGGTTGCAAGTGCCGGGGGGAGGTTTTGGGTGTAAATGGCAGGGGAAAAGGATGCTCTGAATAAACCTTCGTCCACCGGAATGGGGTCGTTTTCCGGGTCCCGGGCTACTCAGGGAATGTGCCACAGGGTGGAGGGAAGCCGGATACACCAGCTTAAATGTATAGTTTAAGGAGTTTAAAACTGTAAACCGTAGGTACCCTGCCCTCTGCCTGTCGTGCCTCCTGGTCCGGCCGCCCTCTGTCTCCTCTCACCTCATCCCTACTTCCAAGGGCCTAGCTACAAAAGATCTGCGTAGGTCGAGAAGCTAGCTCCCCTTCCACTCCTAGAGCTATTCTATTTTCTGTGAATGTAAGACACCCGATTTTTTGTTGGTTGTTTGTTTTGTTTAGTTTGTTTAGCACAAACTTGGTTGCTTTACCAGTATACTGCAAGCGATAAATGGAACACGTGCAAAATACGGCACAGAATCCTTGGCTCCGAACACTACCTGACATTTGTCTTTTTCAGAAAGAAGAAAATCTTAGAAAATAAAAACATTTGTCACTACCGGTAATCAAACCGGGGCGTTAAATTTGTAAAGCACACGCCATCATGTTGGCGAAACGACGATGACAATGATGATCAGGCTTCGGATTTTGATGGCCTTAAGTATTTGAAAAATGACACAAACTTTAAATGTTTAAAAATGACATAATTTTTAAAAATTACAAAAAAATCTAAGGTTTATTTAAGAATTAAAATTAGTGCATGGAAATTTATAAAATAATTTATACTTAGTTTAACTGCGATACAAGTAGAGAAAGTAGGTATAAAGTAATGATGCGAAAACTTAGAAATTAATTAAAAATGTATATTTGTTACATGTTCTTGTTTGAAGAATCTCACAGAATATTAAGAAAATAGCTTTTGTGGCAAGTCTTACCAAATCACAAGATTAACTCTTATAAGCTCTGAGATTACGAGTATACAAAGTTCATTGCGAATGAAGTGCCGTCTATGACAATAGCAAACGGACTGAACGGATTTATTGACCTGGAAAGGGAAAACTAATCTGTATCAATCCTAATTTAGGACATGAATTCATAACTAGAATGATACCTGCTCCCTGACAGTAGCCACTCCTCCACTAAAAGCAACCTTTTCCAGACTAACTGTTAAACAGGAAAATAATTTGTTTACAGGAATGTAAGTAAAGTATATATAAACTTACCTTTATTTCTCAGCTGATTAGTGAAATTTCTGATGTTTGAAAAGTTATCCTTGTGTAAAATGTCATAAATATAAAACTACTTATAAACTCCATGTAAATGCAAGTAAACAACTAAATAAACGCAAAAAGGGCCAAAAAACAAAACAAATAATGACGTAAAATTAATAAAAATGCCCTAAAATAGAAAATATCACATGAACATGTATGGCCAAATAAATATGCATTTTTATAGTCTGGGATCCATGATAAGGTTTTATGTACACGTTACCAATACCTATGATATAACATTAAAATATGACATGTCATCAGAATCCCAGAATGATATCGCAACATCCTTAGGCATCCTTTTTTAATGAACACGTTGGAAGATCATTTATGCCAGACAGATGACCTTAAAATTGAGACATCTGATACAACTTCCCTGTTTCTGCAGACGGTGACCGGCCCTTAGAGTTTCCTGTTATACTATTTGACTTGAGTAGGATAATTAAGGGGAAGCGAGGCCACCTTTGACTAAAAATGAGAATACATGGAAGAGATGGGGAATACGAGGAGAGATGCTAGGCTAGACACGGGATGAAGGGTAGAATATATATTTATATAGGAGAGATAGGGAATACGAGGAGAGATGCTAGGCCAGACAGGGGATGAAGGATAGAATATACGTTTATATAGGAGAGATAGGGAAAACGAGAAGAGATGCTAGGCTTGAAAGGGGTGGAAGGTTGGAATATACGTTTATATGGAAGAGATAGGGAATACGAGGAGAGATGCTAGGCTAGACAGGGATTGAAGGGTACAATATGCGTTTATATGGGGAAAGCTACGGAAAACGAGGAGAGATGCTAGGCTAGACGGAGGCTCAAAGGTACCTTATATGCGTTTTATATGGGAGAGATAGAGAATACGAGGAGAGATGTCAGGCTGGACAAGGGTTGAAGGGTAGAGTATGCGTTTATATAAGAAAACATGGGGAAAACAAAGAGAGCTACCTCACCCACCATATTCTCTAATTTGGCTCCAAGTGACTTCTTCCTCTTCGCAATGCAAAAACTGGCTCGCTGGAAAGAAATTCACGTCCAGTGAACACATCATGGTAGAAACAACCGTATATTTTGCAGACTTCGAAAAATAATATTTTTGGAAGGGTTAAACAATTTGGAGAAATGTTAGACAACTGAATTGAATTGAAAGAAGACTATGTTGAGAGATAAAAGCGATTTTTTGAAGAAAAACATTATTTTCTTTAAAAAGTCACTGACTTATCAATCCGCCCTCGTATAACGACGATGTCACATGGCAGAAGCAAACTAGTATTAAATTCCGAATAGATACTCAAGTGCAATCAATACCTTCAGCATGCAATAACTAAGCTAATGTGTATATATGTGCATGGTTATTTATGTATATGCATGCCTAGTCTAGTTTGTTTCAGGGACACAATCTCTGTATCAAGGTGGCCTGACTCGAGTACAAGCGCATACTTGTGACGCACAACACACGTAATAGAAGAGGACGCAGCGCTCCGGCGTGGTCAAGAACTAGCAGTGTAACACCATGAATATCCTAACTCAACACCACCAATACGCCAGGGCATGTTCAGGATCTCGCCCATGGTTACGTCGTGACTCCTCACCTTCACCTGATCTAGGCCCTAGAGGCCGACCAATACATTCCCTTCTTGAATCCGCAGGTGCAATAGCGCAACTGCTGCACTTTAACTGAATCCTCTTGGTGGAGGTTTTTTAGTGCGTAGGACCACGGCTCATGCGGTGGTAGAGTTCCACACTCCTGCACTGGGGTAGGACGTAACAGTATATTTCCTCCACTCGAAAAAACTGGCCTTCACACACATTTCGAGAGATGGCAAGAAGAAACTACGCAGAGCCACCCAGACGTTTCGGCAGTAACCTCCGCCTCTGCCCCGGAGTCCGCCGAGGGGAACAGGACGCAGCCGATGCCACACGAACCTAGCTATGCCTCAGCCGCCGCTTCGTCGTCAGCAAGCGCAGCTTCGCCGCGACTGCAGCGGCAGTCGTCGCCACACTAGCCAGCTGATATCGCAGTCAGTGGCGGTGCACTAGCATTATAATTGCTGTAGTGCCGTGGGTCCAGCCGGCACGTTACGTGCTCGGCGCATCGCAGCAACAATGGCCCTCTGCAATGAAGGCCACCAAGATCGTCTCTGCCCGGGGACTAACGCCGCTGGTACGAGTGGGGCTAGCCAGAACGCCTACCTGGAGACTGCCTTGGCGTTAGCTCCCTGTCGTCGCTGCTGTGCTTAGGGGCACAGCCTGCCGCGAAGAGCCGAAGTGGCACTACCGTGGCGCTTCATGCACCACTGTATCGTGTAAGGAACACGATCTCCGCCGCCAATGCCGCCACTTGTAGAGGGTCCTTACATTACACGGCCAGGCGCTCTCCCCTGCATCCTCGCAGGAAGGTACCGTGGAAATCACCAGTACAAAAAACGTCGCCACAGACGGCGACAACGCCTACACCAGCGCCGATTATCACAGTCACCGAGGAACTCCAGGTCCTACGCGATGCCGTTCAGGACTTTCACGCGGACAACTCTCGCGGAATTCATCACAGCAGCAACGCACTTCATTGAGACCGCAACAGACGCCCAGGAAAACGTCGTCAGAAAACGTCCAGCGCATCTAGCAGAAATGGAGTATAACCAGCAACTAAGCGAATGTCAACAATCCGAAAGTCATATGCCACCTACATTTCTTTCAACGATCACCTCCTAGCCTGTAGGCTGTAGCCTAGTGCTTATCCTTCATCCGCTACTGCCCATAGGGCGGCAGCATAGCAGCTTCAAGTATTAACGCGAGTGTTGTGTGGGACCCGGTACCTTCATCATTCATCCCCTTCTTTATCCTTCTCCCTTATTCATCCTGTTTCCTTAGGTTTAGTGTGTATGGCGAACTATTGGCCACATTGGTCACACTCATACAACTCTCAGTCTCCGACATACCACCGGGGCTTGGATAGTACCTAACAGCATTTTCTACTTCACTCGAAAAACCTGGCCTTCATTGTGCTTAACCTTGAGGTGCCAACATCTTATTCTGTCCAACACTAATCGGCTTTCGAGAGTGGTTCTCAAGCTGAAGAAGTCCACATTTCCTTGAAAAAAGGTTGGTACATCATTACATCAAGAGTAAGGATGAATAACTCTGCATATAAGGATATCATTCCGAGTGCTACTGGATACACCTGTAGTAAATTCGAAAAGAAATTCCTGCGATGTTATGGCAGGAGAAGGCATGAGATGAGCTGTATACAAGTCTTCAAGTGCAGACATTGTGATTCATCCTTCAATTATGGTTGTAAGGGACAGTGACATTAAGATATGTGTGAATTAAGTAGCCCTAAGAGGAAAATCAGGATGGGGCCTACTAGATACTAGATTTTATCAACAATGAAGGACTATGACATGCTGCAGTACGAGACTTCATCGAGGGAGGATTGAAATCGTATTTTATATGATGCGATTCATCCAAGAACCTGAATGTGTACCTGTATGAGATAAAACGACGAATAATCCAAGTTGTTCAGAAAGAGTTGGGCATTCACAAAAATGTGAAAATTAATCTGCTGTTGAATGCCGATTTGTGAACAGCATCGGAGAAACTTGTGACAACGCATTCAAAACGCGGAATCATCGCGTGTTTCTGCAAACCGATTTGGATGCCCTTTTGAAGACAAAACTCAAGAAATGACTACTAAAATGGAGGAGTCGTAGCTTAAGAAGAGTAGCTGGGCCTTGCTTATATGGAAGGAGTTCGGCTCCGTATCAACAAGTACAACCCGTTACGAGGAAGTAGCTACATTCCGCTGCCACCATTTGTTGCAGCTAAACAAGCGTGTATAAACATCCAGAATTATACCGACGAGAAGTGCTTCATGTATCCTTTACTAGGCAAATTTGTCAGCAACAAGTCTCAACGAGTGAGCAAATACAAGCAACTTAAAAAAAGTACGATTTCAGCTGTGTTTCGTGTCCTACGACACTTGCTCAAACACCTAAGTTTGAGAAGCTCGAGAGTATGTCCATATGTCCATCAAAGTTTTGGAGCTGAATGAGAAGCAAAAAAGTGTTTCTTATAAATGTTGTCGATACCGAGTTGCTTGACTACCGCGACCTGTAACTTCTGAGTGATAGTGCTGGGAAAATTTAAAGACGAAGCTAATGGTAAAATCATCCAACGCTTTGTGGGACTACGACCCAAGACATATGCGCTAGATATCCATGGCTCTGTAATAAAAAAAATGTGTATTAAACGTAGTGCCATTAAGCAGTACACCACATTTCACAATTATACGGACTGTCGTAAAACCACAGAAATGATAAGAACGCCAACGAAACTGATTCAGTCACGAGAGCATACGTTACGTCAGTAGAAGTGAATAAAATCATGCTCACCGCTTACGACGACAAGAGTCATTGCAGAGGATGAAATAACACGTTTCTCGTTGATTTCATTGCATAATCTTACGTTAGGTCTAAAGTCAGATACTTTTCACTAATTTTAATCCACATTTTCAGATTTTTATATATAAAATCGAAGTACATCAGAAAAGTTTTAATTTTTTTTAATTGGAAGAATTATAAGAGATCAGTATATAGTGATTGTGTGCACTACAAGAATCTTTTACGTGAATTTAATATTGGCAAACTGAGTGTTAGGAGAGCAGTTCCTGATCAACTGTTACTTTACAAATTGGCTAACTGTTTTATAGATAATCCATTCTTCTTAGTACAATTAAACTTCAATGTAAGGTATTTGAACCTGAGATTACATTTTCATTTTATCTGTCAGATTCCTAGTTCTAGAACATGTAGGAATAATATTTTATTGAGAATTGGTTTAATGTATAACAAAATATCACTGGAAACTGTACTTAATTTTTCTCTCGAGTACTCTTCATTTAAAAATATTGTCAAAAGAGCTCTATGTTAAGTAGATATGGGCGTTACCGATTGTTTGGTTTGTTTGTAAGCATGTGTTGTTTGTTTATATACATATATGTTTTATTTATCTAATCCTCTGTAATTGGGGCCAATGCCCGATAGGAGGAGTAAATAAATAAATATGCGTGTGGATATTACAGCATTAAAAAGTGCTTAAGAGAATGTGACCTGGATCTCAAGATAATGATTTTCTCCGTGAGTCTATAATTATAAAATGGAAATTTACTCAAATGCTGCGTATGCAGTTAGCAGATATCTATAGAGTAATGAATAATAAGATAAAAGAGGAGGCGTTAACTCCGCCGTTAGGAACAAATCCTAGCGCTGGTCTCAAGCCCAGAAAAAGAGGAGAGGCGCATACACTTACAATCCTTATCTAATAAAGCATCGATTAACTGGTTAATCTATAAAGTTACTACGCCTAGCCAAAAATGTAGGCACATAAAACACGAGAAAATCTGAATAAAAAGAGTAGCACTAAAGGAACTTAAGGCTGAGTTAGAAAGACCATTAGCTGTATATAGTTTATCACATTTAACATTAGAATATGCCGAAGTCCATAAAAGCATCCGATATGACTGTAAAACGATAGAAATGGTTGTAGAACATTACAATCTACGTATAATACGAGAGAATCTATATCTATAAAACACGAGAGAATGCCTTAAATGCATGCTAAATACCCGTTATAGTTTCCAAAATATCTTTGCAACACCTGGAATTCTCCTGTCCGTCTATCGAAAATGTTCACAAAAAGCGTGTGCCCATACGTAATTCTATAGTCTAAAATACCTATAAAGAGGTTTAAATGCTCTTACCAGATCCCTCGAAAAATACCTGTGGAAGTGTCAAAATACTTTAAAGCAGCAGAAAATACCTCAAAATGTTTAAACAAAACATTTGCCGATAGCATTAAAATAACTGCAGCAGTTTCTAAATCCCTTCAGAATATTTAAAAACCAATGTCAATTTCATTAAAATGGCTACACCAGTTGCTAAAAACCGCACGGAATATCTAAAACAATTCAGTGACAATTACATGAAAATACCTGCTCTGTTTAATAAAAGCCATGGGTATACTTCAGAAACCTGTGCCAAAATATCCGCTCTTGTTTGTAAAAAGCCCTTCAGGATACATAAAAAAACCAGTGCAATACCATGAAAACACCTGCACGGATGGCTAAAATACCTTTGAAACACCTGAAATTCTCCTGCTCGTGTTTCAAAAATGTCCTAAAGCCTGTAAGAGGATACTAAATGCCTATTCCACTGCATCAAAATACCTCAGAATATATGCAAAGTAAGCTAAAAGTGTCCCCAAAATTGCTTTTAAGTGCCTTCCGAAATATCTAGAGCTACAGCAGTGTTCTAAACTATTCTACCCCTCCTGGAAAACATCGCTAAATACATTTAATCCCTGTCTTCCCTAGCATCTCTCCTAGTTTTTCTATCTCTTCCCATATAAACGCGTTTTCTAGTCCTTCAAACCCCGCCAAGCCTAGCGTCTGCCTTCGTTTTCCTATCTCTCCCATATAATGCATATTTTACCTTTCAATCCCTGTCTAGCCTAGCATCTCTTCTCATATTCCCTATCTCTACCATATAAAACGCATATTCTACCCTTCAATCCGTGTAGCCTAGCACCTCTCCTTGTTTTCCCTATGTTTTCCCATATAAACGACAATACTACCCTTCAACCTCTATCTAGCCTGGCATCTCTCCTGGTATTCACTATATCTCCCATATAAAACACATATTCTACCCTTCAACCCCTGTGTAGCCTAGCATCCCTCCTTGTATTCCCCATGTCCTTGTGGTGTTAGCCTCTAGTTCCCGAGGTCGCGGGTTCAAACCTGGCGGAGGGCGATGGTTTTTTTCGGGCGTAAAAATCCCTATTATGTGTTCCTTCGGAAGGGAAGGAAAGCCGGTGGTCACATATCGTAGATTTGCGGCACGTAAACGAACCTCAAGCCTGATAAAGAGGCCTCTGAGAAATTACCGGTCTTTCACGCCCAATATAGAATGGTACGCTAAGGACCACAGCAGCTGAAGAGCATAAATAAAACTCTATTTTTCGTAGTCCCATTCCCTATCTCTTCCATAAAAACGTATATTCCACCCTTCAAGTCTAGCATCTCTCCTATTTTCCCTCTCCCCCATATAAACGCATATTCTACCTTCAACCTCTGTCTAGTCTAGCATCTTCCTCGTATTCTCTATCTCTCCCATGTATGCGCATTTGTGGTCAAAAAGTGGCCTCGTTTTCCTTATCTATCCTACTAACTTGGTTGGAGTGAATTATGTTTTCAGTGCTATATGTAACTTCCGATAGATATCGGATTTCTATGGTGAAAGATTATTTTAAAATTTTATAGGAGAAAATGGAGAAATTAGAAAGAAAATATTCGAGTGCAGTATTCATATTACTGGGAGATTTGAATGCGTGAATAGACGAGGAAGGAATTATGGAAATTGTGGAAATTGAAAGTACGAATGAATGGGAGAAAGATGTATCAATTGTGAGAAAAAGCAGGTATTAAACATGTAAATAGGAGGAAAGACAGCTATTAGAAGTTTGTATAGTTAAATGTGCGATAGAGTGTAATGGTGCAAAAGGGGAAGATATGAAACGTGCGTACATCTGCAACTGCAAATGGGCAAAATGTCATAAGTTACTTATATAATATGTAGAAGGGGTAGATTAGATATGTTATTAATTTTAAAGTAATAGTTGTGGTATTTAGCAGTAAGTACTTTGTTTTATGATGCCATTGCTTGTAAATGAACAAATTATAGATCAAGGTTAACGAATGGAACTACAGAGAGTAAGGGTTTTTGATTGGATAGAGGAGGTTAAGATATGAATTCAGAAGCAGGGAAAAACCTTAATATGAGCTGTTTAAGTGTTCTTGAAAGAGGGAATTTGGTATCCAAGAGGAGTAAGAGGGAAATAGATTAGGAAAATAACAAGAGAAAAACGAGAGAAAGATTGAAGCAGGCAAAACAGGGCTCTAATTCATCTCGGCGACCAGAGAGTCATGACCCTAGGGGGAAGAATATGTCAATCTTAGTTATAAGTTATATATAATAGATGTTTTGTCTTCTTCTGCCAGTGGTATTTGGAGAAATTGTATACCAACTAAGCATTTGGCTGGTATAAACCAATAACACCTGGCCAGGTTGGTCGTAACAAGGATTCTAACCCTGCTTTCTCGTGAATGTAAGTCTTAGCGTTACCAATACGCCAACTCCCTTGGTCTTTTCTTTTTATCCAAAACAGAATGTTACTGCCAGCATGTAATAGTGTTTCATTTTTTTCCTAAAATAAAATCGACATTATTTCCTCCTGCTTCTCCCTTCTCTTGTTTTATTTCTTTTTATACATAAGCATGAGTTCGGACCAGAATCCCAATGCCGTCTCTGAAATACGAGTTTCATATTTTCAAACCAATTGCATCAGAATTAAACTAAAACAACGAACGATCGACAGACGAAGGATCAATGTATCCATCATGACGTTGACCAGGAACCACAGACGTTGAAACACAAATTGGTGGATTGGCTGCAGTTGAGGCAGTATAACTCGAGAATCAGGAAGAATAGTACATTTGCAGTGGTGCCAAACGATTCGTTTGAGCAGTACGATAGATTAAACTGAAAAACATCGACAGTAAACAAAATTGTATGTGGCTACTAAACATGAGAGCATTTCTTCATTCTTATATCGTAATACATTCGTCATCTCCTTATTATATATTGTACTCAACATAAAAGTTGCATGTGTCTCAGAAAGAGGTTAACATTTTTACTTTCTCTACTACGTATAGTAACTAGGGAAAGTATTGCACTACACCAAAAAATTCCATTACAAGATTTAATCGGAAATACACGTTTTACGCCTCCCTGAATAAATAAATAAATAAATAAATAAATAAATAAAACGGTTTGTGTGTATGTATGTGTGTACGCGCGCCTGTACCTGGGTGTGTGACTGTGCAGAATAACTCAGAAAAGAAAAGTCGGTTAAATACAAGCTTGATTTTCAAATTCAGCGTCTTCCAAGGATGGGACAAAAAGATTTACAAGAAAACCCTCCCACTCCAAAATACCCTTTACATGGAGAAAGCGTATTTATTTTTTATTTTCTCAAAATAGCTCTAACAGTAATTATTAAAATGTCATATGTTTACATATTTGCATGACAAATAAAATGTATATCTTCAATTTCCTGGGAAATAGCCTCTGAAGTCCTCTTCATTCTGAATAACTGTGCAGGTGATTGGTAAACCGTGTGAGATAGATAAAATCTTACTACACAAAAATGAGTTTGAATTTTCAAATACTTTATACTTTTCTGAAGTGCAAACCGCTATTCGTTGTGTGTGTGTGTGTGTGTGTGTGTGTGTGTGTGTGTTTGTGTGTTCATGCAAAAAGAACAGAATTTCATAGCCATAGGCGCAGCTATGGAGGGATTTTGGGGTTTGGAACTCCCCTTTTGCTAAAAGATTCCCAAAGCTAATACAAAAATCTGATGCGTTGACTCACATGGCTTTCTCTACTCTTGTACAAACTATTTTTGAAAAGCTTATTCTCCATCTACTTATGTTAATCCAGATAAACATTTGTAGAAACTATTTTATTGCTAATTTTCTTGTAGGTGCAAGGGGAATGTGGTAGGCTTTAAGCGATAGTCAAATTTTTTAAGAGCTGGTTCTGGTTACTTGTGGAGCGTGCCATTCTCTTTGCACGTCCAGAACATAAAAAAAAAAACAAAAAAAAAACAAAAAACGAATTCCCATTTGAGAAAAAGTATAAGTATAGGAACATTCAAACAAATAACAAGAAATATCTCGAAAATGGTTCACTTGACAACAAAAAATGTATGGGACATAAATTGTGTGTTTCAACGAGAATTACATTGTTGTGTAGTAAAATTTTGTGTATCTCTTACGGTTTACCAGTTATAGGAAAGCCATTCACATTGAAGAGGACTTTTGGGGACATTCCCAGAAAATTCAAGATGCACATTTAATATGTCATAAAATATTCTAAACATATGATATTTAATAAAAATCGTTAGAGCCATTTTTGAAAAAATCAAAATTTTGGAAAAATGTTCCATGTTGTGGGTAGTCTGGGGTGGAGCGATTTTCTTGAAAATCTTCATGTCGCATCCTTGGAAGATAATTAACTCAAGTACCAAGTTTGGTATTTATCCGACTTTTCGTTTTTGAGTTATGCTGCTCACAGCCTGACAGACAGACTAACAGACAGACACACACGGACATGTTTCCAAAAATGCTTTATTTGGATTCACATGTTTCCGCTGAAATCTGGATATTGAATTTGGGTGGAAGACAATGCTTCTCATACTTACTATGCGTAGTAGAGAAAGTAAAAATGCTTCTTTTGAATTCAGGGGTCTCAAAACATACATGTCCGGTGAAATCTCGGTAACGAATTTTTGGGTGTAATGTAATACCTTCTCTACCTACTATGTACGTGGTAAAGAAAGTAAAAAAAATTCTTATTGACACATTCACATGGCTTTCTCTACCCTCTATCTATATTAGTGGGTATGAAAGTTATTCTTACTCAAGCTTATTTTTCTATCTACTACATTTAATCCAAATAAGCCTTTGCAAAAATAGCTAATTACACATTTCGTTATAAATAAAAAGAGAAGCGATAATCAAATGCTTTAGAACTGGGCACTGAATGGTGGACTTAAAATTCCATATCATTTACATGCAATCGCGAGAAACAGCTGAAAATCGACGGGACTTTAAAAAGAATGACAAATGTTGAACAATTCGAAGCTTTAATAATGCATATCTCAGAAACGGCTCATGCAACAAAAAACTTATTTTAAATAAATTGTGTATTTTAAAAAGATCTGCGTTTTTTGTGTGGTCCGTTTTCGTCTATCGCTTTACGTTTACAAATTGTATAAGATTATACAAAATTCTTTCCGAATAAAGAGGACTTCCTAGGCTATTTCCAGAAAATTCAAGATATATATTTTATTTGCCATGTAAACTTTTTTCATATATTGTATTTTAATCAAAATCGTTGGAACCATTTTTTTAGAAAATAAAAAATTTCGAAAAATGTTTCATATAAGGGGTTGTTAGGTTGGGGGTATTTTCTCGAAAATCTTCTTGTCACATCTTTGGAAGATATAAACCCAAATACTTAATTTTGCATTTATCCGACTTTTTGCTTTTGAGTTATGCTGTTCATAGGCAGACAGATACACGCACGGACATGTTTCCAAAAATGCTTTATTTGGATTCAGGGCGCCTCAAAACATGTACTTCTGGTGAAATCTCGGTATCAAATTTTTGGATGGAATGCAATACTTCCCCTGCTTATTATACGTAGTAGTGAAAGTAGTAGCTTCGTTAAAATAATAGCACCTTTCTAAGTTGGCGGGAACGAGAGATACTTCCTAATCATATCACTGATAGCTCGCCGCATGTCTTGGACAATGTGACCAAAAGTGACAGAAACAGAAGCTGTACTTTAGATGACTTGGTACAACCATGTTAAGATATCGGGAGCATGCTTTCGTTCCGGTGTTAAATTTGAGGGTTTCCAAATGAGTACAATATCTCTGAGTGTATAACATAACTAAACACCCTACATTGTAGTGAAATAAAATGGCCTGCAATGGTAATATAATATACTTCACAGGGTTATTAATACTTATGTCACAACAGATTTGTCGTTTATAATACTCAAATCCTATCCTAATTTTAATTCCAATTGCTGCACCTTAACTTGTGAATATAAAATAGATTTATTTAAATGATTCGACTCAAAATTAATTTATATTTGTCAATTGAATTGATACAAATTGTGTAAAAATGGATCATTATACATAGCCCCCCTTAATAATAGTCTGGTTGCACTATTGTCCATAACCAGCACATGGCGACTGGCTTTGAAAACATTTGAGTATTGCTTTAGATCACTCTGTTCTTCTTATACCTTCAATGAAGTAGTAAACGTGTAGTGAAGGTTTATCTCGATTAACAATGAGTAGATAGAAGAATAAGCTTTTGTTGGAATATTTCGTAGAAGAATGAGTAGGAAAGTAATGCGAATGCAGACTTTTTTATTCCTCATTTGTAATATATTTTACTAGCATATTCTCAAACTGAATTTCAGTAAATGAAAGTTATTTCTGCTATTGGTGCTTGTGCAGATTTTTCTGGTTTACTTTCTATCACAAATCTATTTAAAAACGACATGAACGCAAAAACTGGGATCAATACTAACTAATAACTTTGAAATTAATTCGGAAATATAGCATTCGAGTTAACGTTAGGGATACTGCAATCCAAGATCACCTCAGGATGTAAGAGTTATAACGCCGTTAGAGCAAGTAGTCATAACACCACAGCAGGTGTCTTCATTTCCTTTTTAAAAGCTTCTGTGCCCCTCCCGTTCCGCTGCAAGCGCCAGCAACCGTTAGGTATACAGAGTTTGTCGCAGTTGAGAGCATTGTTGGGTCAAAGCTCGATATATCTCATCGCCATTCTTAACATTAGCAAATATATGCTTTTTAAACTGTAATAATAATAATAATAATAATAATAATAATAATAATAATAATAATATGCATCGCCAGAAACAACTAATAGTACTTCAAAGTACAAGCATTAAAAATTCAAACTAATAACAACAAATATCTTGGAACTAGGTGATGCTACAACAAATTCACTTGAAATCAATTGTGCGATATAAAGATACCTACATTTCTTGTGTAGTAAGGTTATGTTTATTTCACTTATAGAAAATATACAAAATTCCGTCTGTCCGTCCAGCCATCCAGTCATCCACCCACAACCCATCTATTAGTCATGGAGTATCTTAAACATGTGCACTTTAATGAAAATCATTTGAGCAACTTTTGGGAAAATAAAAAATGAACATTTTTCTATGTAAAGGGCAGTTTGGGGTAAAAGATTTTCTTGAAAATCTTCGTGTAGCATCTTTGGAACATTTTGAGGTTAAATACCAAATTTGCTAGTTATCTTACTTTTTGTTTTTGAGTTGTGCTGCTCATAGGGTTGTGCCGCTCTATTACATAATATATACAGACAGTACAGATAGACGGACGGACACATGCCTAAACACAACGTGCACACATGCGGATCATTTGGCAAATTCCTATTTTTTATTTAAGGGACCTCAAAACATTTCCGATTAAATATCTATGTCGAATTTTTGGATAGAATGCAGTACTATCTCTACATCAGTGGATGCAAGAGACAGTAAAAGACAGAAAAGAATAATGCCTGAACATCCCTTAAATGCTTCAAAAACACTAAATAAGAGCTAAATATTTTGACGCCGAATTTGAATTTTGACTAATATAGTGTTTCTTAAGCTAAAATAGCGTTTGTGCTATTAATTTTATTACAATATTTATTCTAAGCATTTTAACAAATTTCGGATGCTAGTGCTTCAGTGGAGACAAATCTACTGACGCACTTTGCAATACTGCAAGTTTACTAACCTTACTAACATACTTAATAGTATGCTAATAAACCAGCGTTATAAATTAAAAGGTTTAATGTATGATTATTACTATTATCAATTAACTAATTATCGGATTAAGGTTATTTATCTAAAAAAATCTTATGTGTTACACTCACATGACTTTCTCTACTCTTGTACAAACTATTTTTACAAACTCTTATTCTCCATCTATTCCATATTAATCGAGATTAACATTTGCAGAAACGATCTTTTGACATGCAAAGAGAATTACATTTTACACATAGCGACCAGTTCTAAAAATATTTGACTCGCTTAAGGCGTACTATGTTCCCCTGGTTTTGTAATTGCAAGGGCAATATAGAAATACAGTAGCCTTTAAGCATCGACATATATCTTAATAGCTGGTTGCTAGGTGCAGCACCATTCTCTTTGCCACAGATTAATACTCTTTGCATATCCAAGACAAAAAAATGAATAACGAATTCCCATTTGAGAAAATAAGTATTGAAAAATTTAAGGGAATAACAAGCAATATCTCGAAAATGGTTCACTCAACAAAAAATGTATATGACATAAATTGTATATTTTTACGCGATCTACATTTTTTGTGTAGTAAAATTTTGTCTATCTCATGGTTTACCAGTTATGCAAAAGTCGTTCACAATGAATAATACTTTTGGAGACATTCCCAGAAAATTCAAGATATACATTTTATTTGTCATGAAAGTATCTTAAACATATGATATTTTAATCAAAATTGTTAGAGCCATTTTTGAGAAAATTAAAATTTTCGAAAAATGTTCCATGTAAAGTCTGGGATGGGGGGATTTTCTTGAAAACCTTCGTATCGCATCTCTGGAAGATACTGAACCTAAATACCAAGTTTGGTGTTTATCCGACTGTTCGTTTCTGAGTTATGCTGTTCACAGACACTCAGACACACAGACACACACGGACATGTTTCCAAAAATGCTTTTTTTGGATTCAGGGGGTCTCAAAACATATATTTCCGGTGAAATATCGGTATCGAATTTTTGGGTGGAATACAATACTTCCCCTAGTTACTGTACGTAGTAGAGAAAGTAAAAAACAGTCGAAACTTTACGTTTAAACATATTTTTACGTCTTGCATTGTATGGCCTCACTTTTTTGCCCCGCAAACAAAGTTAGATCCCGAGATGTGCCATGCAGGCTTAAACTTATATAATTTAAAAAAAATCTAGAGTTTTATAAGCTTGTTTCTTCAAAACTTTCCAATTTAGGCTCAGTGCTCAATGGAGACCGAGAAGTGGGGTGAGAAGGAGTAAGAAAAGTAGAAGACGAAAATGACGTATTTTATGCGTTAAGTATTTTATAATTCTCAAGAAGACATAACCGCCTTAAAGCTCCGGAGTTCGAATATGAGATCATTAGTCCACAATGCTATTTCTACGATCCTCACTTATAAAACGATCCTTAGGGACCCTGTCATTGCTGTACCGTTGCTCCTGGATCCGGCCACCCTGTGTCTCCTCCCGCCACATTCTTCCTCCTGGGGATGCCTCCTCGTGGGGCGTAGGTACAATATCCCCCTTGGATCGGTGCCGAGTCCCCTCCGTAACAGAACATAAGATATAAAACGATTAAAGTGTTTATTTTCTCTGTCTTTATTTACATTAAGCCTTCTAAAATTAGTTTACTGAAATACAACTCTGCAATTTTTTACTTTCTCTACTACGTATAGTAAGTAGGGGAAGTATTGCATTCCACCCAAAAATTCGATACCGAGATTTCACCGGAAATACATGTTTTGAGACCTCCTGAATCCAAAAAAAGCATTTTTGGAAACATGTCCGTGTGTGTGTCTGTGTGTGTGTGTGTCTGTGTCTGTGTGTGTGTGTGTGTGTGTGTGTGTGTGTCTGTGAACAGCATAGCTCAAAAACTAACAGTCGGATAAACACCAAACTTGGTATTTGCATTCAGTATCTTCCAGAGATGCGACACGAAGATTTTCAAGAAAATCCTCCCACCCCAGACTACCCTTTACATGGAACATTTTTCGAAAATTTTAATTTTCTCAAAAATGGCTAACGATTTTGATGAAAATATCATATGTTTAAGATAATGTCATGAGAAATGAAATGTATATCTCGAAATTTCTGGGAATGTCTCCAAAAGTATTCTTCATTATGAACGACTTTTGCATAACTGGTAAACCATAAGAGATAGACAAAATTTTACTACACAAAAAATGTAGATCGCGTTAAAATACACAACTTATATGATATACATTTTTTTTGTTGAGTGAACCGTTTTCGAGATATTACTTGTTATTTCCTTAAATTTTCCAATACTGATACTTTTTCTCAAATTCGTTATTCATTTTTTTATGTCCTGGACATGCAAAGAGAATGGAATGCGCCACATAGCAACCAGCGATAAAATATTTGACTATCGCTTAAAAGCTACCATATTCCCCTTGCATCTACAAGAAAATTACAAATAAGATTGACATCTCGATATCTCGATTAATATGAAGCATATGGAGAATAGGCGTTTGTAAAAATAGATTGTACAAGAGTAGAGAAAGTCATGTGAGTGTAACACATCAGATTTTCTTTGGTGGATTAGTTATTCCTCAACATTGAGTAATATTGTAATTTTTGTATGAAGAATATTAGAATAGTTATTTATGTAAAATAACCTTCAGATTATTACACCGATGAAAATTTAGGCTTGAGCAATAGTGAATTTATAATTTTCACAAGTGGCACAAAAAAGATACACGCAAGTCGCATAGAGCCTTCAATGAAATTCTAGTATTACAATATATTTTATACAGGATGAACAAAAGTATGGAATATTGGCCATGAGTTTTAAATGGATGAATAAAGTGTTGACTTTTTTATGCTCATCAGAACTAGGGGGCCTTCCAAACAACGTAATGAACAGCACCTCAGTGGACCCTACGTGAGATGGGGTTGAACTTCGAGTTTTAAGTGGGACCATGGTATAAATCTTTGATATGCTGATAGTCCTTCACAAATTATGAAACTTTTGTTTCAAACATTTATTTCTAAAATGAAATCTCGAGAAGCTAGAGTGCGTTGACATTTTATTAAACGAACTTAATGAACCAAAGAACTGGTTACTGTCAATATGGGAAGGGAAAGTTAAGTCGGTATGAAATCTAAGCATTTTCTATCTGTAGTTTACAGCATTTATGACTGTTTTTCATTAATTCAGTAAAGCACGAAATTACTGTACAAGAGAGAACTGTAAGTAGCCTATATTAGTAGCCAGCATTAATATTAAAATTAAATATAAAAGGTGATTTAGCTCACAATATGGCATGAAAATTTTTATTCTTACGTTGTTTTCTACTTATTTCTCTTCTTCATTTTGATTTTAAGGCATTTTTGGAACGCCTTGAATGGTTCCATTTAACGTCCGACTGTCAGTATCTGTACATTTAGTTTTATATAACCTGAGATGACAAACTAGGTATTCTTACTACAATTTCATTTTACATTTTTTGACAGTCGTACAACTTGTGAGCATATTATAATTGAGGGTGTTTGTGAATTTAATTGGCCCAGGTAAACCTACACCACTTTGCAGTTTTACAAACTGTTAGTTTCAAACTCATGATTTTTGTAACCAAATCCTGCGTGGTCTATTGAGTTTTATTTATGGACGCTCTTTAACTGCTGTGGTGCTTAGCGTCCCATTCTATATTAGGTGTGAAAGACCGGTAATTTTGCTCAGAGACCTCTTTATCAGGCTTGAGGTTCTTTTACGTGCCGTAAATTTAGGACACGGGACCACCGGCTTTACTGCCCTTCCGAAGGAAGCCATGCTAAGGATTTTTACGCCCGAAAAATTCATCGCCATCCGCCGGGGTTGAAGCCGCGACCTAGGGAACTAGAGGTTAGCGTGGTAACCACTATACCACGGAGGACGACATGCATGGTCTAGAGTACCTATTTTACCATATTCACGATTGTAATTTTGTCTGATTTGTTTGTACTTTGTACCCAACGTTGTACGGTTAACTTTTTAAATTCGAATACGAATTAATTTCACTTACCTCCCCCATTCTTTACGAAATTATTGTGCAATTGTATTTCTCCTTCTCCTTTATCCATTATAACTCTAATTTCTGTGGCCCCGTATAATAACGGATGAAAAAAAGCTTATATTCACGCAAAATAATGTGAAACTTCGGCGTAACATGGTTCCTTAACCTTCCCCCGAAGTCCTCCAAATTATAGAAATGCTGCGTACCCATAAGTACACTTTGGCTGTGGAAGAATCATCGGTAGGTATGGACGAGTAATTTTTTTGGGTAATTACAGAAGGTGAAATTTTAAACGTTTGTACTTTCTCTTTGCTCCCATTGTTACCTAATAACATAAAAGCTATATAGTTTTCACATAATGCAGGAGCCCTTAACATATACAATGAAATTGAAGTAAAACTGGTGAATATGAAGATGCAGCACTCCCAGGCCACCAAGTTAATCTCCAGAAGACACATAGTCTGCGACCACCGAGAAAAATAATCTTCTAAATTGTTAATATAAAATATCGGTTCACTGACCTGTAATGTCAGCAATTTTCTCTTCTTATATAATTATTTAGAATGCCCTGCTAACGAACTAAAAGACCTAAGTGACTCATTTTAACTATGAGATATGGATAAAATACTACATAGTGATTAAAAGTGATACTCGGAGATAAAATCAGTGTAGTTAGTGACCGTAATCATCGTAGTTACTGAGTAGGAGATCCCGTGGTAGTCGTGTGGGCTGGTGGATGCGTACACCAGTGTTACACGTCACAGCTCTTGGAACTTCTGGCAAGTGTGAGAAGAAGCGAGAGGCGATCTTACGTATAAACTGGTGAACAGGAAGAAGTCCGAGTTCTTGATGCAGATGCTGGTTCCTGACAAATCAAGGAACGTAAGTAGCGATCCTCAGGAATCTGTTTTGGAGCACTTACCTATAAACGGCGGAGGTGAGTGTTTCTAGTAGTGCCCTAGAACTGGGAAGCAAGTGAGGATGGGTCGAACAACAGATTTGTAAAGTAGAAGACAACATTCAAGACAAAGAGGTGTGTGTTTATTAAACAGTTGGTAGAGTTTAGAAAATCTTCCGGATGCCAATAAAATGAGGCGATCGATATGGGAACGCCAAATGAGTTTGGTGTCCTCCAGCATTACAACAAGATACTTGACAGGAGATGTAGAAGGTAGCCAGAGGATTTGTTTATTATGAATGTGCAGGACAGAGGGACTGGTAGTACGTCGTAAGGGAAAAACTTTAGCTTCAGTTTTTTCGGTGTTGAGAAGTATTCGTCAAGCATGAAAGACTGTGCGAGACGATCAAGAGAACTTGAATTGTGCGAATAGCCTCGGGGATATCTGCGTGTAAACAGAATAAAACAGTGTCGTCGGCGTATAAAGATATGAAAGTGGGGACCAAATCAGCAAAATCGTAAGTTTAGATGTTCAACAAGATCGGGGGGGAGTATCGAGCCCTGTGGAACTCCTGCTTGAGTACCGAGATGACTGAGTATCACCAATACGAACAAAAAAGGTGCGTTCCGATAAAAAAAACTGCAGATGGCAGTGAGTATATATTAAGCAAGGCCGATGCGATAGAGTTTGAGGATTAAGCCATTGTGACATACTTTATCGAAGGCTTGTGCTACGTTTAGGAACAGGTCTCTGGGTGCTGGCGATTTTCAAAACCATGAACAGTTGTTTGAGTTAAACGTAATAACTGATGCGAAGTAGAGTGCTTAGAACGAAACCAGAACTGGAAGTCTGAATTTATTTGTTCTGAGAGACATATTTAAGGAGACATCGAAGTATTACCTACCTTTTTAAGGAGTTTGAATAACGCCAGTAATAAAATAATTGGATGATAGCTGCCAGGAAGGTTTTTTAGACTTGTTTGGTTTATGGAATACTATGATGTGACAAACTTCCAATTGTATGGAAAGTAACAAGTCTGCATTCAAGATGGATGATAAGTAGGGAAGTGCTTTACTTGTCAGGTTTTTAAGCACTACATTAGTTTAGCAGATCGTGTCCTGGAGATTTGTGGATGTAAATATACCCGATACGCCCACAAAGCGATATAACTACTGTAAAACACCAATAAATCGGTGTAAAACGAGAAAATGTCCTAGTATAGGGCAACTTTGGATTAAAACTTACTTAGCTGCATGTCATACAAAGCTCTTGAGTTATACATCATACAGCATACCCGACAATGAACGTGCATGCGCGTATATCCCTGCCCCTCCATCTCCAATGAATTGTAAATTGTTCCTAGAAGCTCCCCTCGAACACCTTCTATTCCTGGCCTCCCTAGCATCTCTCCTCGTATTCCCTATTTTCCCCATGTGTCACCATTTTTCTGCGCTCGATCTCTTCTTCTCTAACTACCGGCATCGATGTTCAACTTTTACAACACTGTACAGCAACCGTGTAAGATTATGAGTAACTCTACCCTCGTCATTGTTGGCAAGTTCAACAGCATAGTTAGGAATGGGTTGCTTATTTCTTCCTAGAAGACGTGTAATCTCTTTTGCTGGATACTTTAAAGAACAGAGTTCGTCATAGATTTCTTGATTCCTGAGAGAACACGGAGAAAGGTTTATCAGCAGGGTTTCTATAAGTATAATATTCTTGGTTTATGGAGCTAAAGTACACTGTAAGGTAGCGAAAGTCAGCTGACGTAGAAGGATAACCCTTTATAAGCGCTCCACAGAGTCCTGTGCGAAAATGAGAGAGAACACACTTTTTTGTATCCTGCAGAAACAATTGATAATCTCGTACATTGCGTTTGAAAGGGTAGAATCTCTTTGGGTGCGGTAGCAGAATAAAAAGTTTCCTGATCACAATCATCGTTATCAGATAGTGGATGGAAACGGTTAGTTGCCGGAATAGAGTATGCACATCATGAACCTCTGGGCTATTGTGAGGGTGGTGCTATACAAAGGCGTTTGTTTTACTCCCGGAATTAGAGGTCGGAGAACGTTGGTCTTGTACATTTTGACAGTTTGAGCTGACAAAATCTACCATGCTGTCATCATCTTCCTGAACACTATAGTCAATTGAATTAGATGGATGTGATAACTGTAATTGAGCAGGACGGTTTATTGGTTTACTTAGTATCAGCAGTTGTACCAGAGGCAGAACTGTGTGAAGAAGCTTGCTGCAACGTTGCTGCTGTTGAGGTAGGTAATATTGAGCTGATGACATATTATGTGCGTTAGAATTGGAATTGTCTTCTAAAGTGGTGTCGTTATATACCCACTATATTAAGTGCAGTATCTATGAGTTAGCTGGTATCTACCAGCTGGAAAGCCATCATGGATGTGGTAAAATACAAAAAGGTTGAATACACACAAGGATAAACAAAGCGGAATTTAGTTACACAACTTTCACAATACGATATACAAAAACACAAAACGCAGAAATGCGCAATGCGGGATGCCGCAAAGACTGGTGAACGTTGCACTCCAATGAATCAGAGTTTGCACATTTCGCTAATGCTAACAAAAGTTTTAAATACTATGAATAACTAACAAATAATTGCACAAATATGAAGCGGCGTATTAACTTCGACTGAGGAATAAACTGATCTTCAGTTGTCTGTGCTAGCGAACTGATTACAACATATATACAGAGGAAATAAAACATTTTCTTACACGAGGTTTAACAGAAGATTTTGACATCCATAAATTTTATTGCATACATCTATAGAATTAAAATCAAAATTATTCAGAGGTTTTGACACTGTTTCTTTACACACACACACACATCTGCAGTATTTGTAAAGTGGTAATTAAAGAAATAAATATAACATACGATCTTACCGTTATAAACAATATCGATTGTCACTTTTTCTTCTTCTGTTTGTTCAAGTGTTACATTATGGCCATCTATGTATATTGCTTCCTAAATTAATTGTCTCGTTACACAAGGAAATGCTTGGCCTTTGGAACAGTATATTGTCGTTTCTTTTGCCAAAATAAATTACAAGGAATAAAAATGGACTTTTACAGAGGTTTGGAAATTTTACAGGTTGAGAGGTAATTAGGATGTAATGTGGTATGCATGTATTCGTTTCAAAAGTTTCATTACTTCATTTTCCTAGAAAACCTTCACGGCACATGTGCCATAAAAACCAATTATGCATAATTTGTAGCTCACAATGACTTATTTATAATGCTGGGATTACATACAAATATGTATGATCCTTTAGTTATCTTAAGTTCTAATGTGTTCAAATACACTTCATGTGAATTGAGGGACCATTTTGAAAGAGCAAATAAAGAAGAATGACGAATGCTCGACGACAACGATGATGTCTGAGGCACAATATGTCACGTGTTTCAAGTAATTAGACAAGAATAATAAAACACAAGTACTTCGTTTTTTAAACTTGAGTTTCTTTAATTGCGTTTCAAATTTGTGTGTAGCATCGCCTCTATTTATTCTTTCTTTTTAATTACTTTCTCTGTCATCTACCTACGGTAAGTAGAATAAGTATTTACTGCATTCCACCAAAACTTGGGTACCGAGATTTTTCTTGAAATACGCGTTTTGAGATTTTAATGAACCCAGAAAAGGTTTTTCGTAACAGGTCCGCGCGCGCGTGTATGTGTGTTTACAGCACGACTCAAAAAGAAAAGTCTGATAAATACCAAACTTGGTATTTAAGTTGAGCATCTTCCGAGAATGCGACAGAGGATGCTCAGCAATATTTCCCCACACTGAACTACCCTTTACATGGAACATTTTTCTTTATTTTTCATTTTCTCAAAAAAAGGCTCTAACAGTTTTCATTAAAACGTAATATATTCGACATATTAGCATGGTAAATAAAACTTATCTTTAATTTTCTGTGTAGCGCCCGTGAAGCCTTCTTCATTCTTATTGAATTTCAGAGAATTGTATATAGCTTAACTGGGAAACTATAAGAGAAAGACAGAACCTATTAAAATTGCAATTTGTGTTAAATAGCTTTTGTAGCTTTCGCAGCTTACAAGATATTTCCTGTTGTTCGTTTGAATTTTCCAGTATTTTAAGCAATACGCTTCTGAAATTATATGTCCGTTTTTTTATTTCTCATGGGATCATGCAAAGAGTATGCAGCACTACGGCCAGTACATAGTGACCTGTTTTCCCTTAATATTTGACCATCTGCTCCTATGTAGCTAAAACGGAATATATACTGAAAACATTTCCGCCAACACGTATCGTGTTTAAGGCAGGTTGAAAGAAAACCAGCATTCTATGAATAACTAGCTGGCTTACCCGATGTTGCACAGTTAACTTTTTAAACTCCAATAACGAATTAATTTCATTTTTCCCCCACGTTCTTTATGAAACTATTGTGCAATGTTCTAGAGGGTTTTTATAGTGAATCCTTCCCTTTACCCCTTATAATTTCATACAGTTCCGACTATTCCAAATAACAGATGAGAAATCCCCCACCCCCGATATTCACGCAAAAGAATGTGAAATATCGGTGAAACGTCTGACTTCCGTAACTTCCCCCCGACAGTCTTCCCAGTCCTAGAAATCTGCATAGCAGCATAGCGTATAAGTACCCTATGGCGGTGGAAGAATCCTGTATCGGAATGGTCGAGTGATTTTTTAGATAATTATATTACATTAAATTTTAAACCTTTGTACCTTCTTTTTAATCCCATAGTTATTTAATAACAACAGCTACATCATTTTCACATAATGCAGAAACTCTTAACATATAGAACGAAATAATATTCACACTCCCAAGGCCGTCGTCCTCCGTGGTAGTGGTTACCATGCTAGCCTCTAGTTCCCGAGGTCGCGGGTTCAAACCCGGCGGAGGACGGTGGATTTTTTCGGGTGTAAAAATCCTTAGCATGGCTTCCTTCGGAAGGGAAGTAAAGCCGGTGGTTCCGTGTCGTAGATTTACGGCACGTAAAAGAACCTCGAGTCTGATAAAGAGGCCTCTGAGCAAAATTACCGGTCTTTCACGCCCAATATAGAATGGGACGCTAAGGATCACAGCAGTTAAAGAGCGTCCATAAATTAAACTCAATTTAATTTTAACACTCCCAAGGCCAAGGCTACCAAGTTAACCTCTTTGGACACAAAACAACACATAGTCTGCGAGCATCGAGAAAGTAATCTTCTCAGTTAATATAAATTACCAATTCACTGATTTCTAATGTTAGCAGTTTTCTCTCTTTATAGAATTATTGTTTAGCATGCCTAACGAACCTGATTAAAGAAAATAAAGCAAAACTTCCTTACATGGGGGTTATTTGAAGGTTTCGGCATTCAGAAACTTCAGTGCATACATATGTAGAATTATAATAAAGGTAATTCAGAGGTTTTCACACTGTTTCATTACATACACATCTACAGTATTTGATAAATGGCAATTTTATGTTTGCGGAGTCCTACAGTCTTTGCCGCATCCCGCATTTTGATCGCCATGTCTATCACTCCATACATCTTCTCCAACAGACCTATCGAGCATAGCCGTTCTGATTCCTTCTCTCCGTTGCGTTGCAGGTCGTCTCCTCCTGTTCCCTGGAATATAATTCAAAGCTCTTTTTGGCCATCTGTCCTCCTCCATACTTTTAACATGACCATACCATAATAACTGCCTAGTAAATAACAATTAAAGAAACAAATATAAATAGGATCGATTGTCGCTTTTTAAACCCTGCCTTCTGTTTGCTAAAGTGTTACATCATGGCCATCTGTGTATATTCCTTGCAATAAAACGTAACCTTGTTTTTCAATACTCTGCGGAGTGCAGCAACTATTTATATTCAGTGAAATAACTATTTTCTCCTCTACGGCATTCTAAACTAAAAGTCAAGACCTTCGCAAGTATGCTCTTTTAAAATTCCAATGTGTTTGCATTCAAGTGCAAGGGCTTTGTAAATACTTTTGAATCGTTTAGTAACTTATGAAATGAGATTAGAAGGTATTTTTTTAGCCACATGTCCGTCACAGTTATTGGGTTTTTCAATGGTGAAAGAATTATCCAAATTGGTTGAGTAGTTTTTTGAGACTGCCCTACATACATAAACACACAAACTTTCTCTCTTTATAATATTTGTATAAGCTTGAGAATAGCCATGAAAATAAAACATAGTGACTTCTCACTCAAAGTTCCCGGATTCGACTTCCGAAAACGTACAGTTAATAAAGCCCCTTCCCAAAATCATCAAATGTTTCAGTCAAAGCCCCCGATAAGTCCATAGGAGTTGAAGGGCGCTAGAAGTGCAAAAAAAGTGAATAGAAAAAGCTGTGTGATTGTAACACATCAGATTTTCCCCTTTTTATTCCTTCTCCAAATTTTTTCTTGTTTTGCACAGTGCCTGCGTTTTGTTGTACTTACTTATTCTTAATTTCATTATTATGCTTTCGCTTCACTCTTATTTTCATGTGATTCTGAAGTTTTCTATTCTATAGCGTTACAATTTGGAGGTAACACCAAGCTACACAGTGATTTTGACACACACCGTTCACTGAGTTGTGTTGCCTAAGTAATACGCTATTTAGATCAGATTTGCTGTCTAAATTCCTGAAATGGCGGCAACTACTTTGCTATGCAGATGCAGCAGGACGATCTACCCTTCTAATAGTGGCTATGAATATATCGACCGGTTGATTCGACCTTTAGTAGAACAGATTGACCCGCTGCATAGGTAAAGCAGAGAAGTTGCCTACACATTAGGAGTTTAGGCTGCAATCTGATTCCCTGTAGCATCTATTACTAAGAAAACCAACTAGCTGATCGTGTGAGCAATCCTAAATGCGGTTTATTACCATTACAACATAAAATAATATAGTCCCATTTACGCATAGCTCCCAAAGCAAATAATCGACACCAAAGCACGCTCGCTTGACTCGCGTGCGTTCTTAACGTTGGCAGAACCTGCCTAAAAATGTCGCCAGATTTTGCTCGAGGCAACTTAGTTTAGGTGGGCGGATGAATAAATTCCTTCGTCGAGACATCTACTAAATCAACTCCTCATTACTTCTAGATTTCTCTATATATTGAATTTCATCCATTCCGTAAGTATTATGCATGTTATAGCCTTATGACGTATACGGAGCTTTATCCATAATAATTTACTACTTAGTCCAATCCATTTTCCTCATCTGTCTTTTACGTCTTTTGTTCCTTTTAAACTCACGTTTCCACTAAACCTAATCTGTTCTTTTTCGCTCTGTACTCAGTACTGTAAACTGTAGAAGAGCAGCTCCCGACAGAGGATTTGTAATATATTTGTATCAAATGGCTGGAAACCTGCAGCATCAAGTTTGTTTCTCCTCCACTAACAATTTATCTTCCTGCCAACCTCATATTACAAGTTTACGACGTTATGATGCTCTCTTGTCATGGCCCACTTGAACATTCGCATTGTTATAACCTTTGATGTGGGTCACGTAATGTAAGAAGACCGACAAATTTCCCGCACGCGACCAGCTCTAAGATACAATTTGTTCATTATATCCGTTATATTCTCTGGGCATTATTCACGCTTTGTGTGCTCTTAGTGGGGCAAGACTCACGCTCCACCGAGGCCTATAACGATTTTCTTTCCTGGTTTGTCAAAGGCTATTGCTGAGAAACCAAGAGCTGCCTTGAAAGAAATGCAAAATATGATTAAATCCTATCAATTACTTTTGATATACTTTCCATGGATTAAATTAAACTGAATTTAATATGAGTTAAAACACTTTTGATTTTCATATTTTCACTTTAATTGCCTGTTAGTACAACTCTGTTGCTTTATTTTGTGCATGAGCAGGATATAAAAACGATTTAGGGTCAACATTTTTATTTTGAAATAATAATATTGCGTGAAAGTTTAAACTGTTTTCCTCTTTATGCGAAAGTTGTAGGTGTATATCTCTTTGTAAAATTCTATTAAATGTATTAAATAGCTAGATATATGTAAGCAGTTGCGTCCCTTTTCCTCAACTTTTGAAGAAGTATTTTGCATTTTATTCGAATATTTGCTTCTTCATGGAGACCTGTGTCACATTGTAATGTCCTTTTTGAAAACTTATCACATTTTAATTCACATATGATTTAATTTTTTTTACATTTGTTGAGTTAGAGAATGTTCGATTCTCGAAACTCAGGTTTTTCATACTGCTGTTGCATTTTTCTGAGGAATCATTTCAATTTTCAATAAATTGTGCTAAAAGCGTTGTTCTTGTTTGGAAAGTAGAATTGTTTCAAAATATTTATATTAGCAAGTTTTAAAATAAATTAGCTTGCTAATAATTATTTTTGACACTCGATCCTAAAAGCGTTTACCTTATGGACTGAAAACGTCTTTAAATAAGCCTTTATCGGTTTTTGTTTAAAGCAAAAGCAACTCATTCTATAAACAGAATGCAGTTTAATAATGGAAGCAACTCCAAAGTAATGCTTTAGTTAATAGATTGTCTATGGTAATACCTTTCGCTTTTGTTATAATTGAATCTGGAATTTCAACTATTTCGACTATTATTGGAAAAACAAACAAGCCCCTTACTATACCAACTAAGGTCACTTATTTCCGCAACACAATTTCGTAAATAACGTGACAAACTTTACTCTAACCTATTGAGAGACATTGAAATCAAAGACACTGTTAAATTAAGTTAATGTAATTTAGGAATCTTATACTAAAAATGTTATATGTACCATGTACGTAAAAATCTGTAGCAGAATCGCCTGATATAACTCGCCTCGTCCATGAACATTTAGTTTCGTCCGCTAAAGCTTCATTTTGCGTACTTGATACTTTGAAATATCCCCTATTACTAAAAATAATTATAACTTCACAAAATACTACTATAGAATTACAATTCTACCTCGCAACCTTCAGAAAAGCTTCATAATACTGTGATTAAAAAGAACTACACCCGCGAAAGCATAAGCCTAAAAATTATTAAAAATCTGAGGCGTTATATTCATGTAGCTTTTTCTACCAACTATCATTTATTTTTTTATAGCTACTACAAACTATTCTTACTAAAAGCTTGTCTTCTATCTACTTCAGATTGAGTTAAACGTTTGCATAAAGGGTTTTACTACACATTTCGTTATGGCTACAAACGGGGTAGTCAAGTGTTTTAAAACCGGTCGCTATATACGAGTACCATAGGTAACTAGCAACATATACTGGCCTTGAAATTGCATGCCCTTTTCAATACATTGTGAGAAACAATTGAAGGTTGGCGATACTTCAAAGAGCAAAATAAAGTACTGCAATATTCGAAAAATAACAGATAACTTAGAGATGACTAATGGGCCCCCCCAAAAAAGGGGAAAAAGTGTGCTTTAAAGACCTAAATATTTTGTGTGGTACGTTTTTCTCCTTCTCTTATAGTTTAAGAGTTATACAAAATTATACAAAATTCCTTCTGAATGAAGATAGCTTCATAGGTTATTCCCAGAAAATTCAAAATATACATTTTATTTGTCGTATAAGTATCTTAATTATATGGTATTTTAATCCAAATCGTTAGTAATTTTTTAGAAAATGAAACAAATAGAGAAACATTTGTGTTGTTAAGGGTGGGGATTTTCTTGATAATTTTCATGTGTAGCATATTTGGAAGATACTAAACTAAATACCAAATTTGGTGTTTTTCCGACATTTCGTTTTTGATTTATGTTGTTCACACACGCGCGCGCGCTCGAACATTTTTCTAAAAGTGTATTGTTTATTCAGGCGACCTCAAGACATATGTTTATGCAGAAATCTCCATATAAAATTTTTGGTTGGAATGTAATATTTCCACTACATATAATTAATGTAAATCATTTTTGCACGTGCATATGGTTATTAGTACGTTCTTTGTTAGCAGTGTGTAAAACGTTAACAGAATATCATGATTCAAAATAATATCGAGTATTAGTATTAATCCATGAAAAATCGGCTACATATACACTAAGTGATCAAAATATCCGGACACCTGGCTGAAAATTACGTACAAGTTCGTGGCGCCCTCCATCGGTAATGTTGGAAGTCAATATGGTGTTGGCCCACCCTTAGCCTTGATGACAGCGTTCACTCTCGCAGGCATACTTTCAATCGGGTGCTGGAAGGTTTCTTGGGGAATGGCAGCCCATTCTTCACGGAGTGCGGAACTGAGGAGAGGTATCGATGTAGGTCGGTGAGGCCTGGCACAAAGTCGGCGTTCCAAAACATCCCAAAGGTGTTCTATAGGATTCAAGTCAGGACTCTATGCGGCCAGTCCATTACAGGGATGTTATTGTCGTGTAACCACTCCGCCACAGCCCGTGCAGTATGAACAGGTGCTCGATCATGTTGAAAGATGCAATCGCCATCCCCGAATTGCTCTTCAACAGTGGGAAGCAAGAAGGTGCTTAAAATATTAATGTAGGTCTGCGCTGTGATCGTGCCACGCAAAACAACAAGGGGTGCAAGCCCCCTTCAGGAAAAACACGACCACACCATAAGACCACCACCTACGAATTTCACTTTTGGCACTACACACGTTGGCAGATGACGTTCACCGGGCATTCGCCATACCCACACCCTGCCATCGGATCGCCACATTGTGTACCGTGATTCGTCACTCCACATAACGTTTTGCCACTGTTCAATCGTGTAATGTAGACGCTCCTTACACCAAGCGAGGCGTCCTTTGGCATTTTCCTGCGTGATGTGTGGCTTATGAGCAGCGGCTCGACCATGGAATCCAAGGTTTCTCACCTCATGCCTAACTGTCATAGTACTCGGAGAGGATCCTGATGCAGTTTGGAATTCTTGTGTGATGGTCTAGATAGATGTCTGCCTATTACTCTTTACGTTTCTCTTCAAATGTCGGCGGTCTCTGTCAGTCAACAGACGAGGTCGGCCTGTACGCTTTTGTGCTGTATATGTCCCTTCACGTTTCCACTTCACAATCACATCAGAAACAGTGGACCTAGGAAATCTCGCGTACAGACTTCTATACAAGTGACACCCAATCACCTGACCACGTTCAAAGTCCGTGAGCTCCACGGAGCGTCCCATTCTGCTGTTTCACGATGTCTAATGACTACTGAGGTCGAGGATAATGAGTACTAGGCAGTAGGTGGCAGCACAATGTACCTAAGATGAAAAACGTATGTTTGTGGGAGTGTCCGGATACTTTTGATCACATAGTGTACATAATTTGTGCTATCATATTTTTGCTGCTCCTATCAAATAGTTTGACATAAATGCTCAAAAAAGTGTTGCTTGATTATGTTCTTACTTTCTTCACCGCTTACCTACGGTAGGTAGCGGAAGTATTTACTGCATTTCAGTGTCAAGATTTCACTGTAAATACACACTTCGAGTTCCCATGAACCCAGAAAAGCATTTTTATACAAGGTCCACGCCCGCTTGGGGTGTGTATACAACATAACTCAAAACTAAAAGTCGCGAAAGAATACCAAATTTGGTATTTAAGTTTAGCGTCCTTCAAGGATACTTTTACCAATTTACTGCACCACAAACTACCCTTTAAACGGAACAGTTTTATTTGTTCGAATCTGATTTTCTAGAGCCAGACATGTTATAATTTATGTAACAGTTAATACGCTAACTTGGCTTTTTCGAAATCGCTTGTAAGAACCGCTTTAAGGAAATCAGGAGATGATGCAACGTTTATGAACATTTTGATTTATAGACAAAACGGCAAAACTATTGTTCAATTATTTTGAAAAGTGCAGATGTATATGTCACTGACTGCTTCTTGAACTTAATTAGAATATTTCCTTAAGACAGTACGCAAGCTGTACTGTCAATTAACCGTATAACTTCATTTCAGTTCAGTGCAATTTATGAGACTCATTTGAAATCTCTAAGAGCAGTTTGTGCATTCCTAGCTTCCTTTTAATTTGCATCATTAGAAAAGAATTTCCATAGCGAAAATTATTTTTGCATACTTTAAACTATTTGTTTATTGTTTGTATTTACAACAATTACTTTAGCACATTATACTTACTTCTCTTTTACATTCCAATGTTAATTATTAAAGAATTTGTGTAATGAAATTGGCTTAACATTATATCTTATCCCTTTTATCCTCGCAAATATAAATTTACTCATTATTGTTAATTATACTGGTACCTCTGTTTGCGAGGAATCCCCCTTCAGCACGAGATTTTTCTCACCCGGGGTGGTGCTGGAAATTAGCTGTGATTGTTTACACTTTTATGTAGTATTTTCCCGGAAAATAAATAAATGTATTATTCACAAATGTGAACCACCCTCCAAATAAAGTATCCCGTCAATAGGGACATTAATACTGAGTTTGAAACTTCATACTCTAGTCTAGCATCGTGCATGTTAATTGATTTGGTTGCTGACGTCACGATGTTTCTATCACTGATTTATTTGTTTTCAGTATTAAGAATTTTAATTAAATTTTAATCCCTAACAGTGTTAATTTTTGTTTCTTGAATAAATAAACAAATAGCAAATAGAATAAATCATTTTCGCAGTTAATTAATTTGAATTCAAACCCTGGATGAGCTAAAATGTCAGTGTAATCGTGTAGTAAAATTCTGTTTATTTTTACCACGTTCCAAATGTTCTATTTCCTAATGCGTACGAGGATTAACATACTTATACTAACACTGGTGGGGCACAAGATTGCCCCAAACAAACGGTTCCCTGCACCAACATTTTGATACACATTTTAAAACAGTTATAATCATGCTCACGGATTATATCCAAATGGATAGTTATCCTTTTCAATCTGCATTTAATCGAGCAAATGGGAGCTACCCACGATAAACGTAACAGTAAAATACAATGAAATGCAAGCCGCAGCTTCAGCGTGACCAGGTTCGCGGCACTTCACGGTCCTCGTTAGTCAGTTGTTTTCCACTACTCATCTGGTGCACATCTTCAGCTGAACGTACTACCGCGGCAGAGGATTATGCGTCCAGTGGTTTCATAATACCAAGCGTGTGTCTGAGTAGTGCGGTTGTTAGCTGGCATTATTACGTGCGTTCATGAACTTTTCCATCATGTGGTGACAACAGATAAAGCGATAATGTGGGGAGTCGTCTTTGTGCTGTATCTCTCCTTACAGGTAAGAGAAGAACCTGCATTAGTTTATTACTTTTTTATGCAATAACATACATCCAAAAGTAAAATGAGAATGGTTTCTTAAAATATTTTGCCCCAACGTAATTTAAAAAGGTATCTGAAGTTCATAAAATATGTAGATGAGATATCAAATAACACTCGACATGTTTCTACTTTAGTTATTAATATCACACCTATATGTTAGAATTAATTTAATAATGATAATACATCAAAATATAATGTCATAGATATCGCCAGTATATTTTTATTAAATGGGCGAGCAAGCTTCAACATCGTTCCAAACAAAATTTCTTACTTGGTTATTAAAACCTGATAGGTTTTGCTACATATTAAATAACTAATAATAACGATTAGTGATATTACGACCATAGTTTAAATAACCGCTAAATGTTATATAACGAATTGCAATTTATCCAAATTATGAAGCAAGTAGTATTTTAATATAATCCACTGGAAATAATGTGTACTTTCTTAGGTGCCTAGAGTAAATATTGTTCTCCATCGAAAAAAAATTGAAAGCGAGACTTCACTGGAAATAGGTGTTTTGAGATCCAATAAAAAAATGCATAAGTTCCATGTGTGTATGTGTGTGAGAGAGAGAGAGAGAGAGAGAGAGAGAGAGGAAGGGGGAGAACAGCATAAACTAAAAACGGTAAGTGGGTTAAATACCAGACTTTGCATTTAAGTTTAGCATCTTCTAAGGATGCGATAAGAAGATTTTCAAGAAAAATAAATTTTTGTAAGAATATTTTGTAGAAGACATATAAATACAAACAATAGCGGGCAGAGAAAGTCATGTGAATGGAACACTTACGATTTTAAACAAATATTCCTGTTAATGGCTGTTAACTATGTAATTATTCATAAAAGTAGCATGTATATATTATTGCATCAACAAATATAAGCAAGTATGTTCTGAATTAAGGACTACCTCCTTTAAATAGTGTATTTCGCATATAAGACCTGACTAGCTTTATATTGAAAATATATATGTTCATTCCATAACGTGTTAGAAACTCAAGAAACACTATGTTGAAGGTGGCAATTATTTTCAAAAATGTCTCTTTTGTTCCAAAATAATACTTGTCTAAACGTATTGCACATGGTAAGTGAACAATAAAGTTGATATGTATATAAGTGAAGCTTCTTAGTATAAAGAAATTATATTTAAAAGAGCGCATTAATTACACTAGTCTACATGACATCGGATGACTGAAAACTAATAAGTGATTCTGACTCACTTTTTTATGCTGATTTCAGAACTACTTTTAATTTTTTTATCACGTACATTTTTTTTTCACAATTTCACTCCACAAATATAGAGATATAGGGATATAAAGATGTTGCTTCCGCCACTGCATATAAAATTGGGCTTGAAGCAATTTATAAGGGCTCTACTACAGAATGGACCCTGCTTCAAGTACCTTTCCCAGAAATTTCCCTTTATTACATAAGACAAATTTAAGGCTGGAATTTTTGTTGGTCCTCAAATAAAGAAATTGATGAAGGATGAAGATTTTGAGGAGACAATGAATGAGAGAGAAATAGGAGCATGGACCGCCTTCCGATCATTTACTGAAAACTTCTTAGGCAATAACAAAGATCCTAATTATAAGGCCATTGTCGAAACAATGTTCGAAAATTTCAAGAAGATGGGTTGTAACATGAGTGTAAAGGTGCATTTTCTGCATTCACATATCGACTACTTTCCAGAAAATCTGGGACATTATAGTGAACGTTTTCGCCAACATATTAAGGAAATGGAGAGGAGGTACCAGGGGAGATGGAATGAAACTATGATGGCCGACTACTGTTGGATGTTGAGGATCATCTTCAAGGATCTGCAAGGAAGTCAAAGAAGAGAAAGTTTGAAAAAAATTAAATGAAACACTTTGGCTTCTTGTTTTGTTAAAACGAAGTCATGAAATAAATTAGGGGAGTTCTTGAGAGTATTCTTAAAATGTTTCTTGAATAAAAACTTACCTTGTTTGAAATGGTATTTGAATACTTTTCTACGCTCATTAGTAAAATTGTCAAAACATTACGTATTTTGTGTAAAAACCTGACGCGATAGAAAAAAACGGAAGTTATCTCTGGAATCAGCATAAAAACTTGATTCAAGAACACCTACTTTTAAGAAATCATCTGACAAAAAGTTTGAAAATGCAGTCTAGTGTTATCTAACTTAAATATGTATAAACGTTTCTTTTGATTTGCCACACTTTTTTTTTTCGATAGGCAAGAGAGGTTTTAGAAATAAGCTTTCGAGTTAATCCAAAAACGATGGAAATTACTGCAGTAATTTATATTCCTATTTATTCTATGTGCTATTATCAAAATCGAGGATGAGGATTTTGATTAGAATAAATAATGAATTATGTATTCAGCGACCACAGTTTAGATCACGCTCTGAAAAAAAAAAACGGGTTCTGAAACATAACCTGACACTTACAGACTGACCCACAACGGTTTGTGCTCAACGTGGACAAATGTTAACTAGTGAGTAAATATTAGTATTGAAGTAAACCTAAAGTGCTGGTGAACTTGTATGTGTGCACAACAAAACTGACGGTGGTTTATAAGCCCAGAGTACACAGTTTCCGTTCCGACGGGAGGGAATAAAGGCATAAAATATCAATTGAGATCTAGGCATTCAATCATGCAATGCTGGGCAAGTCTGCAAAACACACACAGACACACACTATAATATGCATTAAAATGCGAACCGATGTGAGCCATTAGTGACAGAAAACACCTAAAGCAAGAAGTTGAGAATTTTAACGGAAATGTCGGGAAATTTTGCAGTTTTCTGTAGCATACATCTTTGAGGTTAATGTGTTGCAATTATTTGTGTTACAAAGAGATGCCACTATTTGTGCAACCTCAGACAGGACACAAAACCAACCGCAAGCTTCATGGTCTGCAGAAACATTACGATTCAGCTTCAAATGATTAACAGTACCTCCGCATATTGGTATTTACTACAACTGCTATTTTCTTGTGTTGTGGTTGTTCATACATAGCAGTCATAGAAGCACTTTACACGTGTTATTTGTCACTCTACTAGTCAAACTACTGGCGTCGTTTCATGTCGACAAACCAACCACTGGGGCCGAAATAGGATGGGAGGAAGTTTAAATCAAGTACTAGGAGACAAACACAAAATTCACTCTTAACCCAGTAGTCTTTCAAATTCTTTTAGGAGCTATTTTGTGCTTTAAGAGATCTAGTTCAAAGTTCGAGATTCCTACAAGCTTTTCCAACATTCCGGTATTGTATGGAGTATTTCATAATCTCTAACATCCTGGAACATTCTAGAATGACAATCTCAGGTTTAGAACCTCCTGGATATTCTGGAATTTTATTGAATATTCTAGAACCTCTTGGAACTTTAAGAAACATTCTAAAATATTTTGGAGCTCCTTATTTTCAACTCCCTTCTTACAAATATGTACACCGTTGGACCTGTCTGGACAAAACTTTGTACATACACACCATAATAGCCAACAAAAACTACAAGCTACCTTACAACTTTCAGATAGGAACCTCTAACCGTATTATCAACCTCTTACAAACAGAGGCTTGGCGGATCTTGACAAATCTACGAAAACTTTTGCTTTAGGACCCAGCAGAAGTCACAAAGCCGACAATGTGTGTGTAGTATTTTTGCCTAATCTTATAATTTGCTTAAAATATTTATTAATGTATTAAAATGGAGTGTAATAACATTTCAAACTTGAAATTTCGGTTTTACTCTTAAGTATTATTATTTATTATATTTTTATTTTCAAAATTAACTTTCACAAATTCCACTCTCGATTACTTCTGTTATTGTTTCGGTAGTAAAGTGTATTTTTAGTGCTCTAAATACAGGCTTTCTAAATACAAAAACACACTTGAGCTGCGCCAGGTAAAATAGTTTCATTCACCCAACAGCATTTCAAATGGACAACGAAGAAGACGAGTAAATCCAATATATATTTTTCGTTAATGTCGGCATAGCTAATTCGCTGTACCAGTTTTACTTATTCTAAAACTTAGTTCAAAAAGGGAAGACAGCGCGGGAAAATAAATCATTTTGATTGGCGTGACATAACTTTGTTTCTCAGTATGTAAGCTATGGCGTTTAACCATTTTGGATTATTAATTTGACTTAGATGTATGTTTATGTTATGTTATGTATGGTGTTTAAAGATAGAAATATTAAAACTTACTTCTAAACTAGAGTAAATTACAGAAGCTTTTAAACTCCGAAGTAAAATAAATTAGAGCATTGAAATTAATAATATAATGGCGGCGCTGTGAGTAGAGAGAGAAGTCAATGAAAGCTGAGCATTGCTAAACCACTCCCAAGGTGCAGAAGGGTCGCTGCATACTTTGGTGTTCTGTGGCTGCATCCTAAGAGATCGCTGTCGAGGAGCAACACGTTTCCTTCTATCTTGCCACACCATTATCCTAAAAACAAAGACGCCATCCTTAATTTGTCTATCCTTGCATAAAAACATCCTGCGGTAAAACCCTATTTCGGGTGGGCATGCAGTAAATGCACTCAGGGTAAACAGCCTGCCAGCAGAGCGAGCGAGCGAGAGAATGATAGACCGCTCACCTCTCACCAAGGGCTCACTCCCAGGGACCCACGTGTGGTATTTGTAGTGGACAAAGCGGCATGTGGGCGGGTTTTCTCCGGGTTCTCCGGTTTCCCCCTCATTCATTCTACCAACTGCTCCATAACCACCTTTGCTTTTATCTATTTCATCATCATTTCATATTATCTTTCCTCACTCTCATACCAGGCATCAGCCTGATCACCCATCCTGAATATTACCTATATCTGATCTAAAGTGTCTGTCTGCTCCTCGACAGGCCTCTGACTCCAGACACCCGCTTGTAAGTCCCGGAGGTGAAGTCCTACATACGAGGAGGGTAAACAGAGAAAGAAGAAATTAATAATATGCCTAACCTCACTTTCATGCGCATTGTAAATCTTTTCAGAAACAAAACTGGGCGTTAAAATAATGCAACGTAAGCTTTATTTTGATTTCTTGGATGCTGCCTTTCTTTGCTGTAATGTCCACCAACAATGCATTTAATAGGAGTATTGCATCGAAATTCAATATTGCAGTTGTATCGATAACAAAAGGTTGAATAACACAGACTCGTCAGACTAATTTACCTACTGAGCTGCATTCCAGTCATTTTATTCACCTGGAAAGAAAACGGACTTCAAAGTACCTATCCCCTATAGTTCTAAAAATAATACTTATTTTTATTGTTAATTTTAATTAAATGACTTCTGAACATTTAAGTTCCCTTTTTAAAATTAAAGTTAACGGTATACACAGCCCTATTTCTCTGTCCAAATCTAAAGTAGCTAGAGAGGATATGAAATGTGGATATCATTCACTGGAATACAAACGGCGCTGACCCAAATTGGTTCAATGAAGCCTACACTGATTGTTGTGGCCACGCATGGAAGCGTAAATTCAAGGCCTACCGCTGTCCGGTAGCGGAAGATACTGACCGCTGAACAGTTACTGGACACCAAATTACTTCTCGCTCCGATTATTTTTCTTCTCGCAATCTTGGGTAATTAGGTCTTTCTTCAGAAGCGGTCACTGTAAAATACTTGGACATTATTTGAGATATAGTTAAATAATAAAAAATAACAATGTAATAATAATAACAATTAAACCCATTGTCTTTGAATCCGTGATAGCTGTTCAAAGCCAGAACGAGAACGTTTTATGGTGAAACAAACACATTAGAATTTGTTATAATTATGTAACATTTTACTACTACTACTACTACTACTACTACTACTACTACTACTACTACTACTACTACTACTACTACTACTACTACTACTACTAGTAATAATAATAATCTACTCTCGACCCTTCTACTAGACCCTACTCCTATTCCTACTACTTCTATTACGCCTATTTCTAATACTCCTGCTACGACTACTTTTACTCCTATTACTACTGCTAATATTACTCCTACTCCCTATTACTACTCCTCATTCTCCTCCTGCGAGTACTCCTACTGCTATTCCTACTATACTTTGGTCAGAGTCTTTTGATACAGTGGAAAGTGGAAGGTAGAAAACCGGTTGCTCGTGTCCAGTGTTACGTGTGGCCGCCGCACGTCCACGCAACGTGCTTATTTCCACCTTCCGCTGTCTCAAAGGACTCTGACCATAGTATACTTAGTACTCCTGCTGCTACTACTCCTACTCTATTGCTCCAACTCCTACACTGACACGGTTAGCCAGTCGTCCTCCTTGGTATACTAGTTATCATACTAACCTCTAATCCCGGTGGCGCGGGTTCAAACCCAGCGGTGGGTGAAGGAGTTTTTCGGGCGTAAAAATCCTTAAAATGGGGAAGTAAAGCCGGTGCTCCCGTGTCGTAGATTTACGGCACGTAAAAGAACCTCAAGCCTGATAAAGAGGTCTCTGAGCAAAATTATCGGTCTTTCACGCCCAATATAGAATGGGACGCTAAGAACCACAGCAGTTAAAGAGAGTCCATAAATAAAACTCAATTTAATTTTGAGGTGATTAAGGCAAGAACCGTAAATGGAAGGTCTGTGGTTCAAATCTCGCCCGGACCATCCTCCCTGACTGAGTTTTTTTTTCTTCAGGCTTTCCTCAGTCTTCTCCTCTTTTTACTTCCGGGACCAGCTGGTTCAAACAAATACAAGCAGTACTCCTACAATGTAAAGCTATAATGGATAGAGAGAGAGAACAATCTTATGTGTCATATTCACATTTTCTCTACCCACTCTTGTACAAACTATTTATACAAAAGCTTATTTTCTGTTTCATGTTAATCTATATAGACATTTGCAGAAATGGTTTCATTACACATTGCTGAAGCCATATCAAATCTTTAAAATGCGGGCTTTGAATTTGCACTCCTTGAATTAGTACGAGGGGAAAAACATTACGAATAGGGAGTCAGCACTTGAAAAAACACATATAACCTGTTTGAAAACTCATACAAATAACAAAGAATATACTGGAAACAGTAAATATCACACAAAATGTTTATTGCACATAAATTGCACGCTTTAACAAAATATACAATTTTTGTATTACTAAGTTTTTGTTTTTCTCTTATAATTTACAAGTTCTACAAAATTATACAAAATTAATTCGCAGAAAATCCAAGACCTATAAATTTTCTTTGTCATGCAAACAACTTAAACATATGGTATTTTATTCAAAATTGTTAGAGCCATTTTGAGAAAATAAAAAATAACGAACATTTTCAATATAAAGGGTAGCTTGGGGTGGGGGAATCTCCCTAGAAAGTTTTGGAGGACGCTGAACTTATGTAAATACAAAGTTCAGTATTTATTCGATATTTCGCTTTTGAGTTACGCTGTTCATAGACAGATAGATTGACACACACACACACACACACACACACACACACACACACACCTACATACACATACATACACACACCTGCACAAGCGCACGCGCACAGCCTTTTCTAAAAATACTTTTATTTATTCAAGAAACCTCAAAACCGGTGAAATTCCGATATGAATTTTTGGGTGAAATGCATCACTTTCATTACTTACGATAGGTAAGTAATAGAGAAAGTAAGAAACACTAATTTCAATAAAATTTCCTTCAAACTCATATATAAATGGACGGACAGACTCACCAACACTTATAATAGGCGCAAAGGTACCTGGAAAACATTAAATCATCACCAAACTACGTTATGGGAATTAGAAAGACCTTTAAAATGTTATTACACAACCTCGCCGAGATGATAGATATAGGTAGGTATAGGTTATACAACGGAGAGGGATATCCCGTGCACTGCAACCTATATAAATCAATTATGGTTACCACCCTTCTGGAGGAAGGGATAAAGTGAAAGAACCACAGGAGGTTGCAATCCGCAGGGAGACTGGCCACAGAGACGCGCGAAGGTCCCTGCCAGTTCCAGGCTCGAAAACCCGTCCGCACTGCTCGAGCTGCCTATATAGGGCGATGAACGACCCGTCGACCAAGCAGCCCTCTGGTGCCCACGGAGAGTATCCTTTTCTTTGAGCAAGCATCCACACCATCTGTCCGGCACCGCCATTTGCCACGAAACCTATAACCACACATGAGACAAGAGAAGGAAACGGAATGAAAGAAAAATGATGAAAAAGAAATCGTGGTAAATGAGAAACCAGCCCAGCATTAGCCTACCGACCAGGGAAAACCACAATTAACCCAAGGTCAGAGTGGGCAGTCGACGGGAATCGAACCCGGAACCTCCCGAACGCGAACCTCTCACGGAGGCATCTCGCCAGGTTCGTCAAGGTCACTCTGCAGCAGTAGAGAAATAATCCCCCCGGATCCACTCAGCCTGCAATGCAATCCATGTGAGCTTTCTGTCCTATGAAATATACCTAGCATGATGGCGGCATGGTACCGCTGCACTCATTCCTCATGTATGATACACAACAGACATAGGGGAAGATCCCTTACTTATTATCATTTTAATAATTCAGTATTTTTGCGTTCTCTACCCCTGTCTATAGAAGGCAGAGGAAGTATTTTAATCGACCCAAAATTATGATACCATTTTAGTAGTGTTTAACGCCCACTCTTATTACACATGGCACCGCCACCACAGGCGGTGGATACGTGAAATAAAATGATTATTGGGAACGGAAAATTTGGAACTAAAATTTCTAGGCCTAAGTTTAGGGTAGATATGGGACACTGAGGAAATCCCGGAAAAAATCTGTCAGGGAGAACGGTACTGGCGGGATTTGAACCGCGGACCTCCCTTTCAGGGTCCATATCTTAAAGACCTCAGCCACCCGTGTCGGTAAAATTATCGAAACTTGGGAAATACATGTTTTTAGGTTCTTTGATTCCAAAAGAGCCATAGCGCTATGTATGAACATGGTAATTCAAAATGAAAAAATCGGCTAAATACCAGTCTACCAAGTATGCGAAGATTGGTACATCTTAATCTTCGCAAGAAAATTTTCAAGAAACCCCCACCTCAAACCCCTTAAAAATTGTTGTTTATTTTTTTATTTTATCTAAATCACTCGAAATGATTTTGATAAAATACCATAAATTTAAGATATTTCCATCCCCGGTAAAATCTATCTTAAGTTTTAATTTTCTTTGAATAGTCTCTGCAGTTCCCTTTATTCTGAATGAATTTTGTATAATTTTATATACCGGTGAACCATAACAGACAAAAAGCTTAGTATATAAGATGTAGATATCATTAAAAAAAATACAATTTATATAAAATACATTTTTATGCATTAACCATTTTCGAGATATTTATTACTATTAGTTTAAATTTTCTAATACTTTTAACTATTTTTGAAGTGCTAATTTACTATTCTTTTCTTTCTTGTGTTCATGCTAAGAGTATGGAATTTCAAAGCCACCATATAGCGAATCGCTTTTTAAAGATTTGGCTTCGCTTTATTCTACTGTATCCCTCTTGTGCATACAACGAAATGTGTAATGAAACCATTTCTGCAAACTACCACAATTAACATTGAGTAGATGGAAACATGGGCTTTTATAGGAATAGTTTGTAGAAGCGTATAAAAATACACTATAATGCATAGAGAAAGACATGTGAATGTAACACTTAAGATTTGTTTTATCTAAAACGTGATATCCAACCCATGACTGCGCAATCCAAGCAGTTAATAGTGGAATGAATGTTAATTAAAAGTTTGTTGTCTTTGGCGTATGCAAGTGAGCGTAGCACTAGCTCCGCTATGAATTGTTGGTTGATTGTCAGGAAGCAGAGGAGGATTTCGGTGCTTGCGGAAACCTCCAGGAGCAAGGGGTGAGGAGAACACAGAGAGGAGCCAGATCCAGTACGGCAGGCTCGGATACAGGTGAGGTTGCCTAACGTCTCCAGATATTACATCCTGACGCCCGTTGGACCCCATACAGGCCAACTTCTTCTCACGGAGAGGTCTCCCTGTGGCTCCTTCGCACACCGAACTCCAGGGCAGACATTCCAACACAGCAAACCACACCGCCACACGCCTTGCTCGCCATCCACTCGTCTGATCCCTCGACCCTGATACATGGTAAGCGAATGGGGTCAGGAAAATTCGCGGCATTATTCTGGTCGATTCTGCAAGTTAAGTTTACAGAACAGCTATTTTTCTAGAGAGCATGTACGGTCCTATGATCCATGCGATTGTGTTACGCAATTAATGTAATACTAAGTATTCAATAAAGACTACGACTGCTGCTGCTGCTGCTGCTGCCGCCACCGCTACTACTGCTGCCGCTATCACTACCACCACCACCACCACCACCACCACTACTACTGCTACTGCTACTACTACTGCTACTGCTACTGCTACTGCTACTGCTGCTGCTGCTGCTGCTGCTGTAATGCACTCCAGCACTTGCCTACACCAGAGAAAGCCCGCTATGAGCTGTAATATCTTCCAAGAAAAGAAAGCCTAGAGAACCGTGATATTTCGCCCTGTTCCAAATAAATTACAACAAATCTGCTGTTATATACAGACTCATTTTTACATTAGAGAAAGTCAGCTATTTCCAGAAAAACTAGATGGTTATAATCGGCTATGATCCACATTCCATAAATTGAGGTTTTTTTTGTGGTTTTCCTCTATGGAAAATATCAGATTGGATATATAATACAGTGACCAAAAGTTGCATTCACAGAGCAAAAGAAACAGTAACATGATATAGGGAGGTGACTATTCAACTGAAACCATCTGTCCGACACCATAAGTACTATATTGTGTATGTACTCGCAGAAGAGTAAATGTACAAACACAAAAAGTTCATCTTCCAATTAAATCAACAATAACAAACTAGATTGTAAAGAAAAACGACTACATAACTGAGACCACCGTTAAGTTATTCAAGGAAGTGATAAAAAAGGTAAATATACAACTGAGGCTATCGACAAGCTATTTAGACAGACGGTACAGGAAGGCGGCTACGCAACTGAGGCCACTGACTACGTGTATACACTCACAGAACAGAATTACAGTATCAGAAATGTCCATCTTCCAACTACATAAATTAAAATCAACGAACTAGACGATTTATAAGGTGGTTACGCAACTGAGGCGAACTAGCAGCAACTGGTCAAGCAGATGGAAGGTGACTACGTAACTACTATAATGGCATGTGTCCAGCACACAATGAATCATCTGTATAAAAGAATTGTAACTCGTGATGTTTGCTAATATGTTGAACTCGAGTAATCGTGTATGTTCCCTTGGAGTGATGTTTCTTGTAGAATATATCATGTTCTCCTATGCGTTCCTTTAAAACACTTTCTCTATTGATTAAACTACTTATTACATACTGTATTTACCTAGTTCAGAAATTATTTATTTATTTATTTTTTGTCTATATGAGCATTTACAATTGTTATAAAATATCTTATGTGCTGCAGTCACATGACTTTCTCTACTCACTCCTTAGCCGCCTCGTCGGGTAAGAGTACGCAACATTAGCCAAAGAGTACGCACTAGCATAACTCGCTAGAAAATTCACCATGGCCTTCATAACCTGCGCATTCTTCATGCTATCACTGGGGGCAACTACCACACTTGATCCAATCTTCTGTGATAGGCTCCTTGTAGATTCCACCATACCCTGGACAATTCGAAACATCAGACCCTTCCTTGGATTTGGTTTATCCTGAAGTTGATGGCGAGAATAAGTCCAGATTAGGGCTAAGCACTCTGCATTGTTCGGTGCTGGTATTTTGTCTCTTCTTAGTTTAGTATGGCTTATATTGTTTTTCTAACAAAGTATTTTTTTCCGGGGACCCAGACAAAACCTCGAAATTCTTTGCCATTGTCTTCCATGTTCTGGGTCAATCATATTTTGGTAGTATATTTATAGTGCACACACCTACCCGTAAATCAACACTCTGAACTTAATTTGTGTCACGTTCTTGTTTTTTTCTGGCGGCTGGATAGACATATCATCTGTCACTGATGAACTACATTTGCCCATGGTCTCCTGTTGAACTCCTTCGTCTTCTACAGTTGTCGGACACTCGACTCTCTCGGTGATTTCTGATGGAGCAAAGTCTTCTGTTGTGAAGACATCTGGATTGAACGAGAATATTCCCGTTGACTCGAAGGATTTCTTAGTTGTTTGGATTGCGGCTACTCGGGAAATATGAAGCTCGAAACAAAGCACTCACATCTGTTTGCCTAATTGGTCTTCCTGGATTAGTAACGATGAACTTATCAGCCTAGCATATGCAAGCAATTAGCATATGCTAATTTAGAGACCCATAGAACTCCTTGTCCAGTGGTTGTAACTTGTGTCCGGAATGGGGAGGTGAGGAAAGAAGTGTTATACTATTTTTCCTGCAGTATGTAATAGCTTCAAGATAGCAACGGGGGCCATGATTGTCCAAAATAAGGAGTATAGGATCATCAGTCGAGGGTTTACACTTGAGCAAAGTGCTTCAACCACTACACAAACAGTTCGTAGTTTATGAAAAAAACTATTCAGAAACCAGGTTAAAGCTCCTATTGGGCTTCAGAGAACAGTTCTGGCTTCATATGCTCACGAGGGAAAATCAAGGTTGGTGGGACGTAGATTCCTGTTGGGATGAAGCAACAGACAGCTGTTACAGTTTCTCCCCTTTCACCTGACACTGCCTTGCAGATTGTTTTCTTGCCCTTTGGAGGCAGAACTTTAGGTTCCTTGTGCGGTACTGTTGACATTCCTGTCTCGTCCTGTAGAAAATTCTGATGGGTTGAAACTTCTTCTCGTTGTAGCACGACTTAAGAAAATCTAATGTGTTACACTCACATGACTTTCTCTACTCTTGTACAAACTATTTTTAAAAACTCTTATTCTCCATCTATTTCATATTAATCGAGATAAATATTTGCAAAAACGATCTTTTGACATGCAAAGAGAATTACATTTTACACATAGTGACCAGTTCTAAAAATATTTGACTATCGCTTAAGGCGTACTATGTTGCCCTTGTTTTGTATTTGCAAGGGCAATATAGAAATACAGTAGCCTTTAAGCACATACATATCTCTTAATAGCTGGTTGCTAGGTGCAGCACCATTCTCTTTTCCACAGATCAATACTCTTTGCATATCCAAGACAAAAAGATGAATAACGAATTCCCATTTGAGAAAATAAGTATTGAAAAATTTAAGGGAATAACAAGCAATACCTCGAAAATGGTCTACTCAACAACAAAAATGTATGACATAAATTGTGTATTTTAACGGATATACATTTTTTGTGCAGTAAAATTTTGTCTATCTCTTATGGTTTACCAGTTATGCAAAAGTCGTTCACAGTGAAGAATACTTTTGGAGACATTCCCAGAAAATTCAAGATATACATTTTATTTTTCATGAAAATATCTTAAACATATGATATTTTAATCAAAATCGGTCGTGCCATTTTTGAGAAAATTAAAATTTTCGAAAAATGTTCCATGTAAAGGGTAATCTGGGGGATTTTCTTGAAAACCTTCGTGTCGCATCTCTGGAGGATACTGAACCTAAATACCAAGTTTGGTGTTTATCCGACTGCTCGTTTTTGAGCTATGCTGTTCACAGACACACAGACACACACATGGACATGATTCCAAAAGGATTCTGGGGTTCTCAAAACATGTATTTCTGGTGAAATCTCGGTATCGAATTTTTGGGTGGAATACAATACTTCCCCTACTTACTATACGTAGTAGAGAAAGCAATTATTAAAAATCTCTATCTACCTGGATTTTGTTGAAGCGCATAATTCGCCCCAGGCTGCACTGCTCAGGACAACGAACAGGTAATCCCTGTCTCTTGCAAAAGCAAATCAACCAAGACTTCCCTGTCATTTTAAAGTTCGGTTGAACCTATGATCAAGATTGTTACGCTCAGCAAAATCGAACGCCAACCTTATCATTTGTTTTCTGGTTAGACCGTAAAACTTGGTGTCTAGGTCCCGGCAATGATCTGCAAGCTTTTTTCTATGGCTGGGTTGAACGTCTTCTTGAATCTGCCAAGCGATGTTGATACGGTAATTTGTATCACAAATTACTCAGATGTAAATAAGGATTGTAATATGAATATGTATTTTATGTGACATTGATTTCAGAGGTTTATTAATTGTAATTATTATTGGTAAATAATAATATACAGCTTTACTGAAACTGTCAACAATAGCGCAATAATGCAGAGAGGGGGTGAGTTGTTTATCATTACCGGGAACAAGGAAGTTGCGTAATATTTCGCGCGGTTTCGATAGAAGCTTCTGGAACATTTTCTAAAGCATATGTATTAGTGGTTTTCATTGGATAGTAAAATAGACGCTAATGTTGGCGCGTTTTATTAGCCAATAGCAGTTCATTTATAATCTTTAGGCGTATCTTGAGGCAAGCCTATAAATAGTGTAGGTTCAAGGGAGCGTTCCCCCAGTTCAACGGAATTCTCAATACACTACACGTCGGCCGTTCAGTTCATCAAAATTTCGTGTACACTACACAACGTCAGCCAGTCCTTCATTTCGTCAAGTTACACGAGAATTATTATAAAATATTATACAGTTAAATATACACAAAGTCGAAGTACGTGAGTTAAAAAGTGAGAAGTTATTACAAACAGTTTCAGTATGGCGAGTATCCAGATAAATATGTGAAAGTGTTTCTGACGTGTTCGGCAATAAAAGCTATAAAACCAATTTCTTCGTCAGTATCATTTCTGGATAAAAGATTCCTTTCCGATTCACACCCTGCATGAGAAACATATTCGACCCAAAGAGCTAGCTGGAGGATATTTAAAGTGAATTATTTCAAAACTGATACAAATTGCTACGCCAGATGGAGCTAAACAAACCAACAAGGAGTGACGTCACAAGAATGGCTTCCACCAACACTGAGGTAAACAAACATGGTAACTAATACCGTCGCATATTGGCACCCAGAACGGAATTGAGAGGACCAAAGGGGCGAATGCAGCAGTAAAATGATCTACAAGACGCAGATTCCAGAAACAAAAGGAACGACAGACTATACGGATGATTGGACATCGTAATTCCGAGATCAACTACAAGACGACGTAGATTCATCACAACACAACGCAGAAGCGACATACAAATCTAGGAGAATGGGGCAGAACGCTGGACATCAAAGTAACAGCAACGGACAGCATTAGTAAGGTTAGAGTATATTAATTTTTTTTAAGAAAGAAAAAAAAAAGGAAATAAATGTTAATGAGGAGTGGTAGGATAATAAAAACAATGGCTGCTAGTAGTACAGAAGAAATAATTATGGAGGGAGATAGTGTAACAGTTAGCTGTGATCCAATACAAGTTACAGGAAATAGCCCAGACTTTTTAGGATTTGAGGATGAAAATGTTAGTGCAGAAAGTGAGAATAGAATAGCAGGAAATATTCATTCTGATAATAGTATGATTATGGAAATGCTGAGAAATATAAGGGAAGATAATGAGAAATAAAGGGAAGATATGCAAAAGAATAATAAGAAATTAGAAAAGAAAATAGATCAAAATAGGGAAGATATTAGTAAGAGTATTACAGATCAATTAAGGGAAGATATGCAAAAGAATAATGAGAAATTAGAAAAGAAAATAGATCAAAATAGGGAAGATATTGGTAAGAGCTTAGAACAAAACAGGAAATCAATTGAAAGTATTGGTAGGAGGAATGAGAAATTAGAGCAAACAGTAGATCAAAGCAGTGAAGAAATTGAAAAGAAAGTTATGAAGTTAGATAGTAGTATGCCAGAAATGAGAGATGAAAATGAGGAAGTAATAGCAAGTGAGATAGGAGAAATTTCAAAGAAAATGCTAGACATGAGTAGGGAAAGAGATAACAAAGAAAGTGAGGTTAATACTAAAAGTGAGGTTAATGTAGAATGTACAGAATTAGGAAGTCAAATGAGTAGTATTTCAAGTGAGCTAAGAGAGATGAAAGAGGTTATAAATGTAGATGTAAATGAGGCGCAAGTTAATTTCAGTGGGGAAATATCAGAAATACAGAAAGAATCAGAAATGCAAGGAAATAAATTGTACCAAGATGTTCAAAATGAAAACTCCAGTCCAGTACAGTTTAGTACAGACTTGTCAGAGTATTCTCAGATTAAAAAGATAGCAGAAGAATTGAAAATGAAAGTTGTTAAAAGATGTATTGTTCAAGAAACTGTAGATTGTTTTCAAATGTTATCAGGGGACGAAATTTCATATGAATACAAGAGGTTATTCATGAATAAAAATTTGAAGGTTAGGTTACGGCTACGAGTAATGTTTAGCCACACACAATTTGATCCAGGAGGGTAAATAGCGATGAGATGTAAAGTGAATGCTGGATAGTTAAAGATGACTTGCAGAGAAATGTATTGGAACGTAAGAGGGTTAACTATTTATATGTCATTTGAAAAGAGAAATAAATTATATATAAAAAAAAAATTAAATTTGTGGTAACTGCAACAACATTTGAAAATTAAGAATGCTAAGATTGAAACTTAATATGATATTAAATTAAAAGTACGTAAATACAATTCCAAGAGTTTTGTTAAAATAAAGTATAAAATAACAAAAAAAAATTGGTAAATATAATTAAAAATAATTGAAACAAATACTTATGTAGTAAATAGAACATGTGAAACAGTGCCTAGATTTAAGAGATGTAAATATATGTAGAGGGTGAATATTTTGGTAAATATGTGTAATAATTACAAAAATCTTAAATGTATAAATTTTTGTCAACAACTTAAGAAAGTAAACAATTTGGTATCAGTGATTAAATAATTTAGGGTAAAGTATTTGCTATAAAAAAATTTGTAATGTCAGATTAATATCTAAATTAATTAAACCAGAGCCAGTAAGTAGTGGCGAGATAAAACATGTCGTGTGTTAAATGCGTGTGAAGTGTTAAGTGAAAGTGATAACGTGTGTTCCAAGATTTAGGAGACTAAAAACACAATTTTAAAATTTCTAAACAAGTTATAAATATTTATAATTATGTTTCTAGTGGGGCATATGATACGGTAATTTGTATCACAAATTACTCAGATGTAAATAAGGATTGTAATATGAATATGTATTTTATGTGACATTGATTTCAGAGGTTTATTAATTGTAATTATTATTGGTAAATAATAATATACAGCTTTACTGAAACTGTCAACAATAGCGCAATAATGCAGAGAGGGGGTGAGTTGTTTATCATTACCGGGAACAAGGAAGTTGCGTAATATTTCGCGCGGTTTCGATAGAAGCTTCTGGAACATTTCCTAAAGCATATGTATTAGTGGTTTTCATTGGATAGTAAAATAGACGCTAATGTTGGCGCGTTTTATTAGCCAATAGCAGTTCATTTATAATCTTTAGGCGTATCTTGAGGCAAGCCTATAAATAGTGTAGGTTCAAGGGAGCGTTCCCCCAGTTCAACGGAATTCTCAATACACTACACGTCGGCCGTTCAGTTCATCAAAATTTCGTGTACACTACACATCGTCAGCCAGTCCTTCATTTCGTCAAGTTACACGAGAATTATTATAAAATATTATACAGTTAAATATACACAAAGTCGAAGTACGTGAGTTAAAAAGTGAGAAGTTATTACAAACAGTTTCAGTATGGCGAGTATCCAGATAAATATGTGAAAGTGTTTCTGACGTGTTCGGCAATAAAAGCTATAAAACCAATTTCTTCGTCAGTATCATTTCTGGATAAAAGATTCCTTTCCGATTCACACCCTGCATGAGAAACATATTCGACCCAAAGAGCTAGCTGGAGGATATTTAAAGTGAATTATTTCAAAACTGATACAAATTGCTACGCCAGATGGAGCTAAACAAACCAACAAGGAGTGACGTCACAAGAAAGGCTTCAACACACGTGATGTAAACAACATTACGTAAAGCAGCAACCGTTGCATATTGGCTTCCAAACGAGGTGCTATAATAAATGTTAAATAAAAATAACATTTACCGTCGCAATGTGAGGGCATACCCTCTAATGATGAATAAAAAAAACAATTAGGTAAATTGCATTACGTCTACACGCTACCAGAATAATAGAACACACAGTAGGTATATTATAGTTATTATAATAATAATAATAATAACAATAATAACACTTACTGCTTTTAATCGCTTCCCTGCACCTACATATGTTAGTTCCCAAGGACTTGGCAACTTGTCTTTTACTTTCCCCATTAGCAAATCTATTTCTTGCCTCTTCAATTATAGTATCCGTAAAAATCAGCTTCCTTTCAGTTTTTCTCTGTTCTTTCCTATTTCCTCTATATTCGATAATAAAACTTAAATATAAGAAACAAAATTATAGCAAAAGAACACATTTTATATTTAATTTCGTAATGAAGGTAACTCACACATTTCGGTCACGCACACGCATGCATCAGAAAAATTACTTTGATCCAAAGAAAACTACATAGACAGAACTTTGCAACCAGAGAGGGAGGATAAGAATGAGCCCGTAGTCTTTCCCTCTAACTTCCAGCGTACTCTTACCTGCAGAGCAGGACCCTTTAGAAACAACGGACCTGACACTGGGTTCGAGATTGAGAAAAATGGTGGCGGTAGTTGGTGGTGATCCCTGAGGTGTTTACACGCGCTAGCTGCTGTGTTGTGTTTTCTATGCCTGTGATTTATATTATTTTATTAATTGCGGCAATTTGTAATCACATTAGCGAAATAATAGTGTTTGAAAACCGTATTGAGCAATTTAGGAAACGGGAATGATCCCAAACATGTGTTTTCAGTGTCATGTGCTTTCCACGTGTTACTTATGTTTACTAATATATTTCATGTTGACCATGGCTACATTAAATGTAAACTATATATTATATATTTTTAATTTATCTATCTGAAAATATAGTTTGTGTCATTGTTACTCTGGTGAAATAAAGAAGAAATTGTTACAGTTGGGGACGTTATAGTCGTAAATATACTTAACCTAAAACATTACAACTTGTGTTCCCGGATGTAAATTAGGAGCGGCTCTGGAGGTAGTACCTTCGTGCCATGGCACTACCTTAATAAAATAAGAAATACGTATTTGAAATTATTTGTATACTCCACGATTACATCAAGAATACGGTCATGCTTATTATTCTTAAAGGAGCAATGAAATGGCTTGTCTGACAATAGTAAACCATAGAAGCTTAAGGAAGCGACTGTAAGTTGCATGTTTGCAACTTTATAATAATAATAATAATAATAATAATATTGTTATTATAATTATTATTACTACTATATAGATCCTCGCCACTTCTGTCCTGGCACGATTTATAGCATTTTGAGCTTTCAGTCTAGACTCTAGCGGGGATTGGAGGGGCAAGAGAATAGCACATATTCGTACCAGTCACGGCTTATCTAACACATGCGAATCATAGGTACCATCGTTATCTTACACTACGACAAAGTGTGCTATACTGATAAGTGAGAAATAAGGTACCAATCACTTGCAGTGTAAAAGTCAGCATAAAAACGTGCTTTGTTGTATCATATTATCATTAATTGTCCATTGTTTATATTTAAAATTAATCTAATTATTTTTATAATGTTGTCTGCACTGCCAGCAGTCCAGCAGACGCTTGAAAGAGAAGTAAAAACCCTACAGACAGTACCTGCACTCGGCCAGCTGTGAGTTTGCGCGCGTGATTTGAACGGAAGCCATGTTTGGCTAGTTTCATTAGTGCGTTACTTGCGCTCTATAATAGTGCCTCTCCCATTAAATTTCACTGTATCCTGCAAACCCTTTAGAAGATGTTTCACCTTGAAACGGCACATCTCTAAGTTACACAAGGGATTTGTGTTTGAGGAAATTCCGTAAACATAAGTCAATAAAATCTGAATGATTTGAAACAAAGAACTTTCCCTGAAATATATCTCAAGTAACTACTGGAAGTATATCCGTTCTTTGAAGAAAACAGATCAAAAAGTGAATTGCAGGTTTGTTTTTCAAGATTAGAATTACGTTCTCTCACTGGAGCTGTACCGTTGCTCTTGTTTATACAGACTGAAGATTTATATAATATTTTCCAACAAACAGTAAATCTTCTGAAGTTGTTGATTACTAAGTAGTGGTGGTGGTAGTAGTAGTAGTAGTAGTAGCGGTAGTAGTAGTGGTGGTGGTGGTGGTGGTGGTGGTGGTGGTGGTGGTGGTGGTAGTAGTAGATGATGACTTATTATTTATTGCATCATATAGCAATTTCGGGGAGGTATTTCTGGCACTACCACTGCATTCATGCTTCAGCCGCCACTAGTATAAATATAACTTTGGTTATGATGAATAGAGGCGTAAATAATTGTGATAAATATTTTAAAATATGCCATATACAGTGTTAATTTGCGTTATAAAATATATTAAACTATGTATATTTGTGAGATACAATAAAGAAATAATGGATATTGAGTGTGTGTGTATGTGTGTGTGTGTGTGTGTGTGTGTGTGTGTCTGTGTGTGTAGTGAATTCAAGTGATTCTCATATACGGGAGTAGCCATTCATATTTCCAAAATATAACTATTTGAAACAAAACTGATCATATGCATAAATCACGAACACTTTATGCTTTCGAAGGATTCATCTGTATACGTACATAATTTTGTTTCCGACTTTGTTATAAGAAAGGATAAATTCCCTTGTGATGGTTCTTTTATAACAATTCCATGATAGAGGTTAAATGGCAGAATGGTGTATTTCGGACATTTTTTTCTAAATCAACCATCGTATTTTTGTTATGTTCCTGCATGCAAAACTGTAGACTGCTTGAATCTTGTTTTCAATGGTGTTTAAGGTTATATTTCAGTTGCTGTGCTGGTTTAAGATTATTTATTTGTCATTTTTCAGTCAATGGTGTAGGCAGTCTTGCAAAAAACTAGTAAATAATGCTAAGTAATAGGTAAATTTTTGAATAATTATTGCAAACTTTGAAATGAAAAGCTTTCAGTGAAAGCAAAAGCAAAATTCCACCCTAAAGTTTCTATATTTAGTAGGTAATTACTATAAAGAACGATATTTCGTACGTGTATACTTTCTGTATATAATATTGTGTACAGTGTGATAAACAGTGTAGATAGTGACATAAGTTTGAGTGAACTCAATCAATGTCAACTGGAATATCAACAGTTCTGTTTCAGGCAAGCATTACAGTACTTGCAGTTTATAAAGCTATGTCCTTTGTAATTTAAATATGTATCTGTAGTTCAGAAAGGCTGTTAAGCTATGGCATGCAAAACTGTAGATGGATGAATTTGTTTAAAGGTATATATTTCATTGGTCACCATTAATGTTAAATTGCATTTAGTTTACTTTTAAGATAGTGTTTTTGTGTATAACCGAGCATATATCTACACAAAAGACATGTCATTATATCACATTAATTGTATTTTACTGTGGTGAAGTACCTTATAGACAAGAGCTGTTTAAAGTATTTCCCAAATTCCCACCACATACGGGCTGCCATTTTAAATGTCAGTGTCACGTCCGTTATCCAGAGGCTCCTGCGCATAGCCACACAGTTAAAAAATATCACAGATGACACTCAACGCTTAGTTCTGCAGCTTGTCATACAAAGGTTTCTCCCTCATAGACCAGTGTTTCTGTTGACAAATATTTTTATTTTCTAGCGCATGCCTAGATAGTGATTATTGCTTACGATATACATCCTAAAAACTACATAATTTGAAGGAAAAACTAATATTCGCCTGGTTAACCAATAAATCTGGTGGAGCTCTTCAAGATCACATGTAATAATATCAGTATTGAATCAAATGAATGTAGTTTTCCGCTGCCGCTCAGTGGTAACAATGTCACTGCGAACTCTTACCAGACGCCTGTACCCTAATGGCGTTGAAATTCCGTTCTCTTTGCATGGCCAAGAAAGTAAAAACAAACAAGCGAAAAACGAGCTGTATGCTTTAACGAGATCTATAGGTACATATTTTTTGTAGTAAGATTTTGTGCATACCTATCTTACGGTTTAGCAGTTATGCAAGTCATTCAGGTTGAAGAGGACTTCAGAGGCTATTCCCAGAGAATTCAAGATATGCATTTCATTTATTATGAAAATATCTTAAATAGTATTTTAAACCAAATCGTTTGCGCAATTTTTGAGAAAATCAAAATTTTCGAAAACTTTTCCGTATAAAGAGTGGTTTGGTGTGGGGAGTTTTCTTGAAAATCGTGTCGCATCCTTGAAAGATGCTGAACTTCAATACCAAGTTGGGTTCTTAACGACTTTTCGTTTTTGAGTTGTGCTGTTTACAAAGACACAAACAGACACACACGCGCGCGGACTGTTTCCTAAAAATGCTTTTATTCGGGGGCCTCAAAACATACATTTCTGTTGAAATCTCGACATCGAATTTTTAGGGGAATACAATACTTCCCCTGATTACTATACGTAGTAGAGAAAGTAAAATTGTATTCAAGTGTTTCGCCTCCACAGTATGTTCGATGCTGATGTAATTAAAACGTGTTCTTGGCACGTTAAAGAAACTGATAGACGGTAACTTATTTAAAATGTTAAATTAGAGCGAGAGTATTAAAACCCAGAGTGTGTTAAGTTACTTATCGGCAGGCAAGAGTTCTATTATTTTTAACTACACTAAGGAACGTTTTAATAATAAATAAATTAAATATTCAGCCAAAAGATGTAGTTTTCTCTAAAATATTTTGGACCGGTCCTTGAATTAGGCTTAGTATTCATTTGTGATCCATCTTTGTTAATCGCTTGCATCGTAGCGTGCAGACAATGTATTCGCTTGATTCAATGGTTTATTTCGATATGTTCATCGAACATTGTCCTATAATAAGAACTCCACATAACCGTGCAGCAACGTTTTTCAAAATGGGAAAATAACACCAAGGGTGGAGACGAATTTTGGAAAGGTACATAGGTACTTTGTTACGGGTGAGAATTAAAACCGCCATATATACACGGATGTGCAAAATCTAAGGACGAAAGTAATCTTCGCATGCTGTGACACCACCAAGTAACATATCTCGATGAAACTTGAATCATACATAGAGGGAACTGCTACGGTACGCTGCAGTAAGCAACTAAACGAAATATGCAATGAGACGAACAGAAATGCCAGTTTTATTCATAGACCATAATCTATACTAAAGTCAATAAGACATATGATGGCTCTCTAGATTTACAGAAACAGATACATACATGGTGCTTAGAAGGGTGTATGATCACCACGGACAGCAATGCATGCTCTGCATCGTGCTCCCATGCTGGCACGAGGTTGGTAAGTAGTTCTTGTGGTAGAGCGTACCATTTCTCCACCAGCGCTGTTGTGCGATTGGTTTAATGTTATTTATATTTAACATTTTTGTAGCCCCACGTTGTGGTAGCCAATTTGCGGCAGTAACTTTGTAATGTTATATTTAATTTGTTGAGCCCCACGTTTGGGAGCCAATTTGCGACAGTAAATTTATAATGTTATTTGTGTTTACTTCACGTGGTGAAGCCATTTTGTGACGTGATTCACTTGTTAGGTTTGTTAGCTCCATCTGGTGTTAGCAATTTGCGGTCGTATTAGTGTTTGTTTGAAGAATGCGACTGTTATTTTATTTAATTTTTGTTTACTGTCCTCCGGCTAGCTATGATCTTTTTGGTCGAGCACATCTCTTTATACAGGTTGTGTAAACGGAAAGGAGTCTTTTATCCAAAGATAACACTGATGAAAGAATTTGTTTTACACTTTTATTGTCGAACACATTCACTATCACATTTACACATTGATCTAGACACTCGCCAAACTGAAACTGTTATAACAACTTCTTACTGATCACTTTTAATTCACGTACTTCAACCTTTTGTATAATTAACTTTACAACACTTGAGAATTTTCCTAACTCTGCTACGCGTAACTTGCGAATCGATAGCCGACGTATACTTTACAAATATTTCTGCTGAACTGAGGGCGACGTGTAGCATACAAATATTTTCGACGAACTGACGGACTGAAGGCGACGTGTATCATACAAATATTTTCGACGAACTGACGGACTGAACGACTTTACCTCTAACCTAGCCCTATTTATACTCCTACACCCCGATATGCCTAAAGATTATAACTGAGCTGCTATTGGCTAATAAAACGCGCCAACATTAGCGTCTATTTTTATATCCAATGAAAATTATGAATACATATGCTCTAGGGAGAATGTTCCAGCAAATTCTAAAGGAAAAACGCGCCAACATTACGTAACTTCCTCGTCTCTAATAATGATAAACAGCTCACCCCCTCGCTGCATTATTGCACGCTATTATTGTCAGTCTCAGTAAGGCAGTATAAACTTAATTCTCAACAATAATTACAATCAACAAACATCTCAAATCAATGTCACATAAAAATGCGTATTCATACTATAATCATTCTTTACATTTAAATAATTTGTGATACAAATTACTGCATCAGTTGACAACTGTTGGATGGTCGTTGGTGCATGTGGATGTGCTGGAATGCATCTCCCCAAAGCATCCCACACGTGTTCGATGGGATTTAAATAGGGGGAACGGCAGGCCAGTCCATTCGCCGAATATTCTATCGTTCCAAGAGATCCTCCACCGTTCGATGCGGTCGCGCACTGTCATCCATAAAATGAAGTCAGGGCCGACTGCACCCCTGAAAAGATGCACATGGGGAAGGAGTATAGTATCACAATAACGTTGACCAGTGAGCGTACCGTGTTCAAAGATTTGGAGGTCGGTGTGCCCATGCAACATTATGCCTCCCCAAACCATAACACCCGGACCACCAAAACGATGATGTTCAAGGATGTTCTTCGGTTCATTACGTGTTCCCACCTCTCGCCAGATGAGGGTACGTTGAGAATCACTACTTAGACTTAATCTGCTCTCATCCGAGTAAAGCACGCGACCCCATTCCTCGTTGGTCCAATTTTGATGCTCTTGGGACCATCGCAAACGGTGCCGCCGATGTGCGGATGTCAGTGGAACACAATGTACTGGCCGTCGGGCAAAGAGACCACATCTGTGTAGTGACCGTGCCACTGTGTATTGTGAGATTTCGTGCCTGGCTGTCCTGTTAAATGTGGTTGCAATTGCACCCACTGTTTGCGTGGACCCCTTCTTGCCTGTTGCACAATGTAGCGGTCATCTGTTGCTGTAGTTGAGCGTGGTCGACTACCACCTCTCCTTAGGACAGCAGTGCCTGTGGTTTGGAAGGTTCCCCATGCACGTGAAATAATGCCGTGAGCAATTCCAAACTCCTGAGCAACACTCGTCACACTTCGCCCTTCTTCCAGTTTCCCTATGATTCTTCCCCGTGTGAAGTCATCCAAATGGCGTCTAAGAGCCATGTTGCAATGAAAAACACCACTAGAGTGCACCGTAACAGCTCGCTAATTGCCACACACCGCCTTGTCCTGTTTCGTCAACTGCCCCATGTTGCGGGATCAGACCCATTTGGCACTATAGGCTCGCTACACTCACGCCATGTGACGTCCAGCTTACTGTGTACGTGTAAGAGACCTCTGGCAACATGTTCCGGCACCTTCATCTACTTCCACCAAGTAGTTCAATTGTAATGTTACTTTACCCATCTCGTCCTTAGGTTTTGCACACCAGTGTAGTTTAAATACATAAGTATATCTTGTCATTAATTTCCAAACAAAACTGTTGTGTGGAAGAATCTCACAACTGTTCTAGTTAGCACTGCTATATATATATATATATATATATATATATATATATATATATGTTAGATTTCCTTCTCAAAAGAAGGTACATTTGCGTATACTGAATATTATCATTTAGTAATTGTTTACAGTTTTTGTTAAAAAAAACATGAAATACTCCTAACCTAAATACAATTTCCTTTCACAATATATTTTCGTTTATTAATTTAGGTATCAGCACTAAGGTATACGATGTATCCAACATCTTTTTACTCATAATTCATTAAGTATAGGAAGAAACATAACACAAGCGGAATAAAACGTCAAGCTGTTTGACTTTTGTTTTGATTAACTTAACATACTGAAAAATTTAAGTCAATGGATCTGTGAGAATCCTAAAATTTATAATTTTCTTCTGATTGCTTTAAGTTATCATATACCTATGCTCATAACCAGTAGAGGGGATTTAGTAAGTAAACAGAGCAATCGTGTTACCGCAAGGAGTACAGGTGATACCAGATACTCTGACGGACAACCTCTTCTTCCCTTCGCAACGGCTTGTTCCATTTATTCGCTGCATAGAAACCAGTGGAGAACTGTGGCAACATGCCTAAAATAAAGAAGAATCAAAATCATCATCACAATTAGCAGCGTTTATGGCGGAATTTGGTAGCGAAAACTTTAGCACAGATGGCGAATCCATCAGATGTAACGTGTGTCACAAAGAACTCATAGGTTGTTTAAAACATCAGGTTAAACAGCATTGTAATTCAATGCAACACAAGGGACATGTGGTATTATTAAAAAGGAACAACGAGGAAAGTGGACTTTCAACCTCCTCAGCCCAAACTACAGATCAGAAATGTTGGAATATCTGTGTCATACACTAATAAGAGTGGAATATGTCTTTTAAAAAGATACAGCTTTCAAAATGCCTGTTTTGTAGCTTTCATAAACAAATATACTAACAGAAAAATCTGATGTGTTACACTCACATGACTTTCTCTACTCTTGTACAAACTATTTTTACAAACGCTTATTCTCCATATGCTTCATCTTAATCGAGATATCGAGAAGTTAATCTTATTGCTAATTTTTTTGTAGATGCAAGGGGAATTGATAGGCTTTAAGCGATAGTCAAATATTTTAAGAGCTGGTTGCTATGTGGAGTATTCCATTCTCTTTGCATTACCAGGACAAAAAAAATGAATAACGAATTTCCATTTGAGAAAAAGTATAAGTATTGGAAAATTTAAGGGAATAACAAGCAATATCTCGAAAATGGTTCACTCAAAAAAAAATGTATATGACATAAATTGTGTATTTTAACGCGATCTATATTTTTTGTGTAGTAAAATTTTGTCCATCTCTTATGGTTTACCAGTTATGCAAAAGTCGTTCACAATGAAGAATACTTTTGGAGACATTCCCAGAAAATTCGAGATATACATTTCATTTGTCATGAAAATATCTTAAACATATAATATTTTAATCAAAATCATTAAAGCCATTTTTGAGAAAATCAAAATTTTCGAAAAATGTTCCATGTAAAGGGTAATCTGGGGTGGGGGATTTTCTTGAAAATCTTCGTGTCGCATCTCTGGAAGATACTGAACCTAAATACCAAGTTTGGTGTTTATCCGACTGTTCGTTTCTGAGTTATGCTGTTCACAGACAGACAGACACACGGACATGTTTCCAAAAAAATTTTTTTTTGGATCTTAAATGTTAAAGGTGTCATGCAAATGGAAGAAAACAAACCGAAATTCCTCAGAGGGACCTTGAGAAATAAAGAATTATTATTATTATTATTATTATTATTATTATTCCCACGAAAGGAATAGCAATCAAAGCTATATTGCCTAAATTTTAGTAAGTATTTATAATTAGTAAAAATTCTGATGTGATGCATTCACATGACATTTCCTACCCTCTATCGTTTATTAGTGAGTGTGCAAACTATTCTTACTAAAGCTTATTTTTATATCTACTACGTTTTAATCGAGATAACCTTTACAGAAATAGCTACATTACACATTTCGTTATAGATACAAAGGGAAACAGCGATGGTCAAATGTTTAAGAACTGGACGCTATATGCTAACCTTAAAATTCCATACTGTTTCCATGCAATCGCGAAAAACAACTGAATGTTGAAAGGACTTTAAAAAATAACCAAGAAATAAACAATTCAAACCGGCTGATACCCATAGCTCAGTCGGTAGAGCACCTGTCTGCTGTGCGAGGGGTCCTGGGTTCGCTTCCCGGCTTGTGGGAATTTTTCTCTAGCCAAGATAATTCCCTATCCTTCCGTGAATGTGTGTGTGTGTGTGATCTAATGATTAAAACCCAAAAATTGCAAGAAACTCAACGACAAGAGAATATGAGTCAACACCATTGCCAATAGGTAATAAATTCCAAAGGAAAGGCCACCGACCGATAAGACCAATGAAGTTAAAAATAAATGGAACTAAAGAAAAAAGTATCGAATTATTAAAAACTGATATTTCAAAAATGGCTTATGCCACCAAAAGGCTTATTTTAAATACATTTTGTGTTTTAAAGAGATCTGCATTTTTTGTGTAGTACGTTTTCGTCTATCGCCTTCTTGAAAATCTAGGAAGATACTGAACTTAAATACCAAGTTTGGTACTTATCCGATTCTTCGTTTTTTCGTTATGCTGTTCACACACACACTTTTTTTTCTTCTAAAAACGCTTTTTGGGGGGGATTCAAGGGGTCTCAAAACATATATTTCCGGTGAAATCTCAACATTGAATTTTTGGGTGGAATACAATGCTTCTCCTACTTACTATACGTAGTAGAAAAAGTAAAAATACGCTTTTGACACTTCTGACGGCATAGTAGTGGATTCGGACTTGCTTTCGGGAAAAACATGCCTCCTTAATTAACATTACTATACATGCGAACGAAAGAGCCTAGAGGGTATTGAGGTTCTCTTGCTAGGTTTTGTAAAGGAATCGTATTAAAGAACGCGGAAACTCAGTAGTGTAGCATGTAGCAATCGGGAGTTGAACTCGCGGCCGAAGACCTCGAGAAAATATACCTACTCCACTATAAGCTGAAGGCGTGCATGGACGCAGTTAATGTGCAAAACGCAGTTATCTGAAGCTAAAAGTGTAACGGGAACCCGTTAAAAACTTTAACACGCTCTGTGAACGGCATCCTAAGAAAAACCTCTTCAAACGTTTTCTGCTAATGTTAATGCGGTCTGTCTAGACTTCTAGACACTGCAATTAGATTCACTGGACGTTATGGTCTAGTATGGGTTATTAGACCACTGCAGAATGATAGAATAATGAAGTAGAAGGGGCCATCGAGCGTGTCTTCAATTATTGCTGTTTTCAAGGAAGGTACTTCCGGTTTACCTACCGCGCTCCGTTCATGTATGTATTGGCTGTGATTCAGCACAAAAATAAGGCATTAATTCCAATTTACAAATAAGAACATTCCAATCTTTAGTAAGGCCAAAGTTTCGAAACACTGCATGAATACTATGTCTCCAGTAGAAAGGAACCTGTTTTTGTCACATTCAGGCGCGTTCTACAGTAGAATCTCGTAAGCAAATATTCAGGGACGAATTGCGTGTTTGTTAAACTTACTTTCCAACTGAAACTTGTACTAATAAACAAAAATGCTTTACTTTAATTTTTTTATAGAGCGAACAATATTATATGAATATATGAATTATAACGGGGGGGGGAATGAATCCACAGCCGGTGATTTGTTGGAAGTTTGGACCAAAACTATTCGCAACAATGAATCGTTTCCTTACTTGTTGAGGACCTTTATAAGCAGCTTCAGCTTTGTAACCCTTTTCGCTATTCTACTCTATGGAAGACTATATATTATATAACAGAAAATGTACCAACATAAGCAATCTGATAAATTAAATTGAGTTTTATTTATGGACGCTCTTTAACTACTATGGTCCTTAACGTCCCATCCTATATTGGGCGTGAAAGACCGCTAATTTTGCTCAGAGGCCTCTTTATCAGGCTTGAGGTTCTTTAACGTGCCGTAAATCTACGACGCGGTACCATTGGCTTTACTTCCCTTCGGAAGGAAGCCATGCTAAGGATTTTTACGCCCGAAAAAAAATCCATCGCCCTTCGCCGGGCTTGAACCCGCGACCTTGGGAACTAGAGGCTAGCACGGTACCAGTCCACGGAGGACGACTAAGCAATCTGATGCGTTAAATTCACATGATTTTCTCTATCTACTATCGGTTTTTGTATATAGCTTCTACAAACCATTCTTTATGAAATCTTATTTTTCTATATACAGCACTTTAAAAAATGACAAAGTTTTTAAAAATTCAAACCAATAATAACGATTTCTCGAAAATGACTGATGCCAAAAAAATTATATTTGAAATGAACTGTTATATATACAGGATGGACCATTTAAGTTGAGACTGTACAATATCTCCAAAACTTAAGCATTGTAGAAAATACGTCTTTAATAAAAGTTGCTTGATATTATTGGGGAAAGTAAATGCCATTAGTCGTGTTTTGTTGTAGGTTCCCATTTAATTTTTTTAAAATGCGAACCTACAATTAGAGTCAAATTAAATTGACACTAAAATGACCATCACAACATCCCTCACATAAAACATGATGAAGTGGTATACTTGTTAAGTTATTTATTTAATTTGTTGAGCCCCACGTTTGGGAGCCAATTTGCGACGGTATTACTTATAATGTTTGTGTATTTGTGTTTACTTCACGTGGTGAAGCTATTTTGTGACGTGATTCTTTATAATGTTTGTTAGCTCCATCTGGTGTTAGCAATTTGCGGCAGTATTAGTGTTTGTTTGAAAGAATGCTACTGTTATTTTGTTTAATTTTTGTTCACTGTCCTCCGATCTTTTTGTTCGAGCACTTCTCTTTATACAGCTGGTGTAAACGGAAAGGAATCTTTTATCCAAAGATAACACTGATGAAGGAATTTGTTTTACACTTTTATTGTCGAACACAGTCACTATCACATTTACACATTGATCTTGACACTCGCCAAACTGAAACTGTTATAATAACTTATTTACTGATCATTCTTAATTCACGTACTTCAACTTTTTGTATCATTAACTTTACAATACTTGCGATTTCTCATAACTCTGATACGCGTAACTTGCGAATCGGTAGCCGACGTGTACTTTACAAATATTTTCGGTGAACTGACGGGGTCTATCTCTAACCTAGCCCTTTTTATACTCCTACACCCCGATATGCCTAAAGATTATAACTGAGCTGCTATTGGCTAATAAAACGCGCCAACATTAGCGTCTATTTTTATATCCAATGAAAATTATGAATACATATGCTCTAGGTATAATGTTCCAGCAAATTCTAAAGGAAAAACGCGCCAACATTACGTAACTTCCTCGTCTCTAATAATGATAAACAGCTCACCCCCTCGCTGCATTATTGCACGCTATTATTGTCAGTTTCAGTAAGGCCGTATAAACTTACTTCTCAACAATAATTACAATCAATATACATCTCAAATCAATGTCACATAAAAATGCATATTCATATTACAATCATTCTTTACATTTAAGTAATTTGTGATACAAATTACTGCATCAGTGACTATCAACATTTACTTTCCCCCATAATATCAAGCAACTTTTATTCAAGACATTTCTTTCTGCAACACTTAGTTTTGGAGATATTATACAGTCTCAACTTAAATGGTCCATCCTGTATATCTACATTTTTTATTTAGTAAGTTTTTGTTTATCTTTTAATGTTTACATGTTATATAAAATTATACAAAATAGCTTCCAAATGAAAAGGACTTCACAAGTTATACACCAAAATTCAAGAAACACATTTTATTTTTCGTGTAAATATCTTAAACATATGATATTTTAACAAAAATCCCTAATGTCGTTTTTGAGAAAATAAAAAATAACGTAAAATGTTACATGTAAAAGGTAGTTTGGAGTAGGGATTTTCTTTAAAATCTTTACGTTCATCTTTGGAAGATACTGAACCTAAATAATCAAGTTTGGTATTTATTGAACATTTCATTTTTGAGTTATGCTGTTCACACACACACACCTTTTTATAAAAATTATTTTTTTATACAGCAGGCCTCATGACATGTTTCCGATGATATCTCAGTATCAAGTTTTTGAGTGGAATACATTTTCTCTAACTACTAGGTATATGATAGAGAAAGTAAACATTAATTAATTTTATTATAACTTTAGTAGCTCAAATTAGAATTGGATATAACTCTTCATATGAAACTGACAAATTGAAGACTTGCAGCACTAACTCCATTGTGACAATGGTGGCATTGCAAAAGAACTAAGTTTACTACTTAGTACTACCATGGGATTCTTTTCATGCTAGAAGGTTTGAGACAAGGTGTACTCAGTCTCATAAGTTCCTTGGGAACAAACTGACAGCTATTTGTTTGAGAATCAGCAGCTCCAAGTCTTGAAGACTGTGCATATTGAACAATGCTAACCCTAATTCTATATTCTATTGTCCTCTGCTGACAGAGGCAAAGGTTGCAATGGTGATGCATTAGATGTTAGTTAGCATGGCCTGTTGTACATTTAAGGAGGATATGTAATATTTGAATATCAACCAAACATAAATAATGCTTATACAAATTGTTTAGATTCTGTTATTAGTTAACGTTTCTATTTTTTTCTTTTTGGCAGGTGGAGAAAATCTTAGCTCAGGATTATGATGGTGAGTATCATATAATTTTTTGCTTAGTTAATGATAAATTAGTAATATTGAAAACATTCCTATAGCATGAGGTACATTGCTAGAACTTAGATTATAAATCACTGCAAAGTAATTTGCTGAGTTTCCTTTTTTCTTTCTTTGTTTTGTTTTTGCAGTATCTGATGTTCAGTGTACATTTAGCAACAATGGCATAGATAAGCATCACATCCACAGTTCACGTGACACAATATCTGCCAGGCTAAGGAAACCTGAGGGTTTCAGAGGGTCCCCAATTTTTGCAGATGATCGCCTTGTGGATCCACTCACCGATATCTCATGTCAGATACGTCCAGATCCATCAGACCCTGAGGAACTCACATATGATCTGCTGATAACGGATTTCACAAGGTGTGGGGTTCTCAAGAGAAATGTAAGTGAATTTTCGAGAGTACAGTATACATTTGAATTAAATGAAGTAATATAAAAGTGCATACTCATAACTGAGATTTTGAACTGCCACTGCAGTTCCACTCTTTAAGTCTAAAAGCTTATATACACAGGATGAACAAAAGTACAGGATATAGCTCTTAATTTTATATTTGTATGTCTCTTAAAAATGTTAAATGCTGCACTTGTGGACATATATTGCTTAATATTGTTTTGGATGATAGTATTTTTTTATCCACTTCCCACTTAGGCTATCATGCATGGGAGTTGAAATTCCTGCACCCTATGTATTTTGCATTTTTACTGCAGATGTTAATAAAATGTATTTAATTCTCCAACTATTGATACGTAACTTATAGTTGCACACACATAATATAATCATATTTGATAGTTGAATTTTACCATTTAAGTCTTATTTCTTTATTTCTCTTTATTTAACATTTACTTACAATTTAATTCAAGTAGTATTTAAATACAACTCTTTCAGTGCAAGCAGCCATGTCACCTTCAGTTATTGGCTTGGTCAACACTACTAGGCATGAGTAATCAATTACCAGTTCACAGAGGGCAGAGCAGTTGACCTTGATGCTGGTTTTGAACACCTGACAGTCATTAATTTTATTTTTGTGTAAGCATTTCTATTATTAACGATTGTGAAACAAATAGTATGCAATATACATGTGTTAAGTGCTTCGCAGAAACTTGGAAGTGAAAATACTTGACTTCGTCTCATACTCTAACACCTTTCTCATTCTGCAAAGATGCACTTATCATCTTGTATCGCAATATACTATTGCACAGAGTTTGGAGGATTGTTATCCTTTAGTGTATAGGGCACGTTCACTCAATGTTGTATGTGAATATGTTAATTTATTTTTTAATTAGGTATTTACCTTATCTAATTTTATTTTTAAGTTTCTGTACCAAAATTGTTGCAAAAAGCATCAGACAATTTTGGTGGTAGTTTTGGATGCAGTTTGGTAATAAATGGCATTCACTTAAAACATTTGTTATAGAGATATGAGTAACCCAAAGTAAAGCATTTTTTGTTTGTTTTATTTTGAATAACTCACCTTATACAGGACAGAGAATGCAGATAAAGGTATCTTCAAATAAATATAGTTAGTCATTTACGAAAACTGTATCCTTTGTAAACTGATGCAGCAAATTTCCAAATTGTAGACAGAATATTAAGCACATCCAACAGATTCAGCATTTAATATATTTAAGAAACATTCAAGTAACACAAAGTTATAACCAATATTCACACTTCTTATACCATGAATATTCTCAGCTCTTCAAGAAAAAGCTACTTAAATGTATTCATTTCTGGCTTTCAAAATGGATAATTTAAAATCTCTACAATTATTCTCCATTACATACTTGTAATATAAATTGACAAAAAAATATAGTGTAACATTCCCCGTTTATTCTGCTTATTGCACAAGAGGCAAATTATTATTTATTATGTTCCTTTCATAATCCTGAACAATTGGGTTAGTGTGTAAGTTGGTAGCATTTTGAACTTTGCCCTCAAATACAAATGATTTGACTGATCACAGTGACAATTCTTGGGTTAATTGACTTGGATTATTATGAATTAAAGCATTTAAATGGTCTTCATCAAAGACAGTGTTCATGAAGATGGAAAATCACTCATGCTAAATTGGCCCCTTTGAAATTGTAAAAGCTTTTCTAGCTGTAATTTCCCCCATGTCATTCTTCTTCTGCAATGCAGTTGTTTTATGGTGAGGCTACGGATCGCATACGTGTGCTCTGAACATTGTCTATTACATTGGTGGTTTTTCATTCTATAACTCCCTTGTTACTTACTCACGAGAGATATTGACATGCACTATAATGAGACTAACCTTGTTATAAGTGATGTCCATTTGTGTGAAGAAATTCCTGTTATCTTCAGATGAAATTTCCGTTCACATGTATAAGTTCGTCTTGCATAATGTTCATAAGTTCTGTTTTTATATTATCCTTAAGTTTGTCTATGGTGTGGGGATTATTCTTTTGAACTTTATTTTATAGGGTTCCCCACAAATAGATGCACCAATGTCATACATTTCTTCCTCTGTTAGAACATCTCATTTTCACTTCTTAAGTTTAGTGATCCCATTGTCTTAAACTTATTAACCAGCCGTCTAACAGACACCTATCTAAGTGATTTGGTTTTAACGTATCTATTGTACATAAAAATTCATTGTTCAAGCATGAATATGTCAGGAGGGATTGCAGTGGACTAATAACAAGACATTAACAGTCCTAAACAAATCACACACAACACAGATGTCTTGAATAAACTTTCATCTTTGAGATGTACAATGTATAACTTCCTTTATAGCACGAACACAAAGCAGTGACTGAAGCATAGCTGATAAAGATAACCTTAAACGCATCATGCACCATCAGTTGCGAATCAGAAAAGTACTGAGGTCACTGCAGTACAGCATGCTACACGTATAGCCGCTCTGTGGCCTTACCTTAAAATGCCACACTGTATATAGTAGAAATTTTTTGAGCCACCTTTACTTTGCTCCTGTATGAACTCATAATGAAGAATGTGTCTTTGCTGTTTGTGTTTTCCTCTTGTTAACTTTAATTCATTAGTCTCTAAACAACAGCAACATTCCTCTAATCTCCAATACTTAAGCCGTAATCATAAGCTCAATCTAAATGGCAAATGAAAAACAATAAACAAGACTCCTAATTCCATAGTGTTGCCACGCTTAAAAAATGCTATGAACTTATGCATCAACCTAATGCAGTCAAATATAATTCCTAAATTATGTAAATTATTGTCTTTATAATGAATGCATTTGCAGGGTTTTGTCCATGTGAGGATATGGTTCCCACAGTTTTCTGGAGTGGTGATGATGTCAGACCAGGAACTGATCATCATGTGTAAGCCCCCAGAACCCACAATCATTGAGAATAAAGCAGCAGGATTTGCAGGCAGCTTGTGAGTGATTTTTCAACCTAAATATCTAGGCAGTTACATGGATACAGATACCTACATAAAATCTGCTATACAGATAAGAATCACCAATACAGTGAAAATACAGCATACATTATTTCAATTCAAAAGTGTCTTTAAATGTAATTACTTATTAACATTTTTTTCTACTCCATTAAAATCTACTGGAATTTAAATTTTGTGTTATAAATAGCAAATAATAAAGCTTTCATAATGAAAATTCTGTTCTTTCCCAGCAGTGGCTTAAATAAGAGGGGTGTCTAGGGGTTCTGGACACCCCCAAAATACAACACATGAAAACAAAAACAAAAATACAAATAAAAATCATAATTGCAAATAGGAGTAAAGCAATATTGTGAAGCCTGCTAAATTAAAATTAAATGTGTATACATTGTGTGTATAGGCAAAAAAATACAAGGCTGGGAAACAACAAATAAATATCCAATATGATCACAATAAACAGCCAACTACATAGTAGAAATGCAGACAACACAAGCACTGTATATCAGACTACATCTAAAGTCTTTCTTCAGGCTAAGAGAAATGTAAACACACTAGTTTGACAGTGACAGGTGGTGGGAGTAATGCTAACCTACCGGTACAACAACTCTCTTGCAAAAGGTAACATTACCAACATATATGTGGATGGAAAGCCTGGGAAAACCAAATTGCTTATTGTGCATGGGCTGTATTGCACTTTAATCATCCAATAAATTTAATGAATAGTGTTTAAAATAATCAAGACTGAAGGTAACACCATAATGTTATGTATGTTTTACACTGTCAAATGTTTCAATTAATTATTTATATTATTAATATATTAACATATATTAATTAATCTGCACGTGTGCATCTTAAGCTTTGGGGAAGCAGTAGTAGTTCATTAGGTCAGACTAGATAACCCCCCCAAAAAATGTTTATCTACGCCACTGTTTCCCAGTATATATAGATTAACTTGCAAAGGTCTGATCCCAAATGTATTTTTATAATTTTTACCTGTTGATGGACAATTTATTTATTTCAGTTTTATATTTAAAATTATAGCACAGCTAAATGTTATTAGGATAACCAAGTAATTGAACATTTATTGTTTGACTGTCCATTATTTTGGCAAGAAAGGTACAAATTCCAGGGTTTTATTGAGTAAAAGAGAATGCAACTATTCAATTCCACTCTAGCTGGCACTTTGTAATGAGTTGTTAGCCCAGTGATTTAGTTTGTCTGTTGGAGTTGCAGTTGAGCAAATGTAGTGAATGGATGTGTCAGTGAACAGCTCTGTATGTGACATGAAGGAGCATAGGGATATCTACAGAAATTTACTGAGCAAGTGTCAGAGAGTTTAATGCATGACATATAAACTAACAAAAGAAGAAAATGGAAGGCAGTACTTCATTGGTATTACTATCAATAGTAGTGACCATACTACTAATAATTGGAGGGATAGAAACAAACCTGGAGCCTGGATCTTCAGAACAGAATGTGATGGGCTTACTGAGAAAAATGAATGAGAAATTGATAGAGATTAGAAATTTCGAGATAAGACTGGAATCCAAACTGACGGAGAAAATAGATGAACTAAAAGGAACAATAAAAGGATTCAAAGAAGAATACAAGAAGGAGTTGGGAATACTAGAACAGAGAGTAACAAATTTGGAAAGAGAAGAGGAAAGACATAGGAAGTTAAATATCATAATTTTTTGGAGTAGCAGAAGAATGAGGAAAAAGAACATGGCAGCAAGTAGAAGAAATTATAGAAAAGAAACTAGAGTTGCAGATACAAGGTTTTGAAATAATTGATTCATTTTGATTAGGGAGAAGAAATTCGAACAACAGACTGATACTGGTAAAACTTAGCACCATGAAGTTTAAAATGTTAGTCCTGTTAAACATAAGAAAACTTAAGGTTACCATAATATTTATAGAGCAGAACTTCGGGAAAACAAAAAAAGAGAACAGAGAGAGATTTTGTTAAAGGAAATTAGGAAAGCCAAAGAAGAAGAAAAAAAAGCATATGTTAGAGGACTAATGCTTTGGATTGATGGAAGAAAATATGTCATAACTCAGCAGGGAGAGGACATTGACAGGCAAAGAATTTTATGTCAACATTTGGCAGAATGAGAATCAGGCAGCAGAAGAGCAGAAATGTCCAAAGAAGAAGGAGGGACAACGGCATGTGACATCACCAAAGAAGGTCATTCCTAGCAATGAGCTAAAGGATGACTCAAAGAAGTTGATGGTAGTACATCAGCAAGTCTAAGAATTCGTGTCATCACCAAGTTGAAGTATATTACAACTAGATCAGTTGAGAGGAGACAAGGATTCGTGGAGGACAAGGCAGAGAGGAAGAACAGACCAACTAAGATGTGATAGATCAGAGGCAGTATAGGGATCAGTGTTCTTTTCTTGGAGGGTGTATGGAATGTGGAGGGGCTGTGGAACAAAATTGGTAAAGGTGAAATATTCCAAGTGTTAAAAGTGGTTGATGTGTTGGCATTAGTGTAAGTTTGGTTAAATAAAGAGGCAAAATTGTCTATTAATGATTATGATTTCTATGACTAAGAAGGAGTGAGGGAGAAAGAGAAAGGGTGGATGTCAGGGGTAGTAGGTACACTCATGAAGAAGAATAAGAAAATAAAAGTGAAAGCACTAAATGGAATAGGAAGGGGGCGGTATTGTGGTGCATAATGGTAGGGGAGGTGAACAAAAGAAAGGTATGCTTAGGAGTAGTACAACCCATCGAGTGTTTCAAAATTCTGTGATCAAAATATGTTCAAGAAAGTGCAACAGGACATAGAAGAAATACAGGGTAAATATGTAGAAATAGATATAATAGTTGTAGGGGATTTTAATGCAAGGATAGGAGAAAAGAAAATCAGAATATGTGTAGTACAAAACAATATAAAGAATATGACAGATATAGAAATTAGGAAGAGTAGAGATAAAATATGTAATTGCGAGGGAATGAAGTTGATCGACTTTTGTAAAATGAATAATGTGAATGTATGTAATGGATTAAAAGGTTGGGATAAAGAATGAAGTTCACCTTTACAAATAAGAGTGGACAAAGTGTGATAGATTATACTTGTACTATACTCAACAGAGTTAGATGCATGCTGTGCAGACTTTGATGTCATGAACAATGCTTTTACTAGTTGACACTTCTCATTAAAAGTAAGCTTTAACATTAAAAGCAAGATGAGAAGAATAGAACCAAATAAAATCAGTAAGAAATTCAGAGCATATAGATGGAGGAATAAAGATAGGGAAATATTTTGCAAACAGCTCAAGAAGGGGGTGGAAATAATAGGGTTAGCACATCTGGAAAGGTTGATTCAAAAAGGTGACATACAGGGAGCTATGTGAGAATGGAGCAGGTAATAAAAATGGCAGGATGGAAAATGTAGGAGAATAATGCTTATTCATAAAATGGAGAAGGATGATATGATCAAGAATGTTAAGAGACAAAGAAAAAAGTGGAAAGAGAACTAAAGAAATGGGGGCAGAAAGGAGAACAAAACGACAAAGAAAAGTTTTTAATACAAAGATGGGGGTATAAATGTCTAATGGAGGCAAAAAAGAAAGATTGGGGGAAAATTTTAGTCATAAAATGAATCAAGCAACACAAAAATAAGGATACGAAGGCGATATGGAAGATGGTGGAACAGATATATAAGAACAAAAGTGGGAGGGGTATTGCCCTCCTAGCAGTGATAGATAAAGTATACACAGGGATACTAGCCAACAGAATGCAGAAATGGGCAGATAAAGAGGGAAAGCTATCAGAATTCCAAGCAACATTTAGAAAAGGAAGGAGAAAAATAGATAACATATTAATTATAAAGACAATGGTGGATAAATGCTTAAGCATAAAAAAGGGCAGGGTATACATGACTTTTATTGATTTAGAAAAAGTATTCGACACTATCAACAGGGATGCACTATGGTTAAAACTAATTAAGAAAGGGGTGAGCAAATTATTTATAAAGAATATAAAGCATTTATATGCAAATAATGAGTGGTGTGTGAAAATAGCCAAGGGAAGAATTACTGAAGAGAACGCGAATAATTCAAGGCTTAGACAAGGGTGTAAACTTAGTCCAGTGCTATTTAATCTATTTATAAATGATATTATACAAGAGATAAAAAATTGAATAAGCATTCACCAGTTATTAATAATAAGGCAATACCAGAATTATTGTTTGCAGATGATCTAGTGGCAGGTTCCATTTCAGTTGCAGGGCTAAGTAAAAGCTATTGAAGAAATTGGCAAATACTGTAAAGATTGGGGGCTCAGAATAAACAAAAGAAATAAAAAAATCATTATTTTTAAGAAAGGATATAAATTAAGAAAGACCAAAAATTGGTATTGGGAAGGAACAGAGTAGAAAGGATATGTAGCATGGTGGTGGAAGCAAGGATGTTATATGCAGCACAGATATGGGGGTTGGAAAAAGGATGGGAAAGTATAGATGATATACAGAAGAATTTTTATAAAATATGGCTGGGATTACCAAGAAGTTCACTGAATGGAGTTGCACAAGCAGAACTAGGGAGGGTGGGAGCTAAAGGTAAAATGCTGGTTCAGAATAAAGCTACTAGAGGAAAATCATATACTAAAGCAATGCTTGGTCGTACAAGAGAAAATGAGGGAAACATGGGCAGAAAGAAACAATAAGAGTAACAGTTTCTGAAAAGAAATTAGAAAAAAAGTGGAGGACATTGAAAAGCAAGAAATTAAAGCAATTTCAGGGAGAAAAGGTCATTAATAGATTATAAATATTTTAAAACGGATTGGGGAAAAGAAAGATACATTGAAGTATGCAACAAAGAGGCCAGAATTATAGATGGGTGAGGACAGGTGTAATGAATTTAAGTGGTCTAACAGGGAGAAGAAGGGGGAGAGATGTGCTAAATGTAATGGGTTACAAGACAATTGGCATTATATTCTGGAAAAGGAAGAGAGAATTTAGTGCTAGAGAAATGGAAAAATTTACCAATAGAGCTAAAAGTTAGGAAGATGTTTAATACAAGATCAAATGAATAGAAAGCAGGAAAATATTTAGGAAATGTAAGGTAAAATGGTTAAAAGAAATGTGAAGCAAATTGGAGAAAATGCGGAAAAAGGGTAACAAGGCAAAAAGTAAACAGTGGATACATTATACTTCCCCATTATATATACAACAGAATGTTAAATATAAGGGGAAGAGAAATAATAGGCAACTCCATTGTATACATAGTATGTAAAGTTTAAAGCAGCCAATAAATCAATAATTCATTAATTCATAGTTTGTTTGTTAATAGTATTTACAAGAAACTGGTTTTATATTTTTCTTCATTTTAGGAAATTAAAGATGATGATGTAATTTAATAATCTGAAAGAATTTGAAACTGAGCAAGGTGGTACCACGATAATGTGTGTGATTCACACATACATGGTCTTGGGACCAACCAACCTGACCGAAGGTTTTTTTTGTAGTTTTCCTTGATCACTAGGCAAATGCTGGGTTGGATAATTTGATCTATGAATTTTCCTATACTCCCTTTCATCACTGCATTTCATTTCCTTCTTCTGCACTGCCAGAAAGCATATTACTCTGGATCACCCTGATCACACATCCTGGATATGCTATGATTCAAAGTTTGCTTGCTCCTCAACAGGCTATTGACCCAAGGCATTGGCTTGTAAGTTCTTGGGCATGAAAGTCCTATAAAGAGAGGCTTCAAAGAAGAAGAAGAAGAAGAAGAAGAAGAAGAAGAAGAGAAATTTGAGTATATTAGTGACCATTATACACTACTTACACTATTAACTAGGTTCATGTTTCAAAGATCAATCAATCATCTCCATTTTCAACCTGTGTTTGACTGCTGATTCATTACTGATGTTGATGTAGGTGAGCTGTAGCCCTCTTGTGGTGCTTTCAGGAACTTGCTGAAAAAATTGAAAACACTTTGTTTTTTCCAAATGTGGATTTCCTCCCAAGTGGTTAATTCCTGTTGCTTTGTTAATTGTGTTAAGAGTATAGGAGTGGGATTTATGTCATGATTTTTAGTCTAGAAATGGGTGGCCACTGTTGATTTTTCCAATTGTTTGTACTTTAATTGCGTGAAGAATTCTTTAGCTCTAATTTCCTAATTTCTCTTTGTTTTCCAATGTAGAACTCTTCACAGTTGTTAAATTCAGTTTTGTATATACTTTGAGAGAATGGTGTCCTTTGTTCTTGAATTCATAACATTTTTCAGGGGAAATCTGATGATTGGTGTTAACTGAGTGTTGTGTGTAATTTTTTTTAAGGATTTTTTTTTGAAGTGTTCAAAGGTACTTGTTGGTGAATTTAATGAAGGTTATTCCCTATTTTTCGTTTTCTTTTAGTGTAAGGCTGGTAGTTTCTTTTAGGTGTTTGTTCTTTTTAACTCTGCTATTTTTTTCAATTTAACAAGGTTTATAGCCATTCAGTTTTTTAATTTCTGTTGTTTATTTTATTATTCTTATTTTATTTTATTTATTTATTGTTTTTTTGTTATTTATTTATTTATTTTTGTTTATATTGTTTCATTCTGAAAGTAGCATGTAAATGAATCTGGAAAGTAAACTGTTGAAAATTGCTTGTTTGTGTGAGCTGGGGTTATAGCTTTTGAATTTTCTGCAATTATCTGTCTGGGTGAGTTTCCTCTGTATGTCAAAATGTACTCTGTTTGTACATTTTAAAATTGTTGGCTTTAATTATGTTTTACTTTGTAAACAGTAACTTAAAGGCAAGCAATTAAGACATCATCATTACCAGCACCAGATTTTGATAACCTAAAAGCGTTTGAAAAATTATATATAAAATTACTCTAGCATTTTTAAAAAATGACATAATAATTAGAACAAATTATGAAATCTGAGATTTATTTAGTTAAAATTAGTGTACAGAAAATTATGAGTTAATTTATAAACGGGGATAACTGCTATAGAAATAGAAAAAGTAGGTATAAGAATAATGATGAGATAATTTAGAAATTTATTAAAAATATGTTTATTCCATGTTCTTGTTTGAAGAATTTGAAAAGAAAACTAAAAAAGTTATCTTTGAAGCATATTTTAAAAACTGTAGCATTAACTCTTTTGAATTCTCAGATTACACAAATTCATGGTAAATTATGAGGACTTGACAGCCTATGGCATTACACAAAAATCAGGATAATGCCAATTGACTACATGCACTCATTAATGCAAAAGTTGGAAAACTGACCTTCTCATTCCTATTTTGAGACATGAATTCATAACTGTAATTATATCTTTTCCTCTGACAATAGCCAACCTCCATTTGCAAGCAACCCTATCCAGACTAACCATTAAATAGAAAAGTGATTTTTCTCCCAAGAATTCAAGTAAAGATATACAAAGTTACTCTTATTACCCAGCTGAATAGTGAAATTTCTAATGCTTTAAAGCTTATCCTTATGTAAAATATCAATAATATAAAACTCCTTATATGCTGAATATAAATGCAAGAAAATGATTAAAGACGCAAATGACAACAAAATGACTAAATAATGACCTAACATTAAAAAAATTCTATAAATAGAAACTGGCATAAAATGACCAAAAAATAACCCAATATGTATTTTCATAAGCAACACATGATAAGGATTTATGTACACATTAGCAATGCCTACAATGCAACACACATTTTGAATGTTGCTAGAAGAGTTTATCACAGAAGCTCTTGAACCAGTTCAGTATTCTATCTCACATCACCACCATTCATAAATTGTTAAGAGTTAACACAAGGTGCATTAATGTGCAGTCCAAATGGAGCACGAGTGTCTGGAGTGGTGGAGGAGACCCCAGGACGACTGGAGTATGAGGTGGCTCTGTACAAGGAAGCACCACCTACAAGAGTAGGCAACAATAGCAGTGAGTTGCCGGTGGATCAGGCTGTTCCCATTGGTACAAAACTTCAGTTAAGAGCTAGGATAAATCCTGACTCAGGTAACAATTATGTTACAAACTGCATGCATGATATCTAAAAATTATGTTTAGGACTTTCAAAGATGTAAAACTAGTAAATAAGAAGGGAAATTACCCCTCCATCCACTGTAAATTGTTAAAACATTTGGTTTATATTTTAGCTTGGAAGTATGTTAAACTGATGGAGGTGACAGTGTCTCCAGATCCAGACGATCCACACATGCCTGGCAGTGTTGCACTTGTTAAAGATGGGTAAGATGTCCCCATTTTTTGCTTTTGTAAACAGGTTTCAAAACTAAAACATTGCTCATTTCCACTGATTATTTCAACCTCAAAGAGACATTTCTTATATTGTTTTTTTCCAAAATATATCTATATATAAACCAAGGGAAGGAATTGGTAGCATGTCCAAACTGTGAATTGTCAGATTATTCCGTCTTTCTTCAAACTTCGTACAGTCAACATCGTGTATTTAAGCTTCCTTTCCCTTTGTGACAAGGGTAAAAAATAATGATAACCAAGTAGGTAGTTCCGTGATGTAATTAATGCTGCCTTTCCTACTTTCCTCTTATTTATCATTGAATGATCATTAAAGGCAACTAGTGTTAATTTGTATCAGTGGCATTTAAGATTCATGTAACATAAGCTAGTTTTGTAAGAAATGCAGAGCAACTAAAGACAGTACAGTCAAGTACCATTTTAACAAATGCCACTTTAATGAATATTTCAGTTCAACAAAAAAGACTGAAATCCCCTTCTATACCTCCATAAGCATCTATCTTAAATATTTCAATTGTACGAATGTTGGTACAATGAAAATCTCAGTATAGCAAAACTAAGAAGTTTCCTTTGATGAATATATGACCGATTGAACGAATTTTCAAAACATTTTCTTGGCTTACTGAACACTTATAGCATGAGAGAGGTTTGTTCATCCTTGGCCATGTAATGTTTTGCCTCAGCTTTTGTCATAAAACATCTCGTTTGTCTAATCAAATTCCATAGTCTGGTAGTCTGTTTAAAAGCTACAGTAAATGGTAAACTTTTGATTCAGCTGCTTATTGTTGTCTCATGTAGTTTAAGACAGGACATTTCAGGTGCTCAGGAAAATCTGGTTTAAACAATGCCAACCAATTGAGGGTACCGAAAAGTAAAAGAAAGCAGTTCCTCTAAAAGAAAAGTTAAAATCTTAGAAGAATTGTCAATGTAACAAAAAGTACAAGTTGCATTGTAAGCTACTTGGAAGAATCAATTGTGAAGTATTCTATCCAAAAAGAAATTACAGACATTTCTCAAAATGGAAATATTTGTAAGGTATATTACATAGTATATAAGCTCAGTACATATAGATTATGTGATATTGTCAAGTTTAATGTTTTAAATATGAAATTACTTTAGTAGTGAATTTCACGCTGTATTGTTTCCTTCCATATCCATTTACAATACACACATTACATTTTAAAAATAGATAAGTATCATATTAAATTTAAAAGTTGCAATTTTGGCCCTTTTGAGATAAAAGTATTAAATAGCTGATTTAATGAAATTTCAGAATAATGAAATTAATTTCAAAGTCCCAGAAATTTGTTATAACGACATTTGACTGTATTAGGAAATTTAGTATGAATGTTATTCTGTCTTAATGCAAGAAAAACAGAATGGATGGCCTAACATACCAATGTAGCATTGTGTGCTGCAGGTACTGCTACAAGCTCATTCACTACTGAGTGATTAGGTCCTAAGTACCAGTAGCCCTTCACATCTAGACAAACATGGGTGTGTTCTGGCTTCCCAATCCAGATGTCATGGGATCATTTCCTCACAAAGCAAGCAAATTTTTCTTCAGATGGAAACATTACCTATCTCTGCTGCAGGGTCCCCATAGAGGGGCCAACCAGGACTCATGTCAGGGGCTCAGAGTTTTGTGAGGTTTGGAAGTCATAAATATATTATCAGAAACCCGAAGAAAACATGTGAGCTCAGAGCATTTGTATATTTTAATACATCTTTTGGGTCTTGGTCTGTTTATTATACCTCAACCCTTATGAACCATGGTTGTTGCTTATGACCAGGCAGAGGGATTTTAGTAAATAAACCATTAACTTAGAAGCGCACTGAGGGTTGGTGGAGAGGTAAGGTGGAGGCAACTGCGACCTTGCAGTGTTCTCTGTAAACAAATATGAACAGTTGAAGGTGCTACATCCTGCTTCAAAAGCAGGTAGATCAGGATTACAGAGTATCGGAAGAAAAAAATGAGTGTTTAGCTATTAGTAGTGTGCAATAAAGTTACCTCATTATTTAATTAGGGTATTCCTGTACAGAAATTTGAGTGACTTTGGCTTTTCTGTTGCATCGTGAGTTTTAAAATAACAACAATGTATTTTCGAAATACATAAAACATAAATTGAGACGGTAATTTGTATCACAAATTACTTTAATGTAAATAATTATTGTAATATGAATATGTATTTTTATGTGACATTGATTTCAGATGTTTGTTAATTGTAATTATTATTGGGAAATAAGTTTAAAAGGCTTTACTGAAACTGTTAGTAGTGGCGCAATAAGGCAGTAATGGGGTGAGTTGTTTATCAGTACCGGGAACCAGGAAGTTACGTAATGTTTCGCGCCTTTTCGGTAAAAAAGCTTCCAGAATGTTCTCTAAAAGAAATATGTATTAGTGGTTTTCATTGGATGTTAAAATAGACGCTAATGTTGGCGCGTTTTATAAGCCAATAGCATTTCATTTATAATCATTAGGCGTATCTTAAGGCTAGCCTATAAATAAGCCAGGTCGAGGTAGCGGGTCCCCCAGTGTTCAACAAGATTCTCAACACATAACACGTCAGCTCCCAGTTCAACAAGATTCTCATGTCGGTCTCTCAATTCGTAAAGTTACGCGCAGCAGAAGTACGAGAAATCTTATAAAGTATTCTACAGTTAAATATACAAAGTTGAAGTACGTGAGTTAAAAGTGATAAGAAGTTATTATAAACAGTTTCAGTATGGCGATTATCTAGATAAATCTGTGAAAGTGTTCGTGAACGTGTTCTGCAATAAAGATTATAAAACCAACTTCTTCGTCAATATCATTTCTAGACAAAAGATTCCTTTCCGCTTCACACCCTGCAAGAGAAACATGTTCGATCCCAAACAGCTAACCGGAGGACATTTAAAATAAGTTATTTCAAAAACTGATACAAATTGCTACGCCAGAGGGAACTATGGACCAGACCAACGAATGACGTCACACAAGATGGCTTCGCGTGAAGTAAACATATATTTGCTCTCGTAAATTGGCTTCCAAACGTGGTGCTATAAACACGTAAAATTGCTATTGCAAATTGGCTCCCATACGTGGGGCAGTTAAAGTTATGTAACAAACATTTATTTGCAACATACAATCTGTTCTCTCCCAAATTGGCGCCATCAACGTGGGGCGAAGTGACCAGGAAAGGAATAAGATGACCATAACGTGGGGCAAAGCTACTAGGAAAGGAACAAGAATAACCAGGAAGAGGCGAACGCAGCAGTGAAACGATCTACAAGACGCAGATTCCGAGACAACAGGGAAATTCAACTACAAAAAAATCGAGACGACGTAGATTCATCACAACACAACGCAGAAGCGACATACAAATCTAGGAGAATGGGGCAGAACGCTGGACATCAAAGCTACATCAACAGAAAGCATCACAAAGGTATCGTAATTTTTTTTTAGAAAACAAAAACAATGGCTGCTAGTAATACAGAAGAAACAATGATGGAAGGGGATAGTGTAACAGTTAACTGTAAGTCAATACAGGTTACAAAAAAAAAGCTCAAACAATGTAGTATTGGAGGGAGAAAATGTTAGTGCAGAAAGTAAGAATAGAATAGCAGGAAATATTAATTCTGATACTAGAATGATTATGGATATGATAAATAAGATTATTGCAAATCAATTAGAATGTCATAGGAAAATAAGGGAAGATATGGAAAATAGAAATAGGAAAATAAGAGAAGATTTTGATAGGATTTTTGAACAAAGCAGAAAAGATATTGGTAGGAGTAATGAGGTATTAGAGCAGAAAGTAGATCAAAGCAGTGAAGAAATTGAAAAGAAAGTTATGAAGATAGATAGTAGTATGCCAGAAATGAGAGATGAAAATGAAGTAATAGCAAGTGAGACGGGAGAAATTTCAAAGAAAATGCTAGACATGAGCATGGAAATAGGTAACAAAGAAAGTGAGGTTAATACTAAAAGTGAGGTTAATGTAGAATGTACAGAGTTAGGAAGTCAAATGAGTAGTATTTCAAGTGAGCTAAGAGAGATAAAAGAGGTTAGGAATGTAGATGTAAATGAGGCGCAGGTTAATTTCAGAGGGGAAATATCAGAAATACAGAATGAGACAGTAATGCAAAGGAATAAATTGTACCAAGATGTTCAAAATGAAAACTCCAGTCCAGTACAGTTTAGTACAGATTTGTCAGAGTATTCTCAAATTAAAGAGATAGTTGTAGAGTTGAAAATGAAAGTTGTTAAAAGATATGTAGTTCAAGAAACTGTAGATTGTTTTCAAATGTTATCAGGGAACGAAATGTCATATGAATACATGAGGTTATTCATGAACAAAAATTTGAAGGTTAGGTTACGGCTACGAGTAATGTTTAGCCACACACAATTTGATCCAGGAGGATAAATAGCAATGAGATGTAAAGTAAATGCTGGATAGGTAAAGATGACTTGCAGAGAAATGTATTGGAACGTAAGAGGGTTAACTATTTATATATGTCATTTGAAAACAGAAATAAATTCAAAAAAAAATATAGAAAAATAAAAAGAAATAAATATTTAAAAGAAAAAAATAACATTTTTTAATAACTGTAACAACATTTGAAAATTAAGAATGCAAAAATTGAAACTTAATATGATATTAAATTAAAAGTACATAAATGCAATTCCAAGAGTATGGTTAAAATAAAGTACAAAATAACAAAAATTGGTAAATATACTTAAAAACAAATATTTATGTAGTAAATAGAACATGTGAAACAGTGCCTAGATTTAAGAGATGTAAATATATGTAGAGGGTGAATATTTTGGTAAATATGTATAATTATTAAAAAAAAAAATCTTAAATGTATAAATTTTTGTCAACAATGTAACAGGGTAAACAATTTTGAAACAGTGAATAAATAATTTAGGGTAAAGTATTTGCTATAAAAAAAAAATTTGTGATGTCAGATGAATATCTAAATTAATTAAACCAGAGCCAGTAAGTAGTGGCGAGATAAAACATATGTCGTGTGTTAAATGCGTGTGAAGTGTTTAGTGAAAGTGATAGCGTGTGTTACAAGATCTAGGAGACTAAAAACAAAATTATAAAATTTCTAAACAAGTTATAAATATTTATAATTATGTTTCTAGTGGGCATATGAGACGGTAATTTGTATCACAAATTACTTTAATGTAAATAATTATTGTAATATGAATATGTATTTTTATGTGACATTGATTTCAGATGTTTGTTAATTGTAATTATTATTGGGAAATAAGTTTAAAAGGCTTTACTGAAACTGTTAGTAGTGGCGCAATAAGGCAGTAATGGGGTGAGTTGTTTATCAGTACCGGGAACCAGGAAGTTACGTAATGTTTCGCGCCTTTTCGGTAAAAAAGCTTCCAGAATGTTCTCTAAAAGAAATATGTATTAGTGGTTTTCATTGGATGTTAAAATAGACGCTAATGTTGGCGCGTTTTATAAGCCAATAGCATTTCATTTATAATCATTAGGCGTATCTTAAGGCTAGCCTATAAATAAGCCAGGTCGAGGTAGCGGGTCCCACAGTGTTCAACAAGATTCTCAACACATAACACGTCAGCTCCCAGTTCAACAAGATTCTCATGTCGGTCTCTCAATTCGTAAAGTTACGCGCAGCAGAAGTACGAGAAATCTTATAAAGTATTCTACAGTTAAATATACAAAGTTGAAGTACGTGAGTTAAAAGTGATAAGAAGTTATTATAAACAGTTTCAGTATGGCGATTATCTAGATAAATCTGTGAAAGTGTTCGTGAACGTGTTCTGCAATAAAGATTATAAAACCAACTTCTTCGTCAATATCATTTCTAGACAAAAGATTCCTTTCCGCTTCACACCCTGCAAGAGAAACATGTTCGATCCCAAACAGCTAACCGGAGGACATTTAAAATAAGTTATTTCAAAAACTGATACAAATTGCTACGCCAGAGGGAACTATGGACCAGACCAACGAATGACGTCACACAAGATGGCTTCGCGTGAAGTAAACATATATTTGCTCTCGTAAATTGGCTTCCAAACGTGGTGCTATAAACACGTAAAATTGCTATTGCAAATTGGCTCCCATACGTGGGGCAGTTAAAGTTATGTAACAAACATTTATTTGCAACATACAATCTGTTCTCTCCCAAAATCACATGCAATTAGCAAGTATACAGTTGCTATATTTTGAAAAACTATGTTCCATATCACCCGATGTAGTAGGAACAAATACAAAACGAAATATCAGACTTGCTTGAGATTCCCTGCCTCAGTAATGCATCCCTCATTTTACACAATTCTGTGAACTCTGAAGTCTTCTCTAGAATACTTTTAAAGATTCTTTGTCACTCTTTCTTTAAAGTTCCAGCTTTATGCCTTACTCAGTGTCTCTGAAACCTCTTTTATTGCCTGAAGAACTTCTGGTAGTTTTAGTGTATATGCTTGCAAATGCATATCTTATTGTAGTTGCAATATTGCTGAAATAATTCTGAATATATGAAATAGCTTAAACACAGTTGGTGAAATTACTTTCTTCACTGTATGTACAGATTTTTCTATCATCTTGTGTTTCTGAAGGCATTTTTCTGTTAGTATATTTGTTTATGAAAGCTACAAAACAGGCATTTTGAAAGCTGTATCTTTTTAAAAGAAATATCCACTCTTATTAGTGTATGACACAGATACTCCAGAATTTCTGATCTGTAGTTTGGGGCTGAGGAGGTTGAAAGTCCACTTTCCTCCTTGTTCCTTTTCTAATAATACCTAATACCACATGTTCCTTGTGTTGCATTGAATTGCAATGCTGTTTAACTTGATGTTTTTAACAGCCTATGAGTTCTTTGTGACACACATTACATCTGATGGATTCGCTATCTGTGCTAAAGTTTTCCCTACCAAATTCTGCCATAAACGATGCTAATTGTGATGATGATTTTGATTCTTCTTTATTTTAGGCATGTTGCCACAGTTCTTTGCTGTTTTCTATGAAGCAAATAAATGGAACAGCTGCAACGAAATAGGTCGTTGTGAAGGGAATGGGAGGAGATTGTCCATCACAGTATCTGGCATCACCTATACTCTGTGTGGTAACATGATTTCTCTGTTTACTTACTAAAACCCCTCTGCCTGCTTATGACATTTCATATTCATAACTGCTAATATACTGCTGCAACAAGTCATGCATGTATATTCAAGTTCAGCATCAGCATCAGCAATAATGAGTTTCAGCGGTCTTATACTTTATGTCCCTGTTGCATGTGCTTCCAGCACAGTGTTAATGAGAAGATGACTGTGCACCATGCACAGAAGGTGTATATTATTATCTTTGATGCCAGTATGTGCATATCCAATTCAGTATCAAAATAAAAGTAAAGAACACTAGACATGACCCTTAAATAACAAACACACTAAATTCTGGTTTAACTTGTTTCGAAATTTATTTTGCAGGTTCCATTTCCAGACTGGCGCGGTTACCGTACAATTGTTGCCTTATGCATTAGTTTGTACTTCCAACAGCGGTAATTTTCATTTCAATCTCCATGTTGTAATCTGTCAATAGCATTGTGAAATACATAGCCAACGTCTTAAATTTGATTGTCAGTAACAATGACAAGCGCATCTTCTACCAACATGAAGCGGCATAAGTGCATTAGTCTGGTATAGTTGAAGTTCATGATTATCAGTGGATTGTTTGAAAGTCTTTCAATATAACAGTGGCTACTTTAGTCTGAATAAATTTAAAATTAATTCAATGCAATTATAATTGTTTACAGAGTAGTTAAATAGGTACTGCATATGTTTAACTGCTATAATGGCTATGGTTATTATCATAAATCAGGCGCTAAAAAAAGATTGAAATATGAAAAAAAGAACAATAATATCAGGAAGAAATTCAACAATCTAAACCAATATCCACTTTACTTCTCAAAACCAATACCCCTATCAAATTCTAAGATACAATCAAATACAAAAGATAATACAAGTGAACATGTTCCTGTTACATCTCTTGTATGTGAGGTACCTATGTATCTGTTTACCATTACCATCAGCCCAAGGTAGAAAAGAAATTGATTTTAAGGCGTCAGACTAGAGTCTACTTTGACAGACAGTTGGGACCTCAGATCCTTGCCAGTGGCCACAAAAAATTACAAATCTTGTAAGGGAAATAATTGTTAAGAAATGTTTGCCTGAAAATTGAAATTTTGCAAGAATATTATAACTCAAAAAAGAGGAAATTTGCAGAGCATCATCCCTATTCTAAATATTCTTCTGGTAAGTGTGAAATGAAAAGGGATTAGTTAGTTTGGAATGATACCCAAAAAAAGTTTTTCTATGGACCATGTCTGTTGTTTGAAGACTGATTCAATAACATCTTGTAAGTCTATATTAGGCAAATGAGAGAGATTTGATTGTACTCAATTATCATGGAAAGATTTATATGAGAGCCTACCTTGACATGCAAACATTTTAAAGCCAAAAGACTAATTATGTGTCTTGGAGAAATTTGGAACAGAGTTTATCAGTTTATGGAATAGATAGCAGTTTTCAAAGACAAACATCTAAAGAACAAGAATTTATGAAAGAGTTGGTGAAAAGGTTAAGCATGTTACTCTCTTTCTTGCATCTAGAAATGTTGCATTTAAAAGCAGTAGTAGTAGATTGGATCATGAAAACGACAATTTCTTAGGTGTGATTGAACTCGGAAAATATGATCCACTTCTAAGAGAATATACTCTTTATGTGAAGAAGTGTCAAGATGAAAATAAACACAATTATCCATTATTTGTCCTGGAGAGCACAAGATAGATTTCTGTTATGTTGGGTGCAAACAAAATGTTACAATATATCCTATAAGAAAGAGAGAATGCTGGGTATTTTTCATTCAGGTGTAATGCAACAGCTGATCTATCAAAAGCAGAGGAGAATGTTTTAATAGATATGTTTCTGTTTTGAAGAGGAAAACTAATGGGAAATATATGAAAGATTCTTAAATATTTCCACAAAAAAGGCAAGGAGTTAGCAAATGTATTACAGCAAATTTCAAACATTATAGCATTGATACAGAGGACTGCCAAGATCAATGTTATGACAATGGTGCCAACATTGGCTACCCAAATCAAAGGAGTTAAAATGGGAAATATATGAAAGATTCTTAAATATTTCCACAAAAAAGGCAAGGAGTTAGCAAATGTATTACAGAAAATTTCAAACATTATAGCATTGATACAGAGGACTGCCAAGATCAATGTTATGACAATGGTGCCAACATTGGCTAGCCAAATCAAAGGAGTTAAACCTATCATCAAGGATATTGCCTGTATCTTACCTACCTTGTGCTCTTCATTCTCTTAATCTTGTAGGTGTCCATGCTGCCAGAAGTTTTATAGAATTTGTAAGTGTTTTCAATTGTGCAAATAATTTTTTTTTGTGCCAGTCCTGGGAGAAGGCATAGTCTTATTCAGAACACAGAAGGTCACTTCAAAAACTTTCAGAAACTTTATGGAGTTCAAGAACAGATGCTGTGAAACCTTTAGCTGAAATATTGTCACAGATAATATCAGCTCTTCATTGTGACCTTCATACTGTAACCTAACCAAAGAAGCTATAGCAGAAGTAAATGATTGGTTTATTATTTCACTACATTTCAGAATATTGTTCTCTGGATAATTTGGGTAGATATCCTTGAAAAGGTCAATTTTTTGAGTTTTAGTTTACAAAGCTGGGATAAACAAACTTAAAGAAGACATGCAGAAACTGAATGTTTATTCGTCCAATTTCCTTGATAAAACTAAATGAATTGCAGCTGAACTACACACTGGTACAGAATCTAAGGAACATAAAAGAAAAAGCGAAAAGAAAAGTGTTTCTCAACAAAGGTGAAAAACACATAATACAGTGAAGAAGAACAAACAACAACAAAATTTTCAATGGTCTTTCTGAAAATATTATATCCTAATTAAATGTTCGTTATAAGGAAGCTCAAGATATATGCCAAACCTTTGACCTGAATCTTGACATAACAAGAGAAATATCAGATGGTGATTTGGATAGTTTTATCAGGAATCTCACTTCAAAATACTCTAAAGATCTGAGCAACAAACTGAAAGATGAACTAAAACACTTCCAGATGCCACAATGCTAACAACATGGAAAATATCCACATAGAAACATTTTTTAAAATGCGCCATTCAACTTATCTTCAGGATACTCATATCGTTATTTGACATTAATATTAATAAATAATTATTATTCTGCAATTAACTTGTTATTATCAGGTATTAAATTTATTCATTAAAAAACACATGTATTACTTCGCTACAGACTGTGGTACATCAATACCTATTGTTGCAATTTACTATTTTGTGCAATAATTATGTGAGAAATGATAAATTTGGGGTTTGGAGGGCTCCACAATCATGATTTATCAGGAGACCCTTAATTTATCTGGGAGGCCCTGTCTGCAATGACTGGAAGTATCAAGTGTTTCATAATAAAATGAATTAAACCAATGTTGAAAGCCTACAGCTCAACGAGTTATAACACCATCAGTTGTTTCTCAAGTCAAAGCTCCTGATATGATCAGAGAAGTTAAAGGGGACCATATAAATGAAGAATTAAATGGAAGTGATTTTGACGGAAAATTGACTTTATGTACACTGTTTAAAACCATTTTCTGACTCAAATATGCTTATTCAGTGTGTAAAATGTGAATAAGCTCCTTAAATAGTAAGTCCTCTTAAGAAATATTATACTCCAAATGGGTTTAAAAATGTGGTTACAAAAGCCTAGTGTTAACTGAAAGGAGCTTAAAACTAATAAGTTTAGCTTGTTTATTTGTTCTACTACACTAAAGCACATAAAAATATTATATCGATTTATATCACAGTATACTTCTTCACATAAGGCTGAGTAGTTAAACTTGTCTGTAAAAGGCAATGTAAATCAGCATAACTATGTAAACTTATGTTTCGTTCCGAGATGAACTGCTAAAGCACAGAAGTGCTTGGCCAGTGAAGAAGGGGTGATGTCTGTTTATCATGTTTACAAATTTTTTGCTTTTCTTTGAAAACATCAATAGATCTTAAACTGCATTTACATAAAGATATGATTAGGCAACCACATGTCTGTTGCTATCAAGGTGCATTAATCATTCAATTCTTCATAATCATTAATCACTCAAACATTATACAGCTTTAACACATAGACAATGTTCCATAGTTAAAACAATTGTTCACCATAGGTGCAGAAATCGAGACTTTGCATCCATCATACCACACCAACCAGCACGGTACAGAGAGAGACATAATGAAGTATTTTTGGACTTTGAAGCATTTCTGTTGAGCACTATGAGAGAAAGGTCTACTCTCTGGATACACTCTCAGATAAAGGCCTGCATGGATGCGAGTGACTGTCAGCCTGTAAGTATTGCAAATCAAAAGGTCATTCAAAGGTGCATAATTTGTAAGTCAGCAAAAACCCAGAACAAAATTTTAAAAAATCTGGGTATAACAAACTGGGAATTATTAATTCAAAGATATGTATGGTACTATCTATATAGATACTAAGTTTTCTATCCACTTTACATTAATATCAATAAATGTTTGCCTAAAATAGTTTCAAATTAGCTAAACACCACTCAATTTATATTTTAATAAGCTCTGCATTATTCCCTATAGCATATTTATGTCTACATTTTATAGTTTCTAAGTTATATAATTCAGTAAGAATTGTAGGGATTTCGAGTTTATTCATAAAACATTCAAGATATAAATTTTATTATCATGCAATATCAAAAACATATATTTTAATCAAAATCTTTAGAGAAGTTTTTGAGAATAAAAACTAACGTTTTTTTTAAAATGCAATTTGAAATGAAGAGCATTTCCTGAAAATCTTTGTCTAGTACCCCTAAAAGGTACCTGACTTAGATATAAAATTTGGTATTTATCCGATTTTTTAAATTAGTTTATCATGAATACATACACATACATGGACCGTTCTTTCCTTTGGAAGGGGAGTAAAGCAGGTGGTCCTGTGTGATAAGATTTATAGCACGTAAAAGAACCTCAAGCCTGATAAAGAGGCCTCTGAGCAAAAATTTCGATCTTTCATGCCCGACATAGAATGGGATGCTAAGGGCCACAGTAGTTAAAGTATGTTCATAAATAAAATTAAATTTAATTTTATTTATGAACCTTTCTTCTAAATAATGCAACCTTTTTTGGAATCAGGAGACCTAAAACATGAATTACCAGTGAACTCTTAAAATTGAATATTGAGTCAAATGCAATACTTCTTTCTTAGATACCTAAGTAGTAGGTAAAGTAAAAATATTTGTCTCTTCTGGTTCCTATATCTAAGATGGAAGGTAAACTCTGAATTTATGTTCCTTCAATTAGTTAGGTATTTAATTTTGTGTTGCATTTAGTCAATACTCTAACAATTATTCTAGGTAGGTTTCAACCATATGGATGTAGGTTTATTTTTTATTTATTTTGCTCTGCCTAGAGGTTGAGACCTTTTCTTTTCTGAAACCATGGGAAAGCAATAATAGTTCATTTAGCATATTGAGATCACTAGCCATTTGATGCAGTAATTTGTATCACAAATTACTTAAATGTAAATAATGATTGTAATATGAATATGCATTTTTATGTGACATTGATTTCAGATGTTTATTACTTGTAAATATTATTGGGAAATAAGTTTATATAGCCTTACTGAAACTGTCAATAATAGCGCAATAATGCAGAGAGGGGGGTGAGCTGTTTATCATTATTGGAAACGAGGAAGTTACGTAATGTTGGCGCGTTTTCGGTAGAAACTTCTGGAATGTTTCCTCCCTAAAGCATATGTATTCATAATTTTAATTGGATATTAAGATAGACGCTAATGTTGGCGCGTTTTATTAGCCAATAGCAGTTCAGTTATAATCTTTAGGCGTATCTGGATGCAGGCGTATAAATAGGCTAGGTTGGAGGTAAAGTCAGTCAGTCCTTCAGTTCGCCGAAAGCATTCATACATTACACGTCGTATTTAGTTCAGTTCATCAAAAATCTGTGTACACTACACGTCGTCTTCAGTCAGTCAGTTCGTCATACATCGGATATAGATTCACAAGTTACGCGCAGCAGAATTATGAAAGATCTAAAGTATTGTAAGGTTAATTATATAAAAGATTGAAGTACGTGGATTGAAAGAATTATCAGTAAGAAGTTATTATAACAGTTTCAGTTTGGCGAGTGTTAAGATCAATGTATAAATGTGATAGTTAACGTGTTCGACAATAAATGTGTAAAACAAATTTCTTCATCAGTGTAATTTTTGGATAAAAGATTCCTTTCCGTTTACACAACCTGTATAGAGATACGTGCCCAAGCCAACAGGATAATAGCTAGCCGGAGGACATTTGAAATGAAATCAAACAAAAGCTAATACTGCCGCAAATTGCTAACACTAGATGGAGCTACAAACCAAACAAATGAATGACGTCACAAGATGGCTTCAACACGTGATGTAAACAAACATTATAAGTAAAACCGTCGCAAATTGGCTACCACAACGTGGGGCTACAATAATGTTACTTCAAATTGGCTCCCATACGTGGGGCAGTTAAAAATTATGTAACCAAACAAAACAAAAGCAGCACAACATAAGATCTTCAAGTTCTAATAATTTACGTAAAAACATATTACGTAATCATTATGTCATCTCGCAAATTGGCACCCAGAACGTGGGGCATAGTGACCAGGAAAGGAACACGATGACCAGGAAAGAATCAGCATAACCAGGAAGGAGCAGAGTGACCAGGAAAGGAACCAGGACGTGGATCGAATGCAGCAGTGAAATGATCTACAAGACGCAGATTCCAGAAACAACAGGGACGACAGACTACGATCGTAATTCCGAGATTACAAGGCAACAGGGAAATTCAAACTACAGGACAACAAAACTACGAAGATTCATCGAAGCGACATACAAATCTAGGAGAGAGGGGCAGGAAGCTGGACATCAAAGTAACAGCAACAGACAGCATCACAAAGGTCAGAGTATCGTAATTTTTTTTAGAAAACAAAATTGTAATATTTAAATGTCCCTTAGGAGCGGTAGGATAAAGAAAACAATGGCTACTAATAATACAGAAGAAATAGTATTTGATGGAGGAAATGTTAGTGCAGAAAGTCAGAATAAAACAGCAGGAAATATTAATTCTGATACTAGTATGATGATGGAAATGATGAGAAATTTTGATGAAACATTAAATAAGATTATTGCAGATCAATTAGAATGTCATAGGAAAATAAGGGAAGATATGGAAAATAGAAATAGGAAAATAAGGGAAGATATTGGCAGGAGCTTGGAACAACAACTAACTCAGAGAAATGAGAAATTAGAGCAAACAGTAGATCAAAGCAGGGAAGAAACTGAAAAGAAAGTTATGAAGCTAGATAGTAGTATGCCAAGAATGAGAGATGAAAATCAGAAAGTAATAGTAAGTGAGATAGGAGAAGTTTCAAAGAAAATGCTAGACATGAGCAGGGAAATAGGTAACAAAGAAAATGAGGTTAATACTAAAAGTGAACAAGTTGATGTAGAATGTACCGAGTCAGGTAGTAGAATGAGTAGTATTTCAAGTGAGCTAAGAGAGATGAAAGAGGTTATGAATGTAGATGTGAATCAGGCGCAGGTTAATTTCAGAGGGGAGATATCAGAAATACAGAAGGAGTCAGTAATGCAAAGAAATAAATTGTACCAAGATGTTCAAATTGAAAACTCCAGTCCAGTACAGTTTAGTACAGATTTGTCAGAGTACTCTCAGATTAAAGAGATAGTAGAAGAATTGAAAATGACAGTTGTTAAAGGATTTGTTGTTCGAGAAACTTTAGATTGTTTTCAAATGGTATCATGGGATGAAATTTCATATGAATACAAGAGGTTATTCATGAACAAAAATTTGAAGGTTAGGATACGGCTACGAGTAATGTTTAGCCACCGACAATTTGATCCAGGAGGGTAAATAACAATGAGATGTAAAGTAAATGCTGGATAGTTAAAGATGACTTGCAGAGAAATGTATTGGAACGTAAGAGGGTTAATTATTTATATGCCATTTGAAAAGAGAAATAAATAAAAAAAAGAGAAATGTTTAAAAAAAATAAATAAATTTTAGTAACTGTAACAACATTTGAAAATTAAGAATGCAAAGAAATTGAAACTTAATTAGATATTAAAGTAAAAGTACGTAAATAATGTACAAAACAACAAAAATGGGTAAAAATAATTAAAACCAAATACTTATGTAGCAAACAGAAAAATGTGAAACAGTGTCTAGATTTAAGAGATGTAAATATATTTGTGTAGAGGGTGAATATTTTTAGTAAATATGTATAGTAATTACAAAAAAATTCTTAAATGCACAAATTTTTGTCAACAACTTAAGAAAGTAAACAATTTTGTAACAGTAATTAAATACTTCAGGGTGCAGTATTTGCTATAAAAAATTGTAATGTCAGATTAATGTTTAAACACATTCAACCAGAGCCAGTAAGTAGTGGCGAGATAAAAAAAAAAACATGTCGTGTGTTAAATACGTGTGAAGTGTTAAGTGAAAGTGATAGCGTGTGTTCCAAGATTTAGGAGACTAAAAACCCAATTATAAAATTTCCAAACAAGTTGTAAATATTTATAATTATGTTTCTAGTGGGGCATATGATGCAGTAATTTGTATCACAAATTACTTAAATGTAAATAATGATTGTAATATGAATATGCATTTTTATGTGACATTGATTTCAGATGTTTATTAATTGTAAATATTATTGGGAAATAAGTTTATATAGCCTTACTGAAACTGTCAATAATAGCGCAATAATGCAGAGAGGGGGGTGAGCTGTTTATCATTATTGGAAACGAGGAAGTTACGTAATGTTGGCGCGTTTTCGGTAGAAACTTCTGGAATGTTTCCTCCCTAAAGCATATGTATTCATAATTTTAATTGGATATTAAGATAGACGCTAATGTTGGCGCGTTTTATTAGCCAATAGCAGTTCAGTTATAATCTTTAGGCGTATCTGGATGCAGGCGTATAAATAGGCTAGGTTGGAGGTAAAGTCAGTCAGTCCTTCAGTTCGCCGAAAGCATTCATACATTACACGTCCTATTTAGTTCAGTTCATCAAAAATCTGTGTACACTACACGTCGTCTTCAGTCAGTCAGTCAGTTCGTCATACATCGGATATAGATTCACAAGTTACGCGCAGCAGAATTATGAAAGATCTAAAATATTGTAAGGTTAATTATATAAAAGATTGAAGTACGTGGATTGAAAGAATTATCAGTAAGAAGTTATTATAACAGTTTCAGTTTGGCGAGTGTTAAGATCAATGTATAAATGTGATAGTTAACGTGTTCGACAATAAATGTGTAAAACAAATTTCTTCATCAGTGTAATTTTTGGATAAAAGATTCCTTTCCGTTTACACAACCTGTATAGAGATACGTGCCCAAGCCAACAGGATAATAGCTAGCCGGAGGACATTTGAAATGAAATCAAACAAAAGCTAATACTGCCGCAAATTGCTAACACTAGATGGAGCTACAAACCAAACAAATGAATGACGTCACAAGATGGCTTCAACACGTGATGTAAACAAACATTATAAGTAATACCGTCGCTTTTCCCTCCCTCTAATAATGGAATGGCTAGTGATCTCAATATGCTAAATGAACTATTATTGCTTTCCCATGGTTTCAGAAAAGAAAAGGTCTCAACCTCTAGGCAGAGCAAAATAAATAAAAAATAAACCTACATCCATATGGTTGAAACCTACCTAGAATAATTGTTAGAGTATTGACTAAATGCAACACAAAATTAAATACCTAACTAATTGAAGGAACATAAATTCAGAGTTTACCTTCCATCTTAGATATAGGAACCAGAAGAGACAATTATTTTTACTTTACTACTACTTAGGTATCTAAGAAAGAAGTATTGCATTTGACTCAATTTTCAATTTTAAGAGTTCACTGGTAATTCATGTTTTAGGTCTCCTGATTCCAAAAAAGGTTGCATTATTTAGAAGAAAGGTTCATAAATAAAATTAAATTTAATTTTATTTATGAACATACTTTAACTACTGTGGCCCTTAGCATCCCATTCTATGTTGGGCATGAAAGATCGAAATTTTTGCTCAGAGGCCTCTTTATCAGGCTTGAGGTTCTTTTACGTGCTATAAATCTTATCACACAGGACCACCTGCTTTACTCCCCTTCCAAAGGAAAGAACGGTCCATGTATGTGTATGTATTCATGATAAACTAATTTAAAAAATCGGATAAATACCAAATTTTATATCTAAGTCAGGTACCTTTTAGGGGTACTAGACAAAGATTTTCAGGAAATGCTCTTCATTTCAAATTGCATTTTAAAAAAAACGTTAGTTTTTATTCTCAAAAACTTCTCTAAAGATTTTGATTAAAATATATGTTTTTGATATTGCATGATAATAAAATTTATATCTTGAATGTTTTATGAATAAACTCGAAATCCCTGTAATTGGTATCACAAATTACTTAAATGTAAATAATGATTGTAATATGAATATGCATTTTTATGTGACATTGATTTCAGATGTTTATTAATTGTAAATATTATTGGGAAATAAGTTTATACGACCTTACTGAAACTGTCAATAATAGCGCAATAATGCAGAGAGGGGGGTGAGCTATTTATCATTATTGGAAACGAGGAAGTTACGTAATGTTGGCGCGTTTTCGGTAGAAACTTCTGGAATGTTTCCTCCCTAAAGCATATGTATTCATAATTTTCATTGGATATTAAAATTGACGCTAATGTTGGCGCGTTTTATTAGCCAATAGCAGTTCAGTTATAATCTTTAGGCGTATCTGGATGCAGGATTATAAATAAGGTAGGTTGGAGGTAAAGTCAGTCAGTCCTTCAGTTCGCCGAAAGCATTCATACATAACACGTTGTCGTCGGTCGCCCAGTTCATCAAAATTCTCAATACATTACACGTCGTCGTCAGTTTGGCAGTTCATCAAAAATCTGTGTACACTACACGTCGTCTTCAGTCAGTCAGTTCGTCGAAAGTATTAGTACGGCATACATCGGATATAAATTCACAAGTTACGCGCAGCAGAATTATGAAAGATCTAAAGTATGGTAAAGTTAATTATACAAAAGATTGAAGTACGTGGATTAAAAGTGATCAGTAAGAAGTTATTATAACAGTTTCAGTTTGGCGAGTATCTAGATCAATATGTAAAAGTGATAGTGAACGTGTTCGACAATAAAAATTATAAAACAAATTTCTTCATCAGTGTTCTTTTTGGATAAAAGATTCCTTTCCGTTTACACAACCCTGATCAAGACACATGTTCGACCCAAGATAAGATAATAGCTAGCCGGAGGACATTTGAAATGAAATCAAACAAAAGCTAATACTGCCGCAAATTGCTAACACTAGATGGAGCTACAAACCAAACAAATGAATGACGTCACAAGATGGCAACGCGTGAAGTAAACACACATACACAAACATCACAAGCATCAACATTATAACTAATACCGTTACAAATTGGCTCCCATACGTGGGGCAGTTAAAATTATGTAACCAAACAAAACAAAAGCAGCACAATATAAGATCTTCAAGTTCTAATAATTTACGTAAAAACATATTACGTATACAAAATAATCACGGTACAGAGAGAGACATAATGAAGTATTTTTGGACTTTGAAGCATTTCTGTTGAGCACTATGAGAGAAAGGTCTACTCTCTGGATACACTCGCAGATAAAGGCCTGCATGGATGCGAGTGACTGTCAGCCTGTAAGTATTGCAAATCAAAAGGTCATTCAAAGGTGCATAATTTGTAAGTCAGCAAAAACCCAGAACAAAATTTTAAAAATTCTGGGTATAACAAACTGGGAATTATTAATTCAAAGATATGTATGGTATTATCTATATAGATACTAAGTTTTCTATCCACTTTACATTAATATCAATAAATGTTTGCCTAAAATAGTTTCAAATTAGCTAAACACCACTCAATTTATATTTTAATAAGCTCTGCATTATTCCCTATAGCATATTTATGTCTACATTTTATAGTTTCTAAGTTATATAATTCAGTAAGAATTGTAGGGATTTCGAGTTTATTCATAAAACATTCAAGATATAAATTTTATTATCATGCAATATCAAAAACATATATTTTAATCAAAATCTTTAGAGAAGTTTTTGAGAATAAAAACTAACGTTTTTTTTAAAATGCAATTTGAAATGAAGAGCATTTCCTGAAAATCTTTGTCTAGTACCCCTAAAAGGTACCTGACTTAGATATAAAATTTGGTATTTATCCGATTTTTTAAATTAGTTTATCATGAATACATACACATACATGGACCGTTCTTTCCTTTGGAAGGGGAGTAAAGCAGGTGGTCCTGTGTGATAAGATTTATAGCACGTAAAAGAACCTCAAGCCTGATAAAGAGGCCTCTGAGCAAAAATTTCGATCTTTCATGCCCGACATAGAATGGGATGCTAAGGGCCACAGTAGTTAAAGTATGTTCATAAATAAAATTAAATTTAATTTTATTTATGAACCTTTCTTCTAAATAATGCAACCTTTTTTGGAATCAGGAGACCTAAAACATGAATTACCAGTGAACTCTTAAAATTGAATATTGAGTCAAATGCAATACTTCTTTCTTAGATACCTAAGTAGTAGGTAAAGTAAAAATATTTGTCTCTTCTGGTTCCTATATCTAAGATGGAAGGTAAACTCTGAATTTATGTTCCTTCAATTAGTTAGGTATTTAATTTTGTGTTGCATTTAGTCAATACTCTAACAATTATTCTAGGTAGGTTTCAACCATATGGATGTAGGTTTATTTTTTATTTATTTTGCTCTGCCTAGAGGTTGAGACCTTTTCTTTTCTGAAACCATGGGAAAGCAATAATAGTTCATTTAGCATATTGAGATCACTAGCCATTCCATTATTAGAGGGAGGGAAAAATGGTTGTGACCATTCCATTTCAAAAAAAAAAAAAAAGTCAAGTACATCCATGAGTATTTACTATTTACACGTAACCAGGAAAGTAAAATATTCTTTGCTCTGCTGTTACTTGTCTAACTTGCTTTATCGTAGCTCTTTATTCCATTCCAGACATCCAACCAGTTTGAAATATTTATAACTTAGTTAATATATGCAAGAATAAGAAAGGAATCGAAAGGTAATTAAAAGTTTTGGTTCCATATTTTTAAATAAGTGAAAACTTCATGCTGATTACTGAGCCCTACATGTAGATCACTGTGTGTCATGTAATTAAATGCAGCATAAGAGCTGTTTGAAACTTGGAAGCCTAAAGCAAAGATGGTTCCAACTTCTGGCATCATATGCAATCAATCTAATCTAACCCTTATACCGTAGAACAATCAGAACGTTACTTTTGGAAAACCACTTATGAAAATACTCAAATAATTCACATTAGTGCATAGTTGAGGGACTTATTTTGGAAGGATAACAGGAGCACAATATTTCCTCCACACTATGGAATGTAGAGGAAGTATTGTGTTCCACCAGAAACACACAGATGCTTTGAGATCCCTGAATCCAAAACAGCAATTTTGGAAAAGCGTTCATGTGTGTGTCTGTGAACAGCATTACTCAAGAATGAAAAGTCTATACCAAACTTGGCTTAAGTTTGGGTGAAATAAGAAATGAAGATTTAAAAAAAAAAAAAAATTAACCTTTAGATGGACAATTTTTCATTATGTTTTACTTTCTCAAAAATGGTTCTAATAATTTTGATTAAAATATCATGGGTTTTAGATATTTGTATGGCTAATAAAATATTATGTATCTTGAATAACCTGTAAACTCATCTGCATTAAAGACTGAATTTGGTATAATTTAGAATAACTGGAAACCATATGATAGGCAAAAATTTACACTGCATTTACATTGCAAGTTTATTAAAGTTTCCAATTGAAAGTTTGAGTTTCCCTTTTTTCTTTCCATCACAAGAGCCTGTCCCGTTTACAAAGCTAAACATTTAATTAGTTTCCATATGTTTTATGTGACTAAGCACTTATTATTTAATTTGAAATCATTCCTTGGAAAAACTACATAATGAATAATATAACATAGAAGAATCACTTTTTATATACTATAATTTATAATGAATTTATTTGAATTTTCATAGCTGCATCAGAATTTTTTGCTTTCTCTACTACTTACCTATAAGAAGTAGAATAAGTATCGCATTCTATCTAAAAATTTGATATCAGGATTTCACTGGAAACATACATTTTGAAGCTTTTAAAATATAAAAAGGTCTGTTTTGTGTGTGTTTGTTTGTGAGAGAGAGGGAGAACAGCATAACTCAAAACAAAAACCTCGGATAAATACCAAACTTGGTTATAAGTAATAATGTAGAAGCGGTTGATAATCAAGTATTTCAAATGAAAATGAACGAGGAGTAGGAAAACTATTTACACTCTTAAGTAGAATTACCTGGACATGTTTTGAGAGTCCCTTGCTCTCATCGTCAGCTCTGAGGGTAGGTCAGCAGCTGACAAGAGCAAGGGACTCTCAAAACATGTCCAGGTAATTGTACTTAAGTGAAGAGTGTAAATGAGTTTTCCTACTCCTCGTTCATTTTCACCAAACTTGGTGTTTAAGTTCAGTATATTCCAAGGATGTGGCACCAAGATTTTCAAGAAATTCCCCCCACCCCAAACTAACCTTTACATGGAAAAATGTTCTGGTCAGAAATGGCTGTGATTATTTTGATTAACAATCACCATATGCTTAAGGTATTTGCATAACAGTTCAAACATGTGTCTTGCATTTTCTGCAAATAGGTTATGAAGACCTCTTCATTTTACATAATTTTGTGTAACTGATAAACATAAACAAAAGACACAAGCAAAAGGCAAAAGCTAACTATACAAAAAATGCAAAACTGGTTAAATGACACAATTTATTTCAAATGAATTTTTTTGTGGCATTAACCATTCCAAGATTATCTTAGTTATTGTTTTGAATTTTCAATATTACCTGGTCATGGCAAGTGTAGTCCTACACTGGGAGTGGAAAGATGGTGAAATAATGTGATGATGTAATACAACCATACACACATGTCAGGGAATGCTGTATAATCTGGTTTACTCCTTAATGCATTGCATAATGTTCACAGTGCTAATGGTGGAATGCAAACAAAATAGAGTTCTTCACGAGCAATCTTGATTTGCTATTTGTAATGTTGTTACATTTTGTGATGAAGACAAGAAAGGAGGTCAGAAAATATCTATTACAAATGCCACTGAACATGCTGATTGTTTGCATTTTCCCAATTAAACTGTACAGAGAGGAGGGTAGTCCAATATGTATACAAATAGCGCTCTGTGATGCAGGACTGCACTCATCTTGGTTGGGTTATACTTATATTTTTTCAGACTCTAAGTCACTATTTGTTTTTATTATTTTTTGTGGTCATGCAAGCAGTATGGAATTTCAGTCATTACATGGCAAGTTGCTTTTTAAGACTTGATTATCACTTCAGTCTATTGCTTCCCTATTTGTTTTTCTGCAAATTTTTATCTGGATTAACAAGAAGTAGAAAGAAGAATAAGCTTATTAAAAATAGTCTATTACAGAATTGGTAGAGGTCATGTGAATATAATACACAAGATTTTTCTGTCTCTATCCATTATAACTTTATGTTGCAGGAGTACTGCTTAGACCTGTTTGAACCAGCTGGTCATGGCAGGAAAAAGAGAAGAAGACGGGATTTGTTAGATCATAACTCTGGAATCATTGAGCTTCCCCATGCAGATGCTCTTGTTAACAAAAATAACAATTCACATACTCCGCAGTATGCAAAGTTCAAGGAGAACATAGAATACACAGTGTTAATGCCTGGAGGTATGTATTATCATATTACAGCATTCGTATGAGGCCAAAGACATGTGGCAAGTTGTAATGTTATTTGTCTGTTTCAGACTTTTATCACAGTGCTGTCAACTCTCTGGATGGGTCATGCAGTACATTTCTTGTTATTGCAACAGTGCTAGGTTGCCTGCTGTTCCTGTCTGCATTCATTATGTGCTACCTAGTGTCACGTCTTCATGCGACATTAGCAGCAAGTGCAAATCCAACACGCTCTATTGACACTTTAGTGCGAGAACACAAGCGCAAGTACTCAGGTGATGGCCTTGACATTGGTGGCTATACTGGAAGGAACACAGTGCAATGATCTGTGTACAGGGAATTTGGAGAAGTTGGGTATTGGGTTTTGAGAGGGTGGGTCATCAAAATGATGCAGACATTCGACCTAAAGGGCTATTAGTGACAATTTTTCAAAGCATGACATGAGTGCATAAGTGTGAAAGCTACTGAAGTTTGTGAAACCAAAGACAAATTCATTTCTAACAGTTTTGATGAGTAGTGTTTACCACAAAAGGAATAACACTTACCACCCAAATGCTGCTTTTTTTTTTTTTTTTTTTTTTAGGTGAACTGATACAATAGTTATTATATGAATTATACAAGATTATACAGGACAGCTCTAAATGAATGAAACTCTTTGTGTATTGGAAAGCTGAATTAGATTTGAAAACTTTGCTGCCACAGAGCTGAAACAACAATGCATGCTCTACTCTTGGTTTTTATATGGAACATATTTCATGAGCTCTTATATCAGCTAGTGCCAACTGTCAGATGTTGACCTGAATATTTTTGTTGGTATGGTTAAGGTGCCTCTACTGAAGGTTTGATGACCTAGGTTAGGTTTTCTTCTCATGCAGTGTCAAAATTCATGTCTGCCCTGAAATGTTTTGATAAAGATCTCCCATGCTGTCAATTCTGCTATAACCAATATGTTCAAGGCCAAGAACAACTACTTGGAGCAGTGTGTTTCTATGACTTAAAATTACCTGTCATCACTATTTTTTTTAAATATTAATGTTTAAAAGCTCACAGATAATATAAGGTGTAATGGAAAGGTTTTTTTAAAAACATTTTAGCTCTTAGAAAAGTTTAACCATTGTTTAAAAATTTACTGTTATGTTCAGGACTCAACAATGGAGCCAAAAACTCTTGCCACTGAGCTACCATGCCAAGCTGCCACATGCACATTAAACTTTCTTCATTTCAAATGCTCCAGAGGACATTCACATACTTTCAATATTCAAGATACATATATCTAAAGGTGACTTGTAATATTATTAGTATTTTATAAATTCCAAGCTTTATATTTAACAATATTAAGTTTAAACCAAATAAACTTTAGGTCTTCTTTATTTACAATGACTCCAGAATAATGTTATCTCCATTCTATAAAATTCTAGGAGCCAAATTAATGGAAAACAATTCTCACCTTTAATATGCTTTAGAAACAAACAATATTACAGTTTGTGTGTTCTGGTTTCTCAGTTTTGGTTTTATAACTTTTTTAAAATTGCACAGATTTTCAACTTTCTTGTGTGACATTTAAAAATTATTTTGGATACATTTAGATTACTAAATTTTTTACTTTTTTTAGCACCAACTTATGATAGGTAGAGGAAGTATTTACATTTCACCCAAAAATTCAATATCAAGATTTAATCAGAAATACATGTTTGAGCTCCCCTGAATGAATGAATAAATAATAATAATAATAATAAAGCATATTTGAAAAAAGGTCCATCGGTTTTTGTGTGCACAGCATAATCCAAAAATTAAAACTTGGATGAATACCTAATTCAATATTTACACTCGGCATCTTCCAAAATGCGACACAAAGATTTTCATGAAAAAGCCCTCTAAACCAAACTATTATTTATATGGAAAAATTGTTGTTCTTTTTGATTTTCTCAAAAGTATCTCCTTATGATTTTGATTTAAATACCATATGTTCAAGGTATTTGCATCAAATAGCCTTGGATCGAGTTTTGTATAACTAGGAAACCAACTGAAATACATAGAAAGTTATTACAGACAATATGTAGCTCATTAAAATACTTATTTACAGCAAATCTTACTATAGCATTATCCATTTTGTAAATTTTTCATATTATAAGTTTACACTTTTTACAAGTTTTGAGTGCACTGTCTATTGGACATGTTTGAAAGTTTGCAATTTTTGTTTTTCGTTTCCATTGTGACTGTTACCATAAATAAACATTTGAATGCTGTTTCTGCATGTTGTAAGCTTCTAGTTAACCACTTCTTGCTTTATTTGAAATCATTCTTATGGAAAAAATGTGTATATCCTGATTGACATAACATGGATAGAAGGAAAGTTTTTATATGAATAGTATTACATATATTTAATTGATATGTGTGAATTTGTTATTGGTAAAGAAAGTAGTGTGAATATATCATATCAGATTATTTGGTATAGTACATGAAATTGCAGTGAAAATAAGTTTTAATCTGATGCTGAAAAAAAGTTTAAGTCAGGAATTATTAACAATGCTGGCTGCTGGATGTTGCACAGGTAGCTTTTTAAACTTGAATGACAATTTAATTAATTTCACTTACCTCCCCCTGTTGTTTTGAAATTATTGTACAGTGATCTAGAAGACTTTTATGATGAATCCTCCCCTTTACCCCTTATAATTGTTGTTTTGTATAGCCCCAGCTTTACTAGTAACGGATGAAAAATCCCAATATTCACACAAAAGAATGTGAAACATCTGACTTCCTTAACCTCCTCCCAAGTTCTGGAAATGCTGCATAGCCTATAAGTATCCTTTTGCAGTGAAAGAATCATTAGTCAGAATGATGAAGTAATTGTTTTAGATATTCACAGTAGGTGATTTTTAAAACTTTGTACTTTGGTGTCATGGTTATTTAATAACATAAAACATAGATCCTTAATATATACAATGGAATAGAAGGGAAGCTGGTGAATATGAAAATTTCTCAAGTTAACTGCTTTGGAAAAGACACACAGTCTGCAATCATCAATAAAAATAATATTCTGAGCTGTCAATTGTATTGAATGATATCTAATGTTAGCTGGATAATTTTCGCTCTTTATACAATTATTATATGGCATTGTATTGATAAATTACATAAGACAGGGTTGAAAATAAGAATGGGGTAATTTTTTTTAAAGTTGTAAGTAATCTATAATTTGTACTTGTACCTAAAGCATAGGCATCCAAAGCTTTGCCCAGATTGGTCAAATAGCAACAATTTGTATATAAAAATATGGGTATGAGTAGCTCAGTGGCGGCTGGTGATGGAGCACTCTTAGGGTGGCACCCTCCCCATAAATAAATGTCCCTAAATAAAAAAATAAATGCAGAAAAGGAAGGATAATAGATATTGTAGTAGCTTGTGACTCCCAGATTTAGTTTTGCTTGAAATGTTTTTGGAACGCTTATATGAGTAGTGCAAATGTTTTCATTATGGAGTGTATTTCGGACATCAAGTCTGTCTGAGAAACCTTAAGTTTGTGAATGAGACGTGCGAAGGGGAATGCTTCGATTACAGGTGAGGGGTGTAGAGAGGTAATAGCAACTTGGCAGAGTCTGAGGTGCTTAGCTATTGGTTCTTTCTCTATGTGTTCTTTTCCATGTGGAGTTACTCATTTTCATTCCTGCCATCATATGAAAAAAAAAAAATGTGTTCAGTCATGTATAAAATGCAATTCTGTTATATAAATTGATTTAAAGTTTTATCAAATTCTTAAGTTATACTGCAATTTAAAGTATAGTATTGTGGAGTTAAAAGGATTCAGAATAGAAAATAAATAATCCCCCTTGTACTACAATCTATATTGGTGACCTTTGTTTGCGAGTCACAAAATCACAGTGCTCACACTTGTATGCAGTGCTGTGATTCACCCATGTACATGTTAATTGTGCACAGGATTCGAAGCACGTGTTGTGTAAAATACCTAACTTAACCAGTAAATTCAGTGCAAGTGGTATGCCCTTGATGTAGACTATGAAAATCTGTTAAGTGTGCATCTAAAGTTAATTAGTTAAGGAATCATAATAAACAGTAAATAGTAACATATCGTTTGCATGATTCCCATAACATCAGAGAGTGAAAGCTGTTTTCCAATTAACAAGAGGATGAAAATGTTTGCTAATGCTTTAGCCATATGTTATATTGAGAAAGCCCTGATTTCAACTAATTTACTGAACAAAAGGAGAGGAGAATGGGCTTCATTTACAAGATAATAATTAGGTTAGTTAGACATGTAGATATATAAATTCCTACAGTTCGTTTTATATGCTGGAACTTTCAATATGTGTTGTTGATTGCTTGGTATCATCACCTACACTTTTGAGACAAGATGAGAAAGATTGGGCAAGCAAAAATAAATTCTACGGGTGCCGCTTAAGAAATCATATTCTTACTCCGAAGTCTGAATAAATGCTATTATAGAAGGTAGGAACAAAATCTTGGAGAAAATTTGTTCAGTAAATACAGATTTATTGATGTTTAATCATGTGTGATTAAGATTTGTAAATCATTTATTTTATGAAAACAAAGCACAAAACATCCATTTGTTATAAAAATGTGTGTTCTCCACTGAAATTTAAACCGTATTCATTAAAGCACGGCTGTAGGTATGTATAATATAAATGGCAAAAGGCTTCCTGTTGCTGAAAGGAATAATACAATAATTATTAATACAGTTTAATTTACACTTGCTTTGGTAGCTGCATTTTATTTCTAAAATTGTATTAATGCATAGGATTTTGTACGTGCTGAAAAATATATGCAGAATATTTTGGTTTTTTGTTTACGTATGTTTTCCAGTAAATTGTAGCATAAAACCTGCCGTGCTTAATACGAAAACATCACCTGCCGCTTTCCAAAACTTGCAAATCATGAGCCTCCACTGGTGTAGCTTTTTGAAGTTGTGTGGTATCCTATGATTTTTGCAAAGCACTGAAAAGCTGCCATGTTTGCAATAAAGATCCAAAAGTAGCCTCTGATATCCATATTCAAAGAAACGGTACTTGTGACATGAATATGAAGAAACAACTAACATTCCAGTTTTCAAAGTTTTGGAAACATTATACAGCCTGTAACCATCCGAAAGAATAGAGCTTTTCAAGGGTGTAAGAATTATTAAAATTGTTGAGCATTTTTGAGAGATTACCAACATACACATACTCACAAATTTTCTCCCTTTATTTTAACTTCAAAAATTTATTTTTCCATTAGTTTAAACCAAATGTCAGTGACATTGTTAGGCATCATATAAAGAGAAGTTCTCTACTAAATACATATAAAATAATGTAAACATAACACACGAAAAAGTTGAAAAAATTTGTGGATTTTTTTAAAAAAAAAGTTCTAAAACCACTAAAATGAAAAATCTGGGAAGATACCAAAGTACAAATAATACTGTTTGTCCTTTCTACATGTTAAAATTTTTTTAAAGCGGAAACAAATGTTTCTGGAGCTATATTTGTGCACTGAAGCCACAAGGGATATCAATCTTTTCTCTCACCCCACTAAATGATAGTTTATTTTTACTATATTAGTAATCTTACAGCATCCATAACTGTGTTCTAATGTCTAAACTTTGCACTCCAAACTAGTAGGATAAAGGCTGCCTTGAAAAGTGATGTTACATGTAATTAGGGCCCCAACTTTGAATGGGTCTTTGAAAACATGATATAGAGGTTTCAAACTTCACTTTCAGAACCCTCACTTGTATTATTTTCTCTACCACTTAACTATAGTAAGTAGAAGTACTGCATGCCAACCAAAAATTAGATATGGAGGTTTTACCAGAAATAGTGTTTTTCCAGAACTGAAAAAAAGAGCATTTTTAGGAAATGATCCATGTGTTTGTCTCAGAAGAGCATAATTCAAAACCAAAATGGCGGGTGAATAGCAAACTTGGTATTTAAGTTTAATGTCCTTCAAGGAATTTTCTCAAGAGAGCCTGTCAAGCCCCTTTATATGGTTGGATTTTGTTTAACTAGGAAACCATAAGAGAGTGACCAAAAATTATTACAGAAAAGGTGCATAGCTCATTAAGATGTACAATTTATGTCATTTTTACTTCCTAGAAGGTGGTAATAATAATACTGAATTCCATCCAAAAATTTGAGCCGAGGTTTCACCAGTTTTGAGTCTCCTGAATACATGTACAAAAAAACAAAACATTTTTACAAAAGGGCACATGTGTGTGTGTGAGCAGCGTAACACAAAAACAAAATATTAGATACATACCAAACTTAGTATTTAAATTCCATATCTTCCAAAGATACAACACAATTTTCAAGAAACTACCCTTTTCTTGTAACATTTTTTTGAAATTTTGGGCTTTCTCAAAAATAACTCTAATGAATTCATTAAAATGACATATATTTATGATATTTACATGACAAAATATACACCTTGAATTTTCTGGTAAGAGCATGTGAAGTCCTCTCCATTCAGAAGGAATTTTCTATAATGGGTAAACCATAGAGATAACACAAAAACTAACCCCATAAAAAAATGTATCTCTCTTTAAAACACACAATTTATTTAAAATAACCTTTTTCATGGCATTGGTCATTTCTGAGATATCCATTATTATTGGTTTGAATTTTTAAACAATATCTGAATTACAGAATTTTTAGAGCCAGCAATATAGCGATCAGGTTTTAAACATCAAACTACTGATTTGGTTTCCTCTCTTCCCTTATACCTAGCTACCTACAACAAAATGTATACTACTTGGGAACATTTAGGAATAGCCTTGGCTTGGTAGCATTATTGTGTTTACGTTCAAGTAGCCTTTACTCAACATACATAATGGGAATAGTTTCTGTATTGGCCACAAGTAAACACCACCAAAGATGTGTCTTGAGTAGTACTGAAACTATTTCTGCAAGGGTTATCTGATTAACATGAAGTAGGTAGAAAAATAAGGTTTCGTTTGTAGAAGCTATATAAAACGATAAACAATGGTGAGTAAAGAAAGCATATGAATGTAAAAACCAATTTGTTTCAACATTTGAAATATTACATGTAATAAGCTTACACCCTTCTCAAATGTGTCATCTAGTATTTTCCTTCTTTCTTTACATAACAAGAGCTTGTTACCATAGAAAAAACATTTGAATGCTGTTTCCACATGTTTTATGCAATTAAGTACTTATTGCTTAATTTGATATCATTACTATGCAAAAGTGCATATATTGTAACATGAATAATATATGATGGATATATGTATGTGAATTTAACACATCAGATTTTATTCCTTGAAAATCTTGGAACAGTGAGCAACAGGAAAACATCTGATGTGATACATTCACACGATTTTCTCTAACTTCTATCGTTGATTAGTGTATATACAAATTATTCTTACTCAAGCTTATTTTTCTACCTACTACATTTTAATCGAGATAAACCTTTTGCAGAAATACCTACATTACACATTTCGTTATAGATACAAAGGGAATAGTGACAGTCAAATGTTTAAGAACTGGACTCTATATGCTAGCCTTAAAATTCCATACTGTTTCCATGCAATTGCGAGAAACAACTGAATGTTGACAGGACTTTGAATGACCAAGAAATGAACAATTTGAGCTCTTAATAACAGATATCTCAGAAATGGCTTATGTCACAAACATATCTATTCCAAATAAATTGTGTACTTTAAAGAGATCTACAGCTTTTGTGGAGTACATTTTCATCTATTGCTTAATGTTTACTAGTTATACAAGATTATACAAAATTCTTTCCAAATTAAGTAGACTTCACAGGCTATTCCCAGAAAATTCAAGGTATACATTTTATTTGTAAGGTATATATCTTAAATATATATTATTTTAATCAAAATTGTCAAGAGCCATTTTTTAGGAAATCAAAGCTTTTGAAAAATGTTCCACGTAAAGGGTAGTTTGGGGTGGGTGGATTTTCTTGAAAATCTTTGTGTCAATTTTTGAAAGGTACTAAATCTAAACAGCAAGTTTGGTATTTATCTGACTTTTTTTTTTTGAGTAGTGTTGTTCACAGGCACATACAGGGACCTTTTCCTAAAAATGCTTCTTTTTGATTCAATGGGCCTCAAAACATGTATTTTCAGTGAAATCTTGGTATCAAATTTTTGGGTGGAATGCAATACCTTCTCTACCTACTATGCATGTGGTAGAGAAAGTAAAAAGGAATGCAATGGGAGAAAGTGTTTGGAAACTACACAAAAACATTCCAGAAACATCATGCAGAGAAAAAGCAGCAAGCACTGTTTAACCATTGAGAAAAAAGGCTGCATAAATTATTTCACTAAATGTTACAACAATAGCACATGTCATTTCACATTTCTCTGTTAAACTAAAAACTCTGCATTTGCACTGGCAAAATATCAATGAATGTTGCAGAAAAATAGTAAGAAACACTGGTCACAATTTTGGAGTCAGCATTCCAGAAAATTATAGAGCAATACATTTTCTCAAAGGTTTTCATAACACTCAATTTTGTAGGCCTGTCTAGTTAGGAGTATCTTCTAAGTCAGGAGTTCTCAACTTATTGTATGCATATCACTGATGATATGTGAGTTACTGTGGGCTGGTGTATAAATTTTAGCAAGATAAATTAACATTTACATTTGTTTTACAAACAACATATTTGACAGTTCTACAACAACTACACACAAACAATAGAATTTATATTATAAAAATTTTTGTGTGATACTGTACAAAAATAATATGAAAGTGCAATTTCAATCCTATGACGACAGAGCACACTTAAATATATTTGATCAGACAAGACTGGGAAAGATTTTGTTTAACTACAATTAAGAGAGCAGGAGTTATATTATTGTTGTTGAATGCCAGATTTTATTTGTTAAATTATCAAATTTATATGTAATTTGTGCCAAATTCAAAAATAGTAAATAAGGATATGGATAAATGGTTAATTAAAGGACTCTGCTCAAAAAGCTCAAAGGGAGAAATAATTCCACTCTGCCAGAAGTCACTTCTAATATTAAGCAACCAACAGAGGACATCATTGCACAAGAAAGCAACAAAAATTCCCATATGCAAGCAATACTTAAGTACAATAGCTTTTATCATATGGTTTCACATATACTGAAGGACAGGAAACCGTCCCAATATGCTACTGTGTGATTTGAAACATCTCATAACAATTCGATGAAGCCTTCCCTTTAGAAACATTATTTTGACAGCAAACATGATGATTTGAAACACAAACTGTTGGAATATTTTCAGAGAAAACTATCAGATTTGTTATCAAGGAAAAAACAAATAACCTCATTTGCAGGATTTAACATGAAGGCTCTGGAGACATAATTGTGAGACTTTACTGCAAGAATGATGTCTGTTGCTCAAAAGGCAGTTTTAAATAAAAGTGTGAAAGTTGCCAACTTCATTAATTCCAGAGCTATGAATTTGTGATTATTTTCCATTTTGTGTAACGAAATGGGTGCTTAACATTTCTCTTTTAATTCACACTGAAATTAGTTTATTGTTGAGGAGAAATATGTTGAGACATCTCTTTGAACTTTGTTCAGAAGTGCAAATTTTTCTCTTCAATCCAACTTCACACTTCAATTATTTAACTGATGAGCTGTGGCTTGCTTGGTACATGTATTTTGCCCCCTCAACAAACTGAACTTAGAGTTTGCAAAGTGCGCTTATTTCCGTATTCTTGGTGCAGGACAAAATTGCAGCTTTTAAGAAAAAAACTAGGCTTCTTGATAACAGAAATCAATATTGTAAACACATTTTCCTTTCCATTGTTGGATACTTTAAGCAAAAATTAAATTCCTCTTCATTGTGAACTGGCTGATATTATTAAGGAGCATCTGGGGAGTCTCATCTCAGATTCCAATATATACTTCCCTGAAAATGTGGCTTCAGAATTATGGATGAGAGACCCGTTTTCTACTGATACCTTACCAAAACCTTAACTCCTGAGAAAAAGACAAAAGATCAAGAAAATAGATTTAATAGTCTTCTGACTGGCAAGAAAAAATGAATATCCAAATCTCAGATAAAGCTGTAACATTTTTATTGGCGTTTGCAACTATTTACCTTTGTGAGAGTGGATTCTCTTCTGTAATTTGTATAAAAAGCAAGTACAGAAACAAGACGAGTGTTAATCCTGATGTAAAACTAAAATTAAGCCAGTTGAGCTATGTTTAGCTTAACAAGCACAAACTCTACACTGAAACAAAAGTGAGTGTCAAAGTAGTTAAATTTGTAAGTTTGTCAAAGTTTGTTTACATATTCAGTCAATATATTTTAACCTTAACAAACTTAATTTATAAGACATTTCGAAGAACAATCCATTGAATAGGGATAAACTGAACAGTTTTATCTCCAGTAAATATCTAATTCTAAATGCTACATACAAGCAATAGTTAAATAAATCACCAGTATTGTTATAAACTTAGAAGAATTCTTATTTTGAACCTTTTACCACAAAATCCTGCATTTCCTGTTAAATTTGCTTACTACTGTATCTAAACATTACATCATAGAGTATTGTGTTAGAAAATGTTAATTATACTGAAAAGTCTTATTCATAGATAACAGTTTTGATCATTGCTTACCAGGTATTATCTTGCAAGCAATGGCTTGAATATTTTAACTCTGTTAAGTTCAGTTTTTGTGACAAAGTTCCAATGCTGGCTAACCTGATTTTCAAACACGCAGCTCTCTATGGCAATAAAATCAGTAGATGTAAATCCAAAATCAACTCACATTTGCAACAGAGTAGGCATAGGCCGAAGTTTCTGCATTTCACTAGCCTCACAGCCTTCGACACATGTTTACAGTGAAAACTTGAATGTGTTGAGGTTAGATTAAGTCTATGAGTTAGATATTATATGCTGTTGTATTCACATTTTTTATTTTGTTTTGGCAAAGGTGTAACAAAGAAGTGATAAAAATTCTTACAATATAAGTGCACAAAGTAGGAACATTTAAAAGTCCTTTGGAAAAATGGAGGTGTTGCTAGCTAATTGTTGGGGGGGGGGGATCTGCAGTTTTATGTGCGAGACACAGCTACAGGGGTTAAGACATCCCCCCCTTGTGCCCTCCACTCAGTATTAACCTCTTAACATACCTATTACTTCACAATGTGATGGCTCTTTTTTCACCTATTTTTTTATTGATAAAATGAAATATTCCATGATAGTAACAATGAAATTAATTTTTAAGAGCTTAACAATGGCCATTCTAATATCTGAATATCCCACAGATTAAAACCACAAGTATACTCGTGATATGCTTAACCTTTGTTTTCTTGCTGAAATTACATTTGCAAGCCGCATCGTGGACACTGAAGCACTAAGAAATGAACAATAACACTAAATGTTAGAACCATTGTTTATATGTTTGTGGCTGTATGAAATACCCTGAAGCAAGGTTCAATACATAAAGCTACACCACAATCTTCACACATGTATCTTGATTCTCTCCGTGTCTTCTTCCCTCTGACATCACACATGCTACTGCACAGCCTTATTGGATTCAGCTTCTTCTCGGTGGGAGGAATCGCAGATGGAAAATGACGTCCAACAAGTTGTGTTGGGGTTGCTTTTGATGGACGGCCCACCACTTTCGGTGAAAACTCCTCCTCCTGATGTTTGGCAATGAGTTGCTCAGCAACAGATACGCGAAAGTCAAGGGTATTGTGCTTTCCTCCATGTTTTTTGAAGAGGACAAAGGCATTCCATAATGCTAATTCCAAGAGATGAAAAAATATCTTCTTATAGTACTTTTTGCCCCTCTTGCGTGGCAATGGATTGTTTGCAATGTGCTGATCTATTTTATTCACACCTCCCATTGTATCATTATAAGCAAATGCAGCCATTGGTTTTACAATATCTTTGTTTCTTACCTTCTGTATCTGCATTTCTGCATAGTGGACAACATGCAGACGTCTCTCGTCTTTCCATTTCAGTGCAGTTAGTTTACCTTGCTGGAATGCGACAACCTGCCCTTTCTTTAGCTTTTTGGTCCGAAAAGAAGGTCGCATTTCTTTTCTTGTTGGAAACACAGCGCCATACATATGTTCTTTTTGTTAGCAGTAGGTCAGCAAGCTGGGAAGAACTATAATAGCTATCTACAGTCAAGCAGTATCCCATGTTTAGCAAGGGTTTCATTAACATCATAACAATTTGTGAGGACATTGGAGATATTTGTATTTTTCTTCAAATTTGGTGCCCTTGCCTACATAAATAATTAGGGACCAAACATATCCAGTAGCTGACTTGCACAACATGAATGTTTGATGCCAAATCTAGCTCTCTTGAGTGGCAGATATTAGATCCATTCCAATCGTCCTTTATATAACATCAAGCTTTCATCTATGGTCACATCTCTTTCTGTAATACAGATACCTCTAAATTTAGCTGACAGGTAGCTCAAAATAATCCATACTTTATTCAATTTTGGTTGTGGATGGCTTTCTGCATTATAGGTTGCATTGTCGGAAAAATGTAAATTCTTTTTCAAATTTACATATCTTTTGAATGGTAGAATCTGTCGAAAAATTTGTGTGGCTAATGTAGCTCTTTTTGTCCAGTACATCTGATTTGTGGTTTTTTTTTTTTTAACATGAATGTACATATTTATTACAGCAATAAATATGTACACTTCATCAATTGTTGTTTCCTTCCATGCCGGGACGTTTGTTTGTGTTGCATACTTGTTGGTTTCAGTAACCAAAATTTGCATGAATTCATCATCAATGAATTGTCTAAAATAGTGCATTACATCGTCAGTACAGGGTTGAAAATTAATTTCAGATTTACCTGTAAAAGGAAAACGTGGTGACACAGATAGCAGTGGCCTAGAAGGATCTATTTCACACCACACTCTGGCACTCTAATATCATTCTCAGATGACACTGATTCATCACTTTCTTCTCCTGAACTCTCAAACCACTAAATTCAATATTTAACTCTTATTCACTCTCCATTTTCATAAATAACACAAACTACAAGAATAGATTGTAACAGAGACCTCTAGTATGAATAAAACATGCGGAAAAATATTGATGAAACTGGCTCATTCAGACACACCTGTTGGCAGAAATATACATTAAAAATATTACACTACAGCAAAATCTAGAGAAAGAATCAAGGGACTACCAAAACATGAGACAGAACGAGCAAACTCAGCATTTTAAAATGTATGCCGGTCGGAAATGATAAGCCCGAGTATACCCGGCATTTTATTATTTTGTCAAAATAAAAAAACACGAGTATACTCGGGCTTTTATGTTAAGAGGTTAATCCAGCATGTTGTTGAATTAGATTCTTCTGTAAATCCAACAACTTAATTCCAAACTTTTTCTTGCGAAAATTCTTTCTATATCATCGATGTTGCTTTCTCTGAATGAGCTACAACTTTTTGTTTTAGTACAACCACCTTAATAAATAATCTCAAGATTTTAAACTGCAAATATTGCATCTATACCTTCATTTTCTTATAAATACCTCACTTGTCTTGGATTATACATAAAAGAACTTATCAATAGGCAGAAATGACTAGATTCTGAATATGAAATCTGAATTGTGATGTAAATGACGCTTTTTGAGCATCCTACATATGAGAAAGCAATAATAAATTCAATGGGTATGACAAGATTGAGAACAGTCATTTACATATTTATACTCTAAATTAGTTTTAATTTGAAATTTTTTTAAAGAGAAACTTCACTTAAACCTTGAATTAACATTTTCCACTGCTACTAGCAGTAATCCTCAATAAGCTTCATTCCATAATTCAATTTGCAGCAAAAAGTGCCTCAAATTACGAATACACACCACAACCTAACCTCTTTGTACCAATAAGAGATAATCTACTGAGATTATGTATTGTCAACTAATAGAAGATAAATGAATTCTTAACTGTAGCATAATACCACAGGGAAATTAATAACTATATGATGGGTGGAATAGGTAAATCCTCTTGATGTTTCTTTCAGCACAATGTGTGCAAACATAATCACTATATACATGGTCTGTTTATCAAATTTGTACCTGAATCATTGTTCCTATAGAACTCTACTGGATTTTGTGCATCCCTTACGATGTGCCAAGGAATATGAGTAATGTCAATAGCCTTCTGGATTTGTTGCATGTTTTCGGCAATGCCTACTATTACCATACTATCCACCATTTTCACTATTTTCTCAGTAAAGTCAGGATGAAAGTCTAGAATATCGGCAAATTCGAAGCAAAGTCCCAACCTAGGCTACCTTGAATAACAAACTGACAATTCTGTGCTTTTGAACCTCTACTTTCAACCAAAGTTTCGTTCATGAATGCAAGCCTAATATTCTGCACTGAATGTAATGGTACATGACTGTAAAAGGTTGAGAACCGCTGTTCTATACCAAACAGATGACAACAAGCTGTTACCTCTACTGTAATGGTACAAACATTGCAAATAAACAACTTCATATTTCTGCATAAGCATCCCATGAGGCTGAGAATGTATTTTGTTTATTAAACAATAACAGAACAGGAATATTAAAACAAAAATTCTTTGGTTTCAGAAATCAGGATACAATCGAGTAAGCTTTGGTCAGTCATAAAATGCTTACTATGCTGCAATCAATTTTCAAAATACAAAATAATTAAAATTACTATTAAAAGTAAATGCAAAGTTCCCGAGAACTGTGAAGTGAATTTACTGACATCTAAATTTCTGTCTTATAGCTTACTCTAAGAAATATGTGCATAAAATGTGACGTTTATATATAACCAGTTACAGTTTGTAAGAAGGAAATAATTTCTAAGTACAAAAAATGTTGGATGTGTTCATATACACACACATGCACTCGCACACACTTGTTCCTACAGAGTAATGACAACTGATAAATTAAACTATTTAAATTTAGCTGCACCTCTCAGATGAAATATAAAATATTAATTTAATTACAATGTCCTTTTTTAAAAATTGACATTTTTAAATATAAATTTCAATATATATTCTTTTCATAGCACCATCTATAGTTATATGTGACAGCAAATTACTGTGTAACTATGAGAGAAAATAGCATTGAAAGTGAAGTAAAAATATTACAATGTTTCTCTCAGAATTTGGAAACACAAAATTGAACTACATTATCAATTTGAATCACACAAATACTTTACAAACAAAATTCATATGTCCTTTTCTATGTTACTTTAGAACTTTGAAAAGTTGCCATATAAAATCATCAATTTTATCATAACTTGCACATGATATACTTGTATATTGCGACACTATATAAATTTAACCTTCACATACAAGGTTCAATCACATGGCATTTCTCTCACTTCTATGCCACTCGCTTCACTGATCGATTAAAGCAATATTCTCTTCCAAAAATCACAATATGTACTTTCTTTGATATAACATGCAAACCAACATGTACAGATTTATATAAAATTATTTACAGACAGAAATTACATTTATACAAGCTCTGCGCTAATGCATGAAATTTCACAAAGCAAGTTCTAAAATTGTGTGAAATACACGGAAATCCGAAGGCAACTGTTTACTTATAGTGTTCTAAGTCCGGATACATCACAGAATCAATTGCCATTGCCTAAAATTTAAAGTATCTCTCAATGATCATTCCCAATGTGGCCTATTCCATTCATACCCAATATTTACATAAATCTAAAACAATTTTAAATGTAATATAGGATTATAGCCCTAGATTCTTCTATGATATACATACTCAGTTTTTTTTCCACATTATGTACACATAAAAAAACAGACAATATTAAATGTGAAATTTGTTGTCTGAAGAAAACTTATACAAATAAAATATTAACAGACTGGTTACATCACATATCCAATGGTATATTTACCCTGAATAAAAGATAAAAAATAACAAAGTTAAAAACCCCAAAATGTTCTTTGGTTTGCAGACTAAAGGAATGGCATGGCATGAGAAGAATTACTTTCAGCATTCTTTACCGCGCTGAGTTATTCATAAGTTGAAACGCTTCATATGCCTCTAATTCCTTCTTCTCCTTCTTGCGGTTTCTGGCTTCATACTCCAACCTATGAATGGAAAGTAACATGAATAACAAATACATTTGACTGTAGGAGGAATTGTATGTTTATTACCCTCACTTATTTAATATATACTTTAAACTATTTTTGAGAGCATTCATTCCCATTATCAACTGGAAACTGACTGCTGGCCAGAATTTGTGCATCACAGTGGCTACTAGCATCCTGCAATAAATCTGTAAAGGTGATCCAGTGGAGGGATAATAAAGAAAGCAGCAGTAAAATGCAAATGACAGAAAGAAATCAGAGAAACCATCACATTAAAGCCAATAAAAAGACAATGCATGGAGGATATTTATTTATTATCCCAAACTAGATGAACAATTCTAAAGAATCTTTGGGCACTAAAATGTTAACCTGGTATCCCATAACAAATAGGAATACAGCACTAAAACTCTATTCATGAAACCTCTATCAGATACAATATCCATATCACAAGAAATTAGGAATGTAACAAATCCACTGTGTGAACTGTGACCAGATATATGTTGGAAAGACTATCATTGGAAACCAGGATCAAAACATAACAGGAATTTTGGATATAAACAGACAATCTGGCAGCTGGACTCGCTTTTGGAACCAGCTTTGCCAGATTGGGTAATATTTAGCCTTTAGTAACTGGAAAGTTGAATGGGCATCTCAGAATCTCAAGCAGTAAGGTCATCAGCACAGAGAGCTGAAGATCAATAATTTGAATCCCTGTGGCATTGGATTTTTCAAGTCTGATTCAGCTTTCCAACTTATTGCCTACAGTAGACTAGTATGAAAGAACAATTATTATATGTAAATTAATTTTAGTATTAAATTATATTATATTTAAAGAGGAAAATTGCCAATACTGGAGTTCAGATTGGCAACTTTACATAAAATCAATCCTGCATCCCTATTTGGATTCACCCCCATAAAATTGAACTGCAGTAGAGTTGCTAAAACAAGTGAAAAGACAATCACAATTAACAGTGTGAAGAAAGAATCTGCAGTTTCAAGAACCAACATCACTTAATGAACTGTGAAGTCCCTCCCCCAGACCATCATTATGTATTCATCCGGATGATGCCAAATGTAATCAATAAAAGTCACTGTGATACAGCTAAGGATGTGAGTGAATGCTCTCAAAGCCAGTTCAAGTAAACATTGAAGTAATAAATATCTTACTCCTACAGTTAGCAATTAGTAGAACTTCACTGTCCTTAACTTTTTAGTAATGGAAACTTGTACAAAGGTTAATTAACCAACTTTTTCACTTAGGTGTGTATGGCTATCATATTACTCCTTTTCCTAAAGATATTCTCTTGTATAAATGAAAGAAGCATCTCTGAGTTTTCTGTTTAGAGTAAATTCCACCATTAGTAAAAATTTAAATTGGGTATAAAGCTTCATCTTAACTCACTAGCTAATACATCTACACTCTCTGATTAAACCTATTAGTACAGAGTGAGCCAATCAACTGTAAACCTATTTACACGGTTTTTTTCATTGGACATGTAGGTATATTTTCTCTACTGTGCAATGTATGTCGCACTAGTGTCTGGGCTCTTCAGTATCAACAGAACATTGCTTGATTGTAGCTCGGTTATTCTGTGTGATTTATCTTGTCCTCTATTTGATCACAAAGTGAATATGGCTCAGTATGTGCTTTCTACTGCACAGTGTATGTTTTGTGTGCGTTAACCCAGTCAGCTTGTCAAGTCCTGAAATTATTTTTATAAAGATTTTCAGGTCAGAGGTAGCATTCGTTTAAGAAACCTACAGACAGCATAGGCTTCTTATCACTAAGAAATATTTAGAAATTGGTCATCATTTGGTGAACTCCTCGAAAAAAGTAACTTAGGCAATTTTCATAATAAACAGGCATTTCTTATGGCTCTGTGCCCCCTCCTGGAAGCCACATGACCTTGACGATGGTGGAGGGGCTATGTACTCCTGTGAACTGGTGAGCTGTACTGGCAATACTTTGTATCGTTAGAGTCACTCATGCCAGAGTGATCACTGGGGAGGAGTCAGACCAAGAAACGGCTTACCAACATAAAATCCATTCCTTGGGTCTCCCAGTTGCAGAACCATTTGTTAAGGGCCTCCAGTTGGAGAATCAAACAAAAATGCACTTGTCCGCTCAGGGTAAGGTGTGAGGCATCGTGCTGAGACCCTCGTGGCACTGGGGGCAATAAAGCCAGTGCCATGAATGATCCCTTTGGGACACCAGGCAAAACCCTGTTGTATGTAGCCTTCCACCCATATTCGAGGCTCTATGGGTGGTGACAATAATTCCTCAGTACTCGTGGGACCATTATGGAAACCAACAGCAAAAAAGGGGGAAAATGGGGGAAAAAAAGTGGAGAGCATGGACTCAGAGAGACACATGTCTAAAGACAGGGACTCAGGAGCCAGCAGTTGTAACAAACCTGAGGACAAAGAACTAGGTCAAACAGCCTCAAATCTTAATAGGCTGCACCCGAAAACTAAGCTATCAGGGGCAGCAAGAAGAAAATTAAAGAAAAAGAGATTGGGTCAGACTGATACTGGGGGCCAGTAAGCAACCAGGACTATCTAGCCATGATCTCTAAATACCACAAAGACCTGGGACCTCAAAAAGGCCCAAGGACACTCCAGACACACCATTGTCTGCCAAGCCATACCAGAAAAGACCCAGGAGCACACAAGAACCTGGGGTTTCTTATAGGGAGGCCTTGGCAGCACATAAGATGGCAATTATATCTGAGGGTTTCCCGGAACTCAGAGTCTCAGCAGTTCAGGTCAAGAAATCCTAACTAGGATACTCAAGGAGGAGGACAGGATTCCTGAGGGAGAACCTACACCTTCTCTGAGGACTTACTGCAGGATGGTGCACTGATATATTATTGTGAGGATGCACCTTCGTGCATTTGGCTAAGGACAAACCTCAATGAATTAAAACTCAGAGGGTATGATACTTAGAGGCTAGAAGATCTTTAGCTTCAAGATGGCCTTTAGAACTTGGGACACTACAACCGAGGACTCAAAGGTACTCTTATAAAGGACTTAACACGTAACACTGGAAGGTGTTAAACAAGCAGATTCAGTGGGGCAGAGGTTAATACTCTTGGTTGATCAGGAATCTGCAAATGCAATCAAACAGGCAAATATGGGAGCCTAAACAGGTCTAGACAAGGGTCTTTTTAAAATCCTTGCCAACCCTAATAAACCACCCAAGGAAGGAGATGAAGGGACCGAAAAGTCCATGGTGAAGGAAGTGGAGGAATCCATAGACCTACACGATACTTCAACTAATTACGGTAAGTATTTCAAACTTAAATATGGATATGGCATCTGTTACACAAATAAAACTTCATCGCTGCTGCCTTAAGCAGAAAGCTAGCTGTCGAAAATCTGATATAGCTCTTATACAAGAACTATATGTGTATGGGGGCAGGATAAGAGGTATAAACAATATCAGTAGGTCTATAATTAGCTCCAGCCAGACAGACAAACCAGGACTTGCATATAAATTAAGAACTGGTTAAAGGCAATACCAATATTAGGGTTTTGTTCCATACGTTACAATTGTCAAAATACATCTAAAGGTAGAGGAGAGCAGTTTTACTGACCTCTGTTTATCTACCTTTTGAAGAGGAGGAAATCTTTGATGGTAAGAGAACTCATTGACTATGGAAAACACTCCAGAAAGGAACTCTTGCTTGGATGTGATGACAATGCACACCACACTACATGGTGGAGCAGTGACATCAACAGAAGAGGGGAGCTCATGTTGGAATATTTGGTGAATACTCATCTATATATTTTTAATAAGGGCAATGAAACTACATTCGTCAATGTTGTAAGAACAGAGGTAATTGATATTACACTGGGATCTAAAGCATTAGTTGACCTAGGGGAAAAGTGGCATGTGTCTAATGATACCACTATGTTGGATCATAGATAACATTTGTTTTAAAATAGGGGTCACAGATTTGCGAACCAACAATTTTTAGGAATCCAAAGAATTCTGACTGGGATTTATGTTGCAAAGACCTTTCAGCTTTGGTTCAAGGAATTTCAAAGAACATGCATTCAGTGGTGGATTTGGAGTTGGCTGTTGACCAGTTGCAACAGGCTATTCTCCAGTCCTACCACTCTAATTGTAAGTCCAGCATTGCCAATTCACCAAGGAAGGTTCTTTGGTGGTCTAAAGAATTGAGCAAGCTTAGGAAAAACACCAAAAGGCTATTCAATATAGCCAAAAGGACAGGCGATTGGGTCAATTATAAAACTGAACTCGCTACAATGAAGAAATAAGAAAAGCATAAAGGGATGCATGGAGGAAGTACTGCGGGGATATTGAAGATATATCAAGCAGTGCTAGACTCATGAACCTAATGACAAAAGACACAGTTAATAAACTGGGTACAATAAAGCTTCCTGATGGAAGTTATACAATGACACAGAAGGAGACACATTTTTAGGGCTAGTCTTGCACTAGGACATATCCCAAAGTCCTGGAGACAGGTAAGAGTAGCCTATACACCTAAACCTGGGCATCCCTCTTACAAGCCATACAGGCCAATCAGTCTCTCATCATCTTTATTAAAAGCAATGGAGAAAATTGTTGATGGATAATTAGGGACTACTGCCTAAATAAATATCCATTACACAAGTACCTCTTTGCATATCAACCTGGTAAATCTACAGAAACAGCCCTGCACTATGTTGTGTTGAACACAGAAAAGGCGCTGTATTAAAAGAAGTTGCTCCAGGAGCTTTACTGGACATTGAGGGTGCCTCTGATAGAACTTCTACCAGAGCCTTACTTAATGCTTTAAAAGAACATGGGATTCCTGACACTATTTGTCAGCAGATAAGCTCCATGTTAAAAACAAGAAGAATAATCAGTACCATGGCTGGAGAGACCATGTTGGCATTGACGAGGGGATGTCCACAAGGTGGGGTCTTATCGCCCCTCCTGTGGAGCCTTGTTGTTCTAATTTGGGATCTCAATGGGAATGGTTATCTTACAATAGGATATGCTGATGATTTAGCTATAATCAGAGGAAACTTTTCTGGAACAGTCTCAGAGATACTACAAGTGGCTCTGATGAAACTTAAGCACTGGTGTGACAGATGTGATCCATCTGTCAACCCTAATAAACTGATTGTGCCTTTTACTAGACTCCGAGATTGAGAGGGCTTTAAAGAACTCAGACTCGGAGGAACGTTACAATTTTCTGATGAGGTTATATACCTTGGCTTTATTCTAGACAAGAGATTAACCTAGAAAAAACATCTAGAAGCAAGCATTAAAAAAAAAAAAAAAAAACAGATCCTTTTGCAAATATAGAACAATGCTTGGCAAAAAGTGGGGGCTAAAACCTAAGATTATATATTGGATATATATAAAAATGGTCAGACCCACAATCACCTACACTGCATTGATTTGGTGACCTAGATTGAAACTTAGCAATTGCAGGAAAGAACTCTCTAAAATACAGAGGCTGGCTTGTATTAGCATAACCACTGCATTTAGGACTATTCCTACTGCTACTATTGACATCTTGTTGGACCTGCCACCTCTTCACCTTTGGATAGGAGGAGGAGCGAGGGCAGGTCTATATAGACTTATACAAAGTGGCATGGAGAATAGTGGATTTACATGCTGGGGACACTTGAACTTTCCTAGGGACAATACTCTGGACCACACACTGTGTATGAATTCAGACAAAATGATACCAAGGAGATCAGGAGAAAAGAAATTCACTATTTCCTTCCCAGGAAGAAATGAATGGGAACAAGGAATTAGTACAAAGATCTGGAGGGGACCAATTTAATTTACTCATGGATCTAAAACCAAAGAAGGAACAGGGGCAGGAGTGTTTGACTGTGGCTAAAGGATCTTCCTCAGCCTTGGACGATATGCAACCGTCTTTCAGGAGGAAGTGTATGCCATATTGGCATGCGCATGGGAAAGTTTAAGTAAGGACTAGACACATTACCATTCTTTCTGACACTCAAGCAGTATTAAAAGCTCTTGGAAGTGGACTAATTAAGTCTAAACTGGTCTGGGAATGCCTGGAAACCTTAAATATACTGGCCCTACGCAATTCAGTGGAACTGATATGGGTGCTGGGAACATAGGGGAATCCATGGCAATGAAAGAGAAGACAATATAGCAAAGAAAAGGGCAAATGCCCTTTTATAGGTCCTGAATCCAGACTTGGATTATCCTATGGACTTGTTCATGGAGCAATCAGGGAATGGATCAGGGAAAAGCATAGTAGATATTGAAAGTCCTTAGCAGGACACAAGCATTTCAAAGCTCTTATTAAAGAGATTAAATGAAAAGGACACCGGTACTGCTTAAGATGGAGGTACACTCCATCGGACAGTGGGGATGATTACTGGACACTGTCAATTACAAGGACATCTCTACAAAATTGTGGAACAATTAATCCAAAATGTAGAAGATGTGAGGAAGGGGATGAAACTGCATCCCATCTGCTGGGTAACTGTGAAGCCTCAATAGCTTTTAGGGTTAAATACTTTGATTAAGAAACTATGCAATTGCAAGGGTTTCAAAATATAGGGGCTAAGAGACTTGCAGACTTTATTAAGGAGGCAAGAATCTTAGAATACTAAATGAGGGGAAGCACAATAGATCAACAATGGTCGCAGTGCTTAAGGGCATTATTGCATTCCCCATGCCCTTAATCTTATGGCTCTGTGCAATGATATACTAAACTTCTGAGTTAAAGCCATACAAAAAAAATGTGAAACACGTTCTTCAGCAAGGTAAGGCTGTATTATGCACATTTTATGAGTGGAGTCTGAATAGTGTATAATGCGGTCACATAGATCCATATTACTTACTACTTTTCTTGGATGAGGGCTGTGTATATACAAAATCATCATTAGAGCTTGGACAAGCCTGATATCATTCATGAAGTATCCCTCCAAAATGAAAAAAATTGGCATATAGTGTGCCATGAGCAGATTAGGACCTATAGGGCAAACTTTTTTTTTCTTACTTTCTTTCTTTTCTTTTTAATCAGCAGTGGATACTCCCCAAAATTCTTCACAAAACTTGGAAAACCCAGCACAGAAACTTACGATTTGTTGAAACAAGTTTATGGTGATCAGTGTCTACCTTATACACATGTTTTTGAGTGGGTTAAGAGGTTCAAGGATGATAGGGAAGATGTCGAAGACGATCCTTCCACACCAAAAACTGAAAAGAATGTGGAGAAGGTTGGTAGAATTGTTTGAGAAGACTGTCTGAAGGTCAGAATGTCAATCAAGTTTATTATACAACTGTTCTGAAGACACTCCGTGAACGTGTGCAACAAAGAAGACCAGATCTATGAAAGAATCGCTCTTGGATTCTTCATCAGGATAACACACTGGCCCATAACACAATGTCTGTGAAGAGGTTTTTGGCAAAAAACAACATTCCAGTGATGGAACATCCACCGTATTTGCCTGACCTAGCACCATGCAACCTTTTTCTCTTCCCAAAAGTGAAATCTGCGCTCAAAGGAACCAGGTTCAAGTCCGTGGATGCAGTGAAGGAAAAAGCGACGAGACAGCATAACAGAAAAACACTTGCATCACTGCTACCAACAGTGGAAAATTTGCATGGAGCAGTGCAGGTATCGGGGAGGGGACTACGTTGAAGGGGACAACATTTCAGTTGTGTAAGTTTTTTTCAATAAAGAGAGCATCAGTCCAGTTTCTTTATTGCCACACCTCGTATATTGGGTTAAAGAAAGAAGCAAAGATTTATGGGAATGTATAGTTTGCTTTTATTTTAAGGAGGAGAAAGATTGGCTAGAAAATTTCCAAATGCGCTATGTCACTTTAAATTCATATTTAAGTGGCTTGAACCATATTTATAGCACAGCAAAAGTTTTGGGAGTTTCAATGACTGTAGAAAAAAAGACAATATGAGCAATCAGCATATTACAATGTGTACAGCACTTTCTGAGATTGAGTTTGATCTGAGTCTGTATTTCCATTCAGTATTCAATGTGGAATGTGTACTATAATCGATTTGAATTTCCCATGGAAGTGTGGTAAACGTTATGAACTGAATACAGAATGAATGTGTATGTATTATAGTCAAGATGCCTTCAACTGTGTACTACTTAAGTTTTAATTTCAAATCAAAAGTGGTCATGCAATCAAACAATAGTACTGATCATGATGTACTCTTGTTGCCTCACAATGTACCTACAAAAGTGACAAAAAACAGTTGAGAGTGAGCAAGCATGTGCACTTGTATTGGTTTTACAGTGCAAAAGTGTGTTGCCTCTTACTGCACAGCCATGCCATGCGGATAACGATCACCTTTATTGCCATTTTTCTAAATATACGAGAAATATAGGACCCATGTGTTTAGTGATTTTTTTTGTGCAACTGCTTCTTAAGCCTCTGGTTATATTAGGCAAGATGGATTATCCATCATTTTCGGTTAACCGTCAACCTTACCCCTCCAATATAACAAGATTCTAATGTATTGCATGGTTGCATAAGCATAACTGTATGTTAGCCTCGGAAGGTGGCTATGAGTGCTATTGTGTACATGAACAAAATCTGTGCACTAGTTCACAGTTGATCGTGACACACTGTATAATAAATACCTGTGTTGGATAATGCGTTCAACAATTCTCTCTGTGGTCATAGTGTTTTCTGAGTCCAACAACTTGAATCTGCCTAGTCTTTTTGGTGCAACATAAGGATCAGAACCATCTGTATCACGCTGAATTGGTGTTTGACCATGACACACAAGATCCACTTTAAAATGATTCATAAGTTCTTCACTCACAGCATACGGTGCACCAATCACTACTTCAGATACATACTGTACAGAAAGAAAAAAAAATCTGTTGTGATAAAATCACCACGTTTCTCTGCCTATTACCATTTCAAAAGTGATTCTTCTATTTATTTTACCTTATATGATAATTTATTTTCTAGAAATTATTTTGAATTATATAATATGGACTCGATTGCATGCAATATGCAAAGAAACCAGAATCTCATTTTAAAGATACTTCTTAAACGCTGCATCACAGTTCAACCTCTTAAACCTTAAAGATGTAACAATGAATATTTTGGAAATGGTTAATGCTACAAAAGAAGTTCTTTGTTCAGTGTAAAGTTGGTTTTGAGGTGTGGTAACTACACTAAAACAGCTAGAGGTAACTACATAAACAAGGTCAGTATTTAAAATGAATCATTTTTTTTCTCCACCCCCTAAATAGCTGCTTTTATATATGGAAGATAAACATGAATCATAACCTTACTTTAAAAAGAGTACTTCATAATGAAATATTACAGATAGTTATCTTGATGCTAATCCTGAGCTCTCATATCAAGAACGGCCTTCTTGATCTTATTGAATTATTGATCATTGGAGAGTGCTACATTTGGTATACAATGTGGCTATTTGTTATACAGTTGTTCTAAAATTCCTAAAAGAAATGCAAAATCATCAATTGCCTCCATGCACTTGGGCAGTAAGGACAATTAAATTACATTGAATTAGAGAATCTTAACTCCAGAAATATTCAAATATAAAATTTATCATATAAATCTTAATTTGATACATCATTAATCAGCCAAGATTATACTTTCAGTTTCACTGAGGTGCTTCATAGATTGGTTGTAGAAGAAAAACCCTGCATTTGGTGCAGTGGATAGTGGATTAGATAACCTAGGAAACTCATGCTATGCAATATCAATACAACAGTGAATATATGAAGACTGTTTAGAAAGTTCTCAGCTTAAGAAAGTACACACAACCCCAACTACTTTTTACTTCTGAAATAGTAACCTTTCAACTCTTGGACCAACAATACTTTTTAAGTTCTTTATACCTTCAGTATAAAATGATTTGTCCAACTCAATAAAATAAGAGTTTGTGCAACTTATTATCCCCGCATCTGAGAAAAATCTGTAACCAGCAAGTAATTTCTTCATATTTGGCAAAAGGAAAAAGTCACTGTGAGCTGAATATGGTGCATGTAGCACTGTTCTAAGTGCAAGTAATGCAGTTTTGAGATTCCAATTGAAGTATATCCGATACATTGTCTTGGTGGGAAAAGAACTTTCCTTTTTAACATATGTGGATGTTTTGCCTTCATTAGCATACTTCAACCACTCCAAAAAGGCTAACAGTTATCTTCAATGATAATTTTGCCATTTTCCAAGTAGTCCACCAACACCACATCTAGGCACCCCAGAAAACAATGGCCATTTGTCTTTGTTGCTGAAGGAATACACTTGACCTTTTTTTGGAGTGTTTTTAACCTTTTGTTCCCAATGTTTGAACTGCTGCTTCACCTCTGGCATATGGTGGTGAATCCATGTTTCATCAACAATGAAGCAACAATGCAAAAGTCAGTTGAGTTAAATCTGAACATTTTCAAGCACTCCTGGGAGATCTTCATTTGGATTTGCTTCTGAGTGGCATTAAGCACAGGACACATCATGCTGCACGCTTTCTTATGTGTAAATGCTTGTCAATGTCACCAAACTGATGTACCTTGATTTGTCTTATCGTTTTACACAACATTGTGGATTTTTATGCTTTCTTGAGTTGTAGCTGTAACTTGACTACTAAAACAACTAAACAGACTGCCTCTATGGTAGAGTAGTCAGCATTCTGGCTTCTCAACCCAGAAGTCCCAGATTCAAATCCCAGCTGGTGTGGGGGAGTTTCGCTTTGATTAAAATCTTTCCCTACCCTCCATAAAATCTGGAAGTATAAATATGGGAGTGAATGTCATGTAACGCCTTGTGTTTGGCAATGAAGCCATTACTGTTTTGCTGTCCAAAATTTTTCACATAAAGTAGATATTGAAGTAAGAGCTGGGCACAATTGAAGATGATGCGTGGGAGTAAATGTGAGTGTTATAAGTAATAACTTCTACTTCTCTTCTACTTAAGTGAAGAGTGCAAATGACTTTTCCTACTCCTCGTTCATTTTCAAATGTGAGTGTGTTTAAAGTTAGAAATTATTAAAAACCCAATGTTGCAGAACCTACAATCAATAAGTAGTTTCTGAAATTAAAGCCCTCAATATGACCATAGAATTTATTTAAAGGTGAGTCGGAATTGTAACACTAACATCACTTAAGTTTACTCACTTAACATGTTTCGGGAAACCGTTGTTCCCATCCTCAGAAGGTTAATTCGACTGGCCCGTGTTGTTGGTGTTTCCGTTTTTTGGACTGGATCCTGTGGTGGCATCTTGTGGTGGAGAAATGTACTTCCAGAGAGGATTTGGTGGCGGCAAATCAAAATTCATTAGATGTGTGTTGTGTTTTAGAATGGTGATCTTCTCCCATGCATCTAATTCGGCTGCAAATTTGGCTGGTTTGACTAATGTAATATTGGGTTTGATGTTGTGATTAGTGATCCAAAAATGGTGTGAAACTGCAGATTTGTCCATTTGTTTGTATTTAATACATCTCATGTGCTCCTTTAGCCTAGTTTCTAGGTTTCTTTTTGTCTTACCTATGTATACTTTATTGCAATCTGAACAATTGATTTTATAGATTCCAGCTTTTTTGTCTTGTGGAATGGGGTCTTTTAACTTGTTACAAAGTAATTTCTCTATGTTAAATTTGTTCTGTGGAGCTAGGCTGATGTTATGTTTCATGAAAATCTTCTTAAATTTGTGAAAAGTTCCTGGGTGGTATGTGAATTTCTTGAACTTTAGCTCTTTATCTTGCTGGCTGAGATTTGTTGTGTTTCTGATGTGCATCTGTCGTTTGAATTTTGCAATTTTTTTGTCAATAGTTGTTTTGTTGTACCCATTATGTATTGCTGTGTCTACTATATGCTGGTATTCTAACTGGTATTCTTTTTTATTTAAGGGGGTATATACCAGTCTATGTGTTAGGCTGTTTAGTACTGCATGTTTGTGTGTGGTTGGATTGAAACTCTTATTTTTTTATGTAATTAGTAGAGTGTGTTGGCTTCCTGTATATGCCAAAGGTTAGGTTCTTTTGTTCTCTGATGATTTTTAGGTCTAAAAATGGTAGCATGCCTTCTTTTTCTATTTCTATGGTCAATTTTATTGATTGGTTTTGTAGGTTTAGTAAGGCTAAGGAGTCTTGTATGAACCTGTTAGGGACAACAGCGAAGATGTCGTCAACATATCTGTGCCAAACTTTAAACATGTATGGAAAGGAAGTTGTTATGTGTGTTTCTAAGTAGCTCATAAATAAATCTGCCAAGAAGGGTGAAAGTGGGTTGCCCATGGTTAGACCAGTTGGTTGTTGATAGAACTTCTTATTGAAACTAAAACAATTTTGTGCAATGCATAAATTGGTAAGTTGTATGAGGTCTTCTATTTCTTCTTCAAGTAGGTTAGTCTGCTGTAGCCATTTCTTTAATTGACGCAGGAGTTGATCTGTAGGAACACTTGGAAATAGTGCAGTGACATCAAAGGAAACTAATCTGTCTTCTGGTTCGAGTTCCAGGGATTTTATCTTCTGTATTAAATCTTCTGAATTCATTATGTTTTTGCTATTGAATTTTGGTAGTGAAGAGAATCTCTGTACTAACCATTTTGCCAGTTTGTAGGTAGGAGAATCAATATTGCTGACGACTGGTCTCATCTTATTACCCGGTTTGTGTATTTTAGGTAGAGCATACATTCTTGGTAAAGTGGGGTGATCTGGTTTTAATCTAGATTTATCAGTGTCTGTTATAGTTTTGCTTTCCTAGATGGTTTGATTGAAGGCTTTTAAATGTAATTTTAATGGGTCCTCTTGAATTTGTATGTAATTTTCTTGTTGCAGCATATTTTCTACTCTGGCAATATAATCATCTTTTTGCAGTACAACTAGTTTATTTCCCTTGTCAGCTTTTGTGTATACTACTGGTTTTGATTTTAATGTTTTGATCACATGTTTGGTTGGGAAATTGTTATGTTTATCTGCTTGTATTTCTTGGAGAACCATTTCGCATTCTTTTTTTATAGTGGTTTTACTATTTTCATTTAGGTTGTAAGTAGCAATCTCAATGTCTGCGACTATTTCATCGGTTGTTTTTGTGTAGCCAACACATATTTTTAGGCCAAGGTTTAATACCGATAATTCTGCTTTGGTGAAAGTTACATTTGAAAGATTAATTACGTCTGGGTATGACGTCGTTTTTTCATTTTTTAGGTTAGGTTTATATGAATGTTGCTTCCGGCGTAGTATGTCTAGTTTTTTCTTTAATTTCAGCATTTTTTTTTCATCCTGTAGCTAAGAATAGTGAGGAATTTTGATTGCATGTTTTGCCAAAGTGGGTAGCCGAGTGTGTCCGTTAATTTAAGGTGAAGAGCATATAATTCCAGTTCCAATTTTTGTAATTTTGCGTAGTGGTTGTTTCTCTCAATTATTATTACTTTTTTTATCGGCTGATGTTTGGTGTTTGCTGTTTTTGTCATATTTTACAATTCTCCTTACAAACTTTGGTGTGACTTTGTTTTGTATGCATAGGTTTAAAAAACGGATGTCCGCAAATTTGTTTTTTCTCTTTTCTTCAATTTTTTGGTATCTTTTGATGTCACTTTTTATTCCACTGAATAACATCAGCCTAGCTCCACAGAACAAATTTAACATAGAGAAATTACTTTGTAACAAGTTAAAAGACCCCATTCCACAAGACAAAAAAGCTGAAATCTATAAAATCAATTGTTCAGATTGCAATAAAGTATACATAGGTAAGACAAAAAGAAACCTAGAAACTAGGCTAAAGGAGCACATGAGATGTATTAAATACAAACAAATGGACAAATCTGCAGTTTCACACCATTTTTGGATCACTAATCACAACATCAAACCCAATATTACATTAGTCAAACCAGCCAAATTTGCAGCCAAATTAGATGCATGGGAGAAGATCACCATTCTAAAACACAACACACATCTAATGAATTTTGATTTGACGCCACCAAATCCTCTCTGGAAGTACATTTCTCCACCACAAGATGCCACCACAGGATCCAGTCCAAAAAACGGAAACACCAACAACACGGGCCAGTCGAATTAACCTTCTGAGGATGGGAACAATGGTTTCCCGAAACATGTTAAGTGAGTAAACTTAAGTGATGTTAGTGTTACAATTCCGACTCACCTTTAAATAAATTCAATACACATCACTGTTTCTAGCTTCTTTTCATTACAATATCAACGTAATGACCATAGAAGTTAAAGGGGACTATTTAAATATAACAATTAAAAGAAAATGAAAGCACATGTATGAAATTGCAAGTCATGTCATCTAAAGGGCCATACTTGAGACTATCTCTGCTATTTCATACTGCTAGCACCATCTCTATGTCAGGCCGAGAACTTTCTGAACTGCCTTTGTACTGAGAATGTAGCTGAGGGTAAGTCTAATATAACAGAAGTAAATGTTATTTAGTCACAAAGCCTTCTGCATGTTAATTTAGTGATTTAAAGATAAACATCACAATTTTCAACCTGTTAAAATTAGAAAATATGTCACTTACTTTACAGGCTAACACGCTGAGTACTCTTTCATGGAGATTCATTATGGGGTAGTTACTGCCCTTGTATCTGTTCACTATGGGATCAGTGTGGAGTCCAACAATCAGGAAATCTCCTTCCTGTCGTGCCTTCTCTAGGAAATCCAAATGGCCCACATGAAACAGATCAAATGCTCCCGCCACGTATACAATTCGATCATTTGGCTGCACAGAAAAAACACATGCATAAAAGGGGGTGGAGCAATTGAAACATTATGTTTCCAGTATCCATGAAACAGGTGAACAATATACATTGTAAATGTGTACTCAAGATTGTTGGTTCACAGTGGGTCCAATGATGCCTGTGAGCGACTGGTAAAATACATTTTCTGTTTGTGGCTAAGGATGTGAAGCCAAGAGCAGGGTTCCAATATATATTGCTTACCCAGTATTTAATTTAAATGTATGTACCAACTTTTACCTCTGGAGCTTTCCCATTGCTGAACTGGATGATCTTGCGTGTTGTTGGAAGGAACTGTGAACAGCCAGTGTATGGGCTACGAGCAGTGGAATCCATTCCCATGTGGGAGGAGCCCTCACGGCCCACATTGTACTCGTGCGGTCCCTGCTGAAAATGTTGCCGAGTCATCAGCAACATGCGTCCCACCAGATCTGTAGTTGACACTCCAGCAGTCCTTTGAACCTCCCTACAAACACAATATATTATTTGCAATTACATGCTCAAAAACTAACATGATTTCGTTACGAATTATAGGGTGATCTTCGAATTAATACAGTACTTTAACTGCCAAACATTTTATTTTTTCACACTTCTTACATCACAGCTTTCAAAACAATTCCCCCAAATGTGTCTATTAATATGTTAACACACATAGTAATATACAAGCATAAAATTCGTGAAGCTTGAGTTAAATAACTTTAAATCATTCTGTAGTTAAAGACAACTACATGCACAAAACAATTTAAAAAAGCACAATTGGGTTAAAATGGGTGTACTATGAGATGCATTTAAGGATTCCTAATTTTGGCAACATTAGTAACAACTATGAAATGGAAAGCTATTTGTAAATATCCCTTATGTTTTAAGTATAATCTTTGTAGCTAATACCTTGTCCTTATTTTACAAAAGAAATGAGATGTTAAAAAAAAAAAAAAAACACATACTTGTATCTACCAGCAGCCTTTACTAGATGATACGTATCTATTCCATCTGCAGTCAGGGTGATGTCATCTGTAACAGACAGACAATATTTACACTCAAGATTCATTACACTGTCTATTTAAACATGTGAACTAGAGAATATCTGTGGAAAAATGTTGGAACATTTTTTTCAAGTGCAATATTTTAATGATAGATGACCTGTTCTACAGTGCAGTGTAACATCCCAGTAAACCTTTCTTTTTACAAACATTTCCAACAAGGCAAAGGTCATAGGAAGTCATCTTCATTGTGAATGCGACACTTATTGCAGTGCACTGAATCGGAAGAGCTTCTTCTAAGCCAAAGAGAATCTCCATTTGTATCAAGAGATAGAACATAACCCTGTACATGTTATGTGAGCAGGATTGAATTTTTATTTTATATCTTTCTTTGACAGACCAGAAAATCAAGTATCTTATCTTGACATGCTAAGTAACTGGTTACTTCCATGGATGTAACAAGCAGCCATTATAAATACTGACTGGTTGCAACATGATGGCACTTGCTATCTGTGACTGGATCAATGAAACATCCCTACAGTGTTGGAAGTGAACAATTGCCTATGCTGTTGACTTGATCCCCACTGTCCACTTCCCTAGACCAGCTAATGCATTGTAGGGCATAACTAAGATGAAGGTTTGGAAATGCTGATATAATTCTGCTGTTCATGACTCCTTCAGAAAGATAACAATGGTAATGCTCTGCATTGATCAGGGAGGAGCATATGCTGACATCCCATATGCATAATAAGTATATTTCCATTCATATTTGTTTGCAGTAAAAGAACAAAAAGGACAGGAAACAGGTGTATAGGACTTTTTGCCCACATTTTACAATGCAGAGGACTCCGGTTGGTAGAAATTAGAAGTACAATATAAAAATATGATGGGTACAGCAGATACAAACAACATTTCACTGGTTGACAATGTTATAAAACAATTCTGCAAACTGCATTCCGTTGGTATTGATCTTGACACAGATACTTTGCCAAGGATGCATACAGATATACATCCTACATCAACAGAAAAGAAAAATGAAAACTGTGAAAAAAGAAAACTATGAAAATTACTCAGTACTTAATATGCAAATATGAACCATTTAATTAAATTATTTCTGCATTTGGTAACGAGGACTTACAATATGTAAATTGGTTAAGAAATCAGTTTGCATTGGTTCTTTGAGTTTGACTTTATATACCAGAATTAATGCTGTTTGTATTTTGTAAAGTTTCCCATTGTAGGAAAAAACCAATTTGAAAATATATTGAAAGCTTAAACTGCATTAATGCACAACCTATTCTTTATTGCAAACTGACTGACATTGCAAGAGAGCTTTATAAACTCAAATTACGGCAATTTCATTTATCTCCCCTTGTTCTTTATGAAATTATTGTACAATGATCTAGAAGATTTTTTATACTGAATCATCCCCTTGACTCCGTATTAGTTTCATACAGCCCCAGCTATTCCTAATAGATGAAAAATCCTGATAGTCACACAAAAGGCAGTGAAACCTCTTACTTTCTTAACCTCCCCCCGATAGTCTTCCAAGTTCTAGATACACGTATAGCCTTTAAGTACTCTTTGGTAGTGGAATAATCAAAGATTGAAATGATCAAGTAATTTTAACTTTCTCTACTACGTATAGTAAGTAGGGGAAGTATCGCAGTCCACCCAAAAATTTGATACCACGATTTCACCAAAATACATGTTTTGAGGCACCCTGAATCCAAATACAGCATTTCTGAAAGCATCTGTGTATCTATGAACAGCATAGCTCAAAATTGAAAAGTAGGATAAATACCAAACTTGGTATTTGAGTTAGTATCTTCCAAGGATACAACATGAACATTTTCAAGAAAAATTGCCCCACCCCCTACTAACCTTTACATGGAACATTTTTCGAAAATTTTGAGTTTTTACATATTCACATGACAAATAAAATGTATATCTTGAATTTTCTGGGAATACCTTCCTTCATTCGAAAGGAATTCTGTTTAACCTTGTATAACTTGTAAACGTTAAGTGATAAGACGAAAACATATCACACAAAAAATGTAGATCTCTCTAAATTGCACAGTTTACTTAAAATAAATTTTGTTGTTGCATAAGCCGTTCCTGAGATATGTTTTTAAAGGTTTGAATTGTTCAATACTGGTCATCCTTAAGTCCCATCGATTTTCAGTTGTTTCTTGCAATTGCATGGAAACAATATGGAATTTTAAGGCCAGCATATAGCGTCCAGTTCTTAAACATTTCACTATCACTGTTCTCTTTGTATTTATAACAAAACGTGTGATGTAGTTAACTAGCTATTTCTGAAAAGGTTTATTTAGATTAAATGTGGTAGATAGAAAAATAAGCTTTAGTAAGAATAGTTTGTATATCCACTAACAAAGATAAGAGGATAGAGAAAGTCATGTGAATGTATCACATCAGAAATTTTTTTAGATAATTGCAGTAAATGAAATGTTAAATCGCTGTACCTTCTCTTAGGTCCAATAGTTATTTAATAACATAAAAGCAACATAGTTTTCATATAATACAAAAATACTTAAATATACAATGAAAGAAGCAAAGCTGGTGAATATGAAGGTTCCCAACTCCTAGGACACCAAGTTAACTGCTTTGGAAAAGACACAGTCTGTAACGACAGAAAAACAATGTTCTCCATTGTTAGGTACAAAATATTTGTAACCGATTTCTAATATTAGCTGGACACAATTTTCTCTCTTTATATAATTATTTAGATACCCTGGCAACAAACTTGTTTACAAATATACAATGGAAATACAGCAAAACTTCTTACATGAGGATTATTCAAATACTTTGGCATTAGAACCACACAGCTATAGTATTGATATAATCAGATTCGATTCTCTCTTGTTTTGCTGTGTCATCTGTTAGTTACTAAATCACGACCATCTACATATATAATCTAGAATGAAATAACTGTGGCATTTGTCTTATTTTACATGCATTTTCTGTGGGGTAACTATTTTCTATCCCATGGCATTCTCAACAAAAAGTCAAAACCTTCTTCACAGGTATATTCTTTAATAGCGCCAATGTGTTCATATTCTAGTACATAGGCTTTGCGAATCCTTTTTAGTCTTTTAGTAATTTATTAATAGAAATTAGGTGTTTTATAGCCCATATCTGTCGGAAAGAATAGGGCTTTCAAATGGTGAAAGAATTATTAAAATTGTTTTGAAAGGTTTTTGAGATTACCATACATACACACACAAATCTTCTCTCTTTATAATACTAGTATAGATTATGGAATCATGTTTTAAGAGTAGTGAAATTTGTTTGAAAAACATCAAAATTTTACCTTCCCTACCACTTAATTACCTAGAGTCGTCGTCACAAATGAAGGCAGTTAACAGTAACCAAACCTCTTTAAAATAGTATATTCACATGCTTCAGTGTGTTTGTGTGAACTTGCTAGCTGCTTAAGAGTGAAATGTGAAACACTCAAGCTAAAATCTACTTCATTATGTTGTACCACTTGGGATTCAGCTTCTGTAGGGTAGTCTGGTGATTATTATGTAATGCACTAATATATAACAACTATACAATGTGTTATCCCAGTTTACTCCAAAGCATCAAGTGCATCTGACCATTACTCTTCCCCCTCCCTTGTAACTGTCATCCACCACCTTAGTTTATGATTATCACTATTTTTTTTTTCACAGAAAATATACATCTGGGCATACATATTTCTTTCACATCCAAAGAAAAGGAATCGGAGGAAGTTCTTTTTGGAGGGAGAGAGAGAGAATAATATGAGGGAGGCAATTAAAAAAAAAAAGACTATAAACACCCATACCTAAGGTGGGAATCAAACCCTGAATTTTCTGCATCACGAAACACAAAAGCCATGGCAATGGGGATGGAGGGAGACCTATTTCAGAAAATATCTGATGTGTTACAAACATGTGACTTTCATGTTATTTATTTGTGTATCTTACTCTGCAACTTATTTGTAACAAGCTTATTTTTCTATTACCTGTTAAACATTTATCATGATAAATTCTTTCCATAATGATTTTAACACACATTTTGTTGTAGCATACATGATGCTATAGCTTGTCTCAACCTTAAAAGGCGGCATGGAAGTGAATAGGATAACTTTGTCTCTAATGCATAGATGCTGTGATTAGCTTCCCCTTTTCTACTCTCCAGCTGTCACAAAATAGTTAATAACAATGTGTAAATATTCAGCTGGTATAATTTTCAGGCTTGAACACTTTATCCGATGAATATTTTTCTCTATATCATTTTAGGAGCCATTATAGATTTTTGTGGGCCCAACTCTCTAAAGAAAATGTGTTTTTCAGTAAAAGTCCTATATTTGCTGTTTCTATGCTTATCACGCAGCAACTAATAAACAGCTAGAACAGAACAATATTTTAGCTAGAGTAAACCAGAATGCTGAAGCCTGCCTAGTTGTATTCTCTATCTTTAATAAGATGATTGTTATAATGTTTTAAATTAAAATGTTTAGAAAATTCTATATCTATGCAGTAGAAAACTTAGCCAGGGAGAAACTTTTTTGTTATTAGGTTTACAACGGGGTCTAAGCTAGAGAAAATGTTTATAGCATGTGGAACACTGAAGTGTTATATAGGTTATTTACTTAATATTTCTTGTAAATATGTATTCATAGATATAGAGAGAAGCTAGGATAGGATGAAATGGTGGTAAATTAAGAAGTAAGGAATGCAACTTAATAATGAATTTGTTAAGATTATTTTTCAAGTAAAATGAGTGTAGTAAGGCAGTAAAAGAAGCATATGGTTCACTTCGGAGTTACAGATCAGGATTTGCTTTGGTCCATGTCAGAAACGAACAATGCTAACATTTTTATGCAAAAGAAACATGGCTGGCACACATGACAAAATTACAGCTGAAATACACAAGTCATTCAATAATTAACGGCAATAAAGTTTGAATATGGCGCATTCAGTGGTAAATGATACAAGTGATAACAGTGAGAAAGAAGAGCATGTGATGTGTATGATTTGTGAGTTTGAAGATAGTAATCTTATTTATAAGACATTTGTAGTGAGTTTAATTTATCGACTTATCTGTAGCGCTCTAAAATGTTCAGTAAATACGAACTAAAATGCTGCATTAAAATTCAGATTGCAAGAGACAAGAATGCTCGACAATGTCATACAGCATTAAAGCTTGTGGTAGAGAGATTTTACCATATCGTACCGTGGCTAGGTAGGTGCATGCATTTCACAGAGGGCGGGATATTTACCAAAAACATGGAGCTGGCAGACCACAATGAGCAAGTGATGGTGTGCATGTGAACGCTGTTAGAGCACTGCTGGATGAACAGCGTTGTTGGACTTGTACTCAACAAGCAAGGGAACTTGGAATTGCTCCTGGTACGATTCTTCACATACTTAAGAAGTTAAAGATGAGGAAAATCTTAACAATCTTGAAGAGGAAAACATGACAGAAAATGGAAACAGAGAGATTGCACTTAGAATGCTATGGATGTGAAGGTAAGCATTCCCTTCAATGTATCATAACTTTAGATGAAACCTGGGTTCGATGCTACCACCCAAAATTGAAGAGACAATCGAATGAGTGGCAGCACAATGATTCCCCATGGCCAAAAAAAGTATTGGCATGAACAGGATCCGCTTAAAGTCAAGTTCATAGTTGCTTATGATTTTGACAGTGTCCTTGTCACTCATTCAGTTCCTGCGGGAAATCGTGTAAATGGTGTATATTACAGTTACTTTCTGGAACGCCATTTACAACCAGCTGTGCATCATAAACGTCCAAATCTCCTGAACTTTCATCCTATTGTGCTACATGATGGTGCTCGCTCTCACATAGCTGCTCCTGTGGTTAATTTATTTTGGAGATGGAACTGGGAAATTCTGGAGTATCCTCCAATACTTCGCAGACATGAGCCCAAGAGATTTTGACCTTTTCACGAAAGTGAATTTACCACCTAAAGGAGTTTGCTTTAGAACCAGACAGGCAATTATAGCAGCAGTAGAGCAGTCTGTTCAAAGGTTAGTTACATCAACATGCTCTCAATGGCATCCGTTATCTCCCAAGTGTGGAGTCAGGTTATTCATGTTGGAGATTACTTCTGAGCACAGCAACAATGTGATTGTTTCGAAAACCTTTTATTTCTTGTTAATTCAAATGTTACCACTAATTATTGAATAATCCATGTATATAAGAAGTGGTTTGCTGTATAATACGTCCACAATACCCCTGAGGGAGCTATTATTGTAATAAACAATGCCAAATATCACAGAAGAAAAAGTGAGCTTTTACCCGTTTACTTATTGGAGGAAAAATTAGATCTTGGTTGGTTTACTCAGAAAGGAATTCCAGTTGTACATGATATGCTTAAACAGGAACTTCTGTGTATTGTGTCTCACTATGCACTGCACATGAAATGGCAAAGGCAGTAGAGTGATAGGTTCTTGCCATTACATCATGCTAAACTAAATCCCATCGAAATTGTATGGTCACAAGTGAAAAACTACATAAAAATGAGAGATGTGTCACTCAGACAACCAGAAATGAAGCAATTGATTTAACACATACAAACATAATATTGTGCAAAATTGGGTGAACTATGTGGACAAAATAAAAAGGATTGAAAGTGATATGTGGATAGTCAATACAACAAGATCCAAGACGACATAGAGGCTTTTCTGATTAATGTAAACTGAATAGAAGAACAGGTTTTATTTCATATAGTGCAACATATGCTGGATACTTGTGAATTGGCAATGGATAGAAGTTAGATGAGCGTTAGATATCAGGTTTATTTTTCTATGCCTGTAAAATTTTAAATTTGAAGCTTGCAATATTTTTCCACTCAGGTAATCAAGAGAGAGATAATGGAGAAATATACTTTGATGTGTAAGGTGATTTTAAAGACGGCTTAACCACTTTGAAATAAAATTGGTGTTCAGGGGTAAAATTTAGTTTAGAAAGGGTTTACTCAGAACATTGCCTGTACACTTGTACACCAGCATGCGTGTTTTATTTACATATTTTATTTACATGTGCGAAGTATGAAAACCTGGTTGGTTAGTGCAATTAAACTGGAAGATCTGTGGTTCAAATCCCAGCCTTGGCATTGGATTTACAGTCAGATGCTACATTTCCAACCTTGTCCTACGCATAGCTTCTGTGAAAGAACAATTAATTACTATAAATTGACCAAATAGTTGGTTAAACTATGAAGCCCAGGACTTAAAGTACTTATAACATTGCAATTTGCCATTGGAATATGTCCTCTCAAAATGAATTTGAGATCTCCTTGCGGTTTACTGGAAAAAATGCAAGTTAGTTGCAAAATTTAATGTTGTGCCAGCATGTTGACATGGTAGCTCAGCTGGTTAGAGCAACCAGATGGAAACCAAAAGATCCATGGTTCAATGGCATGAATTTTTCAGTTTGATTCTACTTTTCCAACCTTGTCCTACAACAGCTTATGCGAAAGAACAATGAATTACCCTTCCATATGACAGTTTAGCAGAGAATGGCTACGTTGTAACAAATAGCAGCATCTCAGGATGTTGGAGAGGGAAGACTGGCTCAAAAGGGAGCTGATGGATAGCTAATGTTACAAAAGGACAATAAAAGTAAATACGGTTTGTATGCAAGTTTGAGCGAAGATGTTAAAATAAGGTATTGTCAAATGGGGTGAATTTGACCTCTGGGGTGAAGTTGACTGTAAAACTTGAAAATGCTTTTACATTATTTATTCAAATACTATTGTTGAAATCTTGTCTTTCTAATGCAGGTATTATTTTCCAAAGCCTCTGTAACTTAGAAAAATGAATCTATTATCAGAATTTTGATTCATTGCTTAATGTTTTAAGTATTCTTTGAAGTCATTAATTTCACTAATTTTTAAATGTTTAACTTTTATGTGGGCAACTAAGATATAACACTATACAGATCTGAGATTTGCATATATTATGTCTTGATTGCAAGGACAGCTAAAGCAAGAAACTAACGAAATAACTCATTGTCGTTCTATATGGTCTGGGGAACCATGCAGGCCTCTAGTTCATGAGGCTGCGGGTTCAAACTTAGCGAAGGGCAATGGATTGTTTTGAGCATAAAAATTCTTAGCATGGCTTCCTTCAGAAGGGAAGTAAAGCTGGTGGTCTCAAGATTTATGGCACGTAAAAGAACCTCAACCCTGACAGAGGTCTCTGAGCAAAATTTCATCTTTCATGCACAATATAGAATGGGCCGTTAAGGACCACAGTAGTTGAACGGCATCCATAAATAAAACTCAATTTAATTTTTAAATAACTTATTCCTATTTTAACATAGGTAAATATAAATTTGTGCATAATATAAGGAAAATGGGGAAGAAGTTGATCATTAAATAATTATACAATCTCTTGACTACATCCTAAACAGTTTGCATTTTTAAAGCTTACTGGTTTAATTATTTGTTAATGAGGCAACATTGGTCAGTTATGAGGTAATAATGTTAAAAACATTAGTTCCTAACATTAATAGTTACAGATGTTTGCTTTTTTTAAGCAGCAGTACTTGGTGTTACTGCTACAGTTCAGATCATTTTAATTTCTAGAGTTAAAAATGTCACATATTTATAAAGGTAAAGGCAGTGAATCAAATACATATAGCAAGGAGGATTTAGAGGAGAGCCTCAAAGAAGTTTTGAAAGGAAAAATAACTGTAATAAGACAAGTAAAGTGCACCACATTCCTAAGAACTCAAAATTCATGGTTGTCATGGTGATCAAATTGTTTTTAATGTGAAAGGGGAAGAGGGACTGGGTGACTTATAGATTGTGCAGACTGGGGTTTTCCCCTATCTTTGATTTATCTTTGATACATAGCAAAGGAATTTTTTGAAAGGAATGGTGTTCAGTCTAAAATTATTAATTTTCTGGATCTTGACTGGGGAAGGAGTTTCTTGGCTTGACAAAAAGTAAAAAATTAGTGTTTGATTAAGTAATAATAATAATAGAGCTAGAGCTGGTGTTGAACATCAAAATCACTCCAGCCTCATAAACAACCCAAATGTTATTAATTTACTGAATTGGCGAGGTGAAGTTGACCAGAGCACTTATAATTTGTAAGAGGCATGGATTTAAATACTAGAGATGCACATCCATGTCTTGCAACAAAAGCACACTCCTATTCATTTAAAAAAAAATCAGCATTTGAAATTAAAAATTAGTCAATTTCACTCATTTGATGGTAATTAAAGATGCTATAATTTACTATAATTTATTCTAATATTCTAAATTATTCTAAATTATATATATATATATATATACATCTTTTTTATAATTTACTAAGTTTACATACTACCATATAAACCTTCAAAAAATCAATATAAAGGCATTTTAGCATTTACATTATTAAACAAGTGAACATTGTGAACTCTTGATATACAAATATGTTTTTCAGATCTCAAAATGCTTCCAATGATTTTTATGAAATTTACTAGAATATTTGTCATTTTGCTTTTGGGGAGAAAAAACTGATCTAAAATGATCTTATCTCCACAAAACCCAATTTTAATAGGTTTTGAAAATCAGATTTATTTAACTTATACTAATCTTATAGTCATGAAAACAATCATACAGAAAACATTTTGCGGCTCACAACCTATGAAGGGAGCTAACACTGACCTTTATTACAATGTACTTAATAACTTCGATGTCTGCTGCTTTAGAAGAGGTTTACATGTGATATTATGAATTCATAATAATTATTTTTATGGCATTTAACACTGTGGCATATCGTTTTATCATAAACTAAGCTTTGTTTCCTATAGGCTTTAGAATTATTGGTTTGCCGCCTATGCAGTGTTTTGCTGGTCGTGGTTGGGCAGACAGAAGCCGGCTTTAAACGAAACTAAACTCAGCTTCTTAGAACATGTATAAAATCTTATATTACAAAAGATGCTGTAAATGTCATCCTCCCTCATGCAAACAGGCACTGTATCGGGAAAACACATTCTGGATGGCATGATTAAGTTTAGGCAAAGTAATGTTTCTGATTTCATTCTTAATGTTTGCCTTTAGTTGTTCCAGTGTGCAAATATCTGTCTTGTACACTTGGTCCTTCAGGCTAGCCTACAAATAAAAATCACTTAGTTAGATCTGGGAAGCAAGATGGCTATACACCAGCACTAACCACTAGCTTAAAACGCTGCCCTAATCTCATTTATAGACTCTTTTGCTGTATGAGCAGTGGCTCAATCTTGTTGAAACCATCCATATGATTTCTCTTCTTCTGCCAAGCATTGCAAAATGGGGCTAAAGTGTGCTCATCATAAAAAATAAGTACAATTGTGCATGTTGCGCTAACAGCACATCAAACTCCAAATTTCCTGTTTTAATGTGAGATTTTTGTATACGAAATGGATTTTCAAAACGACAGTAGAGATTGTTATGAGTGTTCATACGACTATTTAGGTGGAACCATGCCTCTTCAGAAAAGAACAGAAGCTGTGGGTCGATTAAACCTTCATTCACCGATGAAAGAAACCATTTACAATAACAAATTTGTGCCACTGGATCATCTTGTTTTAAGCAATGGACTTGTGTACACTTGTAAGGTTTGTTTTAATAACTTTGTTACTGTCTGCAGATGCCACTGAAACCCCCCTATTTGTTGTGCTAATTTTGAAGTGATTATATTGGTGACCGCTCAAGAATAGTGTCAATATCATCTACTTTTTCCTCTATTAAAACTGTATGTTTAAGCTTGTTTTTTTATTTTGAACTGAACCAGACGAATCAAATTATCTCACAATTTTGTGAATTGTAGTGAAGGAGGCAGTTCACAGGTAAGTTCAGAATACATTCTCCACAAACAAGATGTGCTGATTCATATTTAAAATGACATTTACACACAAAATGCATTGCTGTGGAATCAATCACCTCTTCATCTTAGCAAAAGAAGGGATACTAACATAGAGAACAATGCTGTTGCAAAACAAATCCACTTCAAGAACAGCAGGCTGTGTGAGTGGGAACCTTCGTGTGAGACACTGCTTGGAGCAGCCAAGCAAATTAACACCACAAGGGCGGTAAACTTTTTATTCTAAAGGTCCTGTATTCTAGCTCGCACACAAACAATTACTGCAAAATGCCTGGAGGAGGCTCTTGGAAAGCTTGAATTTAAACTTCACAACAACCTGAACATTCAAGACACTTTTCCAGGTAAATTCTTCTGAAACTGTACTCATTTGATAATCACAAAAAGAAACATTCTTGAATCAAAAAAGTTGTTTGACAAGTTATACCCAGCCTTTCCAAAAAGTTAAAGCTTGATGCATCCAAAAAATACCCAAACATATTACAAATTCAAAGCCAAAGCAGTGAAATATGGTGACAATGTGCAACTTTGAGACAAGCTAAGAGCAATTATATGTAACAAGATTTACAATATTCTATACAATTAACTATTCATTTTTGTTAACTACTAATATCTCTGGCTTAATTAACAGCAGAGAGAAAAAGAAACATCCTTGTAAATTTTCTCAAGAGACTTCTTATCATTACCAAGCAGAGCTTAGGTATTTAGGTAACTATTAATTTGGAAGTTAGAAGTTGGGAACAGTGACACAATAACTTGAAAGATTGAGTCAGTTAGTGATACTACTTTCAAGTTATTCAGCTACCTACCTCCATGAACACAGAAGTCGCATTGATATTTATCTAAAGTTTCCAATGTTGTAACGTATGGCGCACCCTCCACCACTTCATCAACCCACTTGATGGCACGCACCATTTTGTACCTATTAACAAAAGAAAGAACTTTAATAAACCCAATGAAAAGTATTCATAGTCTTCCAGGCAGATATATAAAGAGGAAATTGATTTGCAGGTTTAAGCTTTTTAATGTGCTTACCGTTCTAATTCTGTGAAGACTGGAGGGCCTTTATGTTTGGTTATTTCTTCATCATTATGCACTCCTACTATTAGATAGTCACCAAGGGCTTTTGCTTGTCGCAGGGAATTGGCATGCCCAAAATGCACCATGTCATAACTAAAAAGAGCCAGATATACAAAATAAAACAAGCCCAAACTTAGTAAGCACCTACAATAAAAATGAAATCAAGAAAAAACGTAATAGGTTAAAAAATCAACTTTTTAATTCAGCAAGACCTATTAGCAAAATTAGATATATAAATAGTAAGTTATGACTTTGTTGAATTATGAAAAACACCCCCAGTTTTGTATTTATTCATTCACAATCGTTTTAGCAGTACATACATGATATAGTAAGCATATTGAAGCGCTTAGAGCTTGAATGTGTTTTATCCAAACAGACTTTGCATTCATTATGCTTCAAAACACAAAAAGCATTTGGGAAAGGAGCGGAACTACTGAATTTAAAATGGTTTTAATGCAAAATAATTGCTCCATTTCTTTATACAATTACGTATATGTAATATGTAGTTCATCTAACGAATAATGTTTAACGAACATAACCTACATCATGACCTCTAAATGTGAAATCTGGGTACCCCTCTCCCTGTAACCGTGAACCAGTTTTTTTCCTAAGATGTTTTTTCATTACATAACCTTATACATCCACATCCGCTTCCGCAGCATGACTCTTTCAACATGAAACGTTTCCGACATGTGACCTAAACCAAAATTACATAACCCCTTATAAATTCAATTAAGTGTGCATTATTTTTTTCCCATATTTTCAGTTTACAGATACATTACAAAATGCTTGAAATTATAGACTACAGCACCGTAACTTAAGTTTTAAACGATGTAATCGTTACTTGGCAGTATGCGGTTACGCCCCTATTTTAAATGTTACTTCTGCAGCATTTCAGAAAGTCAAGTTACCAAGTTGTCAATATTTGCACAAGCATAACAACATAAAACATTCAAAATAAATAGTTTATCAAGACTAATCGTTACCAGCCATCACACCACACTCGAATTGGTCTTTTCTTTTCCGACATGTCAAGATGTGTCAACTTCCTATCCACGCTTTAACATTCCTTTCCACCATTGACCTAATTCTAAATTCTGTGAACTATGTAATCAGGAATGCGAATCTGATAGTCAACTGTTTTTCACAACAATTACCAATTGTTCGACCCCAAAAATTTATGAAACTGTCATCAATTTTCACATGAAAAAATTGAAATGCGGAAGAAGCGGCAATTTACAAACAATTTAAAATACTGATTGCGGTTCCATAAAACCCTCTGAGAAACAATAATTCCTGAAGAAACAAGGATTCAATAATCCCGAATTATAACGAATATACCAACATTTCTCTCTAAAAATACAAACCTCACGTTAGGTAATAATAAACCGGAATATTTTCGCTTTACTTTTCTTCATTATTTAAATACGCCCATGAAGATATTAAATGCCTTTCTTTAGCTGTATAATGAAACAGCTGGTTTCATTAAGTACCATTTAATTTTTACTTTCTCTGACACATACATAGTATGTAGTAAGTAGAGGTTATAGCATTCCATGTTTCCACCCAAAAATTCGATATCGAGATTTCACCGGAAATATATGTTTCAAAACCCCATGAATCCCCCCACCCTAAAAAAAATAAAACGTGTGTGTCTGAACTGCATAATTCAAAACTGAGATAGGAAGGAATAATAGTTGGTTGCCTACGATAAATAAGGTATCAATCCCTGGGTTATTATTCGCTGATGATTTAGTGATAGGATCAGTTTCAACGATTGGTCTGAAGCAGTCCCTACAGCAAATGAATAAATACTGCGATGAGTGGAATTTGAAAGTAAATCAAGAGAAGACTCAAATTATAGTGTTTAAGAAAGGTGCCAAACTGAGCAAGTATGAAAAGTGGAAGAATGGAGAGAAGGAATATAAAGTGGTCAGAGACTGTATATATTTAGGGGTTAAAATGGATGGGGGTGGAAAATGGGAGAAACAGAAGAAACTGGTATTGACAAAGGGGAAAGGGGCAATGGCAGCGATTAGAGGGTGCAAATATAGAATACCAGATATAAATGCTAAATGGCTAGAGAAAATATATAACACAGTAGTTGAAGCAAAAATGTTATATGGTAGTGAAATATGGGGAGTAGAACGAGGCTGGGAAGAGATAGATATGGTACATAGGAGTTTCTGCAGAGAAGTGTTAGGCCTGCCAAATGCTACAGTTAAGGAATTTGCTCTAATTGAAATGCAGAGAGTGGGGGGGAAAGGGGTAATAATGGAGAGAGCTCTTAAATATTGGTACAGACTATTAAATTTAGAAGAGAAGAACTTGTTGAGGCAGTGTTTGGAATTCCAAGAAAGGAGCTTGAAGAAGAATGGGTGGAGTTATAGTATACAGACTAATTTGGAAAATAGTGGTCTAGGGGAAATCTGGAGAAGGAGGGAAAATAATGTTAAGGGTTTCTGGAAAGAAGCTAGGCAGAGGTTTGAAGATATAGAGATACAAAATTTATTTAGCAACATTGGGAACAAAAGTTCCTTGGAATCATATATATTAATAAAAAATGTATGGGCTAGAGAACAGTATGTGGATAACACAAATAAGGAACAAAGAGAAAGTATTGCCTGGGCACGAGCAGGTGTATGGAGATTAATAGGAATGAGAAATGGGTTCCCAAGGAATCAGTGCCCAATATGTGGGGAAAGAGAAGATTTAGAGCATATCGTTTTTGACTGTAAAGGTACACAACATTGGAGAAAGGTAGCTATAAATGGGAAATGGGTAAATCGGGACAGGAAAGTAGCTTTAAGCAAGATTTTTAACAAGGATAGTAAAAAGGTAGGAGAATACTTGTCCAAAGTTAAAAAGAAATGGTTATGGACAATAAAAAGAGATGTAAATTAATTTCATCAAGTGATGTTAAGTTTTGTAATTATATTATTATTATTAGTATATTATTATTATTATTATTATTATTATTATTATTATTATTATTATATATTATTACTATAAGATTATTATTTTGGTACCATTACTATTATTTTTATTATTATTATCATCATTTTTTATGTTATAATAAGAGTGTAATATGGGTAGAATATGGCAAGATAACAGCTTGGGCTGATGTATAGCCATATTCTAGGGAAGATTGCTAGCACAAATAAATAAATAAATAAAAAAATAAAATAATTCAAAAACGAAACGTTGGATAAATACCAAACTTGGTATTGAAGTTCACTACCTTCCAAGGATGCGACACAAAGATTTTAAAGAAAATTCCTCCACTCCAAAATACCCTTTACATGGAACATTTTTTCGAATGTTTTGATTTTCTGAAAACCGGCGCTAACGATCTTGGTTAAAATAACACATATTCAAGATCTTTACATGGCAAATAAAATCTATATCTTGAATTTTCTAGGAATAGCTTGTGAAGTCCTCTTCATTCAGTAGGAATTTTGTGTAATTTTGTACAATTGGTAACTTTCAAGCAATAGACGAAAACATAGATGCTGCATAAAAAATGTAGACCTCTTTAAAGCACACAATTTATTTTGTGGCATCAGCCTTTCCGAGATATCCGTTATTAATGGTTTTGTTGGAAATTGGTCTTGTATTTAACTTCCAACGATTGATGAGCTTCATTATTATTCTCATACGGCCGACTTTGACAGCTCAGAAATAGTGTGCTACTGTACCCCCATTTCTGCTTTTGGTCCCCTATATAATGTCGCTAGCCGTTCTCGCATTTACAACCAAAGCAAAATAATGCCAGTGGTCCTGAGTTTCTTTTTCACTAGAAATCTCTGAACCACTCCCAAGATTGTAATCTGGCTGTAGACCCAAAAACAACTTTATTTGTAGTATCCTTTCTGCCTTTGCTTTTCATCTAATTGTTTTTGGACTAATTAGCAGTGAATGAATATTTGAAATTGCAAATTAGCATAAATTTTGCTGACTTTGTTTGCTAACAGGCAGCAGAAAGCAATTGCGTTAAATATTTGAGGCATTAGCATACTGCTAAACTAATATGTTTGTATCTTTAAGGTATAATTTAGTATTTTAGAGATGTCTTGATCTAGATGACATATGATATTATTTGCCAAACATATAGCTTCAATGCATAATTATTAATTGTAAAATTTAAATAAATATGGGTATAAAGTGATCAATCCGTTTGCCTGTAACACCTTCTTTGGATGACTAAACAAAGTAAAATATTTAATACTATCCTATAAATTCTATGATAAGACAGCAATCATAAAATTTAATTAAGGTATTTAAATGCATTCAGTACTAAATAAACTTTAGAAACCTTTTGATAAATCTGATGTGATACATTCACATGACTTTCTCTATCCTCTATCTTCATTAGTGGGTATACAAACTACTCTTATGAAAGCTTATTTTTCTTATTATATTTTAATCCATACAAACTTTTGCAGAAATAGCTATATTATAGATACAAAAAGAACAGCAATATTCAAACGTTTAAGAACTGGAAGCTACATACATGCTGGCCTTAAAATTCCATACTGTTTCTATGCAATTGCGAGAAACAACTGAATGTTGACAGGACTTAAAAAGAATGACCAAGCAATGAACAATTTGAACCATTAATAACAGATATCTCAGAAATGGCTTATGCCACAAAAAGACTTATTTGGAATAAATTGTGTGTGTTTTAAAGAGGTCTACATTTTTTGTGTAGTACATTTACGTCTATCCCTTAATGTTTACCAGTTATGCAAGATTATACAAAATACCTTTAGAATGAAGAGGACTTCATAGGCTATTCCCAAAATTCAAGATATACTTTTTGTCATGCAACTATCTTTAATGTATGATATTTTAATCAAAATCGCTAGGCCCATTTTTTTAGAAAATAAAAAATTTTGAAAAATGTTCCATGTAAAGAGTAGTTTGGGGTGGGGGGATTTTCTTGAAAATCTTCATATCACATCTTTGTAAGGTACTGAATTTAAATACTAAGTTTGGTATTTATCCAACTTTTTGTTTTTGAGTTATGCTGTTCACAAACATAGACACACCTCAAAATATGTATTTCTGGTGAAATCTTGATATCAAATTTTTGGGTGGAATGCAATACTCTACCTATTATGTATATGGTAGAGAAAGTAAAAGAGAACTAAAATTTCACAGCCAGCAACAGCGCTACACTATGCTTCTTTATGAAAAAATATCAAGATATATAAAAACAATCAAGATTATTTACTTTGAAAGATAGTGGGAAAAAGTCAAACCTAAGAAAAAGCACTCCAAAATTATTACTCTGATAACTTAAACATAGTACAAGTGGACACTGGAAGTAGCATACATATACACACTGAATCACATGGTAAATATAAACTTTTAGAGAGAGAAGATATAAGGATTTCAGCAAAATAAATAATGTATATTAATTTGTTTGCATTCACCTGCAAGTATGTACCAGTACCCTAAGCGGTTTCTGTCATAAACAGATCCTGTTTGATGTACAATGTTTTTTCTTTCCTTTTAGCTTATCTCAGAAAAGGAAGAGTGAAGGGATATGAAAGGAAACTTATGTAAAAATAAGCAAAATAATGCAGCATTAAATCCATATATTTAAAACTTTGATTTACAGGCTAAGCAGTTTTTTATTTTCTTTTTTTTTTTCATTCTTTTTACTCCCATTTCTTATGTACACATTTAAGTTCTTTTTCTTCACTTTTTTAAAAAATATAATGGTGAACAAACAACTTGTCACTACATATTCCAAAAATAGAGGAACACAAGTTATGCAAGTTTAGAAACTATATAAAATAATTTTTAACACAATGCATATACTGAAAATATACATTGAAATCTATTCTAACTGCTTACAAGAAAGAAGGGGGATAAAGAGCTAAGAAGCAGAGTGAAATAACCAGCACCTGCACTATCACTTGTACTGAATAACCACACATACATATTAACAAGATAAAAGTTGTTATTCAACATGATATTTGAAACACCTCTGTTTCATTGACAGTGTGAGAATTTAAAATGCTGTATTATACTATTAAAAATCCTGTGTACTGCTGGGCAATTTTGAGCATGTTGTGTAAATATTGAATATAATGATAGAGTTTCAAAATAATATGAGGTAAATTTAACATCAGTAGTCTGCTCTTAAGTGTCATATCACCAATTGCAAAGCAAGAAAAATGTAAAATAGTTTCCGTCCAAATTCCACCGCCACCGCCACCACCACCACTAATAATAACATTAATGCATAACTTGTCTGAAAAAACAAAGGGTTGTTTTTTGGATTTTTGTTTTGTTTTGTACATTATTAAGTGAGTTTAGAGCAACAGCGAAGCCATGTGTAAGCTTTCGTGGTACCGCCACAGTACCGTTTTTACTATTCTCCATTTGCATTCTTTCATTAGCCAAATATTAATATTACTAGTTTATTAGCACTCATTAAGTGTCATTTTCTGAAGCAGGAAAGCAGCATAATTTCTTTTTATAAAATGTCCTGTTCCTCCATATCAACAAAGTTAATCAATATAAATACACATTAGACTACACTGTAGGTACAAATTATATAAGGAAAACTATACCACATCATGCCTGACACTATCTATTTATAAAGAAAATACAGATGTCTATGTTTCAATTGCACAAATGTCTTTATCACTCTATGATTGAAGTCTTTAGTATCATAACATAATATACCATAACTCACCCAGAAATCCATAATGTACATATAGGTACAGAAAATAAGCTTTTCTACCCATATAACTATAACATATACTCACATCATATCTGAATTTCACTGTACAGTTAGTGAATTGCTATAAGTGTTCAGTATGCTACTATCTAGCAGGATTTATGCCAAACTGAAAAGCAAATAGGGGTTCTCAAATTTCTGCCCTTGCACTCTCTCATGAATGAAACTTGTGCAGTAGTGTCTTACCTCCTAGTGGCATTGATGTAAACTTATTGCTGAGAGATGGATGTTAAGGGCCAGTGCACATTTCAAGTGTGCATGACCTGTATGTATTTCACCCATAAGGTAATTACATCATACCAGTTGCACAGCACAAAAGCTCCTAAAAACATGCACTAGACTAGTTGTGCTTGTGTCTCTGATATTATATCTCTTCAAGTTTAGAGGAGAAGCATGGTAGATTTAAATACTAGATTTGTAGACGAGATATAAAAATAAACAATAGTAGGTAGATAAGTTATGTGCATGGTATCTACACAACCAATCTTTTTTAATAATTTTGTTCTATAAAATAAAATATAAAATAGGAAATTTCCTTTATAAACAACTCAGTTCCATCACTTTTATCCATTATAATGACTACCTACATAGGTAACCCTTGTAGTGCTTCCATACAATCTAATTCTAAATACATTATTAACACTCAGCGCCTTTCAGAAATTTTTACTTTCTCTACCCTGTATCTATAGGTAGAGAAGTATCGCATTCCACCCAACAATTTTATATCAAGATTTTTCTGGAAATACATATTTTAAGGCCCCCTGAATCAAAAAAAGAAAAGTATTTGTAGGAAAATGCCCTTGTGTGTGTCTGAGAACAACATAACTAAAAAACAAAAAGTTGGATAAACACCAAACTTGGTATTTAAGTTCAGTACCTTCCAAAGAGTGACATGAAGATTTTCAAGAAAATCCCCCCACCCCGAACTACCTTTTACATGGAAGATGTTTCAAAAAGATGATTAAAATGCCATATATTAAAGACATTTACATGACAAATAAAATGTATATCTCTTTAAAAAACACAATTTAATTCAAATAACACTTTTGTGGCATCAGCCATTTCCAAGATATCCATTATTAATAGTTCAAATTGTTTAATACTTAGCCATTCTTTTAAAATCCTGTCAATTTTCAATTGTTTCCTACAATGTCATGAAAGAGCATGAATTTTAAGGCCAGTGTATAGTGTCCAATTCTAAAACATTTGACTATGGCTATTCCCTTTATATTTACAAAATGTGTAATGTAGCTATTTCTGGAAAGGTTTATCTTGATTAAAATGAAGTAGATAGGAAAGCAAATTTTTGTAAGAATAATTTGTATAACCTCTAATAAGTGGCAGAAGGTAGAGAAAGTCATGTGAATGTAACATCAGATTTTTAAATTATGATACAAGTATATTTACAACAAAAACAGCATTCAATAAAAAAAATTAATTTCATACTAGATAACATATGACTCTTGTGACTCTGAAGCTTTGTAAGAACTTGATAGGTGTTTGGGATAGTCAACAGAGCCCTGCATATTATGTACATATGTCAGAAACCTTGTTGTTGTTATGTTTACATATTTAGAATATGTCAAAGCCATACTTCATTACAGCACTGCATCCATTATACACTGTCAGTTTTTCACAAAACATATTTTCAAAATCATTCTATCTAGTGTTATCACAAATGTGATCCAAGAAATCAATTTATGAGGTTCCTTGTTATGCTTAAGATATGCTGTAGTTTATTCTATTGCTTGCATCCTACAGAGCAATCCATATAAGTGTTTAGGATTTGAATCTCCAATATTCAGAAATTTCATATACTAAGTCATGCTTGCTATCAATATGGAAACAAATATTTTTATGTTTTGCAGTGTATAGTATTCAATGCACCTGACAAAAAAATTCATAATATTTTGGTAAAATCTTCAAATTTCTTCATATTTTGTAAGAGTTAGATTTTTTGCTTTTAAAACAATTTCCATTAGCAATGTACCAGGTTTATCAGATATTATTTTTGAGCAGTTTTCTGTGGAACACATTTAGAAAACCAAGTCACTCTTTCCAGAAAACACATCAGGAAAAATCTGCAGCATCCTTTCCAACAAGTCACATACAGTTAAAAAAATGTAGCATTTCTTCTATGTTATGTAAGATGTGAAATTAAATCCCTTTATTCTTTAGGAGGTTTTATTTTCATGAAGTGGTGCTTTTAGTGTAATTAGTAGGTACATATTTAGCAAGGGAAAAGCAACCAGTAACTTATTTTTCTTTTCTTCTAAGTTTAAGGGTTTCACAGGGATTAAAATCTATGAAATCCATGTAATTTGTTATGTTTCATTTTATATTTTATTATTAAATGTGAACAAAAATCTTCAAAGCCTATTTTTTTAAAACTAATGAAATGAACCGGTTCCAAACCCTAAAGTATAAGATGTTTGGTTTTAAAATATATATATTTAATGAAATTTGGATATTTCCCTTCACATGAACAAATTTTATTTGTACATATTTTTATATACAATCCTTTTTTACATTTCATTTGTAAACTAACTTAACCCATGTACAAATTTTCTGGCCAGCTATGTTCTGCCTGTACTGCTCATTTTGCCTGGCACTCTGGCCTTATGGCTCAACTGAGCAGCCCTTTGCTACCCTTAATCACCTATCATCCATTCTCTCCCTCCTCCATCTTCCCTTCTACCTTTCTTATCTCCCTTACTTTTCTAATCCACTTCCCCTTTACTTTCTTTAAAAACTTCCCCATATTCTTATTTTTCTTTTCTTCTTTTCCTGTCAACAATTTAATTGCTGTTATTTTTCCACCTACTTTTTTCCATTTACCTCCTATACTTTTTGTCTCCATTCCGCTAATTCTTTGCATTCTATCATATAAGCTCTGTGCTTTCACTGCTTCTGCATTGTTCACAAATTCCGCTTTTTCTGCCTCTTAGCCCTCTCAGGTACATTGATCCTATTCTCATCCATGCAAATTCTTCTTTATCTGTTCTATTACAGTAATCCACATACCCTTCTCTTCCCCATTTCCTTTTTACTAGCCTATAGAACCCTAGTGATTTTTTATTCTCTAAGCTTTCCCAGATCTCATATCTTTCTATGTCCTCCACTCTGTTTCTTACTGTTATCCAGAAGCCATGTCTATTTCTCTCTCCTGCTCTCCAAATATCTCCTATTCCTATCTTCTCCATAATTTTTTCTACCTGTCCACCAGTCATTTTTATTTTTACTTTCTCTACTACGTATAGTAAGTAGGGGAAGTACTGTATTCCACCCAAAAATTCGATACCGAGATTTCACCGGAAATATATGTTTCGAGACCTCCTGAATCCAAAAAAAGCATTTTTGGAAACATGTCCGTGTGTGTGTGTCTGTGTGTCTGTCTGTGAACAGCATAACTCAGAAACGAACAGCCTGATAAACACCAAACTTGGTATTTAGGTTTAGTATGTTCCAGAGATGTGACACAAAGGTTTTCAAGAAAATCCCCCTACCCCAGATTACCCTTTACATGGAACATTTTTCGAAAATTTTAATTTTCTCAAAAATGGCTCACACGATTTTGATTAAAATAACATATGTTTAAGATATTTTCATGACAAATGAAATGTATATCTCAAATTTTCTGGGAATGTCTCCAAAAGTATTCTTCATTGTGAACGACTTTTGCATAACTGGTAAACCATAAGAGATAGACTAAATTTTACTACACAAAAAATGTAGATCGTGCTAAGATACACAATTTATGTCATATACATTTTTTTTGTTGAGTGAACCATTTTAGAGATATTGCTTGTTATTCCCTTAAATTTTTCAATACTTATTTTCTCAAATGGGAATTCGTTATTCATTTTTTTGTCTTGGATATGCAAAGAGTATTAATCTATGGCAAAGAGAATATTAAAGAAATATGTCTATCCTTAAATATCCTATCCTTATTTCTATATTGCCCTTACAAATACAAAACAAGGGGAACATAGTATGCCTTAAGCAATAGTCAAATATTTTAGAACTGGTCGCTATATGTAAAATGTAATTCTCTTTGCATCTCAAAAGATCATTTCTGCAAATGTTTATCTCGATTAATATGAAATAGATGGAGAATAAGAGTTTGTAAAAATAGTTAGTACAAGAGTAGAGAGTCATGTGAGTGTAACACATCAGATTTTTCTTATTCCTTTGTTAGTCCATGCGCATCCTTAAAATTTCCCCTTCATCTTTTTTCAAGAATCTAAGCCAAAATTTCAATACCCTTTCCAATATCACTCCTTTTCTTCTTGTTCTTCCTAATTCCACTAACACTACTTCCCCTGGTGCTGATCTTGGTAACCCCAATAGTTCTTTACAAAACATTCTGTAGCTCTGGTATATTTTTCTGCTTAATTCAGGTCCCCCCCCCCCAAATTTCAACTGCATATAGCATTCTTTCTATCCATCTAGTCAGCATTTCTAATTTATATTCACACATCCTTATTCCTGTCATTGCCACCTTTCCTTTAGCCATAACCTTCCTGCTATGCACCACCATTCTCCATTAACTACTGCTCATCCTCACCCCCAAATAATCAAACTCCTCAACAACTTCTAACTTTAAACCCATCTGCCATTTCTCTTCTTTTTTAAATTTATTTCCTCTTTTAAATACCATAACTTTTGATGTGTTTATATTTACTTTAATTCCCCATTCTTCACAGAATTCTTGTATTCCATTGATTGCTTTCTGTAACCCAATTACTATTATAGCCCCAAACGTGATCTTCTGCTTATAGTAAACTGGTATCTATTTGCTATTATGGGACAGTGTAGGTTTTTTCTTTCATTCTATGTAATATGTCATCTATGAATATAATAAATAATATGGGGCTCAATTTGCACCCTTGTCTTAATCCTATTTTTTGCTCAGTCTTTTCTGTAATTCCATTACTTCCACATCTTATACAAAATTTTATATCTTTGTAGACCTTCCTGATTTCTTTTTTAGAATTTTCATTTACCCCTTTCCTTCTTAATTTGTAAGCTAATGCTTCTCTATTTATTGTATCAAATGTTTTTCCAAATCTGGAAATAACATGTATATCCTTCCTCTTTTCCTGCTCAGATATTTATCTATTATTATCTTTATTATGAATATATTATCTATTGTTTGTTTATCTTTCCTAAATTCCACTTGGTATTCTGACAGTTTTCCTTCCTCTTCCACCCATTTTCTTAATCTATTGGCTAATATACCTGTGTACATTTTCTGTAATATAGATGATAAACTTATTCCCTTATAATTCTCTGGTCTATTTGCTCCTCCCTTCCCTTTAAGACTGGTACCACTATACTTATTTTCCAACATTCTGTCACATCATTCTTTTCTTTAATTTTATTTAGTAATTTTGTCATCACTTTTAAACCATTTTGTGTTTCCCCATACATTTTCCAAAATCCTCCTGGTATTCCATCTATTCCTACTGCCTTGCCTTTTTTATATTCCTTATTTGCTGGTAAACTTCCAGCTCTGTGATTTTACCATCTAATTTTTTGTTAAATATTTCTCCTTGTCCTAACTATTTTGGATCTAGCATTACTCCCTTCCCTTCTCCAATTAGCCTTCTAAAATATCCCAACTGTTCACTTTGTGTAATTTCATTTTTCTCCCCCTCCTTTCTTGTTCATCATTCTATTTCCCATATTTTTTTTACTATTCTTTTCATCTATTGCTACCTTTAGTTTCCTTTCTATATTTCCTTGCCATTCTTTCCTATTAGCCTCTAGCAAAACCTTTATATCCCCCCTTAAGTTTCATGATATGTTGTCTATCCCATTCCTTCTCTGATCTCCTCTACCTACTAAGCTCTTTAAATACCTCCCTTTTTCTTGCTTTACACTCGTCAAACCATCCCTTAATTTCCTGACCCTTTCCCTGCCTTCTTTTCATCCTTGCCCCTGCTCTTGTTAGTAATAATTTCAGTAGCGCTAATACTTTTTCTGGTTTTCCCTCATTCATAACCATTTTTATTCCACTCCAAAATCTGACTTACATATGAATTTAATTCTTTTCAAAAATCCTCTTTTAGTTCCTCCCTCCATTTATACACTTTTATTTTCTTTATTTGAGATATTTACTTTTTCTTTACCTTTTGCTCCAAAACAATCATTAATGGAAAATGGCTACTACTTACCACTTCATTTACTATTTTAGATGTAGTGATTCTCTCCTCCAGTTCCTTACTACACAACATATAGTCTACTACACTTTGCCCGTTTGTGTTTACAAATGTAAACTCCCCTTCCTCATCTCCTCCCATTGTCTCTATTACTCACTCTGTCCCTGCTTTTCCTTGACCTTATCACATCCCTATCCTCTTCTACCTGATTTTTTTCCCAATAACCTTCCTTTTTCCTCCCCCATTCTTGCATTCAAATCTCCCATCACAATAGATTCTATCTCTGGCGTCTTTTACCATATTTTCTCTATGTCTTCTTCTAACTTACTATAAAAATTGCTGTCATAAATTCCTATTCTTACTCTGTTTATCTTTTTAGTTATTAACCATAACACATTGGAACTTCTATTTTCCATTTTTTCTATATCAATAGCTGTTTCCATATCGTTCTTTACAAACAGGCCTACTCCTCCTGATACTCTTCCCCTAACACATCTTTTCCTCATCCTTTTCTCTTAAAACCTGCTCTCCCTGCTACCTCTTCCTTTCCCAACCATGTCTCTGCCATTCCTACAATATCCATAGAACACATAATGTTTTTAATTTCACCATTGCCTATCTTATTTCTTAGCCCTTCCACATTCCAAAGCTTTAATTTCAACCCCTTTGCCTATTTGCTCTTTGGTTGCTCTGGAAACCTAAATCTATCATTTTCCTGTATCTTGTAGTTCTAGGCTCCATTTCTCTTTCTTCTCTTTCACCCCTAAGCTGAGTATAATCCTCCTTGGATATAATTTCTAAACCCTTCTTTTTTATTATTTCTTCTGCCTCACTCATGGTTCCTACCCACATTACTTCCCAACTCTGCACTTTACCCCTCCCCACACTTTAAGTTCTCACTGGCTCCCTTCCATCACTCGTCTTCTTTCTTCTGGCCCCTCCCCCTCAATCATCTCGTTCACCAATGTTGCTTCTTCACCATGCCCTTTCACTACCAACTCTTCATCTTGCCTTCCCCTTGTTGTTCCCTTCACATTTCCATATTTTGACAATTTTTTTTTTTCCCCCCCCCCATATTTTGCCTCTCTCTACTACTGATAACTTATGTCCTAAAACAAGTTACAGGGATATTGCTTATGAAATGAACAGTAACTGTAAAAGAATAATTTTTTTTATATAATAAATGTGAAGATGTCTTCACATGCATCTGAACACAGGTCTTCTCATATCATATCCTATGAGCTTTAGCTTGCTTAGTAAGCACTTTAAATTACATTAGAAGCACGAGTACATCTTAGTTGCAATTACGCATACAGTCATCTTGGGAATACATAGAGATGCTCAACATATATTCCTTTGTCCCTTAAATGCTTTTGATTTTTAAATTTGTTTGCAATTTATTAAAAAAATTTGCCCCAATAACAAGGATTCCCATTACTTGCCTTGGTATTAAAGGATTCAAGACATTTTATTTACTTTTGATGTTATAAGCATGAACTTGGTAATGACTTCATTTTGTTTCACTTAGTGCATTTTGATAGATAATATGGTTTAAAAATAGCTGAAAGGTGTTCCTGTGAATTTGAATTCAAACTGATTTTAAAAATGTTTCAATAAGTTAATTATTTGATCAGAGAAAATAATTAATTTAGTTACATGTTTATATACTGACAATTTGTTGATGTAAAGTTTTATATATTTAATTAATTTATATTCTTATTTCACCCATATATCTTAAAGTTGTTTTTGTTAAAATTAGACATGAAATCTTCTCATTCATTCTTCATTATTTTCAAATATAATTGTTTCTGAGAGAAAATATTTCTAATAACTGCAAGATTCCATGAGTATTGCAGATCTTACAAATGGGAGTATCTGCTGAAAAAGTTTGGTAATCACTATTGTGTGATAAGTGCCACCTCTTTACTCTTCTGTGGTAGGCATCTTATAGGTTCATGATAATTTTTTAGCAAATTCAGGAAATGTTCTCTGGCATCATCCACACAGTTTCAACCACTGCATTCACACTAATAAGCAACTTTCTTGCTATAAAGTATTATTACAAATATATCCTAAGAGTAGTTAACTACAAAACCGAAAAATCTGAAGTACTTGCAACAGTACAAATCATTCTTAACGTGGAGGTATATATCTCAAATAACAAGAGATCATCTTTAATGTTTTCTGGGATACTTGAATTAGATAAGATGATTTAATATTTACTTCAGAATGCAGCCATAGCACTGAATTTTTCAAGTCTGATTTAATTTTCCAAAAGGATTATTGTTGGCTTGGAGGGAACACTGCACATCTGAAATACTCATTGCTATTTAACCAAGGAATTTTGTCATTCTGTATACATTCAGCACATAAACTGCTATCAAAATGAACGGGTACTATATGTTTGTGACAGTATAATAAACTTAATCACTACATTATTCTGAAAATAATCAGTAATAGCCACAAACAGACAATAACTGTGTCAGCAGTACATATCACATAGCAGCTCATAATACTTAATTTCAGGCCTAAAGTTGTACCCAAGAGAAAACATCACTCATAAAATGTTAATGGCTTAATATAGATTGCTCTGTGTATGAGTCTTTATATATAAGATCAAGATGTCTGATATGTGATTTTGGTTTGTATAAGCAATGAAATATGAGGGCTGAATCAAATGTAAAGCCTCCACTTTAAGAATGCTAGATGGCAACACAGAATGTGATAAGCGGAGATCTGTTATGCAGATGTTTGGTGGGAAGTCATCATGCAGAATGATTGGGTAGCTGTGCTGTGAGAGAGGAGTGTTTAGAATCCTTGTTACTGCAATGAAAGCAAAGTAAATTTTTTACATTGGAAGGTGTCCCTTGAATGGTAGATACATGAGATGCACTTTCTTGGACCAGGAAAGGAAATTAACCTTTATAGGCATCAGTCTGGGAAATGGCATGACTACTGTTATGGTGTTATAACTAATTTCTTGGAACATTTTAAATAATTCATTCAGTGCTATAACTGAGTCTCAGTAGGACTTAAGCAATAAAGTTTTGGAGAGGTAAATCAGAGAGTTTATGTGGATAGACCTAACCACAATATATAACCCTTGGTGCCCTGTGATTTTCTGGTCGCCCTCCGTGGACTAGTGGTACTGTGCTAGCCTCTAGTTCCCAAGGTCGCGGGTTCAAACCCGGCAGAGGGTGATAGATTTTTTTGGGGCGTAAAAATCCTTAGCATGGTTTCCTTCAAAAGAGAAGTAAAGCCGGTGGTCCTGTGTAGTAGATTTATGGCACATAAAGGACCTCAAGCCTGATAAAGAGGTCTCTGAGCAAAATTACCGGTCTTTAATGCCCAATATAGAATGGGACGCTAAGGACCATAGTAGTTAAAGAGCGTCCATAAATAAAACTCAATTTTTTTTTGTGATTTTCTGCAACCTTCTTTTTCAACTGATGAACTGGAATCATATAGCGATTTCATTTTAAAAGCAGCTTTAAGAAATCATTCATATGGGAGTAAAATTCAGTCATCTAGTGACTTAAGTTTAGGAAGGATGTACAAAAAAGTAAAAACATTTCTAGGATTATTTTGTTCTCATTTATTAAAATATTTCTACCCAGCCATTACAAATGCTTATGGAGGCATTGCCATTCATTTAACCTTCATACATAAATTGATATCTGAATGTAAGATCAGCAAACAGAAGCTTGGTCAAAAATAAATATATCTGCTATTTAAGAGTAAATGACTAAACACATCAATAAACCAAATGTATAACTTGTATTTTGATGCTTTGTATTAGCCACAATGTGATGATAATAAAAGATCTCTACAAACTTTTTTGCCTCTATGTATATGTAGCACAAGGGTGATCAAATATAAGGAAAATTTTTACTTTGTGATTTACAAATTAAGTCCCTACACAATTCCACATTACTGAAATACATAATTGTAGGATATGTCTACATGCACTTCTCTACAAAGACACCATGCCCATAATGTTAAGCTCCTTATTCTTATTTCATTGACCCAAACACCAGAGGATAGGGGATGTTTAAAAAGGGTCTGGTGAATTTCCTTTTAATATTTCTCCTTCTTGGAGAGAATGCATGGTGATGGTAACTATCATAACAACATTCTTAAAATGTCACTGTATGTTAAATTAAATGCTCCAAAGGTTTAAAAAAATTAAGTACTTAACAGTTTTCAGTATTGCATATTTCCCATATACCAGATAGAAGGAGTATAGATGTCATCCTCTTAGGGTCATTCAATGCCCAAAGACAAATTAAAAGTAATAATACCATTTCAGCCTGTGCAGGCTTATTTCAGCACAAAAATAAGTTTTCTGCATTTTTCATAGCAGAATAATCAACACCTGGAACATTTAAGGCACCTCTTATTGAAGTATTGATACAACAGTTACTAACCTTCACTTTCTTCCTTACAAAACTCATTTCACCACAATTTAGTACTTCCATTTTGTACAAATTGTAATTCAAGTTCAAGTAGCATTTTGACAGCAGGTGAATAACTGATCACATACATGTTTGACACAGCTGTAGTATTTCTCATCTACTTACTGCCACTGGTTCATGTCTTCAGTGCAAAGATCATTACCAACATTGAACATTGCTATTAGCTTTTACTGGATGTTTAAATAAAAATAAAATAGTTTAGTCATTAATCTCATTTATTAAATGTTTAAATACAATCATTTACTTGGTTTTTTTCACTGAATGCTTTAATAAACAGCTTAAGGTTTTTGTGTCCATTAAAGTTCTGTACCTATTTGGCTTTTATATTAACTGCATAATAATAAACATTTAAGTTAAAACATTTAATTCTTTTATTCAAGCCTAAAAAATATGTTTCTGGTTCCTTTCTTTAACATTAAGCATTTCACTGAAAATACACAAAGAAATCTTGAGAATTAAATAAAAATTTAAAAAATAAATACAATTAAATCACCAACAATATTGTTTCTGTAATGCAGAAACAACTTTGCTTGATATCAGAAAAACAGAAAGCATTCTACTCTACAATGATTGACCTTATCTGAAAAGTGCAGTATTTGCATTTACCTGCAATGTTAGCAAATGTGCCTGCATTTCATAGTGGTTTTCTACAGTATGAAAGATAGAGGAAACAAGTTCATAAAATTGTTTAATGCATTCTTTGATATCTTTCTCTGGTTTAAAGGATGACATTATACCCTCCACACCACATAGGTATTACTGACAACTGTAAGTCTCCCATTTGTCTTAGTAAGGCAGCTGATTTAGCATTGGCTTCCTTAGCCCAGGGCTGTGGGTATAATACTGGCTCCAGACAATGGCATTTAAGTGTAACGAGACAGCCTTATTTCAGTATATTTGCACATAAGACTACTTACTGCTGTACAAAAGTTGGCAAAACACAATTGCTGATATAATGCTTTAAATAAATTTAACAATTATTCATGGTGTTCCCAAATCATCATCCACTTTGTTTGAAGAAGCAACCCAAACGACAATATCAGGGATGGTAAAATAAACTGTTTTATCATTACAGTATATATGACTACATAGAACATGTTTCAGTTATTTTATATAGAAGTGTTCTGATATTGCTAACACTGTCACCACATACAAGCAAGTGTATTTAGTGAGCTAACATTTAACTTTGATTGTTACATTGATCTGACATACTGCTTGTGTATTCTTAATTGTATACTTTGTATATTATGTTTATAGTATGAATACTAATGTAATTTTCCGCAATACATTACGGTATAATACTACTACTAATAACAACAACAATATGCCCTGTCTGTCATGAATCAGACATTTTGAAGATTACCTGTTAGATAGTTGCTTTGATCTAGATATCTGCATATGTGCTTTGTTAGGGCGAAGGGTTTCTAATGATGGATGAGGTTCCAAGTTTGAACCTGTTCCTGTCTCCAGTTTTATATCTGTAATACACACTGTACTTTATGTACAGAGCCACAACTCATGACTGATTAAAATTTGTACCACCCCTGATTCCTCTGCAACATACAACTATTAGATATAACTTCAAGAAGTGGATGGGGATTTGGGAACATTGTATATAAGCCTCCATGAACAATTTTGGTACCTAAACACTCAAACTTTTGACACACTACAAAATTTAATGAATTTTTTATCATGGAAACATATACTGAACTGTCAATCTTTGGAATCTATTTTATTCAATATTAGCTAATGTACATATTCTTTATGTTATAATTAAGATTAAGCTAAAAAGACTGTTAAAGAAAATCATGGATCATCTGAAAATTAGTAGCAAAAATAACTGTATTTGGTGTTGTTATAATTAAATAATGTAAGCTGATACAATGTGTCAAAGCTGCACAGATGTGGGTTACCTGTGAATTGGAAGGCAATCTTCATTTGTAAGGTCTACATAGTGAGATTATCTGAAGTGTTATCTGGAATAGGGATCTAACCAGCAAATTTGTCAGTAAAATAAAAGACAATTAACTGCTATGAAAAAATTGTTGGATATTTTGTTAGATGCCCAACAATGCAGTGTAAAGGAATCATATGTATTGTAAGTTTTAGCACCTTAGAAATTAAAAAATATTATAGCCCTTTTTTGATTACTTTTCAAATGAAAGGGTTTTTGCAGGTTAGATCACTATTTGGCTTAGCTATTCCATCGTAGAACTTTATCTGAGTGCTCTAATGAAATATTTAGGAAATAAAAGCAAAGATGCTTCAATAAATTCAAGCTGTTAGAGGTATATTCAAGAACTTCAGGAATCAGACTCTAGAGGGGTATTTACCTATCATGCTGTTGGTAGATGGACAAATGTGTTTTGCTGTCAGAACACAATCTTATAGTGATATTCATATGCAGGGTTGCTTGAATGGGGGAGGGGACAGACTTCTCAGCCACCCCTTAAACTATACAAAGTATTAGAAAAGTGGATATACCACCAATTCATGCTACTCTTTCCTACCTGTATGTCACTACTTTCCCATTATTGTACAACTAATAATGTAAGACCTTATGACTAACAGAAAGCTCACTTAAGACTTCATCAGAATGAAACAAAGACACACTACCATCACTTTTGGCAGGCTGGGGTGGGATTTATATGGGCAGCCCTTTACATGTGAACTCTATAAGAGCACTGGAAGGATATCATATGTAAAATGATGGTAACGTAAGACATTAATAACGTACTATTTTTTCTGGAAAAATATTTAGTGACATCATACACATTGGTAGCTGAAAAAAGGCAGTCTCTCCTTATAGCCCATCCAAAATTTCCCCAGTTTTATCCCCATTTTTTGTGAAACTTAAATGTGATTTATTACGCTACAGATTGAAGTATGCCTCGCTCACTAATTACGCTAGTAACTCCCACTGATGGTTAGCAAAGGCTCTGTTATGAAAACAAGTGCCACTAGTCTGAACTGCACCTTTTCTGATCATAAGAACATCTTGTTTATATCTGACCAGCCCTTGTTCTATTGCATGACTGGTTACCATAATATCTTTATTTAAAACATAAATAAAATCTATTCACTTTCTAACAATTTTAGCACACTTTATATAGTCTCTTGCTTGTAAACGTGAACAAACAAACAAGATTTATCTCAGTATAAATAATGTAGCACCCAATTTGTTAAGAGCAGGGAGCAATATACAGGCTGTAATTGAAAGAAAGGTTTCAACTTTAAACTGGTGAAACTGGACACCATTTTGAAAAAATTACGTTAATAATATTTTCTACTATCTTTAAATGTTACATTGCATGAATGAAACTGCACACATTCAGGTTGGGTAGCAATGTCAGTGAAAAAAATTTTAAAAATCCCTCCCTCCAAAATGCACCATTTTAAAGAGTGACCTACTTGAAGTAATAAAATATGTTTCCAGTGCTCCCCATATGATCTATGACCTTTAGGGAAACCTCATTCCACCAAGCAATCACTGGAACCACTTAATAGTTGGAAGCATACAATGATGGTGCACATTACCTCCAATGATAGGATGACAATGAAATGAAGGGACCTACAGCTTTTGCCATGGACTCCAAAATACATTGGGTCATGGGGATACTTCACATGACGTGTCAGAGGTGAAGACCTGAATAAGGGTGGCTTAAAATCACCATCCCATAGCCAGGAGTCTGAACAGAACCTCTATATGAGAAAACCACTCAGCTAACCCAGTACCTCAAAAGTAAAAATTTTATAATTTCTAAAATGGCACCTACACACAAAACTGAAAACATGAAAATGCATTAATATACACTATCTTAATTGATAATCAATAATATCTACAATGAAAAACTTTTTTTGTTTCCCTTTTACTTAATCTGCTCACCTGTTAAAGTTAGAGGAAATATTTATTCTGCCCAAAAATTTGATACTGAAATTTTGCCATAAATACAAGTTTTGAGGTCAACAGAATTCCAAAAACATATACTTAAAAAAAAGACCCACTGTAATACTGCAGCTGTAAACAGTGTGCCTTATACTGATAAGCTATTGTATCTATTAATCTCACATGACAGCACAGTGAAGTGGGTCTACTTGTTTCATTTCTCCAACCGTGAGGAAGCTGCCTACAAGCATATATATTTATCCATTCAACAGGAATATAATAGTATCATGCATCTTCTTGAATAAGAAAAGCATAAAGAAAGCTTATAACATTAAAAAATTAAATTTCTTTTTAAACTATGACCAACACCAAGTGTAAGATTTGTTGTTCTCCATGGTCTAAGGGTACCATGCTAGCCTCTAGTTCCCAAGATCACAGGGGCTCAAACCCAGTGGAGGGCGATGGATTTTTTTGGGGGGCATAAAAATCTTTAGCATGGCTTCCTTCAGAAGGGAAGTAAAGCTGGTGATCTCATGTCATAGATTTACAGCATGTAAAAGAACCTCAAGCCTGATAAAGAGGACTCTGATAAAAATTTCTGGTCTTTCAAGCCCAATATAGAATGGGATGCTAAGAACCATAGTAGTTAAAGAGCATCCATTAATAAAAATCAAATAAAAAAATTAATGTAAGATTTAGATTTATATGAGTGGAATGTATACATTTTGTGTAGCATGTATTTACTGTACAGAAATAAACAATTTGGAACTTCATAAAATGACATGCTACCCTTTTGGGTCTTTCTAGGATGGAGTAGCAAATCTGAATCCCAGAGAGAGCAGAATGTCATGACTTTTGGGAGCTTTTTCAGATTTGTAGTAAATTAAGTTTCAATTTCATTTTCTTTGCTAACAGTGTTACACTGAGAAATATTGCCATGTTTCTTTAATAAGATCTGCGTGAACTGGAGGAAACTACACTGTTTAGAAATATGAGTTGGTGGATCCCCTGAAAATATTCATATGATGTACAGCAGAGAATTATCAGCATCATCTTCAAGAATGGAATATGACAGTCCAATTTTGTTGTTATATTTGGGTTCCATACTGAAAAATCTGTGAGAAAAAGCTATTAGTTTTAGAGGGAGGAAATTGATGCCAACTACAGAGAGATATCAGTCATATCACAGCTAATAGGTGTCCTTCCCCTTTCTTTTTATGTTTAATATCCTTTAACCAGGTTGATCATATCAGAATATGAATGAAATGGTGCTTTAATGAGCCTGGGGTACACAAAGTTTAGTTACTTAACACTTATCTTTTCAGAATTACGGAAAACCCTGGAAGAAATCTTATTCAGGTAATTCATCCCAACTGAGATTTAAGCTCTTGAATGTGAGACAGATACACACCTCCACACTATAGAGTTGAGCTCAGGTGCTCTTGTTTGCTACTTCCGCTTATGTTTGTTTTTATCACAAGTAGTATCATAAAAAGGCCTGAGAATGTTGAAAGTTCAGATCCTCGAGTGATATTTATTAGGCTATTTCATGAATGAAATAGGAATTTAAATAAAATTTCCCACACTATGTTCATTACAAAAATTGTTAAAACTGATTTCACACATTCACTCTATTTCTGGTTGTCTTTTAAGTGTTCAAATGTTGTATTATTATTTCTATTCCTCTGTTTGACTTAATGCAATGTGTTTTGAAGTTCCCTCCATTTTATATTACAACCGTTAGCTCTTGTTAAGATTGGTTCTTGCTCAGCAATTTAGGGGAAAACACTTAGCGACACTGAGAGAAGCTTATTAAGAATTGCAGTTTGAGTGGTTTAAATTCAATATTTCATTACATTTTGTTGGTTTAAAGAGAAATGACATAGTATGAATGAAATAGTCTCCTTCATCTAAGGGAATACACTAATTGTGTCATATGGCTTATAGCCTGGAACAAGTTTGGTTTGCTTTGAACTTATCTTCCTGCAAATATGACTAACCAGTACATTGCAATAGATCATTCAAAAATACCACAGAAATGTTTGGTTCATGTTCATTAAAATCACTGAGAATAGAAGGAAATATTACTGAGATAACTGAATTAAAATTACCTCTTCTATCCCAGTAAAAAGAAGGAACTTAAATCAATTACACCCTGTATGTTTAACAACATGATCACACTATGCTCACAATATCTATGTTAAGAGGGTAGGAAATTGTATCTGTATATTTGCACTCATCTATATAGCACACAAAAAGGTAATACTCAAATTCTGATTTGGACATAAATGTTTTTAAATTCTGTATGCTAGTTTTTCAAAGCATTTATGACTGTATAGGTAAATAGCAAAGTCTGATTTTAAATCTTTACGGTGCACTAAGCTTAAATATAATGTGCTTACTGACCATGACATACCTACAGCTATGTAAATAAAAAGCAAAAATATGGTCCCATAAATTTGGAAGCTTGTGTAAGGAAAGAAACTGTACCTCTGCTAAACAACTGAGGGGAATTTTCACAAAGCTATCTGCAAAATATACAATTTTCATAAAATGAGTTCTTTTAGTAAATATGATATAAAGGTGGGAAAATTAGTTATTTTTACTTTCTCTGTGATGTCCTTACAGTAAGTAGAGGAAGTACTGTATTCCCACCAAAAATTCGATACCAAGATTTCACTGGAAATACATGTTTTGAGGTCCTGAACCTAAGAGAAAAAGAATTTTTAGAAAAAGGTCCATGTGTGTGTATCTGTGAACAGCATAACTAAAAAACACAAAGTCAGTTAGGTATCATACTTGGTATCTAAGTTCAGCATCTTTATACAATGCGACACAAAGGTTTTGAAGAAAATCTCCCCTATCCCAAACTATAACTTACATGGAAAATTTTTACAAAATTTTGATTTTCTTAAAAACGGCTCTAATGATTTTGATTAAAATACCATATGTTTACGATGTTTTCATGAAAAATGAAATGTATATCTTGAATTTTCTGGAAATATCTCTGATGAAGTTCTCTTCATTCTGAATGACTTTGTATAACTGGTAAACTGTAAGAGATAGACAAAGTCTTACTACATAAAAGATGTAGATCTTGTTAAAGTACATAATCTATATCAAATAAAATTTTTTGTGACGTTAACCATTTCCAAGACATTCTTTGTTGCTGGTTTGAGTTTTCAAACACTTTATACTTTTCTCAACTGCAAATTGCTATTTTATTCTTCTCTTTTTCCTTTCTTTCTTTTTCGTTCAAGCAAATAGAACAGAATTTTAAAGGAAACCGCTTTGAAAAGATTTGACTATCGCTTTAGTTTTTTTTCTTCTCATACCTACAACGAAATGTGTAAGTAAGTAATGAAGGTTTATCTGTATAATAAGAAGTAGATAGAAGAATAAGCTTTTGTAAGGATACTTGGTAGAAGAGTGAGTAGAGAAAGTCATGTGAATGCAGCACATCAGATTTTTCAATAACAGTTCTGATCATTCCAGTTCCAAAACAATACTAGGTTCTAAATAAGTATTTCAAAATAACAATCACATATGTCCATGAGTATGTACATATAACCATAACAGCAAAATACTTTTGGTCCACTGATACTTGAATTATTCGGATTCTTTCACACCAAGTCATGATTCATTCCATTCAAAAAGAGTGGGAAGACTTATTCCCCTACTTTCTTTTCTTGCTTTCACCTAGTGAATGGAAAATTCTTAATATTCTGTTAACAACAATACATCTATTTACTTATTATAATTACTACTCATTTAACTCGCATTATCACATCCATCATAATAACACCATGTATCAGTTTGCATCATGTTAATGATTATATGTTCCAAAATGGCATCTCAGGTAATTACATTCTGCAGGTGCACTGCAAGAGCTTAATAGTATACATAAATGCGACTGACCAGAGGTTTTCTAGTTGGCACTGCCTTCTATTAGAACTTGGAAGCAGGAATAGTTTCAAAGTCTCACATCATGTACATATTTGTAAATTTTGTATTGTAACGCAACATATTCTCTATGATTGGATATTGCTTTTGGAACTGGTTATAAAAATACCCAATCATGCTGGTGCACACTTGGAGGACTATTATTTTGGAACAATATAACTGAATTTATGGATATACTCTTCCTACTTCTAATAAGGAGGAATGTGAGTAATTTTGAAATTGGATTATCTATATATTCTATATTGTGTAACCCCTAAAAAATAAAAGCATAAAATTTGCCAACACTTTTCATAAAGCTATTATCTTCATGTTTACTTTATCTACCAGCTACCTATAGTAGGTAGAGGAAGTAGAATATAGCATCCAAAAGTTCAATATCAAGATTTCACCAGAAATGCAAGCCTTGATATATGTGTGAGAGAGCGGGGGGAAAGGGAGGGAGAGGGAGGAAAGAGTGGGGGAATAGCATTACTCGGAAACAAAAACTAAGATAAATACTAAACTTCATATTTGATTTAAACACTGTTTAACCATTCGAAGCAACGAAAACCTACTCCACAAAAAAATGTAGAGCACACTGTATTGTAGAATTTACTTGAAATAATTCTTTTTTGCAGCATTAAATGCCTTCAAAATATTCATTGTTACATCTTTAAGTATTTCCAGGTTGTCATTCAGCATCTAACTTTTACATGCTTCTTCTGTTTTACAATATCTCATGCAAAGTTGTAATTGCTAGAGAAAGTAGTATCAGTGTGACACATCAGATTTCTTATATTTAGTTGGGCTGAAAACACCCATCCTGAATTGAGTCTTTTTAAATTGTTAAATTTTAAACTGTTCTGCAAATGTTTTTCTGTTAATCTTCATGTGCTTATTTCTTAAGTTGGGGTCTTGATGGTTTCAGTAATCCATAATGGTATGTTCCCCCATTACCATTAGTTTATAATATTTTGATTTATGTCAAAACATTAGTGTTGACAGCATCGATTGGAATAAATTATTGCTTCTGGTACTTCTTCCAATTCTGCTTTCCATACTGCTGATGGCCAGATGTTGGCTTTTGTGAATTTATGACGCTTTTCCTAGATTTTTTTTTCTTCATCTCTTCTAATAGTTTTTTCCTGTTTCTTTTGGTTATCCAGACGAGATTGCATACTGGACATGCCCGAAACTCCATGTACCATGCTCAGCCTTATGAACAATTTCTACACCACCTGTTTCTTAAGATGATCAAGGAAGTGTTAACCTGCATGTGTGGGAAGCACACATTGCTCTTGGATATTCTGGATTTTAATACTAAATTATGCTTCAGAAAAGACATGGACAATTTATTATTTTTCCTCTGAACACAGTGTTTTGCTTGCTGAATCGGACTTCCAAGTGGTTATAGCTCTGTTTCGCCCTTTACAGTGCAATGGATGTTTGTGTGTGCTGATGACGTTCTGACTATGGCCGCATTCTAAAGTCAGTGCTTGGTGGATGCATTTGTGAGGTGTGGATTTGATGATTGAACTCTTTCTTCAGTGGTGCGCTGGGTGTGTCTGAACTGGTGTGTGCAACTGTACTTACCCGGTCTCTCACGGATTGCTCTGATCGTTCCCTCCTACCCGTTGCATCACTCCCTCATTTCTTTTTTTTTTGGGGGGGGGGGTTTCTTTTTCCTTTTCGTTTCTCCCTTTTCACGGTCCTTCCGTACTTATTCTTCTTTTCTTACAGGTGCTGCCATTGACAATAGAACTTGTGTTTATGTTATCCTCCATGGACTAGTGGTACCATGCTAACCTCTAGTTCCCAAGGTTGCGTGGTTCAAACCTGGCTGAGGGCGATGGATTTTTTTCGGGAGCAAAAATCCTTAGTATGGCTTCCTTTGGAAGGGAAGTAAAGCCAGTGGTCCCGTATCATAGATTTACAGCACATAAAAGAACCTCAAGCCTGATAAACAGGCCTCTGAGCAAAATTACTATCCTTCACACCCAATATAGAATGGGACGCTAAGGACCATAGTAGTTAAAGGGCATCCATAAATAAATAAATAAATAAATAAAAAACAAAACAAAAAAACAAAACAAAACTCAAACTTGTGTTTATTTGTGTTTTATCTATTTTACTTACTGTATAGCAACAATGCCCATTCTTGGTATAATTGTCCAGTGGGCTCATATATACGTTTTAGTGACATATGCCTTATTGTTTTTTTATGTTATTTGATATTCATGTTTTGTACTTTTGTACTGTCGCCTTCAGCGATCAGTTGTTTTTATATGCTTTGATATTCATCTTATGTATTTTTGTACTGCTGCCTTCAGTGACCAGCTGTATTCTTTTGGAGATTTATGTTTATAAACCCTTTTTTTAGTTTGAGTAAAATCATACATTTTTATATAAATTAAATAATTTCATATTTCATAGCCTTTCTTAACATATGGATTGAAACAACATAGAGCATGCTACAGGATTATAAGGTTAACCACTTTCTATGACAATCCCAATGGATTTTTCCATGACATCACCTTCCTCATGTCTATGTGCAAACTTGCACAGAATCGAGCTGCACCTTAAACTTGGTGTGTCATCAGGTAAACCCTATACCAGGGAACTTGTACCATGCATACATATTTGTAATTTAAGTGAAGTCTCTTTAAGACTCCGGCATCGTCTCTTCAAGACTTTTATGATGTAACCCTCTGCAAGGTCTAATAAATGGACCATCCAGCTTGTATGTGAGTTGTATCTACTCTCTTAACCTTCCCCAATTAGTTTCGTCCCTCAGTCATAATGGCAGTTGTGACAATATTTTATAAAATGTTCTCTTTAGCATTTTCTATTTGAATCTATAGGCTAGTTTCACAACAACTGAGAATGGTAACCAGAAAGAGAATGACACAGTTGAATTACGTGTATTATAATGGGAGCATTCACAATTGATGGAAAGCATTCCTGAGCCCCAGGAACAAAAAAGAAGACTTTGCAAGGTTTAACTTTCTTATTCTCATTCCGGGCACAGTATATTAGATCCATATTGTGCATATTAGACTTTTCACTGTAGAGGCTATTCTAGGCTGCTTAGTGCTCACTATAGTCAGAAGCTGGAAACATGAAACTGGAAGATATTAGTAGTATATGTGCTTCCTAACCTCAGATCCTGATACCCGTATATCCATCAAGCATTGGTTCTTCTAGTGAAAGGGTCATCAGTAGTTTGTTAAGCAACTCAAAACTGGCTATTGCCTCAAAAACAATGGCAAAAGCTACAAAGAACAGCAAAAACTGGTAGAAACTAACGAAGAACAATAAACAACCTTAATGTATGCCATTAAATAAAGCAATGAAACCTTAGTACTAGAGGAATTGGAATTGTAATGGACGTGCATTTAGATGTTTACTCTATTGAATTTTGACATTGGTTAACCTGTATTATGTTGGCTGAATTGGAAGCAGGTGAAAAAATATCATTGGTTAGTTAAAAACCAATGAAATTCCAATACGCAAAATCGGCTTTCTGCATTGTGATCGATATGAATCATGCAATGCTTCCATTCTCATTTCCATTTTGGTTACTGTTCTTGGTCTGTTGTGAACCTGCCTTAAAATTCAAACTCAATAATAAAATAATTTCTGGATTTATAAGAGAAGAAATGGGGTATAATTTCATACTGTCTTGAGTCTTGCGAGGTCCTAAAAATCCTTCTTTTTTGCACTCTTTATCTCTCATTCTTCACCGGTATGTGGTCAGTCTAGATTTAGCTCCAGAAACATTTATTTCTGTACAAAGTAGAGCAGACTAAGAACTATAAATAAGTTGAGGACTGTATGTCTGGAGAATGTTCAGATGACACCTCACCTCCTTTCAACCAATTTTTAATTTAAAGATATCTGTCAAATACTCACATCACAAACCAAATAAAAAAGCACATGTATTTTAAAATAACCTTTGCAGTTAACAGCTTTTGTGAAAATCTCCTTCAGACTGTCTAATCAAACCAGTTTTATTGTTGATTCCATGCCAAAACCAAAGCTCTACAAACTTCCCATTTAATCATCTATGCCAAGGATGGCGAAAATGCCTTTCTCTCTCAAGTCATCAAATATGCAACATGCACTACACCAGTCAGCAGCACATGGAAAACAAATGAATAGGCGGCCAGAAAAGGAGTTGTGCCTGCGAGTCACAGTACCTCGCAAGTCGCATTTTTGCCACCACTGATCTATACTATGCTGAAGTTTAAATCATTATAAATCAAATGTTCAATTTAATGTATCTGCAAGTGTCTTAATCTCTCTCTCCCCATTTCTCCATTCTGATTGATTTTATATAATTTTGTATACCTAGAAAACCATAAGAGATAGCAAAAATGTAGTGCTCATTAAAGTACACAATTTGTATCAATTTGTACTTTCTTTGCAGTCTACGTATAGTAAGTAAGAAGAAGTGTTGTATTGCACCCAAAAAACAACATTTTTAGAAAAAGGTTTGTGTGTGTGTGTGTGTGTGTGTGTGTGTGTGTGTGTGTGTGTGTGTGTGTGTGTGTGTGTGTGTGTGTGTGTGTGTGTGTGTGTGTGTGTGTGTGTGCGCGCTCACGTGCGTGCGCATGCGTGTGACCAGCATAACTCAAAAACTAAAAGATATACCAAGCTTGGTATTTAAGTTTAGAAGCTTCCAAGGATGTGACACAAAGTTTTCAAGAACACATGTCCACCCTAAACTACCCTTTACTGATGTTCAATATTTTTGTTTTTCTCAAAACTGGCCATAATGATTCTTATTAAATACCATATATTTGACAAATAAAAAGTATATCTTGAATTTTCTTAAAATAGTCCTCTTCATTCAGAAGGAATTCTGTATAATTGTATATAACAGGTAAATCATAAAAAATGGACAAAAAATATAGATCTCTTTAAAATGCATAATATAACTTATATTAAATAACTTTTTTGTGGCATCAGCCATCAAAAGTGGTTTGAATTTTTCAATACTTGTCACTTTTAAAGTGCTGTTGATGTTCAGTTTTTTTCAGATGTCATGGAAAGATTATGGAATTTTAAGGCCAGGCATATAGCATTGTGGTTTTAAACATCTTTTAAGCATATTGATTTGGTTCCCTCTATCCCCCTTGTGCCTACAATCAAATGTGTAATCAAACTATTTCTGAGAAGATTTACCTTGATTGACATAAAATAATTAAAAAAAGAAGCTTTCGTAAGAATATTTTGTAGAAGTTATGTAAAAATGAATGATAGTGATAGAGTAGAGAAAGTCATATGAATTTAACACACAATTTTTTTCATATGTTAACTGTTTTTTAAATATTTCATATTGTCTGTATATTTAAAAAAAAATGCATTAGCTGATGGAAGATGCTTGAAAATTTCCAATTCTTCTTGACAAGAGGATTTGTCTTCCTTCACAAAAATAATTTATTCCTCCATGCTTCCGATAAACATTTAAATGTTGTTTCCACATATTTTATATAACTAAGCATTTATTGCTTAATTTGAAATTGTTTCTAGATAAACATGTATCACAATTGGTGTGATGTTGGTCGGTTGCTAATGCTCAGCATATTAGAGTTCTTCCATTTGCCTTCTTGCTCCCCAGCAACATAATGAAAGACTGCAGCTGTTAAATTTTGACACTTCTACAGATTAGTCATATTCATATCACAAATAATGTAATGTGGATATAATAATTGTTTTTTAATAAATGCTATATATAAGGTATGCTGCAAATTTATAATGGGTTGAGAAAGTTATGTGATTGTATCATATCAAATTTACTAAGAACAGCTAAATATTTTGTAGATTTGTAGTTTTGGCATGGAATTGATGTTATGTTGAATAAAATACAATCTTTAAAAAATTAATCAGTTTAGGAACTCTGAGAAGAAGCACCTTTATCTATGCTTTACTAAATGCCTATAAAATTTTAAACTTTTTCCTTCACTGGATAAAGAGAAACAGATGCGGAAATTCTAATATATAAGCCATCTAAAGATTCCTGCATTCCAGTGTCACTTACATTTACTGCACAAAGCAATAATATTTCGAGAAAAAAAATTGAACAACATTACTGTTATGCATTATACATATGTCAACAGAATCAAAATCTTTGCTGCAAAGTGAAGGTAAAAACTACCTTAGAACAAACAATAAATAAAATTTTCTTTCCAAATATACACATCTCTGAAGCCTTAATCTTCTATAATGCAAAGACCATAAAAAGATTTATTCTCAAATGCCTCAAACTTCAGGCTCTTAAATTCTATAACAAAGAGATGACAAAAATTCGCACAGTACATTCACTCCACTTATTATATACACTCCACTCACACACACAACTGCTTCAAGCCAAAGAGACTCTTTTATCACATACTTTACAAAGTCATTTGATACTTTGGCATTATTCGTTACTATATACATGTACTTAAGGAGAAAAATATGATTGTATTTAATGATGTATAACCTTTCTAGCTTGGGAATGCATCAAGTGGCAGGGAGAGTCTGTTTCTCCTGAGTCTGAAAAATCCCATTATTTGTGGTGAGGAAAATATCAACTGTTAGCCTATACTCTGTTCTCCTCATGATGAAGGCTCCTTCTTCAATAGCTGATCAATCTGAAATTTAATAAACATATAGTTTATAATAATTACAATAAGAAGCAAGAAATAAAGCAGCTCAACCATTAACTATACCCAGTTTCCCCTTCCTTTGCTAGCATGTGCTTCTAGTCTTCTCTTATTGGTTGTTGGACACACAACTGCTTATTTCAGTACAAATAAGTTCTATATTTAAAATAGTACTACCACAAAAATTCGAAGGATATCAAGAAAATTATATTTTTCATAAACACATGCACAAGAAATAAGTACATGAAATATACTGACTCATCTATATATTAATGCCACATTGTTTGAAATACATTGGAGGTTAAAGTGTTATCCAGAAGTTAGAGACTGTGAAGCAAAATAATAATTTAATTGAATCTTGAGTCAGTGGATACACTTAAGCTTCACTTACTTGAAATTAATTGAGCATGTTTCGAAAGCACCACTTGCTGTCATCTTCAGATCTTTTCTAACTGAGCATGCCGGGAATTTGGGTTCATAGATGAAGGTGGTGTGGAAATGGTGTCATCTGGTGTGTCCATGGTGAAGCTGCTTAGATTGTTGAGTGGCGGGATTTCAAAGTTCATTCCTTCTGGTTTCAATATTTCTTTTTGTTTTGCCAACATACACCAAGTCATAATTTTCACAATCATGAAAACACTTCAGAAAAGAACATTTCAGATGTATATCCAATAAACAGATGCACAAATCTGCCATAGCAAACTATTCCTGGACCACAAACCATGATATCAACCCCAAAGTCAGACTCCCGCCAATCCAACAGTGTAAAACATACACTAATCAAACACATGAAAACAGTAATGAACTATGAAATCCCGCCACTCAAAAATCTAAGCAACTTCAACATGGACACACTAGATGAAACCACTTCCACGCCACCTAAATCTACAGACCCGAATTCATGGCATGCTGAAGATGAAAGCAAGTGGTGCTTTCGAAACATGCTCAATTAATTTCAAGTAAGTGAAGCTTAAATGTATCCACTGACTCAAGATTCAATTACATTGGAGATTACCTCTAATGTTTATACTTGACTTGTCATGGTGATATGGCAAATGATCATTGACTGATTGGAGCTCAGACACGCATACAGCTGCTTTGTTTTTAAGAGTACTGTTTTCCAAGATGTGAGCATGAGTTTTTCATACATCATGTGTAGTTGCTATATGACAGAATCTACAGGTACTCCTGACTTAAGCATCTCAGTTGTAACACTGAGAAACAATTGTGTTTTGCTGTAGAAAAATAGCTGTGCTTGGCAGATGTGACAAATTTTTTAAACTTAAAGGCTGGTTCACAACCGCCCGGTAATGAGAACGGGAATGCATATTGATCACAAAGTGAAAGTCGATTTTGCGCATTGGGATTTCATTTGTTTTTAACTGACCAATGACATTTTTTCACCTACTTCCAATTTAGGCAAGCCAACGTCAAAATTTGATTGAGTAAACATTATCTAAATGTATATCCATTACATTTCCGACCCCTCTAGTTATGCCAAGCTTTCATTTCTTTATTTAATGGCATACATTAAAATTGTTTATTGTTCTTTTTTCATTTCCACCGGTTTTAGCTGTTCTTTGTAGCTTTTGCCATTGTTTTTTAGGTAATAGCCAGTTTTGAGTTACATATAAACAAACTACAAATGACCCCTTCACCAGAGGAAGCAATGCTGATTAGATTTGTGGGTGTTGGGATGAGGTTATGAAGCACATTTACTACTAATTCCTTCCACTTTCACATTTCCAGCTTGCAATTATAGAGAGCACTAGTGGCTGTTTCATGGCACGGCCGCCTAAAACAACCTCTAGACTGAAGAGTCTAATATGCACAATAGGGATCTAATATGCCGTGCCCGGGAACAAGAACGAGAAAGTTAAAAGTTGGGCAACTCTTCTTTCCCATTCCCGGGGCCCGGGAAGGCTTCCCGTTGGTTGTGAACATTCCCATTTGAATACATGTATTTCAACTTTCTCGTTCTAGTTCTGGTTACCATTCTCATTGGTTGTGAACCAGCCTTAATGTGCGCATTGGTTTTTGTTTAAAACTTAATTGCCAACAATAAACAAAGTACATATTAAGAGAAAATCATGATGCAGAGTTAACTAATTTTGGCAGATCTACTCTGTACATATTGCTTAAGGAAATGTATAATTTTGAACATTCAAATTCATAAAGCCTGCTTAAAGTTGTGAACATATTATATTGTGGTGTTCCTTTGGATTTGTTATCATGGTTATTTACACCTTTAGCTTTGCATGACAAAAGGAAAAGGAAAGATCAGTAGAAGTATAACTGGGCTAGACCATTTATCCTGATGTGACATATCAGACTCCGACAGAGGCAAATACTCTGTAAATGTAAGCTGAAGATTCTTTATTAATATTAAACAGTGATGCAGTAATTTGTATCACAAATTATTTAAATGTAAATAATGATTGTAATATGAATATGCATTTTTATGTGACATTGATTTCAGATGTTTATTAATTGTAATTATTATTTGGAAATAAGTTTATACGGCCTTACTGAAACTGTCAATAATAACGCAATAATGCAAAGAGGGGGGTGAGCTGTTTATCATTATTGGAAACGAGGAAGTTACGTAATGTTGGCGCGTTTTCGGTAGAACCTTCTGGAATATTTTCTCCCTAAAAGCATATGTATTCGTGGTTTTCATTGGATATTAAAATAGACGCTAATGTTGGCGCGTTTTATTAGCCAATTGCAATTCAGTTATAATCTTTAGGCGTATCTGATTGCAGGAGTATAAATAGGGTAAGTTTGAGGTAAAGTCAGTCAGTCGCTCAGTTCGCCGAAAGCATTCATACACTACACGTCGTCTTCAGTCAGTTCGTCGAAAGTATTAGTTCGTTATACATTGGATATAGATTCACAAGTTACGCGCAGCAGAATTATGAAAGATCTAAAATATGGTAAAGTTAATTATACAAAAGGTTGAAGTACGTTGATTAAAAGTGATAGTGAACGTGTTCGACAATAAAAATTATAAAACAAATTTCTTCATCAGTGTTCTTTTTGGATAAAAGATTCCTTTCCGTTTACACAACCCTGATCAAGACACATGTTCGACCCAAGATAAGATAATAGCTAGCCGGAGGACAATAAACGAAACTTAAAATTCTTTCGAACACTAACACTGATGCAAATTGCTAACACAAGATGGAGCTACAAACCGAACAAATGAATGACGTCACAAGATGGCAACGCGTGAAGTAAACACACATACACAAGCATCAACATTATAACTAATACCGTTACAAATTGGTTCCCATACGTGGGGCAGTTAAAAATTATGTAACCAAACAAAACAAAAGCAGCACAATATAAGATCTTCAAGTTATAATAATTTACGTAAAACATATTACGTAATCATTATTGTCATCTCGCAACAGCTACATGCTTCTGACACTTGATTTGCATGAATGTAAGTACATGTGCTCAATGGGGAATGGGAAGTTCATAGCAAGAAAATTAAAGCAAAAGGAAGGACTGCAATGTCAGGAATAAGAATATGTAAATACAAACTAGAAATGTCAACCAAGTGGCTAGAGAGAATGTATGAGGTACTAGTAGAATTAAGAATTATATATGCAGCAAAAATCTTGGAGGGGGTAGGGGGTTCAGATTGACGCAAAAGCAAGCCCCCCCCCAAAAAAAACATAGACCATATAAACAAAATGTCTCATAAATAATTATTAGGGTTACTATGATCAGCACCAAGGGAAGTAGCTTTAGTAGAATTATGTAGAACAAGAAGTAAAGGAATAATTAAGGAAAGAGTCATAAAACACTGGTTCAGATGTTTTATAAAAGGAGAGAGAGAAATTTTAAAAATATGCATGAATCAGCAAAAGTATTTGGAGAGCGAGGTAGCTGGGAGCAGGGGTGCAGAAAACTATGGAGCGAATAGGAATGGGAGCCACATGGAAACTGGAGGAAAGAAACAATAATGATGTTGGGAAATTAGAAGGAGCAGAATTGAGGATATAAAGGGCAAGAGATATGTAGAAGCTTAGAAAATAAGAAATCATTAACTTTCTACAGAACAATGAAAAGAAATTAGGGAAGAGAAGGATATGCTGACCATTGTAACAGTATGACAAAGAAGGGTTCACATGGATTCTTAAGAGGGATAAGAGGAAGCAAAAAAGGAATCTGTAAATAGTATGATGGAAGGGAAAACAGTACATTATCGACAGAATGTAAAGAATTAATGCTATGGAAGCAAAAAATGTGGGAGAAAAGGTGGAACAAATTGGATGATAAAATTGTAACCATAAAAACGTTAACAGGAAAGGGCAAAAAGAAAATCACAAACATGGGGACGTTTTTAAAGAAAGCAAAAAAAAAAAAAAAATCAGGAAAGTAAGGAATGAAAAAAAGAAGAAGAAAAAACACAAAGGTTGGGGGAGGAAACAATATAAAAGGTTAAGGTGGGTCAAATGGCTATCCAGCAGAGCTTAAAGGCCTGGGCACCAGGGAAGCTGAGATAGCAGATAAAGAATAACCAAACAATATGTACACATTGTTTGGTTATTCTAGAGAAAAGCAGAACTAAACTAGGTTAAACTAGAGAAAAAGCAGAAAGGACACAAGACAAAGCAGATGTTATAGAATGGCGAAAAGCAAACGCACAGTTAAAACAGGCTATAAAACTGTCAAAAAAACAGAGCTTTGAAGAATTTATAAACAAACTAGACTATAGAACAAATAGTACTAAGGTACATAATTACATTAAACAAATAAATAGAGAAAACCAACAAAATCAGCCATTAAATGTTGATAATAAAGAAATATACGAGGATAACCTTATAGCAGAAAAATGAGCAACATACTATACAACTAGTACTACATTAAAAAATAAAAACAAAACAGAATAAATACTTAAGAAATAGCAATCTTGAAGATATGTCTAACTTTCAAAGCATCTTCAATGAGCCATTCACACTCCCAGAAATAAAGCAAGCAATAAGGACACTAAAAAATAAAAGGAGCCCAGGTCCTGATAACATACATCCAGAGCTGCTCAAGAATTTAGGACATGAAGCACACCATACTTTATTAAACATTTTCAATAAAATCTGGACAACCAGAAATAACATACCAACACTATGGAAAAAAGCAAAAATTATATCCATTAAGAAGAAAGGAAAACCAACTGAAATGATAGATAGCTATAGACCGACATCCTTAACATCAAACATAACAAAACTCTTAGAAAGAATGGTAGCTACAAGACTGACATACTATCTAGAAACACAAAATCTATTAGTCCCTGAATAAGCTGGATTTAGGAAGGACAGCTCAGCAATACACCAGGTTGTAAGACTCACACAGGACTTTAAAGAAAATTTCAACAACAACAACAACAACAACAACAACAACAACAACAACAATAATAATAACAAGAAGAAGAAGAAGAAGAAGAAGAAGAAGAAGAAGAAGAAGAAGAAGAAGAAGAAGAAGAAGACGACGACTACACTAGCACTGTTTGTCGACTTCAAAGATGCATTTAACACAGTATGGCGAGAAATGCTACTATACAAGATGAAGACATATGGCATATCAGGCCACATGCTAAACTGGTTTCAAACCTTCCTATCCCAAAGATGGTTTGCAGTACAATACAAAACAGGCACATCTAAATGGAAACAAACGAGAGTTGGACTACCTCAAGGGTCTGTTACAAGTGCTATTCTATCCAATATATATATAAATAAATGACCTAGTAGATGTACTAAAGAAAATAGGTAACATGTAAGTAGGAATGTTTGCTGATGTTATGGTAATATGGACTTCATAAAAGAATATAATATCTGGGAAACATTACAAAAAACTACAAACAACAATGGAGAATACAATCATAACCCTAGAACAAAGACTAATAATAACAATATGGAAATAAATACAAGAAAAACTCAATATCAACTATTCACAATGCAGCATAAAACAGAAAATATATGCCTGCAAATCAACAATAAAAAACTACAAGAAGCAACTACAACAACGTATCTAGGGATAGAATTAGATAAAAAACTATCAATGAAAGAACATGTAAGCAATGTAACGAATAAAATCAACAAAAAGAACAACATTTTAAAACGTTTAGCAGGAATAAAATGGGGTGGAAACATGGACCTCCTTAATAATACATATAAAACATACATAAAACCTAACCTATTGTATGGAGGAGAACTACTAGCAACAGTAAACAAGAGACTTAAAAGTAAACTAGAAATTTCACAAAATAATTCACTAAGAATAATAACAGGAGCTGTAAAAACACCACCAATCACAGTACTACAAAGCTTCACAAAAAACATGGCTATACAATTGGAACATGAGTTGAAAAACTGCAAGTCAATAGAAGCAGATACAAGTGGTACCACACAGCAGATACTATAAGTAATTTAAAAACGCAAATAAGCTTCAGAACATATATTAATAACTTAAACTACAAGAATATAATTACAACAAATATAATTGCAACAGAGGTAACGAGTCCAATAGAATACATTGATATACAATATCAGAATGACCTGATATATACAATACACAAACAAAACAATATACCAGATGAAATGAGAGCCACAGCAATAGCTACAGAAAATGACAGATACCCAGAAAAAGAATGGCTCCGAATATATACAGATGGATCCCACATCAAGAAAAAAAATGCTGGTGCAGGAGTATACTGTAAACATTTTGCACAGTATCTAACATTAGATGAAATGTCAAACCGCTATGATGGAGAATTAATAGATATAAAAGCAGAATTACAGAACATTTTATATAGACCATATATAAAACAGAAAATAATCATCTTATCAGACTCAAAATCAGCCATAGATGGAATAGTAAATTACAATAATAAAACAACAAGAAATATTAAAGAAATAAGAAGCCTAATTAAAGCAGTTGAAACTAGAAATCATGTCACTCTACAATGGGTCCCAGCTCATGTCGGACTTTTGGGCAATGAACATGCGGATCAATTAGCAAAGAAAGGTGCAATACAACAAATAAAACCTGTAGGACCAATAGAAATAAATAAGCAATTAAATAACATTAAACAACATTTCAAAAGACAGCAGAAACTTGATGAAGAAGATAAATTAAAAGATAAAGATTATAAGAATATTAAAGATAGGGTTGATATACAAAAGATGCCAAGGAAGACCGCAGTGGCCTTATTTAGGATGGCAACTGGCCACAATTGCCTCGCAGAGCATCTCTACAAGATACAATGCCTACCTACACCCAAGTGCACTCTCTGTGAAGATGTCATCCTGAATAAACAGCATCTCGTCAAATGCAAAGGCCTTAAAAGTGATAACTTACAGACTTTATATTGGGAAGCCAGAGGGAAAATGATGTAGATCAATTAATCCCCAATGCCATTGGTGAACAACAACAACAATATGTACACATAAGTAATTAAGAAGTATTTCATACAGTAGAACATAATCATAGTAAAATGTTTAAAAGTTGAGTCAAAATTTAAAAATGCATTAAAATCTCTACTTACATGTCAAAATGTTAAAAATTTAAAAATTTCAATATATACGTAGTTTAAGCTGCATATATAGGAACAAACACTGTGTAAACAGACATGTAAATTGAGATGTGCAAATAAATTCATTGATTCAGGTACATGTGTTTATTGCATTTCACTCGCGGCTTGTCATGTCATCCATGCTGCGATAGTAACATTACTTACGTAATATGTTTTTGCGTAAATTATTAGAACTTGAAGATCTTATGTTGTGCTGCTTTTGTTTTGTTTGGTTACATAATTTTAACTGCCCCACGTTGGGAGCCAATTTGCGGTGGTAATACTTGTAATCCTATTTATTTTGTTGTGTATGTGTGTTTACTCAACGTGTTGTGAAGCCATCTTGTGACGTCATTCATTTGTTTGGTCTGTAGCTCCATCTTGTGTTAGCAATTTGCATCAGTGTTAGTGTTCGTTTGATTTCATTTCAAATGTCCTCCGGCTAGCTATTATCCTGTTGGCTTGGGTCGAACATGTGTCTCTATACAGGTTGTGAAACGGAAAGGAATCTTTTATCCAAAAATTACACTGATGAAGAAATTTGTTTTATAATTTTTATTGTCGAACACGTTCACTATCACTTTTACATATTGATTTAGATACTCGCCAAACTGAAACTGTTATAATAACTTCTTACTGATCACTTTTAATTCACGTACTTCAATTTTGTGTATAATTAACTTTATAATACTTTAGATTTTCGTAACTTGTGAATCTATAGCCGACGTATCTTATACAAATATTTTGACGAACCTAAAGACGACGTGTAGTGTACACAGATTTTTGATGAACTGCGGGGCAATCTACCTCTGACGTGGCTTTATATACTCCCACTCCCCGACATGCCTAAAGATTATAAATGAACTGCTATTGGCTAATAAAACGCGCCAACATTAGCGTCTATTTTAATATCCAATGAAAACCACGAATACATATTGCTTTTAGGGAAACATTCCAGAAGGTTCTACCGAAAACGCGCCAACATTACGTAACTTCCTTGTTCCCAATAATGATAAACAGCTCACCCCCTCGCTGCATTATTGCGCTATTATTGACAGTTTCAGTAAAGCCTTATAAATTTACTTTCCAATAATAATTACAATTAATAAACATCTGAAATCAATGTCACATAAAAATGCATATTCATATTACAATCATTATTTACATTTAAGTAATTTGTGATACAAATTACCGCATCAATGCACTAGGAAAAGCACACACATGGTGCAAACACCTTTAGCCAATCAGAGAGAATAGAACATTGAAGAACACAATTTAGTCTGTTTACATGCAGAGTAAGCTTAGAAAAAAAAGGGGTACAGGTAGACATGTTGAAAATGCTATATAGCTTTTTAAATTATGACAAACCTGATTAACAAACCTTTTAAAAAACATAATTTTGTTTGCTTTATTTACCATTATATTGCAACACTATGCACTGTCAGTGAGCAAGAAGGCCAAAGCTATGTGGCTCATATTTCAGAGGTCATGGTTCGAAGCCTATGTAATGGCCAATATAACTGGAATTTTTTCAGTTTTCCTCAGTAACCAATAAATATCATATTGAATATTTTAATACACAATCCAAGTATCCATCCATGGATTAAAAGGAACAGAAATAAGGTACATATATAAAACTTAATGGTGCTTCTGGCTGTGATTCCTGAGGACATGGGTTTGATTCCCTTACATAGCATGTGAATTTGTTTTTATTAGGACAATATAAATGGTGACAATGGTCTAATTTATTAATTTCATTTATTATTCATCCATTACAACATGTACATGTTGTAAGATATGCCAAATATTATATGCATTATTTACAATTTACATCAAGAGAGAATTTTCAATTTTACAATAATTACAGATTTAGACATTCATCTGTGCTATAAAAGCTGTTTAAGAAATTTAATAATATCCTTTTAAATTTTCGTTGTAATTCAATATTTTTTATGCATTCAGGTAACTTGTTATACAGGGTACGACATTTAGTGTTACTCATTTTTAGTTGGTAATACTGTATATATGGTTGGTGAGGGCAGGTTTACAGCACTGTGATTGCATCTAGCATTCTCTTGGTTTCACTTTGCATTGGAACATTGGCCTGTGCAGCAATGCATTTTCTGTTGAACAGTTTATTACAAGCAAGTCAATTATGGCTGTCCAGTGTGAGTTTTGGCAGGTTTTTGGTGCCAATCGGCAATGTGGAGTTGCACCGTCACAAAAAATAATCAGTGTCTGGGTGCATCAGTGGCATGAAATGGAATCGGTTCAAAACAAACCTCAAGTTTCAGAAAACAGTGCGGACGCCTGAAAATGTTATATATGTGAGAAAGGCTCTGCAGAGAAGTCCATGTGTTCCGTGCAGCAGCATTCCCAGATCATGAATTTGTGGGACAGAAGAGTGCGAAGAATCCTACGGAATAATGATTTGCAGTTCCATCCAATATAAACTGCAGGTCACACAGAAATTAACAGTAGCAAACAAAGCCCTGCACATCCCTTGTTATCAGAGAATGCTGCAGCTGTTTAACACTTGCCATGACTCACTGACTTCACTACACCAGACTTCTTTTTGTGAGGGTATCTTAAGGATAAGGCCTACGGTCATATCCTTCGTAGCATTGATAGCCTCAAAACTGCAATTCGTACATAAATTGCTGATGATACACCACAAACATTGTGGCGAGTAATGTCCAGTGTACAACAAAGACTGCAACAATGCATTGACACCAATAGAGGACATCTTGAAGACCGTATGTTCAAAACATAAGATGCATACTGTAATTCCAAGATTATAATATTCCTAAACTTATTAATTTCTTGTAAAATAAACTACTTATGGGCTTTTGAAAATAGAAAACGTTAAATTCTGCACCCTGTAGATGTAGGCCAGCATATGTGAAGCTATTTTCATCATGTTTAGTCCTGTGTGAATTTACAAGTAGATTATACTTGGATTTAGTGTTATTTGTATGAACTTCTGAATTTGTTTTGAATGAAAAGTGAGTTTTCACATAGACAAGAGTTTCGCATATGTAGATACCTCTTAAAGGTAAAATGTTTAATTGTTTAAAGTATGGTTTACACTAGTTGTACTAGAGAGATCCACTACAATTCTAATTATTTTCTTCTGTATTCTTAATACTTTCACACCGTTTTTGGAATTTCCCCAGAAAATAATATCATATACTAATAAGGTATGAATTTATGCTAAGTAAACTGCTCTAAGTACAAGGGCTGATCAACAAAGACTGAGACTGATTTTTTCCTGTAACTTCCGTGATAGTTTCGTATCTGTAACATAAATATTTGAAAAGAGCGGGTTTTTATGTATAATGTTGGTAGGCGGCAGCACTCTTGAATTCGCAGGTTGGTAGTAATGCTCTATTTTGTAGGCCCTACGTGCATTTCGCATACCAGACAATGAAGGTGACGTGAGAGGAGCAGTACAGCGCAATCAAATTCTGTTTTCGTTTAAACCATACAGCCACCGAAACTTATGAAAAGCTGAAGCAAGTGTACAGTGAAGATGCACTACCTCGTGCAACAGTGTTTAGGTGGTTCAATGACTTCAAAGAAGGCCGACTTGTCAGTGTTAAGCAAGGTGGGCCTGGTGTTTCGGCTTCTACTGTGACTGAAGTCAACATCAACACAGCTGCTGTGATTGTCTGAGAGGATCGGCGTATAACATTACGTAATCTCAGTGAAGTGTAGAGAATTTCATATGGCAGTGTGTTTACAATTATGCACGACCATCCCCATATGACCCAAGTTTGTGCTCATTGGGTGCCACGTCTGTTGACTCCCGAACAAAAGGCTGTGCGAATGGAGACAAGCCGTGAGGTGCTGCGTCTCTTTGCTGATGGAGGGGATGCACTTTTTAAATTGATTATCACCGGTGATGAATCATGGCTGCATCATTATGATCCCGAAGGAAAACAAGCCAGCACAGTGTGGAAATCGCCAGGTTCTCCAACACCAAAAAAGGCAAAAGTTGTTCCATCTGCAGGGAAAGTGATTGTGATCACATTTTTTGACTGTAATGGAATGATTTACCAGCATGCAGTTCCCCCTCACACTACTGTTACAGCAGCATACTACACGTCAGTATTGGCTACACTGAGGAAGCACATTGCAAAGAAACGACCAGAGCTTTCGGACTGGGTGGCGACTTCATCAGGACAATGCACGGCCTCACGTCGCAAATCAAGTCATGCAGTTTCTGGCTCGATTCAACATTACCTGTGTACCACATCCACCTTATAGCCCCGATCTTACACCTTGTGACTTTTTTTTATTCCCATCACTAAAGGTAAAGCTTAGGGGTATTCGATTTGAGAACTCTGAAGCAGTGCTCAAGAAAAGTGAGACGATTCTCAAGGACCTGACAAAGAATGGTCTGCAGCATGTGTTCAAGGACTGGCAGAGACGCTATTAAAAGTGCATTGAAGTAGGAGGGGACTACTTTGAAAAAGATCATGTAAACATTGAATTGGAGTAATAAACATCTGTGAAAAAAAATCAGTCTCAGTCTTTGTTGGTCAGCCGTCGTACATTTACACTAGACATCACTTGACTGCCCTTATTACGAAACACATTTTACTCAGCTTTTTGTCAATGTATGTAAGTGTGTTTGCCAACTTAAATTTTCATCTAATATTAAACCCAAAAATTTGTTTGTTTTTACATAGTTTATCTGGCATTGCCCCAGAATTAATTTTGGATATATTTGATTTTTGCTTATCTTGTTGTGGAAGCTTAGAGCTGCTGTATTTAATATTAGCATGTTTGCGTTGAAGCAGTTCAGAATGTATTTAAAACTGTTATCTATATGCAGATTGTCTTGCCCTTTTTCTCCCCCTTGATAAAAATACTTGTAACATCCTCATACATTTATGCCTGTCATGTTATTTACATTATCTGCCAAGTCGTTTGTATACAATATAAATATGAGATATCTGAATACGCATCCTTGAAGTATCCTGTATTTTATTCTGCTACTTGAAAGCCGAGTTTTGACTTCATCAGTTTCTCTATAAAAATATGTCATTTCAGCTGATTATTTCCTAATATCCAAATATGACTTGAACCAATTTAACGCTAATCCCCTCACATTAAATATGGATAATTTATCTAACAACAGTGCATGATTAACCAAGTAAAGGCCTTTGTAAGGTCCAAGAAAATGCCTATTCCTAACTGTTTATTACCCAATGCACATATACTTTTTCAATAAAATTTATTAGCGCAGAATTTGTTTACTTTTTTTTCCTAAAACCATTTTAATTATCATTTATTTTAAATCTATCCAGGAAGCTTACAATTCTTCCATGCATTATTTGTTTAAATATCTTTGAAAAAGTTGAAATTATTATTGATATCAATCTGTTATTCTCTGCCTCTCCTTTGTTAACTTTTTTATAAATAGGTTTCATTTTTGCCTCGTTTAACCTCTCAGTCAGCTCGACAGTGAAACATTTATTAAATATGTCAGTGGTTCTTTTAGAAATGAGGAGCATCTTTTTTATAATGCAGTTTGAATACCCAACTATTTCTTTTTATTCTTCAATTTTGTTAGATCTTTTATTTCATCAGCTGTTACTGGCATTAAAAATATAGTACATTCATTCTGCTTTAATTTAACCTATCTTTCCTTTCTAAAGAATCCATTTTTAACAGTTTTCTACAACAGTTGTATAAAACTTATTAAATAATTCAGAAATATCTTTAGGATCACTAATGTTGACCATTACTTTCCTAACAGTAGTTGTTTTTTATGCTGCCCTCAAATTTTATTTCACTCCTAATTATTTGCCACACAGACTTAGGTTTATTAATTGACCTTCTGTACACTTTATCATGATGTAACCTTTTGGCCTTTTTAATAACCTTATTAAATATCTTTCTATATTTCAAGTAATATACCTTAAATTCTGCTGTAACCTTATTTTCCTTCATAAATTTGCTCAAGAACCTTAGTCTATCGCCTGACTTATGTATTTCAGCTATTATCCACTTATTATTTAGCTTATTTGTGGAAACTTTAACAACTGGTATTGCTGTTTTAAAGTAAAAATAAAATATATCCAAAAATGTATTTGTGGCTTCATTGAGGGATATTAAGAGATATACGCTTTTCCATGTTTCTTTACTTAATAAAAACATTTAAATAACTTAAATTAACATTACTAGCAAGCCTAATCTTTTTTTATATTTTGCTTTAATTTTGCTTTGGAGCAGAATATCCCATTGGAATAGCCAGTTTAAGCAACCGTGCATAATGATCTGATACAGTTGCGCCCAACACCTGAATTTCATATTTGCAACCAATTTTACTTGATCAGTTGCAGAATAGGCTAAATCTGTGACTCGAGTTGGTTCTCTTCCTACATTCTGCTCACCATATATATTTAAAAGGTTTTATAGCTGTTTTTATATGGATTTTCTGCAAAATAGTTAATATTCATGTCCCCTACTATTATTATATCCTTTTTTTACCTTTTTAAAGAAGTCCAAAATAATTTCCAAACTTTAAAAATAAATTAGAATGTTACTTGTGGGATTTTTGTACACACAAATAAGAATAATTTTGCTATTGATTCACCATGATGGCTTCAAAATGTTCCTTCTGATTTAAGTATTTAAATTTATTAATTTCCTTAAATTTAAATGATGATTTTACATATATGCATGGTCCACCATTTTTCCTATTTGATCTACAGAATTTACTAGCTATTGCATAGTTTACATGTAATAGCTAGTTACATACTTTGGTAAATTGTTGTACTTGATTTCATTTTCTCCCAATCTATATTCAATTAAACAAAGTAGACTAAGTTTTTTAAGGTAGTACTTCAATATTACATTCTTTGTTTCTTATGCTTTGGATGTTTTGATGGAAAATTGATAAGTTAAAGTTACTTATTTTGCTATTTTTGCATATATCATTTACACTAGTATTTGATTTCTTTGGAGGATTACTAACTGTGCATACCTGATTTCCACTTTCTGCACAAGTTAATAGTTTAACTGATTTTTGCAAACTGAACCTATGACATATACAATCACAAAAGATGAAAAAAGCAAGGAGGCACTTCTTAGATATAAAAAGGAACATAACAATTTCTTAAAAGAAACAAAATCAAATCATCTAAAAAGCACACTAAGCATTAGTAGTAATATAGCCAAAACCTTTTGGAGTATTATTAACAATGAATGTGGGAAAAATAAATGTGAACACAATAATAATCATTTAACAAAAGACCAATTAAGAATCGAGGACCCTATAGAAATAAGTAATATATTTAACTCCTATTTTATAGAAACTGTAAATCAGTTAAAATTAAGTAAAGGTAGTAACAAAATGTATCAAAACAAAACAAAGTCAATTTACAATTCTATGTATCTTAAGGAAATAACAAAGGATAGAATCCATAAAAAAACTGAATACCAAAAAATCTTCAGAACTAGATGGTATTTCCAATAATATATTGAAGCACCGCATCCTGTATATGATTAGAGCCCTTATTAAATTTAATCAATTCTGTTATAACATCAGGTATATTTCCTGACTATTTGAAAAAATCCATTGTCATACCCATACATAATAAAGGACATAAGGATCAAGCAAATAATTATCAGCCAATAACACTTATCTCATCACTTTTCAAATTAATGGAAAGATTAATAGCAGATCAAGTTATATCATTCCTAGATAAATACGATATTTTGGTCAATTATCAATACAGATTCAGAAAAAATAAATAAACAAAAAATGCTATATCAGAAATAATTGAGCATATATTTGACAAGTTGGATAATACTGAAAACGAGAGCTATATACTTATTGATCTTTCGAAAGCATTTGATTGTGTTGAACATGAACTTCTACTAGGTAAACTAAACCATTATGGGATACTTAGAATACCTAATGATTTAATTACGACATATTTGAGCAAACATTCCCAACAAGTAAAAATCACTCAAATTATGAATCAACATCTTACAGAACACTATTCAAATAGTTTATGTCACATATGGGGTTACTCAAGGTTCTGTTCTTGGACCTTTGCTTTTTATAATATATGTTAATGATCTACCAAATATTTCTGATAGGAAAATATTTATGTATGCTAATGATACATCAATAGTGAATACAGAGTTAAGTCTACAGCCATTAGAAAATATGACAATACGTAATACAACACAAATTATGCAGTACTTTAGGTGTAATAATTTACATATAAACTTAAATAAGACAAACTATATTTGGTCTCAAACCTTACAGAATAGACATGCTACAAATATAAAGATATTATAGAAAACAGCAAATTAAATGAAGTAGATAGTGCAAATTTTTATAAAAAATCTTGGACAAAAATTTAAAGTGTGATAAACATATAGATTATATTTGTAATAAAATGAGTTCTTGTTTATTTATTGTTAAAAAACTGACAAGTCTGGTGGAAGTTAAGACAGTACAAATGCTATACTATGGACTAATTTATCCCTATCTATCATATGGGATAACTGTGTGGGGACATTGTGCTAAAAATATATCAAGTATTCCTCCTTCAGAAAAGAGCATTAAGATTAATTTTAAGGATGAAACAATCAGATTCTTGCAAAAATTAAACTGAGTTTTATTTATGGACGCTCTTTAACTGCTATGGTCCTTAGCGTCCCACTCTATGTTGGGCATGAAAGACCTGTAATTTTGCTTAGAGGCCTCTTTATCAGGCTTGAGGTTCTTTTACATGCCGTAAATTTACGACACGGGACCACCGCCTTTACTTCCCTTCCAAAGGAAGCCATTGCTAAGGATTTTTACGCCTGAAAAAATCCATCGCCCTCCACCGGGTTTGAACCCGCGACCTCGGGAACTAGAGGCTAGCATGTAACCACTACACTATGGAGGACAACAAGATTCTTGCATGCAGGCCTTTAATAATCTAACATTTTCACTTTATATTCACTATACATGCATGAAGTAATATTACAATTGTTTAACAGGCAAGATGCAAGTAAAACTAACAAATACATGAGCACCGCACTAGAGGAAATGCAGATTTTCATATTCAGTCTCATAGATTAGGAATGCACAAAACTAAACCTACTGCTGCAGCTCATGAACTGTAAAATAAGCTCCCTGGGGGAACAAGTAGTCCGCCTCCACGTGGTGTTCCCTGGGTAATGCTAAATGGACTACAAACACAGGCATGCTTCCCAAGCCAAAAAAGTTAAAATCTCACCAAATGCAAAGGCCTTAAAAGTGATAACTTACAGGCTTTATATTGGGAAGCCAGAGGGAAAATGATGCACATCAATTAATCCCCAGTGCCATTGGTGAACAACAACAATAATAAGCTCCCTGTCTATTTGAAACATATTAATAACTTTAATATATTCAAGAAAGAATTAAAGAAATTTTGTCTAGAGGGATGTTATTATTCACTAGATGAATATCTGGGATAACTATTGTTTATGCAAATAATATTCTTACAATATAGTTGCATAAAGTATAGCAAGTGGTTTATTATTATAAATATGTTATTTTAAAACCCATCTATGAATATTCTATTTTGTATTGTTTATGTATATATTTTTGAGCAAGTGACTATTTGTTTTACCCGACGATGCTATGAACTGTTTGTATTCTTTAAGCACATAATAAATAAATGAATTTCATGTTCTTTTCCAAAAAATGTGCTGCAATGGCTGATCATTCTATCTATTAAACTTAATATTCCTTCAAAGGCTATGAATAACAGAAGCTATGATAAAGAAAATACCCTTTGAAACATGGGATAAAAGCTAAGCATTGTAATTGTGTGTAAAAAGTCTAAATTATTATTGTTCTGCTTTTACTGAGCTATGGTGAATGAAGTCACTCATGAATGACAGCTCATCAGTTTTGTCAGACTTTCATGAATGAAGTACTTTACCTGTGATTTGTACATTTCCTTCACGTCTGCCAGATCAAGTTGCAGTTCCTGAGCCTCCTCTACCTTCTCACCGTACATTTGAAGCAATGCATCATACTTGTGTTGGAGATCCTGATACTGGCTCTGCAGCAACTCCATTTCTTTAAGTTGTGTTGCCTGCTCCTCCACTCTTGCCATTAACTGTGACAGTTCACTCGTCAGTGCTGCCCTCTCAGCATCTCTCCGAGACATTTCCCACTGCAACTGCTGCACCTCACCTGGAATTGCATCAAGTTACTAATCCATTCATTCATGAACCATTCTTGTTATAATGTAAGAGTACGGTTCTTACCATCTCGCAGCTTAAGTTGTGACTGGAGACCTTCCAACAGTGACGTGGTGTTACTTGCCCGCAGACTGTCATACACATTGCTATACCTTCCTGACACTGACCCACATTCATCATCCTGAAACTGAAAGTCATTATATCCCTTTTACATTCTATGTATAAGAAACCTCTGCCACATGAATCAAAGTCATGGACAGAATTTCACTCATTAAATATATGTTCCAAAAGCAGTTCAAGTTGAAATGTAAGCATTTTATATGGACATTCTTACAGAAACATAAGAAAAAAGATTCAGAGAACTTCTTGGAAATTTCATTTCATTTATTTATCTATTGTTAAATATTACAAATAGTTAATGATATTGTGAAATTTGAATATGATGCAAAATACAATGCAATGCATTAGTAGGTACAGTAGACTGTAAAATATAAATAATTTGAGAATATAATAAGAAAAGCATAATGTCATTATAACATTAAGATCAGAAATAATCTAAAAAAGCTCATTTATAGAGTAAAAACAGCAATGTACATAATAATTTTTAATTAGAAATAATTTTAATCAGAAACTTGATTTAAGTCCTTGTACAACTGTGCAAGTGCATTGTAAAGTTTATAGATTCATATAAAATCAACCAATATAATTTCTTTCCTGAAATTTTACATGCATGATACTGGAAACATTGACTCAGTGATTCTGATGGCCTAATATGATTTTTGGGTATGGTAGATCTCAAAACAGTTCTCCAAATGAAGTATGACATAACACTTTTTGTGCAGCCAGGTGCTTTCACTATTTTCCCCCTAATGTAGCATACAATACATCTTTTTGTTCCATTTTCTTTTTTCTTTCTTTCTTGTCTGCATGTGTAATCTGCGTTGGAAAAGGCACATATTTTAGCCTGCAGTCTCAATGGGGTATCCCCAGCTGAAGGCTGACTCTAACACTGAATTCTGGTAGTTTTACCCTTTTAAGCAGCTGATGAACTATTTTACATCAGGGTTAATAAAGATTTTGGTACAAGCATTACTTACATATTTTATCATTATAAGGAGAGCTGATTGCCTTTTGTTTTGCTATGTCTTCTGTTTTCTCAATTGCTAAATTGTGGCCATCTATGTATATTGCTTAGAATGAAATATCTGCAGCTTTTGTCTTATTACTTTCTCTACTACGTATAGTAAGTAGGGGAAGTATTGCATTCCACCCAAAAATTCGATACCGAGATTTCACCGAAAAGACATGTTTTGAGACCTCCTGAATCCAAAAAAAGCATTTTTGGAAACATGTCCATGTGTGTGTCTGTGTGTGGGTGTGTGTCTGTGTGTGTGTCTGTGAACAGCATAACTCAAAAACGAACAGTCGGATAAACACCAAACTTGGTATTTAGGTTCAGTATCTTCCAGAGATGCGACACGAAGGTTTTCAAGAAAATCCCCCCACCCCAGACTACCCTTTACATGGAACATTTTTCGAAAATTTTAATTTTCTCAAAAATGGCTCTAACGATTTTGATGAAAATATCATATGTTTAAGATAATGTCATGAGAAATGAAATGTATATCTCGAATTTTCTGGGAATGTCTCCAAAAGTATTCTTCATTGTGAACGACTTTTGCATAAGTGGTAAACCATAAGAGATAGACAAAATTTTACTACACAAAAAATGTAGATCGCGTTAAAATACACAACTTATGTCATATACATTTCTTTTGTTGAGTGAAACGTTTTCGAGATATTGCTTGTTATTTCCTTAAATTTTCCAATACATATACTTTTTCTCAAATTCGTTATTCATTTTTTTATGTCCTGGACATGCAAAGAGAATGGAATGCGCCACATAGCAACCAGCATTAAAATATTTGACTATCGCTTAAAAGCTACCATATCCCCCTTGCATCTACAAGAAAATTACCAATAAGATTGACATCTCGATATCTCGATTAACATGAAGCATATGGAGAATAGGCGTTTGTAAAAATAGTTTGTACAAGAGTAGAGAAAGTCATGTGAGTGTAACACATCAGATTTTTTTTACATGCATCTTCAGTGGAAAAATAACTATTTTGTGTTCCATGGCATTCTCAACAAAAGTCAAGGCCTTCTGTACAAGTATGTTCTTTTATGATTCCAGTATGTTCATATTCTAATATACAGGCTTTGTAAGTCCTTTTTAATCTTTTATTTACTTAGAAGTTGAAATTAGAAACTCCCTTATAGCTAAGGGTTTGTAATTTAATTATAACATTAATGTCTTCTATTTATAGAAACATTTGTAGCATTACATGGCATGCCACAACCATGTTAGGGGCTTTAGTGCTTGCCAGGGTTGCTTGGTAAGCAAAGGAATGCAGGAGGCTGCTTGCCTCTCTTGGAAGTATGAGCAGTCTGTGTGAGACAGCCAAAATTTCGGAAGGTGATCTGACTGCACGTTCTAATGAAAAGTGTCTGCTCTCCCTTCCACTTTCCCTTCTGCTGGCCTGGCTGGATTATATAAGACAGGCAATCTGAGCTCTGTTTGCCAGTATAACATTATACTTTGGTCAGTTAAACATTACTCTTCAGTCAATATACACTGGAGGACAGTCTACAAGAGTCGCCATAACATTTGTACGATAATCTCCTCTTACAGTGTGCCCCACAGGGATGAAAATGATGTCATAAGTCAAACAGATGTCACTCTATGTCATACGCTTGCTCTAACATAATGCTGCCAACATATGAATAATGCCACCGAAGCCGGTAAGATACTCAGCCTCAAGGCGTAGCCGAGAGATTGAGGGCCCTCAGCCTCAAAGCGTAGCCGAGGGATGTTTTTTAGGAGAGGAGTGTAGCAAGTTGCAGTCGCAACTGCGAAGCGACGACAGGGCGTAGCCGAGGGATCTGCATGTCTAAAACTTGAATCATTCACGTTCACAGAAACAACAGCACATCGCATATTTAGTGCATTTCACTTTTTATTTAGGTTGGCAGTACCCACTTTGCATGTGATTTATCGGAAAAATGGCTATGCTTGGTGTGTTCCTAACGCGATTTGCCTATATAAGTGAACCACCTAAAACGGGCAGGCAGGTGGGCACCAGATATAGAAGAGACCACATCATGTTCTAAACTCACTCCTAAGGTAATTTATTCGCTTTCCGTTTGATTTTATAAGCATTTTCTACGGGCATACTATAAGACAAGATTAGCCCATTTGTCAACCAGCATGGGAACTACAATGAACTCTGTGACGTCTCGCCACCATGCAGTTTTCTTAATACATGAACCAGCAAGCCAGAATAACAATGCCAGAGAACTATAGTTTGATAGAAAAAGGAACATTGTAAGGGGTAATATCCATTTAATTCTGTACTATGCTTTAAAAAAGCAAGTTAGAAGTTAAAGTATTGTAAGCTTAGTTATTTAAGAATACTGAGCCTAATTGCCAGCTTTTAAAGGGTTAATTACATCTGAACTGTGCCAAGTTAGTTTAAATTGTATGTGCTCAGTTGCAGTTGTAGTGTTATGCTTACATTATTTGAGATTTATCTTTGTGAATGTTTTTAATATGTTAAATGTGCTTTCAGCACTGTGTTTACATTTCTCTTCACTCATTCCATATCTAATTCACAACTAATTCAATTCATTATATATACAGTTCATGTAATAGTCACTACTCAAATAATTACTTGTTTACAATTTTTCATTAATAAATTCAGCAATTAACAAAATTACTTCTCTCTCTTTTGGAGAATTCAAATTCATTACAAGGCAGGGTCCTTCCCCATTCCTTCAGTGGTCTTAGCTATCCTGTGAGGATAACTATAGTATTGTGAAGCACAGCCAGAAACAGTTAAATGTGGTATATTTTTACTCAAATGCATAACAAAAGACAAAGGATCCAATGGAACCTCTTCATATCCATATAATCATCAACTCATGTTCATAGCCCATGGTGAGGAAGTGCATCTAGATGCAACACATTATACTAAACATAGCATTTTATAGCATTAATTATTTTAAGAAACAGCATCTATTATTAAAAATGATTTTATGGTATTTTATTACACCTATTTCAAAGAGGAAAATGCCTACGTAAATAGATATAAATATCCTAATTAATATTATACTATTCACTTAAATAATTAATTATACTCACACAGTTATATAGTAGAGCCCCCGTAATTTGAGCTAATTGGGCTGAGACTACCTCGAATTACAAAAAAACTTGGATTATACAAAATATCACTAAATCAATGGATAAATCATGAATAAATGTTTAATGAGCATAATAATGGTTTAAATATATAAATAAAAAAAAATACACTTTAATACATATCTGCGTTACATGTACATATATGGGCATACATTTTCAAGTTGCAAAAATATGTTACATTTTAAAGAAATTGTCCAAAGTCTTTTGTTTTAAAATAGAAGCTCGTTTTTTTTAGCAGCAATGTCGTACCATCTTCTAAGAAGCAGTTAGAGTAGCTTTTGCTTGCTGTTCGATATAACACAATGCCACATCTAACGCTGCCAAACACACAGTGTGAGTGATCACTGGTACAATCTCTTCAGGCAATTCCTCGGTGCCTCTGTCTTCAGCGGGCTCACTACGTATTTCAACAATTGTGATTTATGTGGATGAGACAATAAAATTTAAAGAAGTAGATTGTAGCGAATTTCTAGTAGAAATGACATGTGAACTAGCAGCCATAGAAATATTCTTGAAAAAACAAAACATTGTACTAATAGGAGCATGCAGGTCCCCAGCAACAAATGAAACAATTTTTATTAAAAACTTAGAAAATTTCCTAAACATAATTCCTGAAAATAAAAATAGTAATGGGGGATCTAAATATTTACTAAAAGAAAATTCAGTAAAACGTAGATTAATAGAAACCTTAACTAGGCTAAACTTAAAAATTGGCATAGACGAACCCACCAGGGTCACAAAACTAACAGAAACTTGTATCGATAATGTATTTACAAATCTAATAGAAAATAAATGGGAAACTAAAATAATAAAAGCAGGAATAGGTGATCATTTTGGCCAGTTGTTAAAAGTAAACGTAAAAAAAGAAACCTTACAAAACAATTTTGAATATAAAAGACAAATAGATAATGAAAGTTTAAATAGATTGAGACAATTCCTCGCACAGTTAAGATGGAATGAGATTTATGAATCAGAAAGTGTAAATAAAAAATATGAACATTTTAGTAATATATTGCAGAAAGACTTAAATACCAAAATACCACTGAAAAAAGTAAAAATCAAGTCGGATTCAATGGGTGCCCAGTATGAAAAATGGATGACAAAAGGGATACAAATTTCATGGGAGAGAGTGAAATTTTTAAACTCTATGAAATGTGTAAATATGAGTGATAGAACATTAAAATATATTGAAAATGACAATAGAACATTTAAATTAGTGTGTGAAAGTGCAAAGATGAGGTATAATCGGGAATTGGTAGTAAACTCGGAAAATAAGACAAAAACGTGAAGTAATTTAGTGCTTACGTAATATGTTTTTACGAAAATTATTAGAACTTGAAGATCTTATATTGTGCTGCTTTTGTTTTGTTTGGTTACATAATTTTAACTGCCCCACGTATGGGAGCCAATTTGAGAGTGGTATTATTAATGTTGTTTGTGTATGTGTGTTTACTCAACGTGTTGAAGCCATCTTGTGACGTGATTCATTTGTTAGGTTTGTTAGCTCCATCTGGTGTTAGCAATTTGCAGCAGTATTAGTTTTTGTTTGAAAAAATGCTACTGTTATTTTATTTAATTTTGGTTCTCTGTCCTCCGGCTAGCTATTATCCTTTTGGTCAAGCACTTCTCTTTATACAGGTTGTGTAAACGGAAAGGAATCTTTTATCCAAAGATAACACTGATGAAGAAATTTGTTTTACACTTTTATTGTCGAACACGTTAACTATCACATTTACACATTGATCTTGACACTCGTCAAACCGAAACTGTTATAATAACTTCATTGCTGATAATTCTTAATTCGCGTACTTCAACTTTTTGTATAATTAAGTTTATAACACTTGAGATTTTTCCTAATTCTATTACGCGTAACGTGCAAATGGATATCCGACGTGTGCCGTACAAATACTTTCGACGAACTGACGGACCGAAGACGACGTGTAGCGTACAAGGATTTTTGATGAACTGACGGAAATGCGACGTGTAGTGTACAAAGAATTTTGATGAACTGATGGGAATGCGACGTGTAGTGTACAAAGAATTTTGATGAACTGACGGGGTCTACCTCTAACCTACTCTTTTTATACTCCTTCACCCAGATATGCCTAAAGATTATAACTGAACTGCAATTGGCTAATAAAACGCGCCAACATTAGCGTCTATTTTTATATCCAATGAAAATTATGAATACATATGCTCTAGGGAAATGTTCCAGAAAATTCTAAAAAGAAAAACGCGCCAATATTACGTAACTTCCTCGTTTCCAATAATGATAAACAGCTCACCCCCTCGCTGCATTATTGCACGCTATTATTGTCAGTTTCAGTAAGGCAGTATAAACTTACTTCCCAACAATAATTACAATCAATAAACATCTCAAATCAATGTCACATAAAAATGCATATTCATATTACAATCATTATTTACATTTAAGTAATTTGTGATACAAATTACTGCATCATATGCCCCACTAGAAACATAATTATAAATATTTACAACTTCTTTGGAAATTTTATAATTGAGTTTTTAGTCTCCTAAATCTTGGAACACACGCTATCACTTTCACTTAACACTTCACACGTATTTAACACACGACATATGTTCTGTCTTAATCTTGCCACTATTTACTGGCTCTGGTTTAATGTGTTTAGACTTTAATCTGACATTACAATTTTTTTTTTATGTAGCAAATACTGTACCCTGAATTATTTAATTACTGTTACAAAATTGTTTACTTTCTTAAGTTGATGACAAAAATTTGTGCATTTAAGAATTTTTGTAATTATTACACATATTTACCAAAAATATTCACCCTCTACATAAATATATTTACATATCTTAAATCTAGGCACTGTTTCACATGTTCTGTTTGCTACATAAATATTTGTTTTAATGACTTTTACCCCATTTTTGTTGTTTTGTACTGTATATTCACACTACTCTTGGAATTATATTTACGTACTTTTACTTTAATATCATATTAAGTTTCAATCTTTACATTCTTAATTTCAAATGTTGTTACAGTTACTAAAAATTTAATTTTTTTTTTAAAAAAAAAACATTTCTCTCTTTTTTTTTATAATTTATTTCTCTTTACCTATGACATATATAAATAGTTAACCCTCTTACATTCCAATACATTTCTCTGCAAGTCATCATTAACTATCCAGCATCTACTTTACAACTCATTGCTATTCACCCTCCTGGATCAAATTGTGTGTGGCTAGACATTACTCGTAGCCGTATCCTAACCTTAAAAATTTTGTTCATGGATAACCTCTTAAAGGATTCATATAATATTTCGTCCCCTAATAACATTTGAAAACAATCTAAAGTTTCCTGAACAACACATCTTTTAACAACTTTCATATTCAATTCATCTGCTATCTTTTTAATCTGAGAATACTCTGACAAGTCTGTAATAATCTATACTGGATTGGAGTTTTCATTTTGAACAGCTTGGTACTTGTTAATTTCAGAAGTTAGCTTTTGATTATTTACAGGCAAAACTTTAACTTCTTCGTACAATTTATTTCTTTGCATTACTGACTCATTCTGTATTTCTGATATCTCCCCTCTGAAATTAACTTGCGCCTGATTCACATCTACATTCATAACCTCTTTCATCTCTCTTATCTCACTTGAAATGTTACTCATTCTACTACCTAACTCTGTATATTGTACATCAACATGTTCACTTTTAGTATTAACCTCACTTTTTTTGTTACCTATTTCCCTGCTCATGTCTAACATTTTCTTTGAAACTTCTCCTATCTCACTTGCTATTACTTCCTGATTTTCATCTCTCATTTCTGGCATACAACTATCTAGCTTCATAACTTTCTTTTCAATTTCTTCACTGCTTTGATCTACTTTTTGCTCTAATATCTCATTACTCCTACCAATATTTTCCATTAATTTCCTATGATCTTTATTTATAGCTTCTCTCAATTCCATATGACTCTTTTGCATATATTCCCTGTTTTGTTTTATTTTCTCACTAATGTTTCTCAGCAATTCCATCATTTCCTTCATCATACCAGCATCAATAGTAATATTTCCTGCTATTCTATTCTTACTTTCTGCACTAACATTTCCTCCCTCAAATACTGCATTGTTTGAGCTATTTTCTGTAACCTGTATTGAATTACAGCTAACTGTTACACTATCTCCCTCCATAATTATTTCTTCAGTATTATTAGTGGACATTGTTTTCTTTATACTACCGCTCCTAAGGTACATTTAAATTTTTTTACCCTTTTTTTTTTTTAGAATTAACATAACACTTTTCTAACCTTTCTGATGCTGTCTGTTGCTGTTACTTTGATGTCCAGCTTCCTGCCCCTCTCTCCTAGATTTGTATGTCGCTTCTGCGTCGTATCATGATGAATCTACGTCGTTTTGGTGTTCTGTATTTGAATACCCCTGTTGCCTTTTAATCTCGGAATTACGATGTCCAATCATCCGCGTAGTCTGTCGTTCCTATAGTTGTTTCTGGAATCTGCGTCTTGTAGTTCAGTTCACTGCTCCATTCGCTCCACGTCCTGATTCCTTCGCCCCTTCCTAGTTATTTCACTCCTTTCCTGGTCACTCTGCCCCACGTTCTGGGTGCCAATTTGGGACGGTTTTACTTATAATGTTGCATTTATTTAACATTATTGTAGCCCCACGTTGTGGTAGCCAATTTGCGAGTGTATTTCTTATAATGTTTGTGTATGTGTGTTTACTCAACGTGTTGAAGCCATCTTGTGACGTGATTCATTTGTTAGGTTTGTTAGCTCCATCTGGTGTTAGCTATTTGCGGCAGTATTAGTTTTTGTTTGAAAGAATTTTACTTTTATTACTTTCTCTACTACGTATAGTAAGTAGGGGAAGTATAGCATTCCACCCAAAAATTCGATACCGAGATTTCACCGGAAATACATGTTTTGAGACCTCCTGAATCCAAAAAAAGCATTTTTGGAAACATGTCCGTGTGTGTGTCTGTGTGTGTGTGTGTGTGTGTGTGTCTGTGTGTGTGTCTGTGTGTGTGTCTGTGTGTGTGTGTGTGTGTGTCTGTGAACAGCATAACTCAAAAACTAACAGTCGGATAAACACCAAACTTGGTATTTGCGTTCAGTATCTTCCAGAGATGCGACACGAAGATTTTCAAGAAAATCCCTCCACCCCAGACTACCCTTTACATGGAACATTTTTCGAAAATTTTAATTTTCTCAAAAATGGCTCTAACGATTTTGATGAAAATATCATATGTTTAAGTTAATGTCATGAGAAATGAAATGTATATCTCAAAATTTCTGGGAATGTCTCCAAAAGTATTCTTCATTATGAACGACTTTTGCATAACTGGTAAACCATAAGAGATAGACAAAATTTTACTACACAAGAAATGTAGATCGCGTTAAAATACACAACTTATATCATATACATTTTTTTTGTTGAGTGAACCGTTTTCGAGATATTGCTTGTTATTTCCTTAAATTTTCCAATACTTATACTTTTTCTCAAATTCGTTATTCATTTATTTATGTCCTGGACATGCAAAGAGAATGGAATGCGCCACATAGCAACCAGCGATAAAATATTTGACTATCGCTTAAAAGCTACCATATTCCCCTTGCATCTACAAGAAAATTAGCAATAAGATTGACATCTCGATATCTCGATTAACATGGAGCATATGGAGAATAGGCGTTTGTAAAATTAGGTTGTACAAGAGTAGAGAAAGTTATGTGAGTGTAACACATCAGATTTTTTTTTTATTTAATTCTGTTTCACTGTCCTCCGGCTAGCTCTGATCTTTTGGGTCAAGCACTTCTCTTAATACAGGTTGTGTAAACGGAAGGAATCTTTTATCCAAAGAGAACACTGATGAAGAAATTTGTTTTACACTTTTATTGTCGAACACGTTAACTATCACATTTATACATTGATCTTAACACTCGCCAAACTGAAACTGTTATAACAACTTCTTACTAATCACTTTTAATCCACGTACTTCAACCTTTTGTATAATTAACTTTACCATACTTGAGAATTTTCATAACTCTGTTACGCGTAACCTGCAAATTGATATCCGAAGTGTGCCGTACAAATACTTTCGACGAACTGATGGGAATGCGACGTGTAGTGTACAAAGAATTTTGATGAACTGACGGGGTCTACCTCTAACCTACTCTTTTTATACTCCTTCACCCAGATATGCCTAAAGATTATAACTGAACTGCAATTGGCTAATAAAACGCGCCAACATTAGCGTCTATTTTTATATCCAATGAAAATTATGAATACATATGCTCTAGGGAAATGTTCCAGAAAATTCTAAAAAGAAAATTGCGCCAATATTACGTAACTTCCTCGTTTCCAATAATGATAAACAGTTCACCCCCTCGCTGCATTATTGCACGCTATTATTGTCAGTTTCAGTAAGGCAGTATAAACTTACTTCCCAACAATAATTACAATTAATAAACATCTCAAATCAATGTCACATAAAAATGCATATTCATATTACAATCATTATTTACATTTAAGTAATTTGTGATACAAATTACTGCATCAAACGATATGGAATATGGTAAATAGGGTACACAAGAAGGGAAAAAATAAAAAACAGGAAAATATGACAATCAAAGAAAATGATATTTCAATAAACAACCCAAACGAAATATGTATTAATTTTAATAAATACCTTATAAATATTACAAACAACCAAGTAAAAATAATAGCATCCAGTCAAGTAAAGTCAATGGGAATATTAGAAGTATCGGAGAAAAGTGTATTACAAGAAATTGATAAGCTTAAGCCTAAAAAATCTGTCAGTTTTGATGAAATGTCAAACAAAATCATAAAAGATATTAAAATTGAAATTGTTCAAGTGTTAACACACATTATAAACACATCATTAATGCAAGGGACGTTTCCTGACACTTTAAAGAAAGTAATTGTAAGGCCATTATTTAAACAAAAGGGAAGCAAAATGAATATAGAAAATTATAGGCCAATTACATTATATTCAACTATTTCAAAAATAATCGAAGGTGTATTTTTAAACCAATTGCAAAATTATTTTACTAAATTAAACATAATATCGGAATGGCAATTTGGGTTTCAAAAGAAAAAATCGACAATCCATGCGATCAGTAAAGTTAATAATTATATAATTGAAGCACTAAATAAACAGGAGAAAGTAATAGCTATTACTTTCTCTACTACGTATAGTAAGTAGGGGAAGTATTGTATTCCACCCAAAATTTCGATACCGAGATTTCACCGGAAATACATGTTTTGAGACTCACTGAATCCAAAAAAAGCATTTTTGGAAACATGTCCGTGTGTGTGTTTGTCTGTGTGTCTGTGTGTCTGTGAACAGCATAACTCAAAAACGAAAAGTCGGATAAACACCAAACTTGGTATTTAGGTTCAGTATCTTCAGAGATGCGACACAAAGGTTTTAAAGAAAATCCCCCCACCCCAGACTACCCTTTACATGGAACATTTTTCGAAAATTTTAATTTTCTCAAAAACGGCTCTAACGATTTTGATTAAAATATCATATGTTTAAGATATTGTAATGACAAATAAAATGTATATCTCGAATTTTCTGGGAATGTCTCCAAAAGTATTCTTCATTATGAACGACTTTTTCATAACTGGTAAACCATAAGAGATAGACAAAATTTTACTACACAAAAAATGTAGATCGCATTAAAATACACAATTTATGGCATATACATTTCTTTTGTTGAGTGAACCGTTTGCGAGATATTGCTTGTTATTCCCTTAAATTTTCCAATACTTATACTTTTTCTCAAATTCGTTATTCATTTTTTACTTTCTCTACTACGTATAGTAAGTAGGGGAAGTATTGCATTCCACCCAAAAATTCGATACCGAGATTTCACCGGAAATACATGTTTTGAGACCCCCTGAATCCAATAAAAGCATTTTTGGAAACATGTCCAAGTGTGTGTCTGTCTGTGTGTCTGTGTGTCTGTGAACAGCATAACTCACAAACGAACAGTCGGATAAACACCAAACTTGGTATTTACCTTCATTATCTTCCAGAGATGCGACACGAAGGTTTTCAAGAAAATCCCACCACCCCAGATTACCCTTTACATGGAACAGTTTTTTCTATATTGCGCTTGCAAATACAAAACAAGGGGAACATAGTAGGTCTTAAGCGATAGTCAAATACTTTTAGAACTAGTCGCTATGTGTAAAATGTAATTTTCTTTGCATGTCAAGAACATAAAAAATTGATAAAATTAAAATTTTTGAACAATTTCCATGTAAGGGTGGTTTTGGGTGGGGGTTTTTCTTGAAGTATTTTATGTCGCATCCCTGGAACATATTGAATCTAAATACCAAGTTTGGTGTTTATCCGACTTTTCGTTTTTGAGTTATGCTGTTCACAGACAGACACACACACAGACACACAAGACATACACACGGACATGTTTCCAAAATGCTCTTTTTGGATTGAGGGCAGCTCAAAACATACATTTTCGGTGTTGTATGTTTTTACAAAATCCCCTCACCCTAAGCTACTCTTTACACGGAACGTTTTTAAAAATTTTTGATTTTGTAAAAAGATGGCTCTAACGATTTTATTAAAATAGCATATATTAAATATATTTCTATGACAAATAAAATGTATATCGTGAATTTTCTGGCAATAGCCTGTAAAATCCTGTTCATTCGGAAGGAATTCTATATAATCTTGTATAATTGGTAAGCGTTAAATGATAGACGAAAATGTACTACACCTAAAATGTAGATCTTTTGAAAACACCCAATTTAAGTTGTTTTCGGGTCTACAGTCAGATCACAAACTTGGGTTTGGTTCAGAGATTTGTAGTGGAAAGAAACAACAGAAAACCTCAGGACCAATGGTATTATTTTGATTTGGTTGTAAACGTGAGAACAGTTGACCAATTTCATATAGTAGACCAAAAACAGAAATGGAGATACGATATCACGCTATTTGTGCAATTGAGCCACTGAAGTCGGTGTAAGTTTCTACACCTACCGTATGAAAATAAATGGAAGCCAGTCGATCGCCCGAAGTGTTATGCGAGATCAGTGCTTTAATATTTAGTTAACTATCTATTTGTTGTTAGCTATCTATGCTAGGAATGAAATATTTGAATGCAGAGATACCAATGTTTTAAGACTGAGTTAACCATCTATACATTATAACTTATCTATGCTAGGAATGAAATATATGAATGCGGTTCTCGCATGTCGTAACTATGCACTTCTTGTTTATACTGAGAAATAAACGAACTGCTATGATTTTGTGAATATTCAAGCGGTTTTTGCTTCAAAGGAATGCTGATTTGAACCAATTTCGTAAGATCGTTTCATTTTATTAATTCATATCTTATTGTTCGTTATAGTAGCATTTTAAATGTTCCTATTTTAGTTTATATTTTTTGTTTCCACGGTTTAAGGGCTGTTTCATTTTATTCATTCATATATTATTTGTTATAGTACCATTTTCAGGTGTTTCTATTTTCGTTTGTGTTCTTTGTTTACTGGTTTACGTTTTAGGGTTTTTCATAATGCCTAGTAAGAAACGAACCAGTTTTAATTTTAATGTTAAGAAGTTGTTTTCCGTGAAAGCAGCCAAAGTCATTACCGGCACCTTGAACCAAAACAACAACATATTTGGTGAGGTTAGAAACACACAGTGCACAAGCAACTCGGTGATGGCGTTATGTTTTTCAACTGTAATAAATATTAATACTTGGAGTTCTGAAGTAATTGATAAAATTCTTCATTTAGGCAATGATTTGCACTTAAAATCAATTTTAAATTATGATTGTGTTATGTCATATCCGCCTTACTTGTGCGCTGATGAGGTTTGGCTGCAGGATATTGTAATTGATGATATAAAAGTAATCTGCAATGCAGTAACAAATAATTTTGCATTACAAGGGATCATACCGAGGGATTTAGGCAGTATGTTAAAAACATTTTTCCAGTGCTATCACTACGGTGTGTTTACTGCACAATTAAAATCTATAGCGCTTATTAAGAATAAGTCCATGTACTGGTTGTTTGACCCACACAGCTGTAATGCAAAAGGTTTGTACGATGCAGAAGGTGTAGCTATCGCACTTGCTTTCGAGAACATAAATGAGTTGCTAAATTTAATGATAAAAAAATTTCCCATAGCTAATGATTCTAGTGATCCATTCACATTAGTTCCTTTTGTGTTTGATGGTTCCGAGACCGATGGTCGTTCAGAACGTAGAACAGTGAGTGAGAAATTAACTGATCAAAAATTTAATAAGAGAAAGTTGCATCATTCCTATTCACAGCGCACGAAAAAGAGAAAAGATAGCATGAAAATATTGCGTGAAGATGAAGAATATAATGAATTTGAACGTGAAAGAAATAAAGCGGATAAGCGACAAGCTAGGAAAAATGAACATTACAGAGAATCTGAAAGGAAGAGAAATAAAGAATATATGGAGCAAGCCAGAGAAGATGAAGAATACAAAGAATCTGAAAGGAAGAGAAATAAAGAGAATAAACAGAAATTAAGAGAAGATGAAGAATACAAAGAATCTGAAAGGAAGAGAAATAAAGAAGAATAAACGGAAAGTAAGAGAAGATGAAGAATACAAAGAATCTGAAAGGAAGAGAAATAAGGAGTATATGGAGCAAGCCAGAGAAGATGAAGAATACAAAGAATCTGAAAGGAAGAGAAATAAAGAGAATAAACGGAAAGTAAGAGAAGATGAAGAATACAAAGAATCTGAAAGGAAGAGAAATAAAGAGTATATGGAGCAAGCCAGAGAAGATGAAGAATACAAAGAATCTGAAAGGAAGAGAAATAAAGAGAGTAAACAGAAAGTAAGAGAAGATGAAGAATACAAGGAATCTGAAAGGAAGAAGAACAAAGAATATAAGCAGCAAGCCAGAGAAGATAAAGCATACAGAGAATCTGAAAGACAAAGAAACAAAGAGCATATGCAGCAAATTAGAAAAGACGAAAATTACAAGGAAATGGAAAGAGAGAAAAATAAAGAGCATATGAAGCAAATTAGAACAAATGAAAACTACACAGAAACCGAAAAAATGAAGAATAAATCATTAAAACTATCGCAAAGAAGTAACGAGATTCTCTGTTCAAGACAATACATCTATAACAAATTAGTACAAACAGATAACAATTCGTCAAGATTAAAATTGAATTTTATCCGAGGCAGAAAAAATGTACCAGAGTATGTTTGCTGTTGTTGTGAAGGTTTGTTTTTTGAGCACTCCATTAGTAAACTAAACACGAATCTAATTAAAAGAAAACAAGGTAACGACCATTTTGAAGAGTTTCTTGAAAGGATACATAATTACCCTTCTTTACATGTGTGTAGTACTTGTAAGAATTATATCATGAAACTAAAAGTTCCAAAAATGGCGACAAGCTGTGGTATGAAATTTGTGGATATACCAGAATGTATCAAGAAACTATCTCCTTTAGAGGAGCGATTATGTAGTCCTTATATACCATTTATGCAAATGCGACCTTTAAAAGCCTTTGCACTTAATCCACAGTTAGGAGTAAAGGGATCAGTTGTAAATATTCCAATAGACATTAACGAGTGTCTGCAAGTTCTACCCAGATCTTTTGATGATATGGCTACGATCCAGCTACAGTTAAAACAGCATATTCTGCACAAATCGTACTACATGTATGAGACAATTAGACCAGCAATCGTCTGTGATGCATTGAAATACCTGCAAGAAACTCCACTATATAAGAATAATGATATCCAAATAGATGAAATGTACTTAAAGAGGTATGAAAAACAATACACAGAAAATATGGAGTTTATCGTTGATAACAAAGCTAAAGAGGTAAACTCTTTGGAAACTAGAAGCAAAGATGAAATTTCATTAGATCATGACAGTGAGGACGACGAAGGAGAAGAGGTACTTTTAATGTCCAGAAATAAAATAGGAAGAAACACAATAGAGATAATAGCGCCAGGACAGGACAAAATACCAGTCGCTTGGCATTTAATAGAACACTTTGATGAACTTTGCTTTCCTAAAATATTCGCGGGTCAGGCTTTTAATATGCCAAAATATCTTACATACAGCGATCGGGCTAAATCTGAATGTAGACGAGTTGATCGCAGATCCTCCACACCAAGCAGACTATTGTTCATGGCCAAACAGAAGATAGAAAGACAATGCGTAGCCAACATGAATATGTGCTTGAGGAGAACTAAAAGACCCTCGACTAGCATTAATGCAGGGAATTTACTAAATCAAGAATTTGTCAATAATTTAATTAAAGTTGACAGCGGCTACCAATTCACCAAAGAAATCCGATCCAGTCCAGCATTCTGGGAGAAGAAGAAGAAGGATTTAATGGCAATGATCAGGCAGTTAGGAAAACCTACCTGGTTTGTTACTCTGCAGCAGAAAGCTGGTGGCTCGAACTGCTTACATCGTTATACTATATGCAACACAATAAGAAGTTAACTCCAAAAGAAGCACTTGAAATGAGCAACAGTGAAAAGATGCTGTTGATTAGAAATGACCCTGTTACGTGTGCTCGATATTTCGATTATAAGATTTCATCTTTCTTAAAACTTCTTACTGCAGAGGACAGTATATTTGATGAGCATGTTGTTGAGGATTATTATCAGAGGGTAGAATTTCAAATGAGAGGCTCCCCCCATGAACACATGTTTTTCTGGTTGAAAGATTCTCCGAGTTATAATCCATCAAATCAAGAATCAATCAAAGAAATTGTACATTTTATTGACAAGTATATCACGTGCGAGTACAATGAACATGATCCTTACATTGCTCTTCAGAAGCACAAACACACACACACTTGCTACAAAGGCAGGAAAAACAAAATGTCATGCAGGTTTCATTTTCCTTTACCTATGATGCCTAGGACCACTATTTTAACTCCATTATCAGAAGTTGAAAACAACAACGAAATAAAGAACAGCCTGAAAAAGATAAATAATTTGATGTGTTACTTTTATAAAAAGCTAGAATCAATTTCTTTCGAAGAAATTTTAAAAAGACTTAACATTACTGAAATGCAGTACATGAATGCAATAAGATCATCTTTAAAGCAAACACGTGTGTTCCTAAAAAGATCTAGCCTAGAAGTTGGTATTAATGCTTACAACAAAGATATGCTGCATTTGTTCGAGTCTAACATGGACATACAACTAGTTCTGGAAGAGTACGGACTGGCTACTTACATCATAAAGTATATAAGCAAGGTAGAGTCTGGATTGTCGAAACTTCTGAGAAACGCAGCGAAAGATGTCGAATCAGGGAACCAGAGCTTAAAGGAAAAATTGCGCAAAATATCCAACGTGTTTTTAAACAGCAATTTAATGTCAGCTCAGGAAGCAGCTTATTGTGTACTTTCTCTCCCTATGTCAAAGAGCAGCAGGAAGGTCATCTTCATAAATACCAGTCCTTCACAAGAACGGGTGGTGATGCTGAAGAACAGGAGAGCTTTGGAACAACTGCCGGCAGATTCAGAAGATGTTTATATGCAAGATGTTATACAGAAATACTGTCGACGTCCAAAACATTTAGAGCATGTGTGTTTAGCAGAATTCGTGGCTAATTATTATAAACCCTACAAAAGAATAATTGATGAAATGAACGATGATGAAAATGCTAAAACTGCGATAAAAGAAAGAGGAAAGCCTGCAGTGATTAGATACAGGAGATACAAGCTGGCGCAAGATCCCGACAATTATTATCGAGAGCAAGTGCTATTATTAATGCCATTTAGAGATGAGATTCGTGACATAGAGAGCAAGAATTGCTACGAATTATATTGCGCTAGCTTGGAAGAAATCGAAAAAAATGGAAAGAAATTTTCTATTAAAACAGATGAAGCACTTGAAGAAGCCTTGCAGATGGTTCAGAATAATATTTTTGAAAGTGATAGTTCTTACGATGCAGAACTTCAGAACGATGAACCGATAGAAAAAGTGGATACTTTGCAACAAGGCGGCTTGGAAGGGGCTGATAAACAAGACATAAACAGATTCACAATTCCTAGCAGAGTATCACGAGAAAAAATGTTTGAATTATTGAACAAATTAAACGGAAAGCAGAGAGAATTCGTCATGCATGTACTAAACAGCTTTAAAACTAACAGACTGCCAATGAGGATATTTCTAAGCGGCTCCGCTGGTGTAGGAAAAAGTACGGTGATAAATGCGGTGTATCAGGTGATAACGCGCTATTTTGACAGCTTACCAGGAGGCGATAAAGACAAAATAGTAGTCCTGCTATGCACCCCTTCAGGAAAGGCAGCCTTCTTGATTAACGGAGTCACATTGCATACAGCTTTCGCTTTACCTGTGACACAGTTTGCAGGCAATATGCCCGCCCTATCCAGCGACTTAGCCAATACTATTAGAGAGAAATTATTTAATCTGAAATTGCTGATTATTGACGAGATATCCATGGTTGGAAGCGGAATGTTCAGCAGAGTCGATACCAGGCTGCGACAGATAATGGGAATTGATCTTTCATTTGGAGGAGTCTCGGTAATAACAGTCGGCAACCTCCATCAGCTACCACCTGTAATGGACACTCCAATTTATAAATTTGCTTCAAATGAATTTTCTTCCTTAATTGACAGAAATCCTCTATGGGATGAGTTTGAATTCTATGAATTGACGGAAATAATGAGGCAAAGAGATGAACTAGAATTTGTGAAAGTCTTAAATAATTTAGCCACTGGAAAAACAAGCACTAGCGATATTACCTTAATAAATTCTAGAACTGTGGAAACAAATGAAGTACCAGAGTGCGCGATAAGATTATTTACAAGGAACGTAGATGTACAGGAGTACAATGAAAAGAGAATAACAAGCCATAATGCAGAAGAGTTTATATCGGTAGCAAGAGACATTATTATAGGAACAATATCTGAGAGCGCTAAAAATGGCATTTTGAATGCAGTTAAAAACAAGAAGCTAACGGAAGTTAATGGACTGCCTCATGAATTGAGGTTAAAAATCGGTATTAAATACATGATAACCAGCAATATAGATGTAGAGGATGGTTTAGTCAATGGAGCTTGCGGGATACTCAAAGAAATTGCTTTGAAACCCAATTCCGGCGAACCTAATATAATATTCTTAGACTTTGGTGACGAACACGTGGGTCGAAGAGCAAGAATAGTACGATGTGCATATATGGAAAACGAAAATATTAACCAAAATTTAACTCCATTAGATTTAAAAAGGCAAATACTAAATATATCAAACAAATTGGAACAACAGGTAATTCGAATACAGTTTCCAGTTGTCTGTGTCGAAGCATTAACTGTCCATAAAAGTCAAGGACAAACATATAAAGAAGTATGCATTGACTTGACAAAATGTAAAAGAATAAGCAGATCAATGCTGTATGTTGCTTTGAGCAGAGTGACCACTTTGTCTGGGTTATACCTTATAGGTAAATTTAGATCTCCCCAGGCTCCTAGAAGCAATGATCCTATAATAGCAGAAATGGATAGATTAAGACAAGAAAGACGTCTAAAGTTGTCTTATAACACTTTGAGGGAGAGCGGAGGAATAAAAATCATCTATCAGAACGTGAATTCACTGCCAAAGAAAATAGTTTGTATAAGGTCAGATCAGTGGTATAGTAATGGAGACATATTAATATTTAGTGAAACTTTAGCCTCACTTCAACATAAATTATGCATAGATGGTTTCAATAGAAGTTAAGAATTGCATTTTCAAAAAACTCGCGAGGAATATCCATATACGTCAAAAAAGAGATTCAAATTCAGGATGTAAATTACGTTAATAGAGCTGATAATGAAGGTCATATTGATTTAATTTCATTTCAAATTAACGAGCACTACGTAGTCTGTGGATACAAGTCTCCTGGAACCAAAAGTAATACCTTTGAAGATAGTTTAAAGAACATCAACTTAGAAAATAAAATCTTACTAATGGGAGATTTTAATTTCGACATTTACGAGCAAAAGAACAAATATATTTCAAACTATTTGAATAAACTTAATTTAATAAGCAAGTTGCATAAGAACATTTCAACAACAAATTTTAATACTCAGATAGATATAATATTTTCCAACATCGACATTTCTGCTGGTGTGTATGAAACCCTTTTCTCTGACCATAAACCTATATATGCAGTTTTGCCGGATGAAACAATACGAAGTGAAAGTCAGTGATTTTCAAAAAGGCCTGTTACTCTATGCACAAAGCGTAATCTACTCAAGTAAAACGCGCAACGTCTTATAACATTTGGTTAGTTTGTTAACACATAAACATTCAGCAATAGTTTTTAATGATGGTATAATGATTTTTGTTACATATTATCGCTACCGAGGGGGACACCGAAAGCCGGAATCTAACAATGCTATGAGGTCCAACCTTAGGTGAAGGTGATTGGAGTATCCGTCCTTGCTCGGCAGGTTTGGTGCTGTCACAGAATGGTTACAAGAGAAGGCTCAAGAAGCGAAATACGCCGGAATTCCCAGTTCACGACAGTAATACCGAATAGAGCCTGCACGTCCATCTACTAAGTTCGCAAAGAGCTTAGAATTCTATCAATTACTGCCTGATAAAGACGTGCTCCAGGAGAAATATTTATAACTGTTAAAGATGATATTCCTACAATATCTGAGTGGGCGCTCAAACAGTTAGCAAGTACCCTGACTGAGGTTTTCCACGGTTTTCCCCAGTCTCGCAAGGTGAATACCGGGGTAAGTGTCTACAAGTGGTCCGTGGCCAGGATATACCAGCAGTATGATGAAACCAACAACGTTACAGCTGCAGCCATAATCGTTCTTTTATGATGGAAGTTATCGTCATATATGTATTAATATTTCAAAATAATAACTCTACAATTGTATATTATGTGTTTTTCTTCTGTTAAGAGTTTAATACCTGTTAAATAAAACATTTGTGAAGATTATGAAATATACATAACTTGCTTCTGCAGATTGCAGTTCAACTTATTTATGTCTTTCTCCACAACAACCACTTAGCTGAAATCATTTCTATGCAGATATTAACTAACTTGATTAACTTAAGAATACAAATAAGATAAATTAGCTGAAATGTTGATGGTGTAGAGAAAGTTATGTGAATGTAACACATCAGATTTTTTTTTTTGGAGTTATCGAAGGCATTCGACTGCGTAAATATAGATATACTTATAAACAAATTAAAATTATGGGGTTCGTGGTTTGGCACATAAATGGATTAGTTCGTATCTTAAAAACAGAATGCAGTGTGTTGAAATAATCCATAGAAATATTACTAGTGTTGTAGGAAAAATTAAATCAAATTTTCAAATGGTTCGGCAAGGAGTACCACAAGAATCGAAGTTAGTCCTTTTTTGTTTCTAATATATATTAAGATATTTTTGAATTAGTACAAAAAAAATCTGATGTGTTACACTCACATGACTTTCTCTACTCTTGTACAATCTAATTTTACAAACGCCTATTCTCCATATGCTTCATGTTAATCGAGATACCGAGATGTCAATCTTATTGGTAATTTTCTTGTAGATGCAAGGGAAATATGGTAGCTTTTAAGCGATAGTCAAATATTTTAACGCTGGTTGCTATGTGGAGTATTCCATTCTCTTTGCATGTCCAGGACACAAAAAAAATGAATAACGCATTTGAGAAAAAGTATAAGTATTGGAAAATTTAAGGAAATAACAAGCAATATCTCGAAAACGGTTCACTCAACAAAAGAAATGTATATGACATAAGTTGTGTATTTTAACGCGATCTACATTATTTGTGTAGTAAAATTTTGTCTATCTCTTATGGTTTAACAGTTATGCAAAAGTCGTTCACAATGAAGAATGCTTTTGGAGACATTCCCAGAAAATTCGAGATATACATTTCATTTCTCATGACATTATGTTAAACATATGATATTTTCATCAAAATCGTTAGAGCCATTTTTGAGAAAATTAAAATTTTCGAAAAATCTTCCATGTAAAGGGTAGTCTGGGGTGGGGGGATTTTCTTGAAAACCTTCGTGTCGCATCTCTGGAAGATACTGAACATAAATACCAAGTTTGGTGCTTATCCGACTGTTCGTTTTTGAGTTATGCTGTTCACAGACACACAGACACACACACACACAGACACACACACAGACACACACACACACACAGACACACACACGGACATGTTTCCAAAAATGCTTTTTTTGGTTTCAGGAGGTCTCAAAACATGTATTTCCGGCGAAATCTCGGTATCGAATTTTTGGGTGGAATGCAATACTTCCCCTACTTACTATACGTAGTAGAGAAAGTAAAAATGGAAATGTAGCAATTGTATATGCAGACGACATGACAGTAGTAATTAAAGGTAAATGAGCTACTGAGGTGGAATTAAAAGCAAATGATTTAATGAAAAAAATTAAACAATATTATATAAATCTGGACATGATTTTAAATACTAAAAAGACAGCCTGGATAAATTTTGAATTAAAAAAATGTAATCTAAATAGTATACAACTGGAAATAGATGGTGAAAAAATACAAGAGATTCAGCACACAAATTTTTTAGGAGTTATAATAGACAAACAGCTAAATTGGAAGCCATATATAACTCATATAAAAAAGAAGATAAATACAGGTTTATATATAATGAGACAGGTGAGGAAAATCATGGATAACGAAACACTTAAACAGGTATACTATGCTTTTATTTATTCACACATAAAATATGGAATAATATTGTGGGGAAATATTACAATAGAAGTGCAAAAGGTATTTAAATTACAAAAAAAAAGCAATTAGAATAATAGGTAATGTTAAAAATAGACACACATGTAAATCAATGTTTAAACAATATGGTATATTGACTGTTCCTTGTATATACATTTATGAGATGATAAAATATCTTTTGGAGGAAAATGATCCAAAAAATGCTGGTATACACATGTATAACCTAAGAAACAATGATGATTATTTCAGAACAGTAATTAAAGGCACATTAAACAGATGGAGTGTAAAAAATATGGGAAAAGAACTTTATAATAAGTTACCTGAAAAAATAAAATTGATAAAAAATGCTTATCAAACTGTGAAAGAAATAAAAAGGCACCTACTAGTAAATGCATTTTATAGTCTGGAGAAATTTAAGCATGGGACTGGTAATCAGGAATTGTAAATAAATTGTATTTGTAAATATTGTAATTGTAAATATTATTGTACTTGACGATTCCACAACCTGTAGATGTTCTCGTGGATGAAAATAAATTGAAATTGCAAGATCGGTCACTTCAAATTGTTCATCCATTCTGAAACCTCACTCGCATTCACATTTTCACATCCAGCAAGATTTTTCATCAGTTCTGCCAATGGTAGATCATATTCGTCTGTACTGTTGGTATTCGTTTCATTGTGTAAAATCTGGTTCCAACACTTTTTTAGTGTCTCCGCCTTTATTTCAGACCATGAATCAGTATCCAGTAAACTACATCTTTTATATAGTTGTTTTTAGAAATTCTTTGAGTTCCTTCACCTTCTGTTGTTTGTAGAAGCGTCTGAAGCAAACAATGATACTTTTTTTTCAAGCTATGTAAAAAGCCTTGGTCCATAGGCTGTATAAACTCGTCATTTTAGGGGTAAGAACAATGCTCAATTACCGTCACATTGTAATTCTTCCTCATCAGGGTGTGAACCAGCATTGTCAAGCGTTAAGATTTCTTTGAAGGCAAGCCCTTTTTCTTTAGGTATCTTTTGGTCTCTAGAATAAAATCTTCAAAAAACCACTTCTTAAAAACATTTTTGTCCATCCAAGCAGATTTTTGGCGGACATATGTAACAGGCAGTGCAGAAGCAGTGATATTTTTTAAAGCTCTAGGCTTAGCAGACTTCCCTATTACCAGTAGCTTCAGTTATGGTCTCCACTAGCATTCAATGCAGCAAGAACTGTTAACCTCTCTTTGCATTTTTTGTAGCCTGGGGCAGCCTTTTCTTCTTTTTAGTTTACAGTTTTAGATGGAAGCATTTTATAATTTAGTCCTGTTTCATCACAATTATGCAGTTGATCAGAAGTAAGATTTTCTTCTTGTATAATTTTTCTTAATTTCTCACAAAATTGTGTAACAGCTTAAGAATCCGCAGAAATTTTTCACAGCAAGTTTCAAGCTCCTTATGCCGTATTACTTCTTCCACCTTCCAAACATCCTGAACTTACAGTAAAATCATCCTCACCTTCCTTTAACTCATTCCTAAAAAGTACAGCTTTTTCTTGCATAATAGGCCCTGAAATTGGATTTCCTTTTTATCTCTGAGTAAACCAAATGAACAAATCTTCATTCATTTTTTCATACTCAGATTTCTTCATTGACCCGTTTAAATGACGAAATAGAACACTTGTATGATGAAAACTTCTCAATTTTGTCTCTGTTTCTACGCCAATCTCCAACTGTCACTTCACCAACTCCACACTCAGCAGCAAGGTTTTTTAACTTTTCTCCTTTGTCTAGTCTTTTCAAAGCCTCCAGTTTCACATTCAATGGCACAAATTTTCTCTTACTCCTACCACTCATTGTAATGTATGAATTAAAACATTAAGAAACACACATGTATGTACATACGTACAACACTTTAAAATTAACGTGACACAGGTGGGCTCACTACAGTACAGATATTACTACACAACCACCTACATACGAGAACGGTCAGCCTATGTTGTAAAATGTGTATTTTTACCTAAGCATATTTTAATGACCACTGTGCTGAGTAGGGACTACAATAAGGGGTAATAATAAGGATAATATGCACTGTACAACTGATCGTCAGTTTTACATAATTAATGTTGCAATGAAGAAGGTTGTTTTTTGTTGTTTGTTTGCTCTTAAATCTAGTATTATTGATACCACACATAAAAATGTTGCTATACTAACACAAAACTTGTGTTCTTTATATCATTTGCAAGCATATGCACAGTTTTAAATTGGGAATGATCCATTATACTTTCTAGTATAACACACTGCATTTAAACTTGTCAACAGTCAGTATATTGTAACTTAAAAATCATCAATCAAAATAGTACAAACAGTGCACAGCTTCATATTGGTGTTTCCCTTCATCTCTCCCATGTCACAATGTCAGAGAGAATGAGATGTGTCATACAAGAAGTTCTAATGTCTTTGGTATTACTGTGGTCTTCTGTAGTAGAAAACAGAAGGTATTACAATTGCACATGCTGATTGTTCCATTGCAGCTCAGCCATGTAATGTTTAAAGAATGAAACAAAGTCCGAGGACTTTTTTTTTAAAATTTAAGTAAAATTAGATTATCCATTCTTTGCAATTTTTTATATTTTGCAGAAAATGTAGCCTATCACTTAATATCCATTTTTAGTACTAATTCATAATAATGAAACAGGCTAAGACCTCCAATCATAACAATATTACAGAAAAGTTAAAAAATCTACAAAAAGCAAGCCATTTATTTTTATCGCACTTATGGCCTATGTCTACTGGGAAGAGCAGTTGTTTTCAATAGTGAAAGAATTACCACAATTGGTTTAGTGGCTTCTGAGATTATCCTATATGCATACCAAAACTTTTCTCTCTATGTATTACTAGAACAGATTTATTGTGATCTACTTAGTATATTCAGTGAGAAAACTCACCTGTGGCCAAGCTGTGCTAGAGATTGACTCAGACAGGGACACTCTTCCGAAGCTCAGAGTTGGTGATGATCTTGGAGATGTGACTGGAGATATACGACTTCCATGTCGCTCACGATCCAAGCCTATTTCACGCTCTCTCAACTGTTCCTAACAAAAATATGAACCAAGCTGTATGTCACTTTCTCACTGGTACATAAAGGTGATCAAATTTACTTATATTTCCCTGTGAGAGTTGGAATAGTTTATGAAACTCAAGTCAAAATATTTTGCCTTAAAGGGTTGGCCTGGGGTAAAACAATAAATGTCTTTGACAGTGCAACCAAAAACCCTTCATAGTTCATTCCTCCCATTCCAAATGCGAAACGTGCAAATGCTAACATACTGTTATCTTGTGAACATTTATTACTTTCTGTAGCACCTTATCATTGCAGGTAGAGGAAGTATTGCACTCCTCCACAAAAGCTGATATTTAGACTTCACTGGGAAATATACTTAGAGAGAGGGGATATAGAGGGGTAGGGGGAAGACAGGGAGAATGTGAGAGAGAGAGTGAGAGAGAGAGAGTGAGAGAGAGAGAGAGAGAGAGAGAGGGAAATATGACTAAAAATTTAAAAGTCAGATAAATAGCAAAGTTATTAAGTTGAGCATCTTCCAAGCATATGATAAAGATGTTCAGCAAAATCCTCCCCCCAAATTATTTTTTACACAGAGAATTTGGATTATTTTTTATTTTCTTAAAAATGTCCCTACAATTCCGGCATACCATATTTACGATATTAGCATGATTAATGAAACACATATCCTAAATTTTCTGGAAACAGCCTGTGAGTCCTCTTAGTATGGAATGAGTATTGTACAATTTTGTAAAACTTACTATACAAAAACATGTAGTATCTTTAAAACACAGAATCTCGTATAAACTTTTCTGTAGCATTATTGTTATTGGTTTGAATTTTTCAATGCTTCATTTTTTGAAGTGCTGTCATCATTCAGTTGTTTTTTGTAATATCATGCAGAGAGTATGGAATTTCAAAGGTAGCACTTAGCAATCTACTTTTTAGACTGGTATAAAGCTTCATATTCCCCTTGTACCTACAATGAAATATGTAATGAAACCATTTCAGCAAACATTTACCTTGATTAACATGAAGAAGATAAGGTTTTCTAAGCATGGTTTGTAAAAACTATATAAAATTAACGATAATGGCTAGAAAACGTCATGTGAATGAATACATCAGATTTTTTTATTAGTCTTTACATGTTGCAAAATGTAAAACAATAATTAAAAACATATTGAAAGGAGTATTTGTAACATTAAATATAACATAGACACATAACGTTAAGCATACAAACACGTAAAAAATTCTAAGCATGCAAATTCACAAGGAATGTTTTATTACTATAAAGTAATGCAAGATAAAATATAAAATGTGAGCATTTAATTGAAAATGGTTGAAGTATAACCTGTACAAGTGTAGATCAATTTTGTCATCAAGATTTTCCTATAATGCCTTGCTAAATAGAATTTAAATTCTTTAAACTTTAGAAGTGGTGCAATACTTCTACTTTTTATTTATTTATTATTTATTTTTGCCATAATACTGTACAACACAATTTTACAACTTTCTTATACATTCTATGAATTGCTATATTATCCCTTAGACCACCATACCTGCAGTTATTAATGTATATGGGTCCTTAGCTTAGTTTATGTTCTTTCTATTTCTTTTTCTCAACCATTTCTCCCTTGCTCTTCCTATAAATTCCCCTAACAGTTTTATATCCTATTCATTCCTTAGCTTCATTATCTTAATTTTTAGAATTTTTGAACTGATATTCTCTCATTCTTTAGATTAAACTGCTCTCTCCATAACCTCAATGAAATGAAACCACATTCCACTATATAATGTAAGTCATTGGGTGATATAAATAAAAGCAAGCATTGACTCATTTCTTACTAATTCCAAGCAATTGCTCGGTTTTGTATAAATAAAAATTTTCTCCTCAACCTCCTCAGAAGCAAAAGCTTGCTGACCTTCATCGCTAAGCTATTGCTTGTGATATGGTATAAATAAAACCAAACACTGCTTGCCTCTAGTAAACTTTTGCTTGCTATTTCTTGAGGTAACTCCGTAGGTACCTCAGCTTGCTCAACTACATTTTAATACGGGGTATGGAGAGAAAAATAAAAATCTGATGTGTTGCATTCACACGTCCTTCTCTATCACTCTTTTACAAACAATTTTTACAGTAGCTTATTCTTGGTATCTACTTCTTGTTAATCAAAATAAACTTTCATTACACATTTCATTGTAGGGACAAGAAGAACGCAGTTAACTACAGCAATAGTCAAATCTTTTAAATGTGGGTCGCTATTTGATGGTTTTAAAATTCCATTTTCTTTCCAAATGGTCGCGGAAGAAAGAAAGAAAGAAAAAAAAAAAAGTCTACTGTTCTACATTCACATGGCTTTCTCTGAAAATTCTTCTACAAATTATACTTACAAAAGTTTTATTTATTCTAGCTTCTCCTTGTTAATCCAGTTAAACCTTCAATTTACATTTTACAATTTCGTTATACAATACAGTAGGTAAAGTAAATCAGATTTTTAAACAGTGTGTAGCTACAAAAGGGCTATGAGATTCAACACCAATATTTTATTTTAAACTGTATTTTGATATTTTATACTTATTATTAAGAATTAGTTTAACCCGATGTTCTTTGCATGACCACGAGAAAATACGGAATACCGATTTCCCATTTGAGAAAATTATAAGTAGTTATTTGAAAACTCAAACCGATAACAAGGAATATCTCGGAAATGGTTAACTTCAAAAAAAGAAAAAAGAAGGGCTTTGACATAAATTGTGTGCTTTAACAAGGCCAACATTTTTTTTTTTTGTAGTAAGATTTTGCCTATCTTACAGTTTACCAATTACACAAAAGTTACTCAGAATGAAGAGGACTTCAGAGGATATTCCTAGATAATTCAATATATGCATTTGACATGACAATATTTTAAACATGTGTTATTTAAACAAATCGTTAAAGAGCCATTTTTGAGAAAATGAAGCTTTTGGAAAAAGCTTCCATGTAAACGGTAATTTGGGGTGGGAGGACTTTCTTGAAAATCTTTGTGACACATGTATGGAAGGTGCTAAACTTAAATACCAAACTTGGTATTTAACGACTTTTTCTTTCTGAGTTTGCTGTTCAGAGACACAGATGTGAATGATCAAAGTAGAGTAGTGAATGAACCCAGTGGATATATGTAACATTTTTAATTAATCCTATTTGAATGCTCCATCTGTGGTAACTCGAAATTTAGTCCTTAATATGTCTGAGAGTAACATACCAGATAACTGCAACACTATGTATTTATATCCTATGGATGATAAGGAAATATTGGATATTATAAATAGCTTTGACAATAAACAGTCTAGTGGATGGGATACATAATGTCAAAATGTTTAAAACAATGTAAGCATGAGTTGATAACACCATTGGTTCACCTAATAAATTATTCTCTAGAAAATGGTGAATTTCCAACTTGTTTAAAAACTAGTATTGTACGTCCAGTTTATAAAAAAGGAGATAAAACACAAGTGAATAATTATAGACCTATCACGTTAACATCAACGATAGCAAAGCTCCTAGAAAAAACTATACTCGTCAGATTAAATAAGTTTCTAACAACTCATAAGATAATTCGAAGTCTCACCACAGTTTTTGCAAACATTATTTGACCATGACAGCTACCACTGAGTTTCTTAGTGATAGTATAGCCATGCTTGAAAAATTACAATAAGACAGCAGGAGTATTTCTAGATCTGTCTAAAGCATTTGATTGTGTCAATCACAAAATTTTACTTAGGAAACTAAACCACTATGGTATAAGAGGGCTTGGTAACCAGTTAATTTCATCTTATTTAAGTAATCGAGTCCAAAGGACTGAAATTCCGTTCTATAATATCAATCAAAAGGAAACCTACAAATCCAGTGAGGGAATAGTTCAATATGGAGTTCCACAGAGCTCTGTACTGGGACCCATATTATTTCTATTATACACTAACGACATCCCTACTATTGCAAATTCTAAGATATTGTCACATGCAGATGATACAGCTGTCATATGTTGGGACTCATCTACACAGAGACTTAGAGAGAAAATAACTGCTATTACAACTCACCTACTTAACTATTTTAATGATAATAAATTAGGATGTAATGTAAGTAAAGCCAATATAGTAAATTTTGCAGTATCTCATAGACGAGAAAACTTACTTGAAGCAGAAATTTGTAATGAACTTATTCATGAAAGTAAAAATATATCATTTTTGGGAATACAGTTTGACAAATGCTTCACATGGAGTGCACACATTGATCAGATGTGCAACAAGGTGAACAAGGGTGTGTTTCTGTTACGTTATTTTGCCAGGTTTAAAAACTTAAATCTATTAAACACCATCTATTATAGGATAATATACCCTTATTTTCTCTATGGTATTGAACTCTGGAGCAGTTTATTTGTACATTAATAGAGTATTAATCCTGCAAAAGAAATGTTTGAGAATCATGTCAGGTATAACCCCTGGGCACCCTTGCAAGGAGTTGTTTACAAAAAATAAAATCCTTACAATCATCTCTCTATATGTATACCGTGTCATATTACCAGGGTTAGGATTTTTAGGTGCAAACTTCAGATGAAAAAAGGAAGGGTAAAGGTGCTCAAATAAGGTGAAAAAAGGAACAATAAGGTGCTGGTTTATTTAAGGGGATGCACAACTGAAATTGCTGTTTTCTAAACTATCCATTCAATTGGGCTGAAATTTTAACCACAGGTCAGTCTTCTTTAGATATAACTGCTTTGTGAATTTCAATCCAAAATCTTAATTAGTTTTCACGTTATTAATTTTTAAAGTATAAAATTATGAATATATGCAAAATGCAACACAGGATGCGTTTTTCAAAAAAAAAAAAATCTTATATTGCTTCTATGTCAAGGAACTACAAATCTGTCATATAATTTTTTTTCTACCATTCTTAGTTTAAGAGAATAAAAAGTTTTGCAGTTTTGTATTTGCATTTTTTTTGTATACATTGTTATTTTCAAAAATTAGTAGCGCAAAAACTATTCATTACACAGAATAATTATATGACAGTTTTATTTATTTGGGTTTTTGAAATAAGCATAAAAAAATGTCAATATGAATGGATGAAAACTACATCGTGTGGAACATTTTGAATATGCAGAAATGCTGAAAATAAGAAACGCCTTAAAATCAAGTTTTAAAAATATAAACAGCTAGCAACCAAATGTGCAAGGGTATTTAAAAAGTCTCGTAACGATCCTGAAGCATATGCTAGATCAAAAATAAAAGTGGATTCTAAACCTACAAGCAATGGAGAATTCTTTGGGAACATCATTTTTTTTTTATTTTAGATTTTTTAGATTTTTTGAGATTTTGGGTTAATTTCAGTTGTGCATTCCCTTAACTAATTCAACGATTTCTCTTTCCTCTATTCTGATTTTTTGAACTACAAACAAGTACATCAAATTATCACTCATCAAAAGAAGGAAAAAACATGAAGCTGTTGTACTTCAAGACATTAAGCATCTCCACATTTTTGAAAGTAAGTCTGTTTCTATTGGGAGATAGAATGTCTTTGTAGATGCTTAAGCTTCTTTCAACATCCACAGAAACCAGTGGAGCAAACCTTGTATTCACTCGGAATGGTAACTCTACAGATGTGGCAAATTCCTCAATGTCTGGATTCTTCTGAAGACTAGATTCAAGTTTGTCTTTGGCAAAGCCATCTAAGTGCTCCCTCATGGAAGTAAAAATATACCATTGTTTTTTCCTTTTCCAGACCTTGTTCTTCCAATCATTTAATAGCTGCAGACAGGTACTTGTAACCATGGACACAATATAGTTCTGTCTGCAAGTTATGTATTTTCTCCGGTAACAGAAGTTGCTGTGCCTTGGAAATTGCACCTGCGTTGGATGGATCCAAAGAAAGCACAAACTCTTTAATTTTGTCAAAATTCTCACACAACATAGCAGCACACTCAATCCATCATCCCCAGCGAGTAATGACCGGGAAATTTGGAAGGGGCAAGCCAGTGATTTCCCTGTAGTAAACAACACGGCTCGGAGCTTTCAATAGAATCTTCTTCAGGGCAGAGATGAATTGATTTGCGATGTCGTATTCATTCCTTATGGATTCACAAACCCTGTGAAGGGCATGAGCCAAGCATGTCACATGCTTCAACTTAGGAAATTAAGGTTTCAATTGGTTAACAGCTGAAACCATGTATGGAGCTGGTCCGTAACCACAAGAAGAAGTTTTTCAAACCCAATACCAGTAGGCCAGAGTTTTTGGCAGAAGTCCATAATGGATTGCATTAGAGTACTGGCATTGGCTTTCTGCAGCTCATACATTTTTAACAACATGGGCTTAACTTTCTCCCCTGCTAAGGGAAAAACTAAAATGTTCAAAACATATCGTTTCATTGAGTCTATGGTTTCCTCCACTATGATTCCCCCATCACAATAAGACACTTTCTCCTTGATTCTTTCTATGGTTTCTTGGTAAACAGGCTCCATGTAGTTTTTTCTTAAAATACTCTCATTGGGCATTGACATCTTTGTGTATTTTTCAAGAAATCCCTTAAGGCTGGATGGTTCACGTTATTGAGCGGAATTCCTGCTTGTGTAAGAGTTGCACACAAATCAATGTTTAATTCCTTCAAATTTTAGCTTTTTGAAGAACTCTGTTGAAACACATTTCGTAATAGAGGTTGCCGTGACTTTTTAGCTTGAAGAGTCTTGTTCATTTGATGCTTAGAGCTGGAAATGTGTAGTTTGATGTGCTCTCGCTGGTGTTTTTCATCTAACAAAATTCCTGAATCACAAATAGTACATCGCCTAACAGTTCCATCAGTGTCTATGAAATCTTGTTTGAATTCCTCAGCCAGAACAATAAATTGAGCACTGGACACCTTTGGCATGGTAAAATCTAGTACTAGTACACTCGTTGCTAACACTTCACTTGCTAACACAATGCGACTGTCATACAACTCACTCTTGAGCCCATTCGCTGTCCACATTCTCTTATAACACCGCAACAATTACCAGAATGTTCTCATTCATGCTGGAACTTCAATCTCAGCGATTTCTAGTAGTTTCGAGCAGAACCCAGTCTTAATAACTCTCAGAACTACGCGGGTGAGGTTACTGCCGTCTTTGCGTACCCAGCCTTCGCCTCCACGCAAACAGATGACGTCTCTCACAGTAACAAACTCACATTCACGAGCAGCAGGCTACTGATTCTGGTGGGATAGAATCACTCATTGTCAATTGCATTACTGCGGGCTACTTTATAGCGGTAAAGCGAGAGAAAGAGGTTTTTGTCAAACACACAATTATTTTCCATTGTTGTGCTTTCAATTCCCACGTGGCATTTACTGAAAGACGTTTGCTTACTATCTGCACGTACACAGCAAGCTAAGGAGACATTAATTGAAAGTTAAAGAATAAATTGGAATGAAACAAAAGAAAAAAGGGAGAAAAAGGGGATTATGGGCATGGTTGGGGGAAAATGGAATAAAGATACTAAAAAGGGGCAATGGTCCCAAAAAAAGGGAAAAATGTGCGAGAAAAACTGCCTCTTTTCGCAACTAGAAACAAAATTTCACACTGTGATATCTTTCCGCACAGCTTTAACTTACCCTAAGAAAAAAGGTGCGCGCCTAAAAATCCTAACCCTGCATATTACTAATACATAACACCAGTGATCTTACTAGAAGTTGCAACGTGCATGACTACAATACCAGAACACAAATTAATGTATACAAACTCAAACACACAAAAAAATTTAGTGACAAAGATCCTAAAACATAGGAGCAACATTATATAATAAACTACCTAGAGAACTAAAAATGTTAAGATCCAACCTTTTTAAAACCAGATTAAAAGGATACCTTGTAAATAGACACCTGTACAGACTGGATGATGATACGGTAATTTGTATCATAAATTACTTAAAGGTAAATAATGATTGTAATATGAATATGTATTTTTATGTGACATTGATTTCAGAGGTTTATTAATTGTAATTATTATTGGTAAATAATAATATACGGCTTTACTGAAACTGTCAATAATATCGCAATAATGCAGCGATGGGGTGAGTTGTTTATCATTACCGGGAACAAGGAAGTTACGTAATGTTTCGCGCCTTTTCGGTAGAAGCTTCCAGAATATTTCCTAAAGCAATATGTGTTCGTGGTTTTCATTGGATATTAAAATAGACGCTAATGTTGGCGCGTTTTATTAGCCAATAGCAGTTCATTTATAATCTTTAGGCATGTCGAGGAGTGGGAGTATATAAGCCAGGTCCGAGGTAAATCGCCCCGCAGTTCAACAAAATTCTCAATACCTTACACGTCGGTCGCCCAGTTCATCAAAATTTCTAACACGCTGTCTTCATTTCGTCATAAGTTACGCGCAGCAGAATTACGAGAATCTAAAGCATTATACAGTTAAATATACACAAAGTTGAAGTACGTGAGTTAAAAGTGATAAGTAAGAAGTTATTACAAACAGTTTCAGTTTGGCGAGTATCCAGATCAATATGTAAAAGTGTTTGTGAACGTGTTCGGCAATAAAAGTTATAAAACCAATTTCTTCATTAAGTATAATTTCTGGATAAAAGATTCCTTTCCGATTCACAACCTGTAAGAGATACAAGTTCGACCCAAAGAGCTAGCTGGAGGACATTTAAAATCAATTATTTCAAAACTGATGCAAATTGCTACGCCAGATGGAGCTACAAACCAAACAAACGAATGACGTCACAAGATGGCTTCAACATTGATGTAAACAACATTACGTAAAGCAATTTCTCTCGCAAATTGGCTCCACAACGTAGGGCTAACAAACACAAATAATTACGTAAGCAACATTCCGTTGCATATTGCCGCACTAACGTGGGGTTACAATAATGTTACAATAAATACAACATTAATACCGCATCAAATTGCCGCACCAACGTGGGGTTAACAAAAATACCAATATACGTAAAGCATGTACCATCGCAAATTGCCGCATCAACGTGGGGCTGAAAACATATACAATTTATACCGTTGCATATTGGCACCCAGAACGTGGGGCAAGATGACCAGGAAAGGATCACAATAACCAGGAAGTAGCAGAATTAACCAGGAAAGTAGCAGAATTAACCAGCATGTGGAATGAATGGAGCAGTGAAATGATCTACAAGACGCAGATTGGACATCGTAATTCCGAGATTACGAGGCAACTGGGAAATTCAAACTACAGGACAAGAAGACTACGCAGTTTCATCGAAGCGACATACAAACCTAGGAGAATGGGGCAGGAAGCTGGACATCAAAGTAACAGCAACAGACAGCATAACAAAAGGTCAGAGTATAGTAATTTTTTTTAGACAACGAAAACAATGGTTACTAGTAATATTGAAGAAACAATGATGGAAGGAGATAGTGTAACAGTTAGCTGTAAGTCAATACAGGTTACAAAAAAAAGCTCAAACAATGCAGTATTGGAGGGAGAAAATGTTAGTGCAGAAAGTAAGAATAGAATAGCAAGAAATATTACTATTGATGCTGGTATGATGAAGGAAATGATGGAATTGCTGAAAAATTTGGATGAGAATATGAAAAAGTATTGTAGGGAAACGAGGGAATATATTAGTAAGAAATTAGATCAGAGTTTGGAGGAATTGAGAGAAGATATAAAAAAGGATCATAGGAAATCAATTGAAGATATTGGTAGGAGTAATGAGCTATTAGAGCAAAAAGTAGATCAAAGCAGTGGAGAAATTGAAAAGAAAGTTACGAAGCTAGATAGTAGTATGCCAAAAATGAGAGATGAAAATGAGGAAGTAATAGCAAGTGAGACAGGAGAAATTTCAAAGAAAATGCTAGACATGAGCAGGGATAGAGATAACAAAGAAAGTGAGGTTAATACTAAAAGTGAGGTTAATGTAGAATGTATAGAGTTAGGAAGTCAAGTGAGTAATATTACAAGTGAGCTAAGAGAGATAAAAGAGGTTATGAATGTAGATGTGAATCAGGCGCAAGTTAATTTCAGAGGGGATATATCAGAAATACAGAAGGAGTCAGTAATGCAAAGAAATAAATTGTACCAAGATATTCAAAATGAAAACTCCAGTCCAGTACAGTTTAGTACAGATTTGTCTAAGTATTCTCAAAGTAAAAAGATAGCAGAAGAATTGAAAATGAAAGTTGTCAAAAGATGTGTTGTTCAAGAAACTTTAGATTGTTTTCAAATGGTATCATGGGATGAAATTTCATATGAATACAAGAGGTTATTCATGAACAAAAATTTGAAGGTTAGGTTATGGCTACGAGTAATGTTTAGCCACACACAATTTGATCCAGGAGGGTAAATAGCAATGAAATGTAAAGTAAATGCTGGATAGTTAAAGATGACTTGCAGAGAAATGTATTGGAACGTAAGAGGGTTAACTAAATATATATATATATATATATATATATATATATATATGTCATGAGAAAACAGAAATAAATTAAAAAAAAAAAATAGAACAATAAAAAGAAATAAATATTTAAAAAAAAAAAAAATAACAATTTTTAGTAACTGTAACAGTATTTGAAAAGAAGAAGGTAATAATTGAAACTTAATATGATATTAAAGTAAAGTATATAAATACTATTCCAAGAGTATTGTTAAAATAAAATTCAGAATAACAAAAAAATTGGTAAATATAATTAAAAACAAATATTTATGTAGCAAATAGAACATGTGAAACAGTGCCTAGATTTAAGAGATGTAAATAGATGTAGAGGGTGAATATTTTGGTAAATATGTATAATAATTACAAAAATCTTAAATGTATAAATTTTTGTCAACAACTTAAGAAAGTAAACAATTTGGTAGCAGTGATTAAATAATTTAGGGTGAAGTATTTGCTACAAAAAAAAAAAATTGTGATGTCAGATTAATATCTAAATTAATTAAACCAGAGCCAGTAAGTAGTGGCGAGATAAAATATGTCATGTGTTAAATGCGTGTGAAGTGTTTAGTGAAAGTGATAGCGTGTGTTCCGAGAGTTAGGAGACTAAAAACACAATTATAAAATTTCCAAACAAGTTATAAATATTTATAATTATGTTTCTAGTGGGGCATATGATACGGTAATTTGTATCATAAATTACTTAAAGGTAAATAATGATTGTAATATGAATATGTATTTTTATGTGACATTGATTTCAGAGGTTTATTAATTGTAATTATTATTGGTAAATAATAATATACGGCTTTACTGAAACTGTCAATAATAACGCAATAATGCAGCGATGGGGTGAGTTGTTTATCATTACCGGGAACAAGGAAGTTACGTAATGTTTCGCGCCTTTTCGGTAGAAGCTTCTAGAATATTTCCTAAAGCAATATGTGTTCATGGTTTTCATTGGATATTAAAATAGACGCTAATGTTGGCGCGTTTTATTAGCCAATAGCAGTTCATTTATAATCTTTAGGCATGTCGAGGAGTGGGAGTATATAAGCCAGGTCCGAGGTAAATCGCCCCGCAGTTCAACAAAATTCTCAATACCTTACACGTCGGTCGCCCAGTTCATCAAAATTTCTAACACGCTGTCTTCATTTCGTCATAAGTTACGCGCAGCAGAATTATGAGAATCTAAAGTATTATACAGTTAAATATACACAAAGTTGAAGTACGTGAGTTAAAAGTGATAAGTAAGAAGTTATTACAAACAGTTTCAGTTTGGCGAGTATCCAGATCAATATGTAAAAGTGTTTGTGAACGTGTTCGGCAATAAAAGTTATAAAACCAATTTCTTCATTAAGTATAATTTCTGGATAAAAGATTCCTTTCCGATTCACAACCTGTAAGAGATACAAGTTCGACCCAAAGAGCTAGCTGGAGGACATTTAAAATCAATTATTTCAAAACTGATGCAAATTGCTACGCCAGATGGAGCTACAAACCAAACAAACGAATGACGTCACAAGATGGCTTCAACATTGATGTAAACAACATTACGTAAAGCAATTTCTCTCGCAAATTGGCTCCACAACGTAGGGCTAACAAACACAAATAATTACGTAAGCAACATTCCGTTGCATATTGCCGCACTAACGTGGGGTTACAATAATGTTACAATAAATACAACATTAATACCGCATCAAATTGCCGCACCAACGTGGGGTTAACAAAAATACCAATATACGTAAAGCATGTACCGTCGCAAATTGCCGCATCAACGTGGGGCTGAAAACATATACAATTTATACCGTTGCAATGAATTCTGGCGTAGAGATAGAGAGTGGTGTGTGTGAGAGAGAGACCTATTGTTGGGAATGCTAGTGAGTATAAACTTTTGTAAAACTATTGTAAACTTGTTATGTACACAATGTCTTTTTTTTACCGTGCTTTTAACTTGTATTTCCAAGTACACAATGATACGGTAAATTGTATCACAAATTACTTAAAGGTAAATAATTATTTTAATATAAATATGTATTTTTATGTGACATTGATTTCAGAGGTTTATGAATTGTCATTATTATTGGTAAATAATAATATACGGCTCTACTGAAACTGTCAATAATAACGCAATAATGCAATGAAGGGGTTAGTTGTTTATCGTTACCGGGAACCAGGAAGTTACGTAATGTTTCCCGCCTTTTCAGTAAAAAAAGCTTCCAGAATGTTCTATAAAAGTAATATGTATTAGTGGTTTTCATTGGGTATTAAAATAGACGCTAATGTTGGCGCGTTTTATTAGCCAATAGCAGTTCATTTATAATCTTTAGGCGTATCTTGAGGCAAGCCTATAAATAAGCCAGGTCGAGTTAGCGGGTCCCCCAGTGTTCAACAAGATTCTCAACATATAACACGTCAGCTCCCAGTTCAACAAGATTCTCATGTCGGTCTCTAAATTCATCAAGTTACGCGCAGCAGAAGTACGAGAAATCTTATAAAGTATTATACAGTTAAATATATAAAGTTGAAGTACGTGAGTTAAATGTGATAAGAAGTTATTATAAACAGTTTCAGTTTGGGCGAGTATCCAAATTAATATGTAAATGTGTTAGTGCACGTGTTCGACAATAAAACATTATAAAACACATTTCTTCACTAGTAATTTTTGGATAAACGATTCCTTTCCGCTTCACACCCTTCAAGAGAAACATGTTCGACCCTAAATAGCTAGCCGGTGGACATTTAAAATTCATGCAAATTGCTAACGCCAGAGGGATCTACGGACCAGACCAAACCAACGAGTGACGTCACACAAGATGGCAACGCAGAAATCAACATAACATTCTCCCATTATATTGGCTTCCACAACGTGGTGCTATAAACACGTAAAATTGCTATTGCAAATTGGCTCCCATACGTGGGGTAATTAAAGTTATGTAAACAAACATTTATTTGCAACATTTGTTACGTAAAACAGAATACGTAAGCTATCCATCCCTCAAATTGGCGCCACCAACGTGGGGCGAAGTGACTAGGAAAGGAAGGCGAAGTGACTAGGAAAGGAAGGCAAAGTGACCAGGAAAGGAACAAGAATAACCAGGAAGTAGCAGAATTAACCAGGAAAAGGCGAATGCAGCAGTGGAACGATCTACAAGACACAGATTCCGAGACAACAGGGTAAATCAACTACAAAAACATCGAGACAATGTAGATTCATCACAATACAACGCAGAAGCGACATACAAACCTAGGAGAATGGGGCAGAACGCTGGACATCAAAACTACAGCATCAGACAGCATCAAAAAGGTAATTAAATGATACTTAGGAGCGGTAGGAAAATAAAAACAATGGCTGCTAGCAATACAGAAGAAATAATTATGGAGGGAGATAGTGTAACAGTTAGCTGTGATCCAATACAAAGTACAGGAAATAGCCCAGATTTTTTGGGGTTTGAAGATGAAAATGTTAGTGTAGAAAGTGAGAATAGAATAGCAGGAAATGTTAATCTTGATACTAGTATGATAATGATGGAAATGCTGAGAAATATGCATAGGGAATTAAGGGAAGATATTGATAAGAAGTTAGATCAAAACAGGGAAGATATTGATAAGAAGTTAGATCAAAACAGGGAAGATATTGATAAGAAGTTAGATCAGAATAAGAAAGAATTGAGGGAAGATATTGATAAGAAATTAGATCAGAATAAGAAAGAATTGAGGGAAGATATTGGCAAGAGTATTACAGATCAATTAAGGGAAGAAATTTGTAAGAATAATGAGAAATTAGAAAGGAAAATAGATCAAAACAGGGAAGATATGCAAAAGAGTCATAGGGAGTTAAGAGAAGATATTGGTAAAAGCTTAGAACAAAACAGGGAAGAAATTGAAAAGAAATTCATGGAGCTAGATAGTAGTATGATGAGAATGAGAAATGAAAATCAGGAAATGATAGCAAATGAGATAGGCGAGGTTTCAAAGAAAATGTTAGACATGAGCAGGGAAATATCTAACCAAAAAAATGAGGTTAATGTAAAATGTACAGAGCTAGGTAGCCGAATGAGTAGCATTTCAAGTGAGTTAAAAGGGATGATGGAGGCTACAAATGCAGATTTAATACAGGTGCAAGTTAATTTCAGAGGGGAAATATCTGAAGTTCAGAAGGAGTCAGAAAAACAGAGAAATAAATTGTCTGATGAAGTTAAAGATTTGTCTAAAGATTTGAATCAAAAGCTAACTTCTGAAATTAACAAACACCAAACTGTTCAAAATGAGAATAATAAAAAATTGGAACAAACAATAGAAAATCTGCAGGGTACTGTAAATAGGTTAGAATTGAATTCAAGGGCAAATATATGTGATGTGCATGTGTCAGATGTACAAAATAATGATAGAGGTAGTTCCTCAGGTATGACAAATAATGTGAGTGATGCGGCAGCTTCATCCATAGCTAATGCTGAAACTCAGAGTGCACAAGTAACACTAGAGAATTTGAATATGGGAATAGGGAATTTGCAAAATTACAATCATATCTTAAGTGATTTTCCACTTCCAAAATTTAATGAAAACTCCAGTCCAGTACAGTTCATTGCAGAATTATCAGAGTATTTTCAAATTAAAAAGATACCTGAAGCATTGAAAATGATAGTTGTCAAAAGATGTTTGGACCAGAAAACCTTAGACTGGTTACAAATGGTATCAGGGGGTGAAATTTCATATGAATCCTTTAAAAGATTATTTATGAACAGATTTTGGAATGTTACGGTACAGCAAAGAATACGAGCAATGCTTAGTCATGGTCAATTTAATCCACGAGGGGGAATATCGATGACTGATTACTTACTAAAACATGCAAGTCAGGTTAGAAACTTGTCACCTCCAATCAGTGAGGAAGATTTTGTGAGTTTGCTCGCAAGGCATTATCCTATAAGGATACAAAATTACTTATTAATTGCAAAACCACGGAACATCTATGAGATGACAGAATTAATAACAGCTTTGGAACAACAGGAAGAAGATATGTCTCGGGAGTGGGAACATAGATTTTTAGATGTACAAGATAGAAGAAATTACCAAGGTAGTTATCAACAAATAAGAGGACAAGACAGACATCATGAAATTAATACCAGACAACGGTATCAATCATACGTTCCACAATTTGAAAGATCAAGGATAGATAGGAGACCAGGCAGGCAGGAACAAATAAATTATGTCCGGACCGAAAGATTGCCTGAAAGAGGGCAAAATTATGGAAGGAGGTACACTAGACAGAGGGGAAATTTCACTCACTGGAGGGAAAATAATAACCGAGAAAGATCTGAGGAACGGCAAGAAAATTACGTGCCAAGGGGACAAAATGTCAGAAATCGAGGATTTCGAACTCGAGGAAGGGGAACTCAAAATAATGGTAGCGACACTGAGATAGATTTAGCGCCTGTTAGGAATGGCAATCCCGTACGTGAACATGGAAATAACCAGGAAAACTGTTAACAGACTCCTGTGTAGTAGGTTCTCAGGACGTCTTTAATAATTCAGTATCCATTACCAATACAAATCATACACCTACACATACACCCTGTAATAAGATTACAGCAACCAAAGATAAGGGAGAAAATTTTGAGTCACCTCATGTTAAAATGGAAATTGCGAAGAAAGAAATCATTGCAACTATAGATTCTGGTTCATCAGCTTCAATTTGCTCACAGAAATTTTACATAAATTTAATTAATGAAGGTAACAAGATTATGGCTCTTCCCACTAGTAATTTAGTTTGTCGTGTTGCAATTGGAAGAACTGCACAGGTCATAAAAACACAAGCTCTACTTAGCATACTTATTGGCGGAGAGAATTTTGAGGTTATGTTTCTAATTGTAAACCATCTGATTTGTGACATAATTATAGGATGTGACTTCCTACATGAATATGAAGCATGTATAGATTTTAAACATGAAGAGTTAAAAATAACAAAAGAAGATAGAGAAATAAGGGTACCATTTATAAAAGAAAAAGTTTCTGTAATCGAGATGACAAAGGATGAGAAAAATATTTGTGACCAAGAGTTTTTTGTGCAAATAACAGAAACTGATAGAAATAGTCAGATAAAGCAGGTAGTCACAGAATATGAAGGGAATACCACGCCATATCTTCAACAGCTAGCAGAAATGCCAGAAGAAGTAGAGAAATGTGTAATCCAAATAAAAGACGACCATGTGAGCGAGACAGATAACAGCTGGAAGGAGAAGAGAAATGAGGAAATAATATACAAGTGTGAAGAAGCTTATAATCTTACGATAATGCAAAAACAAATCCTTCATGATGTTTTGATGAACAATAGTTCAGTATTTAGTAATATCCCAGGCAGATGTAATGTATATCAGCATACATTTCAAGTAGAAGACGTACCACCATATAGGCACAAGTATGACAATTTACCTATAAGTCTTCGAGACAAAGCTAGACAATTAATAAATAGCATGTTAGAAAATGGGATTATTGAGCAAAGTAATTCTCAATACATAAATTCAATCTGCTGGAGTATTAAACGAGATGGTAGTTTGAGATTAACTTTAGACGGTAGATATGTCAACAAATATATGAAACCAGATCATTTTCAAAGTGAGGGAATTGAACAACTAATTACAAAACTTTCAAGAGGGAGATTTTTGACATCCATCGACCTCACTGCATCATATTGGCAAGTGGAATTAGATCCGCAAGTGCGTGATTACACTTCATTTCAGTACTCAGGGATCCAGTATCGCTTTTGTGTAAATCCTTTTGGTTTAAAAAACTCAGGAAGTGGATTTTTGAGAGCCATTCACAGTATCTTTGGAAATTCTGCAGATGACTTTTTAATAAAGTATATTGACGACTTCTTAATCATTAGTCAAACATTTGAAGAACACATGAATAATGTCCATTATGTGTTAAATAAACTACAACAACATGGTATGACTGTGAACATACTAAAATCAAAATTTTGTGTCAAGGAAATAAATTTTCTGGGTTATGTAGTAGATGAACGAGGTATAAGACCTGATCAGAAAAGAATAGAAGCAATAATGAAAATTCCGCCACCCAGGAATGTAAAACAAATTAGACGTCTCTTAGGGGTATTGAACTTTCAGAGTAAGTTCGTACCAAGATATTCGGCTGAAATTGAACCACTGCGGCAGCTACTCCGAAAGAACAATAAGTGGAGATGGACAGAGGATCATCAAAAATGCTTTGAGAGAGTAAAGGAACTCTTTGCTAAGTCCATATTACTTGAGAGGCCCAGAGAAGATTTGGAATATGAGATTTATGTCGACGCATCAATGCAAGGATACGCCGGAATTTTAGGACAGCGAGACATCAACAATGACTTTCACGTCATTAGTACAGCTTCTAGAGGACTTACCAATATTGAGCGAAATTCTTCAGTGACTCAGTTAGAAATTGGAGCACTATATTTCTCATTAATTCGTTTTAAAACCTATATTTATCAGAAAAAGGTGAAAGTATATTCAGACCACATAAGCTTAACTTTCATACAACGGTGTAGATTATGTAGTGGAAAACTTGCTAGATATATTCATGCAATATCTGCATTCGATATTGAGATTATCCACATTCCTGGCAAAAATAATACCTTCAGTGATTTGCTGTCAAGATTGAACTACAACCCACAAATTCCCGAAAATATTGAAAGGCCTAGAAATGAAGTCAAAATATTGACAATTGAAATTCCTTTAAGCAAAGAAATGATTAGAAAATTGAAAAATATGGGGGAAATTCAAAATGAGGATGCAAAATTATTTGAACTTAAAAAAAATGCACCATTGATTGAGGAGGCAAAGAAAGAAATTATAGCAATTCGAGATGGGACATTATACAAAAAGCATGGGAAAGAAATGCCTAGTTGGAAGGTAATGGTTCCGAAAAGCATGGAAAAGGAACTAATTAAGAATTTTCATGAAGGGTTAGCACATTCAGGGACGGACCGAACAACTTCTATGATTTTAGAGAATTTATACATATCCAAATTGCGTCAAAAGGTTCGCAAATTTATATCGTGCTGCAACCTGTGTCAGAAGGCAAAGCAAATAAATGCAGCATATGCATTTGAAACTAATTCGGTTATAAGGGATAAGCCGAGATGTGTAATTAGTATTGATATTCATGGTCCGATGCCTCCAAGTCAATTTGGAAATAAATATATATTTGTCTGTTATGATATATTCAGCAAATATGTAAGAATTTACCCTTTGAGAAAACCTACAGGTTTAGCATGTTTGAATAGATTACTCAAGTCATATGTGATAGAAGAAGGACCTATTCAATCTGTATTGAGCGATAATGCTTCGTACTTCACAGGAAAAAAATTTATGGATGGGCTGAAAGAAAATGGCATTAAACAATATTTTTCGTCAAGATACAGACCGAACTCCAACCCAATGGAGAGGGAAATTAAGGAAATTTCAAATTATTTAAGGGTGTTATGTCATCGAAAACACACCCAATGGTATGGATACGTGAACTTCGTTCAGAATCTACTAAATGAAACCATAAACAATGTGACAGGATATAAACCATGTGAACTTAAGTTGGGAAAGAAGATCAATACAATGTGTAAAACAATCCCAGGAGCCATTCCAGATGCGCATTCGATACCACCAACAGAAGAAGAGATGTTCCGAAAAGCATTTGAGAGGATGAAGAAAAAAGCCATAAAAAGAAAAATGAAACATGAAGAAAAGAAGAGAAAGGAATGGAGGATCAAAATAGGAGATTTAGTTTTGGTTAAAACCAAGAAATTGTCCGACAAAGAAAATAAACTTTATTGGCGAATGTTTCTCAAATACCATGGACCATATGAAGTTGTTAAAGTATATGGAACTAATACATATGAGTTATGTAATCCAACAAATCAAAAGAGCATAGGAAAGTTCCATATTGAGATGCTGAAACCATACAACCATGAAGAACATGGTGAAACAAAAGACAAAGATGATAAATAATAAATGCTGAATAGTTAAAGACGAAATGCAGAGCAATGTATTGGAACGTAAGAGGGTTAAATAAATATGTACATCATAGGAAAGGAGAAATAAATTTTGGACATGATTAAATGTTTGAGAGGAAAATAACATTTTTATTGGTAACTGAACATGTGAAACATTGCCTAGATTTTAGAGATGTAAATATATGTAAAGGGTGAATATTTTGGTAAATATGTATAGTAATTACAAAAAATTCTTGAATTGATAAATTTTTGGTAACAATATAAGAAAGTAAACCATTTTTTGTAACACTAGTTAAATAGTTTAGGGTATAGTATTTGATAAAAAAAAAAAAAAAAATTGTAATGTAAGATTAATATCTAAATTAATTAAACCAGAGCCAGTAAGTAGTGGCGAGAGAAAACATATGTCGTGTGCTAAATGCGTGTGAAGTGTTAAGTGAAAGTGATAGCGTGTGTTACAAGATTTAGGAGACTAAAAACAAAATTATAAAATTTCCAAACAGGTTATAAATATTTATAATTATGTTTCTAGTGGGGCATATGATACGGTAAATTGTATCACAAATTACTTAAAGGTAAATAATTATTTTAATATAAATATGTATTTTTATGTGACATTGATTTCAGAGGTTTATGAATTGTCATTATTATTGGTAAATAATAATATACGGCTCTACTGAAACTGTCAATAATAACGCAATAATGCAATGAAGGGGTTAGTTGTTTATCGTTACCGGGAACCAGGAAGTTACGTAATGTTTCCCGCCTTTTCAGTAAAAAAAGCTTCCAGAATGTTCTATAAAAGTAATATGTATTAGTGGTTTTCATTGGGTATTAAAATAGACGCTAATGTTGGCGCGTTTTATTAGCCAATAGCAGTTCATTTATAATCTTTAGGCGTATCTTGAGGCAAGCCTATAAATAAGCCAGGTCGAGTTAGCGGGTCCCCCAGTGTTCAACAAGATTCTCAACATATAACACGTCAGCTCCCAGTTCAACAAGATTCTCATGTCGGTCTCTAAATTCATCAAGTTACGCGCAGCAGAAGTACGAGAAATCTTATAAAGTATTATACAGTTAAATATATAAAGTTGAAGTACGTGAGTTAAATGTGATAAGAAGTTATTATAAACAGTTTCAGTTTGGGCGAGTATCCAAATTAATATGTAAATGTGTTAGTGCACGTGTTCGACAATAAAACATTATAAAACACATTTCTTCACTAGTAATTTTTGGATAAACGATTCCTTTCCGCTTCACACCCTTCAAGAGAAACATGTTCGACCCTAAATAGCTAGCCGGTGGACATTTAAAATTCATGCAAATTGCTAACGCCAGAGGGATCTACGGACCAGACCAAACCAACGAGTGACGTCACACAAGATGGCAACGCAGAAATCAACATAACATTCTCCCATTATATTGGCTTCCACAACGTGGTGCTATAAACACGTAAAATTGCTATTGCAAATTGGCTCCCATACGTGGGGTAATTAAAGTTATGTAAACAAACATTTATTTGCAACATTTGTTACGTAAAACAGAATACGTAAGCTATACCGCATCAACAAGTAATAAAGTATTGTCATTATCATAGACAATGTTATTATTATGTGTAGGAAGATTTTTTGTATCTCTTACAGTATAGCAGTTACATATGTCATTCAGAATGAAGAGCACTTCGTAGGCTATTCCCAGAAAATTCAAGATATACCTACATTATATTTGCCATGCAAATATCTTAAACAATACAACATTTTAATCAAAATTGTTGGAGCCATTTTCGAGATAAAGGTTTTGGATGTGGGGATTTTCTTAAAATCTTATAACATCCTTGGAGGATACTAAGCTTGAACTGATTTGTTTTTTTATTTATTCTCTCTCTCTCTCCCTCCCTCCCTCTCTCACGCACACGCACCCCTTTAAATATTTTTTTTTATTTCAGGCATTTTCAAAACTTGTATTTCTGAGGAAATTAAAAACTGTTTCAAGATGCAAGGATGATGAATGATGATGATGAGATGCAGTTTAAGGGTGCTAAACAGCTAAGGTCACCAGCGCCCTTACAAAGTATAAAATTTAAAATCCAAAAATAAAATACGGATAAAAAACCGCATAGTCAAAAACACTATAAAACAAGTCATCAAATTATAAAACCACAAAAAACAGGGTAAACAAAACAATAAAAGAGTAAAACGATGTGTCAAGAACTGTAGAACGCACGGGACATGAGCACCATATGTCCACTGGGGAGTAGAGCCCCCATTAAAAAACACAATATAAAATCACACAACTAAAAGATGCTCAGCGCATCAAATGCGTTGGCTAAAACCAATTTCACTGATAAAACGTAAAGGACATTCTACAGCAACAGGCAGACACACACGAATGCGGAATGGAGCTAACGCTTGACACTCTGTTAAAATGTGACGCACCGTTAAGGGCCCATCACACTGTTCACACAGTGGTGCAGGGTCAGCACTAAGCAGGTATCTATGACTAAAAAAAAAAAGATTCAAGGACTCAGTTGTGTGCAGATATAAACAATTATTAAAAAGAGAAAATGTAGAAGGTTGCACAACATTTTCTTCCATAGGCAAATAAAACATGAGGATCCTGAAGTGTTTTAATCTTGCCTGGGCACTATAACGCTAAACAGAATGTCAGTGAGGTCACAGTGATCCACTCTTGTTACTGGAATACTGGTAATACAATCAACCGATGTACACATGTGAACATGTACATAGAGCAGAGTATTCGTACAAATCAAAACCAGATTATAACTAAAGAATTTCCTATAAAACCAACCTTAAATTTAACTTTTAATGAAATGAAACTCTTTCATCCAATGTAACTTGAATTCAGGATAACAGCTTATAAATTCTTGCAATTACTTACAGCGATATTTTATATAGATGCAGAGGATATCAATATAGAGGTGCAAAAATAGGAGTATAAATAATCTTCTTTGAATATATCAATTGGTGACACGTTTGTAATACTATCAAACAAGGAAATGAGGGACTGAGTTTAGAAAGAGGATGAACACCATCTGTTGAAAGTTGGGTGAATCTCAATTTCTATTTCATTTGTCAAATCTTTAATTACAATTATGTTATTTAAAATCTGTATGTCTATTAGGTTTCTTAAACGAGAGTATGTTTAACATGAATATATGAATATTTAAGAGCAGCAAAAATTATATCACCTTCTGACGGAAGAATAGGTGCACTGATGTGTAATGGTGAAGGTTACTGAGCAATAGTTGGTAGGTGATAGCAGTAGCTCAACGAAGAGGGGAAATTTTTATTTACACCAAATCATGACCTGATGCTCAATTCTCAACTTGCTTGCTAGCTGCAGCTCACAAGCTGTTGCATGCTTTTATTTATATCTCCCATTATCTGTCTCCCAACATAAATGGCATCCTTCCATGTCCACTTTCTTTCTGTCTCCTCTTAGCCTATGTATGTTTAAAACTTTTTTTTAATCTCTAAGATTCTGGAATAAATCTTGTTTTTCTATGTCTTCCCTCTATTCCTTACCTCTTTCCAGAAACCTATAACTTGCCCATCTCTCTCTTCCCCTATATTACCCATTCCAATTTCTTCTAAAATTCCTCTCAAACCCTGTGCCCAATTCATCCGAACAGATGATTTCTCCTGCATGATTAAACCTTACCTCAGTATACTTTGATCATTGAATGATCTTATGCTATGCCAGTATTCAGTATTATTTGCAACTCACTCTTCTCATTTCTAACATTGCTGCCCTTTTGGGTGATGCTATAGGTAAACCCAATATCTGTCTGCAGAATGATCTATGTATTTCATCTATAATACACCACCCTTCAACATCTCCCCAAATCTCCGATCCGTAGACCATATTTGCTTCTATTACAGTTTTGTACACCCCTTCTAACCAGGGGTTAATCTGTATTTCTGGTATTTTTTGTATACATGATCTGTGGCAGTATTTTATATCACAACACTGTAAATGCCAGAGTGATTGTAGTGTAAATTTGCATTATTGTATGACAATGATTTGGGATGTTTGTTAATTATAAGCATTGTTAGGAAATAAGTTTACACGGCCTCACTGAAACTGACAATAGGAGCGGGTAACAATGTAACGAGGGGGTGAGTTGTTTATTAATTAGATGAGAAAAACAAATGACGTCAGAGTAGCGTGCCTTTCTTTAGAAATGGAGGGAATATCTTCCCTAGAGCATTTGTGTTTGTAATTTTTATTGGATATTAAAATAGACGCTAATGTTGGCGCGTTTTATTAACCAATAACAGCTCTGTTATAATGTTTAGGCATATCGGGGTGAGGGAGTATAAAAAGCTAAAGCCAGAGACGGGTAATGCTCAGTTCAACAGAATCATCCACGGGTTAAATGTCGCGCAGTTCTACAGAATCTCTCGCGTCGTAAAGTTAGTTAAAAGATGTGAAATACGCGAATTAATAATGTGCGGCAAATAAGTGATAATAGTTACATTTGAAAATATAACAGTTTCAGTCAGGCGTGTATCAAAAGTAAACATGTGAAATTAATTAAGTGTGACGGCAATAAAAGTGTAAAAACAAATTCTTTTATTAGTGTTATATTTTAGTAACAACTCCTTTCCATTTACACACCCTGTTTAAGAGATTTGCTCGACCTATAATAATAGCTAGCCGGAGGACAAAGAACCCAAAATTCAAACTAGTAATACAATAACAGGCGCTCAGCAAATAACACTAACACGACGATACCGCAACAGATCTTATAGCATTCATCGCTAGTTTTTCTTTCACTAATACACTGGTCTCATGGTCATTCCATCTCCCATTACTTCTCAGTCTTACACCTGAATCATAAAATTTCCATACTATTTGCCCTTCTACCTGCCACTTTTCCTCCTTTTTCAATTTATGGTCCCTTTTAAACACCATTTTCTTTGACTTTTTAAAATGTATTCTCAGGCCTGATTTCTTACAAAATGCTTTTAGGATTTGAAGAATTCTTGATAGGCTCCACATGAGACAGAGCCTATTTACTAAATCATATGCAAAAAGTAATCCTGGTATTTCTCTGTTATTTACTGTAGGCAAATATAAGTTATCTTTATGTAACTCATCTAATATATTATCAATAAATAGATTAAATAATACAGTGCTGAGTTTACAACGTTATTTTATTTGCTAACTTTTCAGTTATTTTATTTTCATTTAACCTAACAAAAACTTTTTATTTATTTATATATATATATATATATATATATATATATATTTATTTATTTATTTATTTATTTATTTATTCATTCATTCTGGATTGCTCTGATAAACTTGGAACTTACACTCTTATTTCTCAATTTAATTCATAGTGCTTCTCTATGTATAGTGTCAAATGCTTTCTCTAAATCAATAAATGCCATATATACTCTGCCTCTTTTAGTGCTTGATTTAAAGTAAAGATATTGGCAATTTTTTCTTACCTTTTTAAATCCCACCTGAAATACTGATAGTTTATTCTCATTCTCTGCCCAGTATACTAGTTTTCTTGCTAAAATCCTAGAATAAATTTTTCTAAAACTGACAATAAACTAATGTCCCTATAATTGGCTAGGTCTCTGACATTTCCTTTTCCCTTATAAATAAGTACAATTATACTTATTATCCAACTATGTGGTACTTTACCTTCCTCAAATATAATATTCATTAGCTTAACCAATATCACATTTCTTTCACTATCCTCTGTCAATTTTTTCCAAAAATTCACCTGGGATGCCAATTCCCAAAGCTCTATTATTCTTCAATCTTTTCGTTACCTCCCAAATTTCTATTGAGATTATCTGTCTATTTAAATTATCTATATAACCTACATCTAAAGCTAAGGGGATCAAGTTTGTTACTTCAGTCCCCATTCCTAGTAGACCTTTGAAATGATTACATCATATTTTTGGTGCTATAACATTTTCTCTTTTTATGTTTTTAGGCATTCTTCGATTATTTTCCATACTCTGTAATTATTACTTTTAATAGATGCTTCCAGTAAGTTCCTGCTTATTCTCCCTCCCCATTCCTTCTTTTTTCTTCAATTTAACATTTATTGCTCCATTTTATTATTATAAAGTTTCTTCGTCCTCTTGCTATCTTTCACCTTCTTAATTCCTGTTCCACTCTCCACTTAGGCCAGATACATTTCTCATCAAACCACCCTTTCTTTTCTTTTGACACACATTTTTTAGCTTCATTTTAAACCATGGTTTTTTTAACTAGCCACTCTATTTTCCCAGTTGCCTCCTCTGGCCTCTTTTCTTGTAGTAATTTATTTATACTATCCTTTGCATGTTTCTCCATAATTGAATTTAGCCTATTTAAATAGACTTCTCCTCTTTCCCTTTCCAACTTAAATACTTTCATCTTTCCTACTTTTACAAGTCAATCATCTTTTTTCCTCATACTTAATTTTAAAAGTAGCTTTCAATGGGAAGTGACAACTAGTGAAAGCTTCATGTACCACTTCAAAATCTATTAATGCATCCTCCAAGTCTATGGAATAAAGTAAATAATCCACTACACTTTGCCCATTGTTATTTACAAAAGTATATTTATCCATATTTTGCTTTCCTTTTAATCCATTACATATACCCATGGTATTTTCTTCACAAAATTGCAGAGTTTTCTACCTTCTTTATTTAACATTTTATCCCTACTTTGTCATTTACGTATTTTCTGGTGTATATTATTATTTTCCTCTGACTTTATCTGAGGCTGTTCACACCCTATCCTTCTATTAAAATGACCTATAACAACTTAAATCTCTGACTGTTTATTATATAACACTTCCATGTCTTGATTTAATTTACAAAATAATTTGGGATCATAAAATTCAAACAAACTTGGTGAGTTTATATAATACCTAAGCCACCTTGTCAGTTTTCTCTAGCAGGTCTGTTGCTAATATACACTGCACCTTAATGTCACATAACTCCTCTACCACCTTAACCTGAAAATTCTCTCTTTCTATATAAAAATCTGTAATTCATCTGATGCTCTTCCTTTTTGCTTATTTCTCATTGCCACTTGACTGAAATAATCATACCCCTCCATGTCAATTTTCATGCTTTTCCATATCTAAGTCTCAACTATTGGGATTATATCAACTATCTTTAACAGTTGCTTGATTTCACCAATACTCATCTTGTCCAAAAAACCCTAGACATTCCAAAATAACACCACCAAAGTTTTGACCTATTTACTATTTTAGGTCCTGGGTTTGGGTTTCCTTCCTACTATAAAGGAATCAATTATTTCCCAACCTGCTAGTTCTATCTTCAATTGCCTTTCAAGATATCTTCCACTTGTTACCGGATCCTTTTATCTCTTTCTTCCTCACATCCAAAGATGATTATATTCCTTTGCCTATTGGCTTGTTCTATCTTTTATAAGTATGTTGTTCTTTGATTCAATTCACACTTCCCTTTTATTTCTTTTTCGAAGTCTCTCAATTCTTTCTTTATTTCTTCTATGTTCTTGATCAATCTGTCATCTATTCTTCTCTCCATTTGTTCCATATGTATCATGTCTTCAGCAATTCCTTTTAGCATCATTGCAACTTCCTCCATCTCAGGGCCAAGATTCAAATTCATTCCTCCAATGATACAGCTGGAACGTCAAGACTTAAAATGCCCAAAACCATGTCAATAGTATACCTATGTTGTTATTTCCCTTTTTTGGCAATTTCGTACCTTTGAATATACCGATTCTTGCACAATAATTTTGAGCGATATACTCATCTTTATGGAGCTCACATATAACGTCCGTCTTCTACTGCTCCTCTCCAGCAACATCTGCAATACTTCTAAAATTCACAGAAGTTTACTGAAAAGTTTAATACCAATGTATTCAAGGTGTTTGCCATAAAGTTTGAGTCTATGCATAGGATTACAAGATCTTATATTCTCCGATGTTATAGCCTTGTGTTATGAGGTTCTGAGGGAATTACATATGACTTATAAACAAAACTGATTGTAAAATAAAGAAGCAAGAAAGGATGAGCAAACAAAGGTTTGGAGTTTTCTCTAAACAAACTGTTTTGAGGAAAATATGCCAAATAACTGACAGTTCTTTTCTGTAGATTAACATTTTATTAAAATTAACTTTTTAGGTTCCATCTCATGGTTTGATAACTAAATTTATACAGGAAAACAACACTTGTGGCATGCACAGGCAGATATTTAATTATATTTCTTAAAACATAAATTGTAGAACATAATCTTCTTTCAATTTTTACTTTCTCTACTACGTATAGTAAGTAGGGGAAGTATTGCATTCTACCAAAAAATTTGATACCGAGATTTCACCGGAAATATATGTTTTGAGACCCCCTGAATCCAAAAAAAGCATTTTTGGAAACATGTCCGTGTGTGTGTGTGTGTGTCTGTGAACAGCATAACTCAGAAACGAACAGTCGGATAAACACCAAACTTGGTATTTAGGTTCAGTATCTTCCAGAGATGTGACACGAAGGTTTTCAAGAAATTCCCCCCATCTCAGATTACCCTTTATATGGAACATTGTTCGAAAATTTTAATTTTCTCAAAAATGGCTATAACGATTTTGATTAAAATACCATATGTTTAAGATATTTTCATGACAAATAAAATGCATATCTTGAATTTTCTGGGAATGTCTCCAAAAGTATTCTTCATTGTGAACGACTTTTGCATAACTGGTAAACCATAAGAGATAGAAAAAAGTTTACTACACAAAAAATGTAGATCGCATTAAAATACAGAATTTATGTCATATACATTTTTTTTGTTGAGTGAACCATTTTTGAGATATTGCTTGTTATTCCCTTAAATTTTCCAACACTTTTTCTTAAATGGGAATTCGTTATTCATTTTTTTTATGTACTGGACATGCAAAGAGAATGGAATGTGCCACATAGCAACCAGCTCTTAAAAGATCTGACTGTCCCTTAAAGTCTACCATATTCCCCTTGCACCCACAAGAAAATTAGCAATAAGATTAACATCTTGATTAACATGAAGCATATGGAGAATAAGCATTTGTAAAAACAGTTTGTACAAGAGTAGAGAAAGTCATGTGAGTGTAACACATCAGATTTTTTTTCTGTTCATTCCATGATAGTGTGGCATGTGCACAGATTATATTAATGGTAATACGCCCTCTGGTTACCGAGTCGAAGGTTCGCAGTTTATCTGAGAGTAGGGGCGAAGGAGGGGAAACTGTCATTGGGGGGGATATGGCGTTAGTGACGCCAAGCTTAGCGTGGGTTTTCTGAGTATTCTGTGACTAGTCTTCGCGTGACCTGGACGGATAACTGTCTACGACATGGCGTCCTCGTCCGGCAAACACATGGGGTAAGCATTTGTTAGAATAAATCTATTAGTCATCCTTTCTTTCAACTTTTATTATGGTAGAATAGAATCCTTGCCTCTCCCTTCAATGGCGTTAGTGACGCCAAGCTTAGCGTGGGTTTTCTGAGTATTTTGTTTTAGTCTTTCGCTGTGGCAGAGAGCGAGAAAGTGCATCAGCATCCCCAGGGCACACCAGAAGTCAAGAAACACCACAGGGAAGCTGTCGGGCAGCCACTACACTGCCGTGGCATAAGGAGCCACCATGTCGGGGGGCAGTCCAAGCCAGCGACTGCCCACCCTGTTGTCATCACCAGAGACCTGCGGTGCTAATTCTACACCAGGACAAATCGTCGTTGTGGGCACTGTCTAAATCCACCCACAAACAGTTACGGCAGACCATCACCCTTTTGCGCAGTGTAGTGTGCCTGTGAACTAAGGCAGCGTGGTGTGTGCGTGTGCGGGATGCTAAAGATAAGTGCATTAACAATACTAAGTCGACAGCACTTACGTCTCTCGCCTCTCCACATCACCCAGCACCATTGTTTCGTCGGCTGGGTGCTTATCACACACATGTCTATTGTTATATTTTACTTCATCACACATTTATATGTCATTTTTGGTATGTCTTTGTTTTGTTTTTCATGTTTATTGTATTTATTTTCTTTCTGTCGACAAGGACGTCGACTTCGGTGGCCAGGGGGAAATGTGGCATGTGCACAGATTATATTAATGGTAATACGCCCTCTGGTTACCGAGTCGAAGGTTGGCAGTTTATCTGAGAGTAGGGGCGAAGGAGGGGAAACTGTCATTGGGGGGGATATGGCGTTAGTGACGCCAAGCTTAGCGTGGGTTTTCTGAGTATTCTGTGACTAGTCTTCGCGTGAGCTGGACGGATAACTGTCTACGACATGGCGTCCTCGTCCGGCAGACACATGGGGTAAGCATTTGTTAGAATAAATCTATTAGTCATCCTTTCTTTCAACTTTTATTATGGTAGAATAGAATCCTTGCCTCTCCCTTCAGCCAGGAATTATGTTAGTGTAATTATGTTGAGAATCTAACTTTAGCTGCGTCCCTTGTCGATACCTCGAGTTTAAAGTTCTTTGTTTGTTCAACGATCCCTCTCATAAGCGAGTCGCCCTCCTCTGAAGTTAAATAATTACTAAATTTGTGAGGTATACGACAATAGCTTGTGTCAAGAATTAAGCCAAACTAATTAAGTTTGATACTAGTATAATTATAATATAATTTATACAGAGACTCAGTTCAAAACTACTGCTTTCTTTTAAAGTAAACAAAAAAAAACATTAATTCATGCTTTTACTCATAGTTTTAGATTATTGGAGATCTCCTCCATTCAGTTAGAGGTTACAATCATTTCAGTTTCTAAAAATCTTAAGATGTTGAGCAATGTAGTGTAAGATTTCGTTGCACTTACAGAAAACCCTTATTAGTATTTCAAGGGTAATGGATACTAAACTTTTAATGAAAAGAAAGAAATGACTTTGAAATAAATAAACGTTTTTTAAAATTTTCAAGGAAACAAACCTCAAACATGGTATAATCAAATCCAATTGCAGATTTCCTTTCTGATCTTTTAATGCTCAAACTGACATTTAAACAGATATGCACAGGTGTGTGCAAATAGCGTGTGAAATTTTAAAACTCGATTTTTCACAAACTTATTGTCTTATTCTTTGTTGATATTGTATATAAATTGATTATACTTTTTATAGACCTTAGCCTGGTCTTTGCAAGTTTTTAATATAAGTCAACTGAAAAATTCAACGCCACAGTATTCAACGCCGTGTTCAAATCTCGGCTGTGGGATTTTTCAGTTGAATCTATATTATTGTCTTATGTTTATTCCACTCTAAAATACTCCCTATTATGCAACTTTGGTTCAATTTATTTCAGACTTTCTTTGAAGATTAATGAAAAGATCTAAAGAGCATTTTTTTGATAACAATTATAGTTTGGATTTAGGGTTTAAATAATTTAATACATGATTGATTTTTAGAAAATTAGAAGTGTTACATATTTACAATTTTTTTTTTTCCGAGAAAATTTTTAATCTTACTGAAAACTAATCTTTAATTACAAAGAGTTATAATCTAGGAATAATATACAAAATTTAAAAGCTTAAACTCTCCAATTCTCATGGGGTGGGACATTTTACATGAGATCTGATTTTCAATTTTTGAAAATTATTTTCTTGGAAAGTTAGATACACAGAGACAGGAAAATTAATTATCTGCTATAATTATTTTGAGCAAATCTGTGATAAAATGCCACCTAATATGGCTGATATTCATAGTAATTAACAATTTCAGTATCAAGTGATTACATAAATAGTAACTAGCTCTTAAATCATGATGTAAACATTTCAGTGGCTCACAGGAAAATCCGGGTATACGTGGTCGCCTTACAGTGTTATAAATGAAAAGTTACTTTGGAACTCAAACTATGGATCTTTGACATGGCCATGAATATTTCATTTATTTGTTTCTCTAAGTTTCTAAGCCATCTGAATGTACAAATTTAAATCTTTAGTTACCTGCAGTAATGCATTTCTTCGTTTTTCAGCTTCTGTTGCTGCTCTCTCAACCTGCAACTGCTGTTCTAATGCAGTTACTTCCCTCTGCAGCTCAGAAAGTTGATCTGTTAGGGACTGCTTCAGCAACTCTGCTCCAGATATTTCCCTGTAAAAACATAATTCAATATTAGCACCATTGTGTTATTATTAAACCTAGTTTACCCTTACTTTGCTTCACATGTTAAGAAAAGCAAATGTTTCTAGTCTTCTTATTATTGTCTCCTAGAATTTTTTTTTTTAGTTTTATTTATGGAAACTCTTTAACTATTATGGTTCTTAGTGTCCCATTCTATATTGTGCATGAAAGATCGGAAATTTTAATCAAGAGTTATCAGTTCTTTTACGTGCCGTAATTCTATGACAGGGGACCACCAGCTTTACTTCCCTTCCAAAGGAAGCCATGCTAAGGATTTTTACACCCGAAAAAAATCCATCGACCTTCACCGGGTTTGAACCCGCAACCTTGGGAAACAGAGATCAGCATGGTACCCATACTAGCCCTGGTTCCCGAGGTCGTGGGTTCAAGCCTGGTGGAGGGTGTTGGTTGGCTCCTATATGCATAGCCACTCAATGTGTACACATAAGTTCCCTATTTAAAAGAGGTTAGAGTTTAGTGACCGTTAGGCTGTATCACAACATTGCAATTGGTCTTGTCAAGTACGTAAATTTGTCATCACATTACGATAGTTATTACAATAAATTTATACAATGATATTAAAAACAGTTGGCTGTTTTACAACATTAAAATTGTTTTCTTTAATAGTATGTTTTCATAGATAGTACGTAGCTTAAGTATTAGGAACTAAACACTAATTTGTTTACAAGATTGTCACAAACAAGTGACTCAACTTATGTATCTGAAATTTTACAGCATGCCATCTAAAGGATGATACTTAAAAGCTACCTTCAACATCTCTGAGTCTGGCTGAGAACTTTTAAGACATCCTTCATATTTAAAGTGCATCCCACATTAAGATAAAGGAATGATAGGGCAAGCAAATGAACAAGGGCAGGCTTCCAAAATCCAGATGATTAACTCACTGAACAATAAAATCATAAAGGCAAAAGCTTAAAACACAAGTTGTTAGCAACACAGTTTACATGTATTAATAGCCAACATTCTACTACATAAAATGGAATCCTGAAATTCAGGAGTATTTAAAAATAGTAAGTAAACTATCACATTTTAAAACTAAATGAAGGACAATGTATTATTTAAAAACAAGACCATCAAATATTCAAGTGATTTTACTGTAATGAATATTTAATTCATATAAAATCCATGTTTTCTTGTAATTCATTTTATTTATTTTATTTAATTGTTACCCTATAAAATGCTTAAGATACACTATTGACCATTAATCTTTTATTTACTGTTGCTTACAGATATATCCATTCTGGAGAATGTTCAACTACATTACAATATGATTTCTTTGGCACATATGTGGATATCAAATAACATATGCTTTTTATTTATTTTATTTGTTACCATTTAAAACATTTTAAGATAAACTACTCAACAGTGATCCTTTGATGCCCTGAATGAAAACATAGGCAAGGCGGTTGAAGACAAACACATCGTTTTGGTTGTTGATAAGACATCTGATAGCAAGGGACATTGTTTTCTGGCTATTTTATTTCAGACAGTAAGTGACACTGCTAGTTAAGAAGTCTATTTGGCATTATGCTAATTCTTACTTAGTGATACATGAACCACCTGTTTTCTGGAATATAAATTAAGGGAAAAGGGAGTATGTGACAATTTTATACGAGAAATTAAAAAAAATCTATAAAGATGTAAAATTTGGCATATGTTGTGAAAAAAGTAGCATTACACAGATGATTCAACAAAAAATGGGATTAAAACGGGGTGTAAGCCGAGTCCCACATTATTTAATCTGTTCATAAATGAAGTATTGGATAAAGTAAAAGTAAGAAACCAACACTGTCGAGTAATAGGGGATAAGGAGATTCCAGGTTTATTATATGCAGATGACCTTATAGTAGGTACCATATCTATAATAGGGTTACAGAAACAATAGATGAAATTCAAGCATATTGTAAAAAATGGGGCATTAAGATAAATATAAATAAATCCAAATAATAGTTTTTAAAAAAGGAAGCGAATTGAGAAAAGAAGAAATGTAGTTCCTGGGTGGACAAAAACTAAAGATAGTTGAAGATTTTGAGTATTTATAACTAAGATTGAGTAATAACAGAGAATGGGGAGCTCACAATAAGAAAATGTTATCTAAAGGAAAGGCAGCAGTATTAAAAGGTATTTATTTGAAGAATGTGTTTGTTAAATTTCACTTGTGACTCATGTCGTCCGTTTGTCCCATTCTCCATACTAGGAAAGACGCTAATGGTGTGAACAGCTTTTAGTCAATCAGAGAGGAGTGAATGCAGAGGAATACAGCTTGGTGGTTTACAATGAAGTAAGCTTAGAAAAAAATGGTATGAAACAAGGATTTTAATTATTAAAATTTAGCAGAATATGTATGAAATCAAATGAGTGAAGAGACAATATCAAAATTATTTATAAATATCAACCAATGGGAAAAAGAGATTTTTGGGTGTCCTAGAAAGAGGTGGAGTTAAATAAAGTGTGAAGACAGAACAGTAAGAAGAAGAAGAAGAGGGCATTACTAAATTAATTTATAACCTTTTAATCTTTCATAAATGTCCTAAAAGCTTATAAAATTACACTAAACTTTACACAAGGCAAAAATACACTGCAGGTTACTGGAGAAATTTATGTTATAATCTATGAGGATCATTCCAAAACTAATGCCTCCCATTTTTTTGTGTTGACTTTGAGTGTCCAAGCTGGATTATGTTGGTGTAGTACTAATTGTTGAACCTTCCCGCTAGTGTCCTGTAGTTTTGTTATCCTGCAATAGATAGCAGCAGCAGGGGACCATTCCAAAATGGCAACTGATATTGAGGTGCATACAAAACAAGATGTGTGATTGAATTCCTTACTGCTGAACAAATTGCACCAATTGAAATCCATTGATGCTTGCTAAAGGTGTATGGAGACGATACAGTAGATGAGTAATGAGACGGTGGGTACATGTTTCAGTAGTGGTGAAAAGGATGTGCATGACAAGCTATGTCCCCTGGTCAACCCTGCTTGGCTGCCACTGCGCATAATGAACAGCGTCTCGATCAACTCATCCATAAAGATCGGCTGATTACAACCAAGGAATTGTGTGCAGAGCTGAATGTCGACTGTAATGCCTTAGACAAGATGTTACCTAACTTTGATTATCGCAAAGGTGTGCAAGATGAGTCCTGCAGATGCTTACACAAGATGAAAAAAATCATGAAATGGAAATTTGTCAGAACCTGCTGGACCAATATGAGGCTGAAGGTGACAATTTTCTGAACTCCATTATCATTGGAGATGAGATGTGGTGTCACCACTATGGGCCAGAATCCAAACGACAGTTCATGGAGTGGCAACATGAGACTTCTCCAACAAAATAGAACTTCAAGATACAACCATCTGCAGACAAAGTGATGTACATAATCTTCTGGGATAGGCAGGGTTGGAACCTAGAACAAATGTGAATTCAGAGCACTACAAGATGACACTGACTGGGCTGAAAAGCCTGAATTTCTAGAGCCAGGCCAGAGAAGAAGACAAACTTCCGCTTGCAACACAATAATGCCAAGTCCCACACAATTTTTGTGACCATGGAACACACTGCCAAATTCAGCTGGACAGTCCTATCACATCTACCGTACAGTCCTGATTTAGCACCTTCAGATTTCCATCTCTTTGCGCCTATGAAAGATGCACTGTGTGGCCAACATTTTCCAGACTCAGATGCTGCCGTCACAGCTGTAAGACAGTGGCTAGCCTCAGCTAGTTCAATTTTTACAAGTGTGGCAGGCAGGCTCTTGTTCATTGTTGGCAAAAGTACATAACAAATGGTGGTGACTATGTGGAAAAATGGGTAATGTTGCTCCAGAGGTCGACATGTCATGGCGGGTGCTGCACAACGTCAGGCAGGCTACCCTGTAGAAAAAAAAAACGCTAAAATTCTGCGAATGTGTGGCTTTTGGCTTTTTAAATGCTAAAGCTGTTTAAACACTTCCAGTTATGCATTCTGGCGCGATTTATTGAATTAGTTATGTATTCTGGCTTGATTTTGTCGGTAGTCAATAATCAACATGGAGAACTTGCGCATCATTGCGGAGAATGAGATCTTAAATAATGACGCTGTCCTAATGGAAAATTGGGACATAGAACAACTTGTTGAAGAGCTAGCAAGCTTAGGATGCAGTTCGGCACTTCTCAGGAGCTCTTAAATTCATACTTGCATGAGTTTATGTACAGGAACAGCTGTCCCAATCGGAGAGTGTTTCAGAATTTTCTTGTGACACACTCTGAGAATTATCCTGCGACACAACATCTTCGCAGCTCTCTTTTGGTTCATCTTCTCCCTCAGAGCTTCCTTTTCATCTTTCTTTTCTTTCAAAATTTTATATTTCTTCATTGCCTATCCTCCAGAGCTTCATCTTTCTTCTAATGCAAAACAGCCTTTATTAAGGCTAACAATTGCATCATGAAAGAGCAGATATGTCCTTGGACATAATTACAGTAGCATTCATTATTATTTAGTTGTATTACATTTAATTATTGCGTCGTGGAAATTATTTAGTTCTGTTACATTTGTTTACTGCTACGCAGTAATTATTTAGTTGTATTACATTTGCTTACTGTTGCACGGTAATCATTAAATTGTATTACATTTATTTAGTAGTGCAAGAGTGCTAATGGTCATTACTAAACACTACACATTAGACAATAACAATAATATTTTTTTTCTGTTTCGCAATTATTATTCAATTTTATTGCATTTATTTACTGTTTCGCGGTTAATATTGTTTTATTGCCTTTATTCACTATTTTGTGCTTTTCTATTATGACAGCATATAACAGTTTGCAACAATACCAAACTGTTTCCGGTTTTACTAATGTGGTAGCATTTTTTTTCCGTGTAACAGTTGGTACCTGACATTGCGCATTTACATCGGCCGCCATGACATGTCGACCTCTGGAGCAACATTACCAAAAAATGACAGTATGTAGCTGAAATCTTGCTCTATTTAACTGTGTTATTATACTTTCTGTCTCTGTTGTAGTTTCCATGAAAATAAATAAGAGGTATTACTTTCGGAATTATGAAATAGCAACTGTTAAGAGTATACACTACTAAGCCCCAGCTTAATTCTGTAGGGCAACAGACCGACAATATTTTTGTTTAAAATGGTGGAATATTTATTTATTTAAGATAACAATGGAATGGTTCAAGGAAGGAAAGTTTATTTTTGAACTCTTAAGAGAAAAAGGTACTTACTAAGATGTTTATTGTCAATCCCGGTGAAATCAACACTCATCAGAAAAAGAAATAATGAAAACAGGTTCAATATACAGACTGTAATCAACTTAAGAGCTACACATGCTAAAATGAGGTTGAAATCTTGAAAAATGTTTATCATTGGCTCATGACTGGCACATATCAATTTATTTTGTAAACGTTAACTGTGGTATTATCCTCTTGTGTATAATCTAGCTAAAATCATTTCTGTGTATTGAAGTTGATGGAATCCCCATTAAATTGTATTGGGTTGAAATATCTGCATGACTATAATAGCTTTTAAGTTACACTTGCAAATGAATGTGAATTCATACTTGTCTCTAGCCTGTTTCAGTTGGCTGCACTGTATTTCAAGCAGTTCGAGCTGTGACTTATTCTGAGCTGCCTCTTTAGTGGCTGCATTGAGACGAGATTCCAGCGCAGATACTGAGGCTCTAAGTGACACACACTGCTCTCGTGCTGCACGCTCCTGCTCTGTTAATGAGGACACTCTGCCCTGAAGTTCATCTGCAAATTACACAATTTCTTTTACTTTTAGACACATTGTTTTTCAGGATTTACTTGTATAAGATAATATCAACATCATTTATTCTGTTGAAATTTATGAAATTTATGGATTTCCTTATAGAAACTAGGGGACACCATTTATTACATTTTAAGCAGTACAAGGCAGGCCCATTGCCACCTCCTTATGTTAATAATGTGCCACACTTTTATGCAATTCACTTTCTTCTATTGCATTAAGGTCTTTTTCTTCAAGTGACTAGAAGTATAAAAAACATATCACAATGGAATACAAACAAAATTGAAGAGCTTCATGCAACAAGCAGCATAAATAAAGTTTTAGGAAAAACATAAAAGTATTTTACTTTGAATAACTCATTTAAAAGATTAAGACATTATGAGATTGAAAGGTGTATAAACATGGAGATACTTGGGACTACGCATTCTGTAAATAAAATACTTTAAGCTGTACTCAACACATCGTCATTTGAGTGCTGTTACAAACAGACTATTGAACAAGTAAAAATGAAAAGCTAACATTTTGGACAAAAATATGCATGAAACTGAAATCAAACTGAATAAAATATAATGAAAAAAAGAGTGAGCGGGGGATTGGACAACCTTAGCACTAAGGTGGTTATTTTTATAATATTGCTAACACTACACATATCAGCATCAGCTTCAATACTTATTTTAAACCAAAGAGGTTGCATTAAAATAAAATACTTTAGATAAACAGCATGCAATCTGTTGTCTTAAAAAGGGAACCATCTCCAGGTAGTCTAAAATGTGTTGCATTTACATACTTCCTCTACACACTCTTCTTCAAACTATGCTTATAACAGCTTATTATAGCTCTACTATCCAATGTGGGAAAAATTTACCAGGGAATTTAGCAGACAGATTGCAAAAATGGGTAGAAGAATATAATATTCTTTCAAAATTTCAAATGCGCTTTAGAAAGGAAGGAGAAAACTGTTGATGTTTTTGTTATAAAAACATTAACGGCTAAGTATCTAAGTAATAAAAGATGAAATTGTACATGGCCTTTATTGACTTGGAGAAATCCTTTGAGAGAATAAGAGCTGAATCTACTTAGTATAAATTATTAAAGGAGGAGATAAGTAGTCAAATCGGTCCATCTTAAAGGTTTATATAAAGGTAATACCGTTCATATAAAATGCAAGAAAAATTAGGAAAATATACCAGGAAAAACAGCTAAAACCAGGATGCATGTTAAGTCTAACTTTATTTAATTTATTTATTGATGACATACTACAAAATGTAAGTAATAGTAATAATCTGTCTGCAATAATATATACTGTGCAGATCCTTAGTCAACTATTTGCAGATATTTTGGTTGGGGTTCTATTACTGTAAATGGCTTACAATTTTCTTTACAAGAAATGGACAAGAACTATTCTGAATGGGAATTAAATGTAAACAGAGGAAAAATACAAATTGTAGTATTTAAGAAAGAAGTAAACTGAAATGGAGGAAATGGAGGAAAACAAATAATGAGCATAAAGCGATGTGTGACTGCACTTACATGGGGATTAAAATAGATGCAGGAGGAAAATGGAAGAAACAAAAGAGATCAACATTGGCAAAAGGGAAAATACTAATGATGGCTGTGAGAAGATGTTTATATAAAATAGTAGAGATGGAAGTGAAATGGGTGGTTGACGTTTGAATGGTATATGGTATTGAAATATGGGGACTTGAAAATTCCCCATGGTGGAAAGTTGTGAACTTAGTACACAGGACGTTTTGCAAGGTAGTTCAGAGGTTGCCAATAGCAACAGCTAATGAAGCTGCTGAAATTGAAAGAGCAGAAAGGAAAGGATTGATTATGGAGAAAGCTTTAAAATACTGGTACAGATCCTGAATTTAGATGATGACAATTTGCTAAAACAATGTTTAAAATACCAAGAAACAAGTCTATAAAGCATGGCTGGATAAGCAATTTAACAAATAACTTAAGAAAATAATGGCTTGGGGAATATATGGAGAGAAAGAGAAACAAATAATAGAGAGTTTTATAAAGGTGCAAGAAGACAATATGAAGATATTAAGACAAAATTGTTCAGTCAGCTTATAGAGGAGAGGTCACTAGTATTCTATTTTCAATGAAAAATAGCTGGGAAAGAGAGAGGTATATAGACAACACCAATAAAGAAAAAGGGGAGGATAGTGTGGCTAAGAGCTGCAGTGTGGAGGTTAAAAGGTCAAGGAAATGGCTATCTACAAGTGAATGCCCATTATGTGGGGGGAAAGAAAGATGTTCAACACACAGTATTTGAATGCAGCAAAACTGACATTTGGAGAAAAGAAAGTGTATGGTTAAGAATGAATGGGAAAATTGATATAAATCAAATTTTAAACCAAAACTGTAAGAATATAAGGCAATATTTAGAAAAAGTAAAAAATAAATGAAAATGGAGCATTAAAAGAGGAAAGGAACAATGATTTATGAGTATATTAATAAGAACTAAAGTAGTAATGTATAATGTAGTTTGTAATATAAGCTGGGTTGTCCATCTGAACAGTGGCAAGGGGCAACTTAGTGGGTAACTAATACTTGTAATGCCTTAATACTTCAATAACTATTATTATTATTATTATTATTATTATTATTATTATTATTATTATTATTATTATGCTTTATTCTTTTGTTACTTATTATTGAGATAAAATTTCATTACGCATTTCCTTGTTGTAGGTATAAGGAGGATACAACAGGCCAAAGCAAATCAAATTTTTAAAATGTGATGGCTTTGAAATTCCTTGCTCCTTGCCAAGAGGAGTCAAACGGAGAGAGGGGTTCACCATAATATAGGCCCATGTTAATTTAAAATTAGTTCACGTGCCTGACATACAGACGACCACCAGTATCTCATACCAACATTATTTACCAAAATTTAGTGAAAAAGCAGGTGATTCATGGCATTTAAGTTGTCAACCTTACCAAAACTATAAAAAAGTAGCATTTTGTTTTTTAATGGCATAAAGGATATTGTTTAGTGATTATTAGTATTAATCTGTGTTTTTTTTTCTAAGTTAGTAAGTTTTAAATTACTGCAGCATGCAGATTTGGATTAATTTAATGTCTAATTGAATGCTTCAATCAAATCATAGAGTTGTGTGCTCAGTTGGTTTTTTCTTTGCAAGTCACAGTTTACACTTCTTATAAATATGTATCACTGGGCATACTAGACATATCTGTACTTTTATCCATAGCGCAATGTCTAACAAATTTACCTTCCGACAAGCTACATATGGATTTGGCAATTCCAGGTGCTATTTATAACTTATACAGATACATAACTCTCTTTCCGGAGTTTTGGTTTCTGGAGCTACTGAAGTTAAGAAAGTAGTTTCAGTTTGCCCATCTCTGCAGCACTTGATTGTATTCTTAGTGATGTACTATTGCAAATACTGCACATTTTAACGATATCTTAAAATTAGTTGAACTGTGTCTGTAAATAAGTATTTAACTACACCATGTATTTACTTTGCTAATTGTTGCATTTTTATTGACAGAGCATTTCCAACACTGTACTACTGTATTGTGTTGTGTAAATAGTTATGCTTCTTTATGTAACAAATACGAAATCTGTATTTGTATGTATGCTGTTATTCAGTACTTTTCTTTCACACCATGGCCATTGCATGGGGACTCGCACACCTGCCATTACAGCTTGGACTCCCATCAAAACAGTTATAATATCTGCACAACTGCCTCACATTTTCATAGTTACAATGATAATAAGCACGTACCTTATCGTAAGAGATGTTGAAAATGTTGTCCTTTTCTATCCACACATTCTCTGATAATTTTCATTTACACTCAAAGAGTTCAAAATCTGAAATCTTTTAGTTCTTACAATGAATGGAGTTTTTGTTGCACACACTTGATTTTTCACGTGATCATTAGAGTTTGGGTACATCTCTGTAACTGGATTTGATGAGAGTAGTAGACCCATGCTTAATGTTCTGTGATGAAGCATGGTTCCATTTATATGATTATTTTCCAACGTAAGATAACAGATACTGAAGCACAGAGAAATCTATTTTACACCTGAGTTTCCCTTGCATGATGTGAAAATTGGGTGTGGTGTGCAGTAAATACATACTATATTTGTAGGACTATATTTTCTGAACAAACAATAAATGCAGAGAGATAAATGTAATTAACCAACACTGAATGTCAGTCTGGGTTTTCTAACAAGGCTTTCGTTACCATGCACACAGCTCATGAGCCATTATGTTTAATGCGGGAAATATTTGAAGACAGCGTAATTACTTTTTTTATATATATATATATATATATATATATATAAATTTTTCCCTTCACATCTGGAAATTTCGGAAAAGATCTTTATCCAGTACAATATCAAGAATGTTCTGAATTTTGAAATTCCACCAGATCCCTTGATGCAGCTCATCCAATCAACTTGCAGGATAGGAGAGAGAAGACAAGTGAGTTCCCAACCTTCACCTCAGATGGCAGTAACTTCATCACACAACCAGATTACAATTTTTTCCAACAGGGGACAGCAAAATCACCCGTTGATTCAATTTTTGGGGGTCAGAGGAGGAAAGCTGAAATTAGTCATTCTTCAGCTGAGGATTGGAGAAAGTCTTCTTCTGAAAGCACTTCTTAGTAAAAATCTAAGCGCAGATGTGATGTGAGTTAAAAAACGAACCAACTGTATGCATAATCCCATGGTTGAAATGAAATGAAATTAAATTAAATGAAACCCATGACAGGGATGTAAATATAAACTAGAGATGTCGACTAAATAGATGTAGAGAATGTATGAGGCATTGGTAGAATCAGGAATGCTTTATGATGTCTGTTCAAAAACTTCCGAAACATTCATAATTTCACACCAATGGAGTGTTGGAGCGAAATGCAGTTGGCATCCCTGCACACGCCTGTGTTTAATGTGTAACAGCCAGAAGTTTCTTTATTCTATGTCTGTTAGTTATTGTTCAGTGCTGTATTGAGTAGAACGTTATATCGCACAGTTTGCAAAATTTGAGATGGCAGAGTTAGAGGAGCAATGCGTCTGCATTAAATTTTGCATGAAACTCAAGAAAACCTTTACAGACACACACCAAATGATGAAGGAAGCCTACAGTGAAGAGTGCCTAAGCCATACTTGGCATTACGAATAGTTCAGGCGGTTTAAAAATGGCTGGTTAAAGATGACCCTCATTCAGGATGCCTTTTGACGTCTACTGACGATGCTCATGTCAGCAACATCAACGAAATTGTGTGTGCCAATCGAAGGCTGACTATCAGGACGTGTTGCGACATGTGCAAGAAAATGTGAGAAGGAAACGGCCTGAAATGTGGCAAGACAATTCATGGCTCTTGCATCACAATAATGCACCCGCACATTCATCCCTGTTGGTGCGTGACTATTGCACAAAAAACCATATCACTGTGCTGCCTCATCCTCCATATTCTCCAGACCTGGCTCCTGCTGACTTTTTTTTTATTTACAAAGTTGAAAACCCTGTGAAAGGATGAAGATTTCCAATGATAGACAAGATAAAAGAAAATTCGCAGACAGTGCTTTGCACGATCCAGAAAGAGATGGAAGAGGAAACTGAGTTGGGAGCAGTGTATCGATTGCGGAGGAGAGTATTTCAAAGGAGACCATGCACAATAAATAAAAGCTAAGTGTAGAAAAATGTTGTGGACAAAGCTTCGGAATTTTTTGAACAGACCTCCTATGTGGTAGAAATCTGAGGGGAGGGGGGGGGGAAGGCGATTTAAGTATGAAAATTGACCAGATGTATAAAATGTTTTGTAAGGAATTACTCAGAATGACAAAAGCAGCACCACAAGAGGTTGCACAAACTAGGTAGAACTAAAAGGAAAGGTATAATAATAGAAAGCATTTTAAAATTTTGAACTAGGTGAATAACAAAAGAGGAAGGAGAAGTTTTAAGGATATGCATAGCAAAAGAGTCTGACAAGCAAAAAGAGTAGATGGAAAGAAATGGAAAAAACAATGGAAATAATAGGTATGGGGGATATATGAAGAAGGCACTAAGAAGCAGAGTGGAGGATACGACAAGAGGTATGGGGAAGCATAGAAGATAAAAAGTCATTAAGCCTTTATAAAATAATAAAAGAAGGATGGGGAAGAGAGATACATTGATTACTGTAACAGACAAGGTTTAAGCATGGGTGAGAACGGGAGCAATGTATCTAAGAGGGTTGAGAGGCAGGGGAAGAGGAATATGCGAGCGTGTGAAGGAGGGGAAAGTATAGAGCATTATATAACGGAATGTAAAGTAATAAAGATATGGAGAGAAAAAGTGTGGGAAAGGAAATGGGAAAATATGAATAAAAAGGTAGTAATTAACAAAATGTTGACAAGGAAAGAAGAAAAGGAAATCAAAGCCATGGGGTAGTTATATTGTATAAAATTGTAAACAAATTATACAAATAAATTCAATTCAATTCTGGTCTCATTCCAGTTGGCATTTCTGATTTTAGGGACCAGCCCTGAAAAGTGATAAATTCAGAGTTATTGATTGAGGTTGATATACGAATGTAATTGCCATTCTTGATTGCATATTCACTCTCACATTCTGTTCTCATTCTAGTTTCCATTTCCATTCTCATTCCTGGGAAACTGTGCAATGAGCTTAAGTGATAAATACCAACTAGCCATAAGGGAGGGAGGGAGGGAGGGAGGGAGGGAGGGAGGGAGGGAGGGAGGGAGAGAGAGAGAGAGAATGTAAAGATTTCACTGTGATAACTTACTGAGTGATTCTGTCAGGTTTCGTTCCTGTTTCTCCCAGGATGCTTGCTGTGCACTGCTTGCTGCTTGCAGTGATTGTATCTGCCTCAGAAGAGGCTGTGTCACTGCAGATACAGACTGTGCTGATTCCTCATTACGTGCTTCTGCCCTTTCGACCCGTGCCAGAAGGTCACTGCATTCCTGCCGTAAACTCGCCTCACGTCTGAAAAACCATATCACTTTCATTATCTACTTTCCTTTCTCTACTTCTGTTGACAATCAGTAAAGAATATGAGCCATTTATCCCCTTCTTCATCATCAGTCTTTCTATGCCTACCTACATTAAACCAAATTAAGAATACACTGAATAAATTTTGATAGCATTTTACTTGATCATCCTACTTGTGAGCTCCATTCAAATGTGTTTGCTTTAGTTTTAGAACAACAGTTTACCAGTACAGACAATCAAAAAGCTAATAATGAAGTAACTAATATTGAATTTTATATTTTGAGAAAACAGAATTTTATAAACATATTTAATCACTTCTTTAGCAAATATTTACTGGAACACATTTCACAGACTGTCGTTTCCATCTTCAAGTGATAGAGGTGATTTTCTCAAAAATGGCTTTAACGATTTTGGTCAAAATACCTAATGTTTAAAATATTCTCATGAGAAGTAAAACATATGAATTCAATTTTCTGTGAATAGCATGTGAAGTACCCTTTAATTGATGGAATTTTGTATGATTTTGTCTAACTAGGGAACCATAAGATATAGACACAAACTTAGTAAGAAAACTGTAAAGCTCATTAAAATACACAATCTGTGTTAATGTTTTCAAGTTCCTACTTTATATATATCATGTTGCTCATGTGTTCTTTTAACCATATTCCTCTTTGCCTTTCCTATGCATATTAGAAACTGGTTGAACTCTGTTTGGAAAAAAACTATTTACACATAAAAATAAACATAGTTTGTATACAAGCCACAAAAGGAAGTGCAGCATTGAGTCTAGGTTTATAACAACAACAGGCTCTGAAACATGTTCCAGTAAATTTTAATTTAGAAGTGAAGCTAAAGTGATTAAACATTCATTTTGAGTATTTAAAAAGTAGCTAAAGTTTGGTATAGAAATACTAGGGCGTCAATTGTAAGACAGGTAGCACAATTAGAGATGGGCAAGGTGACAACTAAGGGGAAGATAATTGAAAGAGCTTTGAAATTTTGGTTCAGAACTTTAAATTTAGGAAAAAGTAATGTGTTAAGACAATGTATTGAATACCAAGAGAATAGTTTAATGAATGATGGATGGGTAAGTACTTTATGGAACATTTTGGAGAAAAATGGGTTAGGAGACATGTGGAGAAGGAGAGAAAATAATGTGAAAAATTTTTGGAAAAAGGCGAGGAAAAGACTGGAAGATATAGAAATACAAATCATGTTCAGTGAGATTGCCGAAAAGAGCTCATTAGTTTGTTATAGGCCAATGAAAAATACATGGGGTAGGGAAAAATATATAGACATAGTAAATAAAGAAGAGAGAGAATCTATTGCATGGGTAAGAACCAGAGCATGGATGCTAAGAGGGTTAAGACAGGGTATTCCTCAGAATCAATGTCCGATATGTGGTGGTAATGAAGGCACTGAACACATAGTATTTAAGTGCCAAGGAACAGAAAATTGGAAAAGAGAACTTTTTAATAAGAAGTGGTTGAAGGGGGATAGAAATACGCTTATGAACGAAATGATATACAAGGACGCTAGGAGCATTGGACAGTTTTTGTGTAAAGTAAAAACTAAATGGCTTTGGACAGTGGAAAGAGAAAAGTAAGAGGTAGCGCATCTTACTTTGAATGGAAAACTATGGTGAATGTGTGATGGTTAAGTAATCAATAAGTAAAAAGTGAAAAACAAGTGGAAATGGGACATGAAAAAAAAAAAAAAACTGAATAAAAAAAAAAAGCAAGATAATTTTATGACAAGAAATTGTAAAATGTAAATAATCTGTAGTGGTTGTCTACAGAATGCGTTGATGGGAAATTGTAAAATGTAAATAAACTGTAGTGATTGTCTACTGAATGAGTGACCAGGGTCAAAGTGCAGTAGACAATCAAATTGTAAAACTCTTAGCACAATAAACAATAATTGTGCAGGGTTACAGTCTTCCCTTGTTATTTAAATAGCTTTCTCTAAACATTCTTTGAATGCCGAGAGTAAGATGGCCTAATGTCCAACTTTTATTTGTTTATTTATTTATTTATATATAACCTAGGTATGATGGAAACATTAACAAAAGCCGAAAAAATCCAGAATTAAACCAGATTTTCCCATCATACCTAGGTTATATGCACTACCAAAAATACACAAACTCGGCAACAAAATGAGGCCCATAGTGAATAACATAAACTCTCCCACATATAAACTAGCAAAATGGCTTTCAAATACCTTCAACTCCATGCCTATGTTCAAAAGTCTTAGCATAAAAAATTCTTTAGAATTAACCAGTCACCTTTCAAATATAAATATATCACCCACAGACATGATGGTATCATTTGATGTCACTGCACTCTTCCCAAGCATACCAAAAGAAGAATTATTACCACTCCTAGAAAATTGGATATTAAACAATGGCACACCTAGAGCACAAACAGAAGATTACCTGAAACTAACAAAATTATGCCTGGACCAGAATTTCTTTTCATTCCATCACAAAATCTTTAAACAAACCTCAGGCCTAACTATGGGAAACCCCCTTTCACCATTTTTAGCAGAACTATATATGAGCCATTTTGAATCCCATATTACTAAATCTTTCCCACATCTATTCAAAACCTGGTATAGGTATGTAGATGATATTTTTGCTATTGTTCCAAAAAAACTTTCAGAAGATGCTTTGAAATTATTAAATTTACAAAAAAGATCTATAAAATTCACAATGGAAAAAGAAGAAAATGGCCAATTACCTTACCTAGACATCAGGATCATCAGAAATAATGCACACAACAAACTAACGTTTGGCATTTACAGAAAACCAACGCACACAGAAAACTATATTAAAAATAATAGCTACAATCCTACAAGCCACAAACATGCAATTTTAAATAGTATTACAAACAGGTTAGTACATATACCAATGGAGAAAGAGGAATACCAGAAAGAATACCAACACATTATCAACATAGCCACTATGAATGGATACCAGAAAAAAACAATAGATAAGAAGATAAAAAGGTTTGAAAGACAGAAATACATCCAACAAATGACTACGTTACTCAGACAACAAAAACCACAAGCATATAGAAAATTCACTTATCACCCTTGGACACATCATAAATTTCAAAGGATTTTCAAAAAATACAACATCATCCTGTCTCCACAGAATAACCACAACATACAGAAACTACTATGCAACAGAACAAAAGATCCTATCCCCAACGATAAATCAGCTGGTATATATGAAATTGATTGTAATGAATGTAACCTGGTATATATAGGAAGAACAAAAAGAAATCTTGAAATAAGACTTAAAGAGCATATGAGATGCATTTACCAAAAGCAGCAAGATAAATCAGCAGTAGCACATCATTTCTGGTCTTCAAACCATGATATCACTCCAAACATAAAACTCTTAAAACCGATCAACAGCAGCAATGAATTGGACATCTGGGAAAAAATACATATTGTCAAACACAGGAATCACCTAATGAATTTTGAACTGCCGCCACCCAACAGCCTTTGGAGGTTCATCAGCCCAGCACCAGAGAACACCACAAACCACACACATCCCCCAGACGATGACCGGCAAAAATCAGTTGAGAGAAAATGCTGACGATGGGAACAAGCCGTCTCCCGAAACGCGTTCAAGTAAGAATATCATAGTGATGTAGTGTAACAACCCTCAACTCTCTATTTTAAACCAAACTTGGTATTTAGGTTCAATATCTTCCAGGGATGCGACACGAAGGTTTTCAACAAAATCCCCCCACCCCAGGATACCCTTTACATGGAAGATTTTTCGAAAATTTTAATTTTCTCAAAAATGGCTCTAACGATTTTGATTAAAATATCACAGGTTTAATATATTGTCATGACAAATAAAACGTATATCTTGAATTTTCTGGGAATGTCTCCAAAAGTGTTCTTCATTGTGAACGACATTTGCATAACCGGTAAACCATAAGAGATAGAGAAAATTTTACTACACAAAAAATATAGATCGCGTTAAAATACACAATTCATGTCACATACATTTTTTTTGTTGAGTGAACCATTTTCGAGATATTGCTTGTTATTCTCTTATATTTTTCAATACTTATTTTCTTAAATGGGAATTCGTTATTCATTTTTTTGTCTTTGATATGCAAAGAGTATTAATCTGTGGCAAAGGGAATGGTGCTGCACCTAGCAACCAGCTATTAAGAGATATGTATGTGCTTAAAGGCTACTGTATTTCCAAATTGCCCTTTAAATATATTATCCCCTTACATCTACAAGAAAATTAGCAATAAGATAGAGTCTGCAAATGTTTATCTTGATTAACATGAAGTAGATGGAGAATAAGCGTTTGTAAAAATAGATTGTACAAGAGTAGAGAAAGTCATGTGAGTGTAACACATCAGATTTTTAATGTTTTTTTTGCATCTATTTTCCCACAGTGGTGGAGGACTGCTTCTCAGCCATGACATGTATTCATTAATCAAAAGCAATATTTTTAGAATACAACACCACGTGGCAAAGAGTACACTCATTGGCTTATGCTGTAACATGGAAATGAACTAAAAAGCATGCACACAGCCTCATAAATGCCCTGCTGGGATGGTTTGAGTTATAAGCAAATTTCAATGAGGACATTTTGTCTCATAACTTGAACTGCTATAACAATAGCATTTTAAAATGTTTCTCCACAAGAATAACTACAAATGTTATGATCTGAGTTGAACTGTTTTATGAAGAGGAAGACTTCGCTTGCTAAGCATGAAAAGTTAGTTTGCCCAACACCCAAAAAGGAACTACCTTGTTGCATGGTTTGGTTTACAATTCCTTTGAACTTAAAGTGAAATTGGTATAGGTGAGAAATTTTTTGCAATATTAGTGACATCTATTAGGAGTAAAACAAATTTATTTGCTGACTCAGGTGGCAGTATCTTCAAAATTCATTGTATTATGTTATTTTTTGTAATAAAAGTTTTCTCCCAAAGTTGACCTCTAGAATTTATGATTTATTACAAAAAATAAAGAACATGTAATGAATTTTAAATACTCATATATTTTAATACCATCAATTAATTCTATAAATATGTTTATTTTACTTCCTACAGCTGGCATGCACACACACACACACATATTCTCTTATAGAACTTTTTTCTAAGAATACATTTTTGGGAATTAACAGGGCTCAAAGCATGCATTTCTGGTGAAATCTGAATCTCCAATTTTGGATGGAATACACCTGCACCTACCATAGGTATGTGGTAGAGAAAGTAATAAAAACCCACCAATTTGGTATTGGTTATCAAGTGACACATGTGTCTACCACTCCCCTACACCAGCAGTGATTTTTGTTTTACCTGCTGCTAAGTGACATTATGCATGATACATATTTCTCAGACTTGGGGAATGAAAGCATTTTTGCTGCATCTGTAGTATTGTATTACTACAGAGCTAACTTACTTGGAATGTTCCTCCTCAGCCTGCCTCAATTTTAATCTAAGGTCTTCAACTTGGGCCAACAACTGCTCCTGCTCCTCTTTTGCCAACTGTTGTGCTTCTTCCAGTTCTGTCAACAGTTCTTGTTTTGCTAACCTTTCTGCATTAAAAGCTGCTTCCTTCAGTTCCCTGTCATGAGCTGCTGTTGCCTTCTTACTCTCCACTAGTTCCCTGAAAATGTATGAGTGTAATAAGTTAGTGAATATATAGTAACATTAAATTTTGCAGCAGTGTTCATTTTGCAACAGAATTAGTAAAATTCATTACATTATATATTTTGGGAAATTCTTAACATCTTAAAATTTTAGGAGACTCTCCATATAAACTGCTCCTAAATTTAAGGTGGGTTTTTGCTACACTTGGATGTCATGTATAGAGTTTTTGTATTGTGAAGTCTGGTCGTCTCTGGTGGTGCTGAGGTTAGATTATGTTTTGGGTTACAAGAAGGATAGATAGATATTATACCCCCACTGCTGTAACGTTGCACTTGACAGCTAGCGTTTAAGTTGGTACACTCGCAAAAAAACAGATGGAAAGCTTCAACCGTTTGGCTTCCTAAGCCAATCACAAGGCAGCATTCCGGATGGCTGATGACAAAGCGGAACCGGAACTAGAATCGGCTCTGTTGCCGGATGTAACTATTCCCAACCACGTGCTTCAGTTTGTGAATCTCTAGCACGAGCGTCGAGTTGTTCTTTGCAAGCTACATATTCATTGTTATTTATATTTGTGGTTATTTTTAATAGTTATTGTTCGTTTATACATATATATTTATCTATTTTATATATATTTCATTCATATTATTTATTTAAACAAAAATTAAGTGCGACAATATCTGAAAAACGACGCCGATCGCCGACTGATTCACGAAGTGAAAATCCTTTGCGCCGAGGTGTGCCACTTAATAGTCAGGCATTGGAACTTTTTAAGCAGAACCCGGGAATTCTTTGAACAGGAAAAGGAGTACGTAAAACTTCATGGCAATCCCTCTATTCCTGCTGATAAAGCCGTACAACGAACTGCAGCAGCTCTTGGGTAAGCACAAGAACTGTTACCTATACACAAGGGAGTGAAACTCCAAGAGAAAGAGGACAAAATTCCTGAACCATCTGGAACGCAACAGGTATTTCTATCAACTCCAGGGAAGAAAAGAAAGCAGCCTTGTCCAGTCACAAATCTTGATGCTTTCCAATTAGACGCCACATGTAGACACATTTATGCCTATTATCATAGAAAGGAGTATCCGACCATACCAAAGCTGCTTATATCGCTTATTTTCAATTAACAATAATAATACGAAATAGTTATTATTCATTGAGTTCGGTACTTGCGTACACTTTTTGTATGCGGCTTAGACACGATAAAAAGGAGAAAAATCAGCTGTTGTTGTTTACTAGCCACTCTGGCAACGTCGCAACCGCAATGTAGCCAACCTTACGTGAAGCCATACGAACTGTCAAGTGCAAAGATACAGCGGCGGGGGTATAGGTACGGTAGACAATATTGATATGGCTCAAACATGTGATCACAACAATGCATTTTACAAATCTTTTCTAAATATATGGCAAGCTTTGGTAAACACTAAAGTTTTTCCTAAATTTCAGTCCCATATAACAGCATCTTATATGCAGTTAATCAAGCCTTTCCTCATGTTTACCACAAACTGTTCTCATTTTTCTGCTATATGATATCATCATCATCATAACAACAACTTTATTGCCTGTAGACTTGCAAATTACAAGTTTTAGGCATGGTCAACATCTATAATAATTAAGAAAATAATGATTAAATAATAAAAATACACTTATAAGAAATTCACTCACATATTATCTATTACAAACAGTTTAGGGAAACTACCATTCAATAAGAACATTGAAAGAATGACTTTACATTGTTTGTAACTTCTACAGACAATAAATAAATACAATATTACAATGAACTAATTTGATTATAATTGAATATGAGGAACTGAGTGAATATGAGGAAATATGGACAGCAGATCATTCCAGCAGCCATTAAATGCAAATGATGAAGAATTAAGTGGCATTTCGGCAGGATTCAATGTCCAAAAAATTAAAAGGAGTTTTATTAATGAACACTCTCTAACTGCATGGTCCTTAGCGTCTCATTCCATATTGGGCATGAAAGACTGGAAATTTTGCTCAGAGGTCTCTTTATTAGGCTTGAGGCTCTTTTACGTGCCATAAATCTACAACACGGGACCACTGGCTTTACTTCGCTTCTAAAGGAAGCCATGCTAAGGAATTTTACACCCGAAAAACTTCCATCACCCTCCACCGGGTTTGAGCCCATGACCTCGGAAACTAAGGATTTAATGTTCCTTTTAACTCATACCAAACTGCACCAGTTTATTTACAGTATCATCTAATTAAATTCAAGTACTACTTACTTTTTTGCCAATTCTAGTGATTCTTTCAGTGTGTCTATTCGCTTGTTGGCATCATCCAGTTGCCCATGAAGGCTGGCCAACTCCTTCTCCTGTCTCTTTGTGCGAGCAGTCAGCTGATGAACGGCCTCAATCTGTGTTCGTTCCACTTCATCCTTTGCTGCCAAGGATCTTTTCAAGCGTTCTACTTCTTCACTTAGCACATCTAGCTGTTCTCTACACACACCACAGTTTTTACACTTCAGTGTAGCTCACTAAGGTGTTCATACATTATGCTATTTAATGAAATTAAGACACACATAAGGTTGGAAAGGAAGAATCAAAATGAAAAACTCAATGCCATAGCCCGGATTTTTCAGTCTGATTCTACCTTTACAGCCTTGTCCTGCATACAGCTTGTGTGAAAGAACAATTAATTGCCAAGACAGGTGTAAGTTTTAGCATTTAAATGAGTGCAAACAGAAGGCCATTCTTTGACCTTATGGTTAGGGCAACTTAAGAAAAGTTTTTGAGAAACCATAAAAGCACCTCTAAGTGAGATACCTTGGTGGTCTACCTGGGAAACAACTTGAGTCAATTGGGGAATTCAAAGTCCCACCAGCATGTTGTCACAGTAGCTCAATGGTTAGAGCAACCACATAGAGCGGGAGAACCATTTCAAATCCTGGCTGTGGCATTGAATTTTTCAGTTGACTCTTTATTAAAACCATGCCCTGACCAGGTTAGGTCTTTGAAAAGTATAAATAATTTCCTTAATTGTAGCCTAAAAAATCTGTGTACCCAGTAATAAAAATACTTGTTATTGCGATTGTATTTGCCATTGAGAATGCCATCTATATGTGAAATACCTTAGTGGTCTACCTGGGAAATAACTTGAGTCAACTGGGGAATTCAATGTCTCACCAGCATATTGTCACAGTAGCTCAGTGGTTAGAGCAACCACACGGAGAGAGGGAGAACCATGTTGAAATCCCAGCTGTGGCATTGAATTTTTCAGTTGACTGTTAAAACCATGTCCTTATCAGGTTAGGTCTTTAAAAAGTATGATTGTTACATTCACATAACTTTCTATACCCTCTTATAGCCACTTTGTTTATTTTTATATCTCTTCTGCAAACTGGTCTTAAGAAATCCCTTTTATCTATCTATTTCATGCTAATTGAAATAAAGGTTTACAAAACCTTTATCTCACTGTATACCTACACATTTCATTGTATGTACAAGAGGGATATACGAGGCTGAAGTGATAGTCAAATATTTAAAAAGCAGATCCCTATAAGCCTGCTTTGAAATTTCATACTTTCTGTATGACACCATAAGAAACAAATGAATAGTACCTTATGACTTAAAAAAATGACATTGGAAAATTCAAACCTATTGTAACGAACATCTCAGAAATGATTTATAGTGTAAAAACATTTGACATAAATTGTGTCTTTCAACAAGATACACATTTTTTTGTGTGTTAAGCTTTTGCCTGTCTGTCTGTCTTAGTCTTATGGTTTACCAGTTATATAAAATTCATTTAGAATGAAGAGGACTTCACAGGTTATTTGCAAAAAATTCGAGATAAACATTTTATTAGTCATGCAAATACGAGGGCAGTCCCAGATGTACCCGACCTGATGTATAGATAATGGTTGTTGTTTCAAACGAATGACTGTGGTAGAAAGTACCAACCTTATAAAGCTTAAGTCTGAAGTTTGATGATGCTATGTCGTTTAGTAATTGTTTGGCAGCCATCAGTAGTGAACGCTTTCAGCAAATTTGTAAACATGGATAAAACAGGTCATCGTTATGTGATACAATACTTTCATTTGAAAGGTCCTAGTCCAACTAATATTAAAGCTGAGCTAGATTCTACTCTAGGGGAGTCTGCTCCTTCATTTACAACAGAAAATATTGGGTGGCAGAGTTTAAGCGAGGCCGTAGGAGCTGCCAAGATGAACATTGCAGTGGTCGACCAAATGAGGTGACCATGACAGAAATTGTGAGGGAAATCCACAAAATGGTATTAGATGATCGTCGATGAGTACACAAGCTAGCAGACATTGTAGGCATTTCAAAAAGTCTGTATATTGCATACTGACTGAAAATTTAGACATCAGAAAGCTATGCACAAGATGGTGCCGCTTTTACTTGCAATGGAACAAAAGCAGCATCATGAAGATGTTTTAGTCGAGTGTTTAGTGAGGTTTTGCTTCAAAAAAGCTGAGTTTTTGTGTCAATTCATAACCATCGATGAAACATGGGTCCATCACTTCACACCTGAGATGAAGGAACAGTCAAAACAGTTAATTGAAAGCAGAGAATCGGCTCCTAAGAAGGTGAGACAGTTCCATTTGCAGAAAGGTCATGGCATCAGTTTTGGAATGTGTGTGGAATAATTTTCATTGATTATCTTCAAAAAGGAAAAGCAATCAATGGCAAGTATTATGCAAACGTATTGCAGCATTTGAATGATGAAATCAAGCAAAAATGGCCGTATTTAGTGGAAAAGAAACTTTTGTTTCATCAAGACAATGCACCAGTTCACACATCTATTAACGCCATAACCAAAATCAATGAGTTAAAGTTTGAATTGCTTCTCATGCAACCTGTTCGCCAGATTTAGCCCCCATTGATTATTTTCTATTTCCAAAGTTGAAGAAA